>OX451735.1:450719064-451411085 GCA_948472305.1 Vicia faba | reverse complement strand
GATACTCATACAGATCTCAATTTCAGATACAGTCCAGATACGCTCCAGAAACGGTTGCCATTCTGTCACTCATTCAAACCTATTCCCCAGCCCAGAGATATTCCAGACACGGATGCCTTTCTGTCGCTTATTCAGATTTCAGATCTCGGATACAATACAGATACACTCCAGACACGGCAGTCATTATGATATTCATTCAAGAACCAAATACAGTTACATCTTGGATACACTCCAGACACGAACGTCATTCCTTTGCTCATACAAATCAAATCTCCAGATACGACTCAGATACGTTCCAGACACGGATACCACCCTGACGTTCATTCTCCTGATTTTCAACAAAAAATTTTGGATGGCATCTTTAAGCCCATCTCCAGCAATATTCTACCATCTCCAAATGGCATCTTTAAAGCCCATTCCCTCAGCTACATTTTGACGAGTGCAAATTTACGGGCACTCTAGTGTCCAATCATCTTTCACCTTCGAGTCACGAAAGGTCAGATTCTCCAATCTAACTCTCCAGGTTCAAGAAGATTGAACAGGGGCAACTGTTGTACCCCAAAATTTGCCCTCCCATTTTATCAACATTTCTCATCACAAGGCTCTTTGAACTCAAGACCAAGCTAGGGTTTGCTCTACTCAAGACATCTCCTTGCACTGTTGACCTAAATTAGGGTTTGAGTTTGCACAGGGATTTTCTGACTTAAAATGCCCAAAATGACTTTCATACTTCATGTTGGACTCATAAGTTTGTCCATACCAAGTTTCAAGCTTTGAATCAAATTTTTGCCCAGTCAATTGGACAGTTGACCTAGAAATCAGCTGTATTGGGGAAAAAGTCAATTGTGGCCAATTTACAGTAAAACCTCATGAATTAATGTCCACATCAACATTATGAACTCATATGAACCATTTGATCAAGTTTGGACCACAACTCCACAAGAAATTTGATCAGATCACCAAAAAAGCAAAATGGTCATTTTTTGGGTTTTGACTGTACAAAGGCAATTTTTGATTTTTGACCTAGCCAATGGCAAATTGGGTTCAACCACGGACTCAAGGACTCAATGGCATCATCTTGACCTATTCAACAAGTTCAAAAGATCTCAATTGCATTGGATTGACAGATGAATTTTTCAGTCAACTGATCAAAATTTGACTGTACACTGAAAAGTCAAACTTTGACTTTTTGATCAAAATCAAGTGCCAAGGGTCATTTTTCACAAAGATGTGTCAAAACATTAAACTTGTTCATCAAGAAACCCATTTTTGCAAATTAGGGTTTAAAGTTAAAAAAATTTCATAACTTAGAATTTTTCTAAGTTATGAAATTTTCTTAATTTTTCCTAACTTTGCCCCACATTTTCACCATGATGAAATTGGATTCAAACAAAACTTTCAACATGAAAGTTGTAGTCCTCCATAAAGCCTATAACCTTTATTCACAAAGTTTTCTCAAAAGAAGCTTGGACCTCAAGTTATGATTTTTGGAACAAGGGTCCCTAAAACTTTTAACTTAGTGAAATTTTGCCCTAGTTTAGGCAGGATTTTGACCTATCTTCTTGGCCATTTTTCATTTAGTTCCACTTGGAATCACAAGTTTCATTTCAAATATGTATTGTATATCATGTTGCAAGCTTTCCAAAATGTCCAAGAAATCCCCAAAAACATTTGTGGTTAGAGAGAATCGAAGGCTTGAAGTTGGCAAAAACTCACTTTTCACCCATGGCATATTCATGTTCATACAAGTTGTAATTTCAAGTCAGCATGCTTTGCACTAGATTACAGGCCTCTAAACCACTTCACACTCAATAATTTAATGAAAATCCATTGGTCTAAGACATTGTTTTGGTCATTAGGGCATTGTACACAAAACTAATCCCTAAGTAGAAAAAGCAAAGTTTCCATTTTTGCTTAAAATCATGCTTTATGTCAAAACTGATTTCTTGAGCATTGATCCATATCTTATGCATCTAATCAAATCTACAAGTTGGAGGGGCCAAGGGCCAGGTATGCAAGCATAAGGATAGCCTGTACAGGCCTGTTTCAATCACTTCCTACATTTTGCTTCAAAAACAATAAACTTGTCCAAAACATGAGAACTTGAACATCAGCCCAAAGAAACTTGTGCAAGCATTTTGAACATCTTTCTCACATCCCTCTGAGCCAGAAACACTATTGCTTGAGCCTCTAAACATCCCCTAGCAAGAAATCACCTTCCATTGGCAAAACAGGGCAGAACCTGCAAGTTGACTTCCATAGCTCAATTTGCTCGTGCGTTTTGCCCCAAGTTGGTTCAAACACCTTCCATTTCATCCATCTAAACTATCCCAAACCTCAAACACCAACTGTAACTCTATTAACAGGGTTTGCCATTTTCATTTTGAGCTTGTGCAGGTTGAGTTCTATAGGCTGATTCAAGTACATTCAAGGCAAGCTAGGTATTTGAGAAGGTCAAGTGAAGTCCAAGCAAGCTACCAGACATCTCAAGCCTTGTTGAAAAGTTCCACATTGCCATACACGAAGTCAACTGAAACAGGTTTTTGTCAACTTCCTATCTCTCTATTTAGGAACATTTAGCCTTAGGTTTGTGAATAAGAAATGTAGTATTCATTGCCATGATGTTGTACATATGCTCAGTTTTCATTTATATTAAGCATGCTAAGAGAATTCCATCCTTGAACATACTGAAAAAACTAGGTTAGATTTTAGGGCCAGAGAAATTCTCTCTGGTCTTTGAGAGTTAGGACAAGTTGTTTATATGGTTGAATTCGTCTTGAAATGCTCTACAAGTTTGATGTTATGTGTTTTTGCAATAGAGCTCGTATACAGGATCTGGCAATTGTAAAGGGCGCGCGCGTTTTCAAAATCAGAAGGTTGAAGATGAAGTTGGTTTGGGCTGGGCTTGGTCCTGGCTACTTTTGACACCTCCCTTTTCCTTTTTGCACCCCCTGGCCCAATTTCTTGTTATTTTATATTTTTCCATTTTTATTTTCATTTCTGATTATATTTTATTAGTTCCAAATATAAAAAATACTCAAAAATATTTTTATAATTTTTTCACTTTTATTTTGCATTTTATTTTTATTTTTCTAACATAAAAATCAATTTAATTACTTTTATCTTATTTATTAAAAAATACTTGAAAATAATATATAAATTATACTTTTATTTTTATTCTTTATTTTTATTCACACTGAAAATATTTCTCTAAATATATTTTTATTTTTGTATATATTTTATTTATATATATATATATATATATATATATATATATATATATATATATATATATATATATATATATATATATATATATATATATATATATATATATATATATATATATATATATATATATATATATATATATATATATATATATATATATATATATATATATATATATATATATATATATATATATATATATATATATATATATATATATATATATATATATATATATATATATATATATATATATATATATATATATATATATATATATATATATATATATATATATATATATATATATATATATATATACTTTTATTTTATTAAATACTTTTTTCTAAATATAGTTTATTTTTTACACATACTATTTTATTTTTATTTGTATATAAATAAAATAATTAATATATTCACTTTCTTAAAGACATTAGGGTTTTACCCTTAACCAAATAAAATTAATCTTTTTATTTATTTCTTTATTTTCCACATTAAATATTCTTACATACTTAGAAAATAAACAAAAAACCTTTTTTCATAAGTCATATTATTTGATATATTTATTTATTTATTTTATTTAAATATTGTCCATTTATTATTTATACATTTGAATTCAATTTGGATGTAATAGTAAATTAGGGTTTATATTTCTTGTCAAATAAACCTCCATTCAAAGATTGTACCCCCATCCCCATAATCATGTTGTAATAGCTTAGACTTTTAATTCTCGTATTTTATGCTTTAAATTATGCCATGATTAGAGATTAGGGTCTGTATGTAAAAATCAAAATCAACAAGTATCTTGACCTAATCAAAGACAAAATGCATGAAAATCAAACACAATACACACTTGCACCCCTAGGGTTACAATCCACTTGTTGCCTAAAAAATGGGCCATGTTATGCATGTTGGGTACTTTGGCAAAACAAAAACAAAACAAAAGATCATAGTCCCTCGATGACGCTATCTTGGTTGCCTAAACAAAATGATCAAGTCCCTCAAAAATTTGCCAAAGATACTTAACACAATTGCTATCATGGTCTGTACGATGACCCACGCCTGTCCCGTTTAACATCCTAATACAAGGTTGTTCACCAAATACAATGGTGAAACAACATTGTCAAAAGGGTTAAAAACATATAGGAAAGATCTTTGAGTAAAATAGGGTAGATAACTCTTAGTTACTTGACCAAACTTGCAAAACATCCTTGCTATTTTCAAAACATATTTCACAACACAATTTCAAAACATTTCCCAAATCAAACTTTCAAAACATTGAAACCTTTTTCAAAAGACAAATAAACCTTTGTATACATTCAAACAAGAATAATTACAAAGGTTGCCATAATGATGGTCTCTTTTCAAAACATCTTTCAAAACCGCACACAAAGCACCATCTCAAACAATTGAAAAGCAAAAGCAAGTGATCTAAACAAGTAACTAAGAGCCCATGGATAACCATGGATGAGAAGGGTGCTTTCACCTTCCCTTTTCATAATCTACTCCCTGAACCCAAGAAAACATCTCAAAGGTCTTTCCTGTGCTTTTTGTCCTTTCCTTAGGATAAAATAAAAAGTCGGTGGTGACTCTTGCTAAATTGAAACATTTGCGAACACAAACGCAAAACCTCAAGTCAGTTCTCCCACCGTATCACAGTGGCAAACTTAAAACAAAAACTACCAAAACCAAGAACAATCCTCTTGGACCAAGAACAATCCTCTTGGATTTTTACTATGTCAACAATGATAACAATCCTCTCAAGATGACCTTACTTGTATCCAACAATCCTGGAAAAACAAGATTACAAAACCACTTGAACTTATTTTCAATAATCCTGAAAAATAAGAAAGTGTATAGAAATATTTGATTGATAGAGTTTGTAGTGAAATGATCACTTTGAGTGATTTTATCAATGACTTGATCTTCTCTTCCAATAATAATAGTATACAATGACTCAAGACTATAGAATGCTCAATGTTTTCTGTTTAACAATATTTGAAAATGTGCAGAAAAACCTTGTGTATGAAAGTGAAGAAAAAGCTTGAGTTTTAATATTTTAAAATGCAGAAACTATTGATTGGAAGAGATTATTTTTTATTTTGAAATTTCAGTATTTATATGTTCATAGCACCTATTTGAAATAGCATAAATTTTTGTAAATGAATCATGAACAATTTCCAAGATTCAATGAAAAGTTTTCATGAAATGGTGTTATGAAAAGGTATGTTCAAAGCTGCTGATTTTCAAAAACGTTCACCATGAAATCGATTACACCCTTGTGTAAATCGATTGCATAGGTTTTAACAGCTAAAAAATTTAAATATTTTCAGTGAGCAATCAATTTCACATGTGTGTAAATCGATTGCACTTTAAAACAGTAGCAAAATTTGATAGAGAGCAATCGATTGCACAAACATGCAAATCGATTGCACTTAGAAACAGTAGCTAACATTTTGAAAACGTGAAGCATGCAATCGATTGCACCAACATGCAAATCGATTGCACATAAGTGAAAATTGATTTTTTGCTTAGAAAACTTGAGAAAAAGTTTAGACAAGATAAAACACTTCTTTTTATCATTGAGCATTTAAGACTTAAGTTCAAAGTAAGTATTATCATTATACCTTGTGAAATTTGCTAAGAACTTGAGACAAAGTCTTTTATCTAATGATGCTTTTAGCTTGATTAAAATCTTTTCCTTCTTGCCAATATAGTTTGTCTTCATCAAAACAAAGTGCATTGAGAATCATTTGAGAAGCTTGATATTACATTCTCCCCCTTTTTGATGATGACAAACAATCTTTCTTGAAGCTTTGTTATTTTCGGAAAGAGACTTCTCCCCCTAAGATGTATAACTCCCCCTTTGTATGAGAAGGTTGGAAACTCTTGAAATTGTTCATCTTGTTGAAAAGTACCTTAGAAGTTTAAGACAGGAAATACACAAGCATAAAGTGTAACATCCTTCTCCCCCTTTGACATTATCAAAAAGAATGGAAAGATACATAAAAATATACATACATACATATACTAAACCTTATCCCCCTTTGTCAATAGCAAAAAGTAATGGGGAAAGACTTAAAATATATAATGAAATTATAATCATAAAAACATTTTTTACCTATGAGTTTTATCTCAAGTGTGACTTCATAAACCAATCATACTTGATGAATTTGAAGCATTTTCAACAAAGTTGTCTTTTACTTAGAAGTTGTCTTTTGTTCTTCAACATAAAGTACATCTTCAATGGATATGAAAGTTAGTGTATGAACTTTGCCAATGCCAAGAATTCTTCCTTTAAGGTATTTCCCATATGTGAAATAATCCTTGTACTTCAACTAGATTTAAAAGTTAGTGTATTTCTTCCATCAAATGCTTAGAGCCACCACTTATCAAAACATCATAGATTTAAAGTGGTCCTCAAGTAAACCTAAAAACAAATTAAGTTTGATTTGGTGCCCAATCTGCTTTGGGTCCATCATAGTTAGTTCCCTTCTTAACCCACACATAATTCCCACTTGCTACACTAAAGTTTCAAACATAGCAAGCATTAGGTGTATGACCATTAATACCATAATAAAAACAAGTAGGTTCAAAGTTACTTCTATATCTAGGAGGATAAGATTTATTCTTAACAAATCTTTTCTTTTTAGGATATTGATGAACTACTTTAGGTTTGCTCACTTTCTCTTTGGATGATTTATCACTAGCCTTAACAAAGATAGTTTTATTAGAACTTGGTTTTGAAAACTTTGAATATCCAAGTCCACTTTTATCATTGGAATATCTTTGTTGGATAAGAACACCTTCCAATCCAATTTGACCTTTTTCATATCTCTCAATAACTATTTTTAATTGGACAATTTGGAAAGAGAGTGTGATTCACAATTTTTTCATACAAAATTCTGCTTTTACTCACTAAATTTTTGTTTTTCATTTTTGAGATCTTTTTCCATAGACTCACGTTTTTCTTCTAAAGATGAAATTTGTTTCTTTTGAGATGAAATCATTTTGTACAGAATATTGCATTCATTTAATAGTTCATTTATTTCACCTTGTACATCATCATCATAAATAGAAAATTCATTACTAACCTCGTCATCTTCATTATTGGAATGGTGTGAGGCCATCAATGCAAGATTAACACGCTGATTGTTTTCGGAATCGGAAGATGAACTTTTCCATGCTATATATTATTTCTTTGACTTCTTATCTTTATTTCCCTTGAAATATTTCTTCTTATTTTCAAGTGCAGGACATTCACTTTTAACATGTCCCTTTTCTCCACATTCAAAGCATATAACCTTCCTGATGAGATCATTATCTTCACTACTAGTGGATTCATCCTCTAGATTGCTATCATGATTTTTTATCCTTGTATTTAAAGCAATGTCTTTTGAATCTTTTACTTTTATTTCATTCTTTTCAAGTCTTGCAAGTTCCGTCTCATATTCTTGAAGTTTTTCGAACAAAGTGGCAGAAGTCATTGTTGATAGATTCTTCTTCTCAGATATTGCTGTCACTTTTGGTTGTCATTCCCTGGATAAGGATCTAAGCACTTTAAGATTAAGTTCATCATTAGTTAATGTATTACTGAGTACTTTCAAATGATTTATCAAGTGCACGAATCTTTTCTGCAAGTCGAGGATTAATTCTCGGGGCTGCATTCTAAATAGTTCGTATTCTTGACTCAATGTATTTAATCTTGATCTTTTAACTTCAGTGGTTCCTTCATGAGTTTCTACCAAGGTATCCCATATTTCTTTCTTCGTTTTGCATGCTGTGATACATTGGGAGAACTGACTTGGTGTTTTCGTTTTGGTCGCATTTGTGCAGATAGCAAGAGTCACCACCGAATTTTCTTTTATCCAAAAGGAAAGGTAAAAAAGCACAGGAAAGACCTTTCGAGACTATTTCTCGGGTTCGAGGGGTAGATTATGAAAAGGGAAGGTATTAGCACCCTTTTCATCCATGGTTTTCCATGGGCTCTTAGTTGCTCATTTAGATCACTTGCTTTTATTTGACAGTGTGCTTGTGGTGCGGGCTTTGAAAGTGTTTTGAAAAATCTCTTTGTAATGGTTCTCGTTTCTATAAGAACACGTACAAAGTTTTGTTTCGAAAGATAGTTCAAAGATGTGTTTGTGGAACGTGTTTTCGAAAGTGGTTTTGAAAAAGATATTTTGTAATAGTTCTCATCTCTATAAGAACGTATACAAAATGTTTTGTCTTTTGAAAATGTTTTAAAATGAAAGTGTAGGTGTAAAAATGTTTTTATCGTGAGCAAGCGAGTAACTAGGAGTGAATCTATCTACTCGAAATGTTTTCAATTGTTCTTTTCTTCCTCCTTTTAATGTTGCTATCTTACCATTAATTTGGTAAGAAGCCCCATCGTTGGATGTGAAGGGACAGACGCGGGTCAATTTTACAGTCATCGAAGGCAACTTATGAGACGCTTTAGCAATTTTCATAAGAGACGAGATCGTTTTATCGAAGGCAACGTCGAGGGTCATCGAGGGACTACGATCTTTTTATCGAAGGGTCATTGCTAAAGCATCCCATATTCGAGGGACATGACTGTGTTTTTGAAACAACAAGCGAGGTTGTTCTAGAGGTGCACGTGTGAAAAAGTGTGTTCGTTTCAAGTTATTTCGTTGAAATTAGGTTATCTAGCGATTGATTTTTTTAATCTTGTCATGCATGCCTAATTACTATACAGTAAATTACGGGAATTGAAATTCTACGCTATTACAAAGTGTTCGGGAATGGGGGTACAATTTTTACAAATGGGGATTAGTCGAATGCGATTAAAAGTCCAAATAGCAAACAATACAACCAAATCGAATTGAAAGATTTATAACAGTCTATGAAATAAAATTAATTAACAAGGTATAGCAATAAGAAGAAAAAAAATGAGAAAATCTATTCTATCAATTAACTAAACAATTAAATTAAAATGCGTGTATTTTTGTCTTTTTGAATTTTTTGTTATTTAGAAATTAAATGAAATTTAATTTTACAAAAAAAAGTTAGTAAAATAATTGACAAAGTCCTAAACTAATTGGAAAAATAGATTAATTTTTAAACATTTGTTTTGAATTGAAACTAAGGATTAATAAGATTAAATCTAAACTAAAAAAAAAGTTATTAAAGTAAATCTAAATTAACTTAAAAAATCTGAGTTATTAATTGAAAGTTAAAATAAGCTATTGAATAAAACCTAAGTTAATTCTAAAGTATAAACTAAAAAAGATAATTATAAACTACGTTAAACCAACTAATTAATTATTAACATGATTTTATTTATAACTAAAAGGGAATTTGGTTTGAAAGATTGGGCCAACAGGCCCAAAGAGCCTGACCCGATTCTAAAGAACAAGAACAAAGGAAGAGGAAAAAAAAAAGGAAACCCTAATATGGGAGAAGGGCGCCACTAGTTATGGTCTTGGTAATTGGAATTCACAGATTAAACAAAAATTAGATTAACAAATAACCCTTTGTACCTCCTAACCGCCTCTAGCTCCTCTAGAGATCGTCTCTCCCAGCTTTCACTCAAATCTTTTCTTGCTTACTAACAACATGATGGTAACTCAGATGCTTCTTCCGATCTTGAGAACAACACACAAAAGCTTCCAAAGCGAAATGTTCAAGGAATTTCTTCGCGACTTTATTAATCGCCAACAAAAGCTTCCTGAGAAACATGCAAATCGGTGATTCCCGCTTTAATTATCGTCCTGATTCGACTCATCGGCAACACGTTCGTTTCTAGTCTTTCTTGTATTTTACTCTGTTTTGATTTGCTGGTAAGTGATGAAGCTTAAGGTTGATCGATTTCAATACAAGCTACTATTCTATTTTTTTTATTGTATTAGGGCTTTATTGTATTGCAATTTATTATGGGTTATGATTGATGGGTTATGGTTGATTTTGAATTGTAGGTTGAAATTGCTGCGAGGAATACAGAACCAAGGTTGGGGTGTTTGTTGTTGGCCGGGAGAAAACGAAGAAGAAGCTGCAGATGGTTAGTTTGTATGGACGTGATAAAGGAGATTGAGGGTGGACTGAGGAAATATGGTGGTGTAGGAGATCTGGACTGAGGAAATATAGTGACACTGTTTCTATCATTTTTGGTCTCTTTCTCTTACTGTATTTTGTGATTCATTTTCTAACAAAGCAAAATCTTGAGTTTTAGTTTTGATTTGTTCATGGTTATTATTCTACTGATTTCGTGTTCATTAGTTGTTGTTTTCTTTGGTTTAAATACTAACAAAAAAAAATATTTCACACAATTTTCTCTTGTCCTTTTACAGTAACAACAAATATCACACCATAACTGATACAGAAAATACGCAAATACAGAGATGGAAGAATGGTGAAAAGATATAGTACATATTGAAGTCCTTCTTTCTGGTAATGAGTATGGTTAGTTATTCCCTCCTTGTCTGCTACGGATTCTGGATTGATGAAAGATATGTGTGTCGATGGTGAGTTTGATGGAGAGGAGGAGGATAGTTTTCTGTTTTTTTCTTTTAGAGAAACAAGGATGGATATGGAAGAGATTTTTTCATATTTTTCTTTTGCTTTATATTCTGTCTGCTTTTTCTTTCTTGTGTCCACCACTGCCTTCTCCTTGATCTTCTTATATAGAAGAATAAGAGATTGAATTGGGAGGGAAAAATGAGATAGGTTTGAACAATTAGAGGCAATGTTTCATTGCTTTGTGGCTGCAGTTTTTGTTTTTGCTAACTTTGTGCAAGTGTTGGGCTATTTTGGACTATTCTGTAGGCTGGTCTTGTAGCAGGTTTTGGGACAGTAACAAAACTAATATTTTGCAGCAAGGTTGGACTGTTTTGCTTAGGTGATCTCTTCCCTCTTTCTCTTTCAATGAAAATAAACAATTTTTGTTTACTTATTAAACTATGAAGATGATGACATAGGGCTTGGAGCTATTTTGATAGCTTGCCATTTTTGAATTGTTGTTGTTATACTTTGCTTGCCTAGTTGTCCATGATGTTTTGGTGTTTTTTCAGCTTTGTGTTGCACCTGCTGTTTGCAGCCTTGCTCTATTATGTTTACAACCTAATTTTGTTTGCTACTTTGCTGTTGTTTTTTTCTTTGCATTGCCTTGGACCGTGCTGCTGTTTGCTGCTGTTGTTTCATATATTTTTTGCTATTCTTTTCCTTTTTTTGTGAACCAAAAGAAATCCCACATTTTTTTGTGATTTGCAAAAATAGGAGGAGATAAATCATGATTGAAAAACCCTCTTAATTTTTTATTCCAAGAGGAAAATTCTAATGATGAGATAAAAATTCTTACTAATTAGTTCTTGAATTTTCACATGTAGCTAAAATTTTCTTTCTTTTGTTGCATGTACGAGCAATTTGGACAATGGAGAAAAATGATGAAGAGTGGCCTGCCGTGTTTGATGAAGACTTGAAGATGACAAAAAATCAATATTTTAGGAACTTTGTATTGTTGTAACTTTTGTAACATTGCGGCTTTCATTTGTAATTTGAATTTTAAGACTTGGAGAAATGTGAAATATATTCAAATAAAAATGACGCTTTGTTGTAAATCTTAAGTTCTTGAATAAACTTGAATAACCTCGAATTCTTGAATAAACTTGAATAGTCTTGAATTCCAAAGAGGCTTAAAAAAAGTCTTGCATTTTAATAATGACGCGCTTGAAGAAATTAGGTTTAACAATTTGATTTGATTCATGAGAATTGTGACTTAGATAAACCATGAATCACAATATAGTTTTAATCATGTTTGCATCCCAAAATTCGAATGAATTTGAGAAAACTTTAGCGAACTCGTTCTCTGATACCTTGAATTCAAAACCAACCACGCGAATCAATCGTAAAAGATTTGGACGAAAGCTTGTGATATCGTGTAATCCTTTGCTAATCATGACAATATTCAAATGAATCCTCAAGTAATTTTCAACAAGATCATAAATCAATTTTCAGTATGGCAACTTGTGTTATAAACAACATCTTCTTCGAACTCAATATGAATCTCTGAATTCAACATCTCGTTCTATGGATAGTCTCATCATAAGAATCGCGGCCTTTGAGAAAACAATTAGAAGTTGAAAACACTCTAAATCAAGAAAATGACTTATGACAAATTGATAATCTCCAAGGTCATTTAAATACAATTTCCTTCGATTCTTAAAGAGGACTTGTTGATGACATCGCTCATGACAATGTACAAAAATAGTCCTCTCGGGATCTTAAAAATTGTGGACATTACGACTCTTGAAAGGCAGACCATAATTATCTGAAATTAGGTGAGAAACAGAAAGTGACTTCTAAAATATTCGAATTTTCGATGATCTTTCACACATAATCAGCTCTTGACTTGTGAAGATAAATCGGAGATGACGTCAAGGAGAGTTATATGCAAACAGAACCGCTCAAGAATATCGATTAATGAAGAAGTTACAATCGTTTGAACTTGATACTGAAAGGGCCGGCTTTTGCAATTGATTCTTAGTCACCTGAACCATTGAATGAGAAAGCTCACGATGCGAGGCTTGAAATTTGGCACAAACATCTTTGATAACACATGAAGGACCATAAAGACCATTTGAAACTTTGAAAAGTCATTTTCTTTTGAGAAATGTAAAACCCTAATTGCTGATTTACTGCCTCGGAAGAGAATCTGTCTGATCGATTTCTGAGCCAACTTGAATATCTGAGAAACCCTAGGATTGTAACTTGTATGAAAAAAGGGAGGGAAAATTTTGGGGTACAACAGCTGCCCCTGTTCAATCTTCTTAAACTTAAAAAGCGAGATCGACATATTTGTCATTCGCGGCTTGAAAGTAGAAGATGATTGAACACTAGAGTGTCCAGAAATTTGCACTTGATGATGCACTATTTGATTGCATAAGGAAATGGGCTTAAAGATACCATTTGGAGAAGCAAAGGAGAATTGTCGGAGATGGGGTTATAGATTCCATCCAAAGACGATTATTGACGGAAAGTTTGAACTCGATCTCAACAGAGAACGAATCAAAATAAGCCGTTGAGAGTCTTATCTGAACCAATGAAATAATCTGGAGACGAATCAGAATAAACTGTTGAGAGATTTATCTGAACCAGTGAAATAATCTGGAGACGAATCAGAATAAACCGTTGAGAGATTTATCTGAACCAGTGAAATAATCTGGAGACGAATCAGAATAAACCGTTGAGAGATTTATTTGAACCAGTGAAATAATCTGGAGACGAATCGGAATAAACCGTTGAGAGATTTATCTGAACCAGTGAAATAATCTGGAGACGAATCAGAATAAACCATTGAGAGATTTATCTGAACCAGTGAAATAATCTGGAGACGAATCAGAATAAACCGTTGAGAGATTTATCTGAACCAGTGAAAATATCTGGAGAAGAATCAGAATAAATCGTCGAGAGATTTATCTGAACCAGTGAAACAATCTGAAGATGAATCAGAATAAACAGTTGAGAGATTTATCTGAACCAGTGAAATAATCTGGAGACGAATCAAAATAAACCATTGAGAGATTTATCTGAACCAGTGAAATAATCTGGAGACGAATCAAAATAAACCGTTGAGAGATTTATCTGAACCAGTGAAACAATTTGAAGATGAATCAGAATAAACCGTTGAGAGATTTATCTGAACCAGTGAAATAATCTGGAGATGAATCAGAATAAACTGTTGAGAGATTTATCTGAACCAGTGAAAATCTAGAAGAAATATTTTGTTATGTGGATGGTCGGCCAGTCTTTTCTTGCTGAAAATATTGGTCTTTTTGGAAATTTGTTGATAATAACTGTCTAATGACTCTTTCCTGCAAAAGGTGAAGATTTAATTGTATGCAATGCTATGATGTATGCGATGCACGGCGTGATGTTTGCCTCTCGAGATAAATGAGATTGCACTGTATGTACTTGAGTTGTCAATGTTATGACGTATGGATGCAAATGTATGGAATTAAAAAAAATTGTTTGTCGTAGCGTTGCTGGAAGCGGGGAAAATAAATCCCTTTTGAAGCACTGATGGGTGAATTCCCAAATATAAACTCTGTTGTAGAGAGGAAAAGTAGGACATTGCTTGTAGACTTCGTGAAATCCTATTGAGGAAATCTGGGAAGTTGGGCAACTTACTGGGGACACTCTAGACCGGTGGTTGGAAATTTGTTCTAGCCGGAGAAAGTACCTGCGGGGATCTTATGGAATGGCCCATAACTATTATCCTATTTCTTAGAGTCATTAGTAATTGTCTTTCCGTTTTTTTTTTGTTTATTTGTAACAGTAATCATGTTCAAATGCATATGTTCAAAAATAAATCATTGGACTTTTTTGTAAACAAGACACAAAAACAAAGAAAATACAGATGGTTTTGCACTTTCAAAAGGGATATCTTTGTATTAACTTGAATAAGTATTTTTTGTACAATGAGACGAGGATTCTAGCGAGAGAATGTCGTTGAAAAAATGAAAATTGATACAAAGAAAAGATAACTATGTGAAATAATCCCATGGGGTTCCCATTCTGCTATAGTCTTCATGTCTTTGAATGTCTTGTCCACTTGTCGCCTTGGCGAAGTCGATTGCATTGATTTAGAGCCATTTGAATTGATTGGTCGATGTTGAAGATTGTCTACAAGATGATCCAATGGGACATAGTCATACGCTTCAATCCCTAACTTTTGCCTGGACCGCCCTCTCGGGTTTTCAGCCCACCGGGATGCCCTTTTTTTCCCAAGCCGCCCTTTCAGGTTTTCGACTTGCCGGGTGTACAGATTTTTTTATTTTCATCCCTTATTTTTGTCCAACCCTTTTGGTTCGCCGGGAAGCCCTTATTTTTGCCTAGGCCAATCAACCTAGCGGGTCTTTGATCATGCGTAGTATCTTTTAACTATGTCCGTATTTACAGGGTACGGGAGGTCGTCGCCATCCATAGTGGTCAAGATCATTGCTCCACCAGAGAAAATGTTTTGATTACAAACGGCCCTTCATATGTAGGGGTCCATTTGCCCCTGGAATCACCTTGTGGCAAAATGATACGCCTGATTACCAAGTTACCGACCCGATATACCTGACGTTTGACTATTTTATTAAAAGCCTTGATCATGCGTTTTTGGTACATCTGACCATGACAGACAGCCGTAAGTCTCTTCTCATCAATCAAGTTTAGTTGGTCAAACTGACTCTGAATCCAATCTTCTTCATTTAAACCAACATACTTCATGATTTTTAGAGAGGGGATATGGACCTCAATAGGCAAGACAACTTCCATGCCGTATACGAGAGAAAAAGGTGTTGTCCCAATTGATGTGCGAGTTATGGTACTATACCCGTGGAGAGCGAACAGTAGCATCTCATGCCAGTCTTTGTATGTGATTGTCATTTTCTGTATGATCTTTTTAATGTTTTTGTTAGCATCTTCTACAACACCGTTCATCTTTGGCCGGTAAGGGGAAGAATTGTGATGCTGAATCTTGAATTGCTCGCACAAGGCGGTGATCATAGTGTTGTTTAGATTCGTACCATTATTAGTGAGGATTCTCTCTAGGATACCGTACCGACAGATGAGATTCTGTTTGATGAACCGAGCAACCACATTCTTAGTAACGGAAGCAAAGGAAGCTGCCTCAACCTACTTTGTAAAATAGTCGATGGTCACTAAGATAAAGCGGTGTCCATTGGAGGCCATTGGCTTGATTTCCCCAATCACATCGATTCCCCACATAGAAAAGGGCCAAGGAGCCGTCAAGACGTTCAGAGGAACCGGAGGTACGTGCACTTTATCCGCATAAATCTGACACTTATGGAAAGTCCGAGAGTATTGGTAGCAATCTGCCTCCATGGTAGACCAATAATAGTCTGCCCGTAGGATTTTCTTTGCCATTGTATGCCAACTGGAATGGGTACCAAAAGTGCCTTCGTGTAATTCGACCATGATCCTTTCAGCCTCAGCCTTGTCTACGCACTGAAGAAATACAGAGTCATGATTGCGTTTGTACAGAATGATGTTACTAAGGAAGAATTTAGCCGAGAACCTTCTTAGGAACTTCTTGTCATTCACCGAATCTCCTTCTGGATATTCCTGAGACTCGAGATACCTTTTAACTTCGTGGAACCAAGGTCGATCCACTACTTCTTTAGTACCAATCTCGTGACAGTAAGTTGGTTCATCCATCCGCTCAATGGTGATTTGAGGAGCCTCGTTATCCCAATTAAGTTTAAACATAGATGACATTGTAGCTAATGCGTCTGCTAGCTGATTTTCTTCTCGCGGAAAATGCTCGACGGTAATCTTCTCGAAATACGGCAACAATGTCAACACATGTTCTTTATAAGGGATAAGGTTGGGGTGTTTGGTTTCCCATTCCCCTTTGACCTTACTAATAACCAAAGTTGAATCTCCAAATACAACCAAGTATTTGATCCCCAAGTCTATAGCAGCTTTGAGACCGAAGATGCATGCTTCGTATTCTTCCATGTTGTTTGTACAGTTGAAGCAAAGTCTGGCAGTGAAGGGAGTATGACATCCTTCTAGAGGTATGAGTACAACACCTATTCCATTTCCAAGTGCGTTGGATGCCCCATCAAAGAACAGGGTCCATCTGGATCCTTGTTCAGGTTCGTCATATGGCCTGATTTCTTCACAGTTGTCTAATGTCATGATGTCTTCATCCGGGAACTCGGACTTCATGGCTTGATAGTCTTCCACGGCTTGGTGAGCGAGGTGATCAGCCAATACACTACCCTTTATAGCTTTATGGGTAGTATATTATATGTCATATTCTGTCAGGATCATCTGCCATCTCGCTATTCTCCCAGAAAGAGCGGGCTTCTCGAAGATGTACTTTATCGGATCCATTTTAGATATCAACAGAGTAGTATGGGTCAACATATACTGTCTCAGCCGGCGAGTAGCTCATGCCAGAGCGCAACAAGTTTTCTCGAGCAGTGAATATCTTGTTTCACAGTCGGTAAACTTTTTGCTTAGGTAATAAATAGCATTCTCTTTTCGGCCAGACTCGTCATGCTGCCCCAGCACACACCCCATTGAGTTTTCTAAAACAGTTAGATATAAGATCAATGGCCTTCCCTCGACAGGTGGCAACAACACAGGAGGCTCTTGCAGGTATTATTTGATTTTTTCAAAAGCAACTTGGCATTCATCATTCCATTTGACTACTTGATCTTTCTTCAAGAGTTTGAAGATTGGCTCACAAGTAGCTGTCAGGTGAGAAATAAACCTGGCTATGTAATTCAGACGTCCCAAGAATCCTCTGACTTCTTTCTCAGTACGAGGAGACGACATTTCTTGTATCGCTTTAATCTTGGCGGGATCAACCTTGATACCCTTGTTGCTGATGACAAAACCTATGAGTTTACCAGACCGTACTCCGAATATGCACTTGTTTGGATTCAATCTCAACTTGTACTTCTTCAGCCTCACAAACAGCTTCTGTAAGTGATCAAGGTGCTCTTCTTCCGTCTGCAATCTGGCTATCATATCGTCTACGTAGACCTCTATCTCATGATGTATCATGTCATGAAATAAAGCTACCATGGCGCATTGATAAGTTTCCCCAGCATTCTTCAGTCCGAATGGCATGACCTTATAGTAGAAAGTGCCCCACTATGTAACAAAGGTCATTTTCTCCATATCCTTAGGCGCCATTTTGATTTGGTTGTAGCCCAAGAAACTGTCCATGAAGGAAAACACTTTGTGTTGTGCTGTATTATCGACTAGAATGTCGATGTGGCATCTTTGGGGCTTTCCCTATTCAAATCTCTGTAATCCACACACATTCGGACTTTACCGTCTTTCTTGGGTACAGGAACAACATTGGCCACCCATTGGGGATAAGAGGTGACAGCCAAAAATCTGGCATTAAATTGCTTCATGACTTCTGCTTTGATCTTTTCAGACATATCGGGCCACATGCGATGAACCTTTTGCTTTACCGGGGGACAATCTTCCTTTGTAGGCAGACGATGTACCACAATGTCTGCATCCAGTCCCGGCATGTCTTCGTATGACCAGACAAAGATCTCAACATAGTCGTGTAATAATTGAATCAAGCGCTCCTTGACACTAGATTCTAAATTGGCACCCACCTTGACCTCCTTCTTGTCTTCCTTAGTTCCTAAGTTAACTGTTTCGACTGGCTCCTCGTGTGGCTGAATGGTTCTTTCTTCCTGTTGCAACAACCTGGCCAACTCCTCTGGCACTTCATAATCTTCCTCACCTTTGTCATCGGATTGGTAGATCGGATTTTCAAAGTCACAATCGGCCATAGCAGAACTGTTACCCATGAGATCCTGAGTGGATGTAGATCTGCATTTTTAATATGTGAGTGTGTGTAAGAGCATAGCTACCTTTGAAAGAAATAAAGTGTAAGAAAGAAGAGACAAAGGAAAACAAAAATTGATGCAAAAAACGTTCATAATTCATTAATGACATATGAGAATGAAATGACAACCCTTACAAATGGACCATTATGCCTCGGGTAAGACACAAGGTTTTAAAAGTCTGAATTGTTTAAATATTACAAGCCTGAAAATATTAAAAGACAATTACTCTTGAATAAAAGTAATAGGAATGAAATCTTTGGCCTCCCAATTGTTGATCCCTCCGCCGATGGTTGGAAAAATCCATTCATCCATGTCACAACTACCATCATTGTCTTCTATTGCATTGACTCCTTGATTGCTGATACGCAGAGGTGGTCCCCCAGCACGAGAATGTCGAACAGCTTTTTGAGCCTCTAAAGTGAACCCCAACCCAAATTTGTCGGACTTGTAGGGAATATCCGGAAGCTGACCCCGGATAATACATCCTCCCTCTTTAACTATTGCTCGAGCATCTTTCAACGAAGCCATCTTTAGTGGAGGTCTTGTAGTCTCTGGGACTTTTGGAGTAGACTTGGTTGCCGCGACCATTGTTGGAACCTTCTCAAAGTTCTGACAGGGAGTCTCTATGAATTCACCATCCATTTCAACATACCTGAAAGAGATCAGATGACTGACCATGTACTCCTCCTCCCCGTGAACTGTGACAATCTTCCCTCTGATCGGGTAATTTAGCATTTGGTGTAGGGTGGAAGTGACGGCACCAGTGCCATATCTCCAGGGTCGACCCAACAGACAAGAGTACGAAGGGCGGATGTCTATCACATAGAAAATTGAGTCAAAAGTCTGAGTCCCAATTTTTATGGGGATACTAACTTCTCTGTGTACTGTCCTCTTGGAGCCATCAAAGGCCCTCACTATGATATTCCGAGGTTTCAAGATGAGCCCCTCGTAATCCAGTCGATCGAGAGCATTTTTGGGAAAGACGTTCAATGATGAGCTAGTATCCACCAGAACTTGGGCAAGTGTAGTGCCCCTGCATTCAATGGAAATATGTAAGGCATCATTGTGTTTCCTTCCCTTAGAGGTTAAATCAGCGTCAAAAAAGCCCAATCCGTTATCAGCAGTTAGACTGGCCACACAGTTTTCAAATTGGTCGATGGAGGTCTCTTGGGGCACGTGAGCGATCTTAAGAAAATTTACCAAGGCTTTGGCGTGAGTTTCAGAACATAAAAGTAAGGACAAAAATGATATCTTCGAGGGGGTATGTCCCAATTGTTCAAATAAAAATAACGCTTTGTTGTAAATCTTAAGTTCTTGAATAAACTTGAATAACCTCGAATTCTTGAATAAACTTGAATAGTCTTGAATTCCAAAGCGGCTTAAAAAAAGTCTTGCATTTGAATAATGACGCGCTTGAAGAAATTATGTTTAACAATTTGATTTGATTCATGAGAATTGTGACTTAGATAAACCATGAATCACAATATAGTTTTAATCATGTTTGCATCCCAAAATTCGAATGAATTTTAGAAAACTTTAGCGAAATCGTTCTCTGATACCTTGAATTCAAAACCAACCACGCGAATCAATCGTAAAAGATTTGGACGAAAGCTTGTGATATCGTGTAATCCTTTGCTAATCATGACAATATTCAAATGAATCCTCAAGTAATTTTCAACAAGATCATAAATCAATTTTCAGTATGGCAACTTGTGTTATAAGCAACATCTTCTTCGAACTCAATATGAATCTCTGAATTCAACATCTCGTTCTATGGATAGTCTCATCATAAGAATCGCGGCCTTTGAGAAAACAATTAGAAGTTGAAAACACTCTAAATCAAGAAAATAACTTATGACAAATTGATAATCTCCAAGGTCATTTAAATACAATTTCCTTCGATTCTTAAAGAGGACTTGTTGATGACATCGCTCATGACAATGTACAAAAATAGTCATCTTGAGATCTTAAAAATTGAGGACATTACGACTCTAGAAAGGCAGACCACAATTATCTGAAATTAGGTCAGAAACAGAAAGTGACCTCTAAAATATTCGAATTTCCGATGATCTTTTGCATAAAATCAGCTCTTGACTTGTGAAGGTAAATCGGAGATGGCGTCAAGGAGAGTTATATGCAAACATAGCCGCTCAATAATATCGATTAATGAAGAAGTTACAATCGTTTGAACTTGATACTGAAAGGGCCAACTTTTGCAATTGATTCTTAGTCACCTGAACCATTGAATGAGCAAGCTCACGATGCAAGGCTTGAAATTTGGCACAAACATCTTTGATAACACATGAAGGACCATAAAGACCATTTGAAACTTTGAAAACTCATTTTCTTTTGAGAAATGCAAAACCCTAATTGCTGATTTACTGCCTCAGAAGAGAAACTGTCTGATCGATTTCTGAGCTAACTTGAATATCCGAGAAACCCTAGATTATATCTTGTATGAAAAAAATGGAGGGAAAATTTTGGGGTACAACACATGCCGAGACACGGAAGAATTCATCCATGCTAAGTGCACCTTGAAGAAGATTGATTGCCTTTTTATCATAGAGGACCTTTTTCTTATCATCTTCATCCTATGCAGTTTTAGGCTATGATGAGCCAGCACCGTTGATCACCGTTATAGGAATAAATGGACCATTTTCGACGGCATCCCATATTTCTTCTCCTTGTGCTTCTAGATGTGTCTTCATGCGTATTTTCTAGAAGTCAAAATATTCACCACAAAATAGAGGAGGCTTGTTGTTACTACCACCATCTCTGAAAACGGGATTTTGATTTACGAAAGCTATTTTGGATCTTTTAGGAACAGGTTACCTAGAACCTTCTCTGATGCCAATTGTAAGTACAAAGTGCACCTAAGAGGGGGGGGGGGTGAATTAGGCACTTTAAAAATTTTATGGTTTTTTAGTGATGATGGATAATATTTTTCTGGTTTATGGTGTGTTTATGAAAGAGTAAAATACAGAAAAATAAAAAGACACGAGCAATATATCATGGTTCCCCTCACAGTCTAAGAGTACTCCATACCCCTTTCAACAAGAAAGATATTTCCTTGTAGTGGAAAACTTAAAACAAAAACTACCAAAACCAAGAACAATCCTCTTGGACCAAGAACAATCCTCTTGGATTTTTACTATGTCAACAATGAGAACAATCCTCTCAATGTGTCCTTACTTGTATCCAACAATCCTGGAAAAATAATATTACAAAACCACTTGAACTTATTTTCAACAATCCTGAAAAATAAGAAAGTGTATAACAATATTTGATTGATAGAGTTTGTAGTGCAATAATCACTTTGAGTGATTTTATCAATGACTTGATCTTCTCTTCCAATAACAATAATATACAATGACTCAAGACTATAGAATGCTCAAAGTTTTCTGTTTAACAATATATGAAAATATGTAGAAAAACTTTGTGTATGAAAGTGAAGAAAAAGCTTGAGTTAATATATTTTAAAATTCAAAAACTATTGATTGGAAAAGGTTATTTTTTATTTTTGAAATTTAAGTATTTATATTTTCATAGCACCTCTTTGAAACAACATAAATTTCTGCAAATGAATCATGAACAATTGCCAAGATTAAATGAAAAGTTTCCATGAAATGGTGTTATGAAAAGGTATGTTCAGAGCTGCTGATTTTCAAAAACGTTCAGCATGCAATCGATTGCACCCTTGTGTAAATTGATTTTCACGGGTTTTAACAGCTAAAAAATTCATATATTTTTAGTGAGCAATCGATTGCACATGTGTGTAAATCGATTGCACTTTAAAACAGTACCAAAATTTGATAGAGAGCAATCTATTGCACAAACATGAAAATCGATTGCACTTTGAAACAGTAGCTAACATTTTGAAAACGTGAAGCATGCAATCAATTGCACCAAAATGCAAATCGATTCCATATCAGTGAAAATTGATTTTTTTTCTTAGAAAACTTAAGAAAAAGTTTGGACAAGATAAAACACTTCTTTTGATCATTGAGCATTTAAAACTTAAGTTCAAAGTAAGTATTATCATTATACCTTGTGAAATTTTCTAAGAACTTGAGACAAAGTCTTTTATCCAATGATGCTTTTAGCTTGATCAAAATCTTTGCCTTTTTGCCAATATAGTTTGTATTCATCAAAACAAAGTGCATTGAGAATCATTTGAGAAGCTTGATATTACATATGAAAACCCTATTCCATAATCTGATGCATAAGGAAATTGAAGTATATGTTGATGATATGATCATGAAATCTCAGTCTGAAGAAGGGAAAATAGAAGACTTGTTGAAATTGTTTCAGTGTTTGAGGAAATATCGTCTCTGCTTGAATCCAAATAAGTGTACTTTTGGTGTTTGTTCCGGAAAGTTGTTGGGTTTCATTGTCAGCCAAAAAGGAATTAAAGTTGATTCTTATAAAGTTAAGGCAATTCAAGAAATGCCTTCCCCAAGAACTAAAAAGCAAGTTAGAGGCTTCCTTGGATGTTTGAATTACATTTCCAGATTTATTTCCCATATTACTACAACATGTGAACCAATCTTCAAGCTGTTGAAGAAAGATCAAGGTTATGTGTCGACGGATGATTGCCAAAGGTAATTTGAAAGCATTAAAGAGTATATGCTTGAACCTCATATCTTACACCCTCCTATAGAAGGAAGACTTTTTATTATGTATCTGACCGTGTTAGATAAATCCATGGGCTATATTTTGGGACAACAAGATGAAACATGAAGAAAAGAATATGCCATTTATCATCTCAACAAGAATTTCACTGATTGTGAGTAACATTATTCTATTCTAGAAAAAAATGTTGTGCTTTGGCCTGGGCGGCAAAGTGATTGTGACAATATATGTTAAATCACACTACTTGGTTAATTTCCAAAATGGATCCTATTAAGTATATTTTTGAAAATCCTGCTCTTACTGGAAGAATTTCCCGTTCGTAGATGTTGTTGTCTGAATATGATATTGAATATCATACTCAGAAGGCTATTAAAGGCATTATGTTGGCAGAGTACCTTGCTCACCAACTGGTTGATGATTATCATTTTGTTAAATATGATTTCCCTGATGAGGATGTGATGTATTTGAAAGTAAAAGATTGTGATGAACATTTTCCTGAGGAAGGTCCTGACCAAGAATCCCAGTGGGGTATGGTGTTTGATAGAGTTCTAAATGCTTATGGAAAAGGAATCGGTGTTGTGATTATCACTCCCCATGGGTCACATATCCCTTTCACTGCAAGGCTTACATTTGATTGTACTAATAACATGGCGGAGTATGAAGCTTGTATCATGGGTCTTGAATAGGCTATAGATCTCAGAATCAAAATTCTTGATGTATATGGTGATTCTACTTTGGTAATAAATCAGATCAAAGGAGAATGGGAGACTCGTCATATTGGCTTAATTCCCTACAAAGATTATGCAAGAAGATTATTACCTTTCTTAAATAAATTTGTATTCCATTATATTCCTAGAGATTAGAATCATATGGCAGATGCTTTTGCCACTTTGGCTTCCATATACCAAGTGAATGCTTAGAACGATGTACCTCATATTACAGTTCGATGTCTTGATAGACCAGCTCATGTGTTTGCTACAGAGGAGACGTCATATGAAAAACCTTGGTATTATGATATCAAACACTTCCTTGTGACTCAAGAGTACCTAGTTGGTGTGTCAAACAAAGATAGAAATACATTAAGAAGGTTGGCAGGTAGCTTTTTCCTCAATGAAGATGTGTTATACAAGAGAAATTATGACATAGGTTTGCTCAGATCTTTCGATAGACATAAAGCAAACATGTTAATGCATGATATCCATGAAGGTTCCTTTGGTACCCATGCCAATGGACATTCGATGGCAAATAAGATGCTTAGGGAAGGTTACTATTGGCTTACAATGGAAACTGACTGTTACAAATTTACGAAGAAGTGTCATAAATGTCAGATTTATGCTGACAAGATTTTTGCGCCTCCAACGCTCCTCAATGTTATTTCTTCCCCCCATGGACTTTTTCTATGTGGGGTATTGATATGATTAGAATGATTGAACCCGAGGCGTCGAAAGGACATCGTTTCATCTTAATGGCAATTGATTACTTCACCAAGTGGGTGGAAGCATCTTCTTATGCTAATGTCACCAAGCAAGTGGTAGTACGCTTTATCAAGAACAATCTTATATGTCGGTATGGTTTACCAAATAGAATTATTACTTATAACGGCTTGAATTTGAATAACAATATGATGACAGTAATTTATGAAGAATTCAAGATTTTCCATCATAATTCATCTCCTTACAAGCCTAAGATGAATGGGGTTGTTGAAGCTGCTAATAAAAACATTAAAAAGATCATCCAGATGATGGTTGTTACCTATAAGGATTGGCATGAGATGCTTCCTTTTGCTTTGCAAGGGTATTGTACATTCGTTCGTACTTCAACAGGGGCAACCCCATTCTCTCTTGTGTATGGTATGGAAGTAGTGCTACCTGTTAAGGTTGAGATTCCCTCTTTGCATGTAATAATGGAAACCGAGTTGTCTGATGTTGAATGGGTTTAGAATAGGTTTGACCAATTGAATTTGATTGAAGATAAGAGAATGACAGCCTTGTTTCATGGTCAGTTATATCATAAAAGAATAAAGAAAGATTTTGATAACAAGGTCAAGCCTCGTGAATTCAGATAAGGCGACCTCGTGCTCAAAAAGCTCATGTCTTTTAACGTTGATTCTAGGGGCAAGTGGACTCTCATTTATGAAGGCCCATATGTTGTCAATAAAGTATTCTCTAGTGGAGCATTGATTCTTGGAACTATTGCTATCAGATTGTGTTTTAATTATTTTCAAACCATGTTTCTTCCCAGTGAAGTTAAGCCGTGAAGTAGGACTCTGTTTCCTCAGTTGGTGCTTACTCTCCTATGGAATCTTCATCCTCATTTGAGTTTACTCCTCTATGGGTGGTGTCTTAGTTGACTATTTCACTATGGTTTGTTCCTGGTTTGAATTTGTGCTCCCCGACAACAATATTATTTTAACCTCTCTAGGCTGTGAGCCCTGGTTCAAGAATGCACATTTATTTTGCATGTGAAGACTTTTCCCCTCAGTAGGAGTGTATTGGTATTTCCCCACAAAATCATACATTCATTTCGCAGCAGCGTTATTGCAATTCCTTCTCAAACAGTAAGTGGCAATCTCTTTATTTAAGCAACATGTACTTCCCCAATAAGTTTGTTAGTTCCTAGAGAAGATTATTTTAATGTACTATAATGGATGGTATTTTCTACGTTATGGGAGATAGTCCGTTGTTGAGTTTGGCTTTACTCCGATGTTAAAAAAAGTTCATTGAAAGGTTCTTACAATAATTATCACCCTTTCCGAGTGATATATTGGTCAAAGAAGAAAATCTTATTGTTCTTGGTGAAATCCAAAAGTTGGTAAAATTTATTAACCTTTTCAAGTGATATCTTTATTAAAGAAGAAGTTGAGACACATATCCAGGTGGAATGCTAGAATTTTGGAAAAATCGTTATTGTTAATGCAGTTCCTACCTTCAGTAAAAGTTGGTGTATTCTTTGATCTTTACCTTCAGTGGAAGTTGGTAGTTCACCTTCAGTAAATGTCAGTGTATCTTTTGTTTCTTTAACTTCAATAAAAGCCTGTATTGTTTTATATTTTTTCTACCTTCATCCCTGAATTGGTAGTTCACTATCATTCGTTAGTCAGTATTTATCTCTTTCTCCGTATTGGTACCCACAATAGAGTTGAGTTGTTCCCAACCATAAGTGTTGATGTCAACTTTTTGTTCTCATCCATAAGTGTTGATGTCAACCTTTGTTCTCAGCCATAAGTGTTGATGGCAACCTCTTGTTCCCGACCATAAGTGTTGATTTCAATCCTTTTTCTTAGCCATAAGTGTGATGTCAACCCCTTGTTCCCAACCATAAGTGTTGATGTCAATCCTTTGTTCCCATCCATAAGTGTTGATGTCAACCCCTTGTTCCCAGCCATAAGTGCTGATGTCAAACCTTTGTTCCCAACCATAAGTGTTGATGTCAATCTTTGTTCCTAGCCATAAGTGTTGATGTCAACCCTTTGTTCCCAACCATAAGTGCTTATGTCAACTTTTGTTTTCAGTCATAAGTACTGACGCCAATCATTCATTTACTAGTCTCGATGTTGATGTTTACCGTCATCTCTGAGCTGGTATTATTTTACCATTTCTATTTGCATCCTTCGAGTTGGTAGTTTATGATTCCCTTTAAGTTAGTGTTACTCTTTTTTTGATATCTCCTCTATGAGTGAATATTTCATAATTATATATCAATCTTTGATACCCTTTTTTTTCCTCGATTGATTAGTGGATGATACTTTGTCTCCTTTTTGGGTTTTACCCCTAGTAGAGTTAAGTCTTATTTTCCTCAATGGAGTTGATTTTCCTCCATTGGAGTTAAGTTTCTTTCCTCCAGTCGAGCCAGTAGTCCTTTCTTAATGGTTACCTCGATAGTTTCTTGCTTGCATTGTTAAAATTTTCCGTTGTTGAAATCTTACTATGCATTTTGTTTCTTTGATCGTGGTTTTGGCTTTACCTATTTTTATCCATCCCCAGAGTCGTGTTATTCCCCATCGATTTATTTTCTTGGTCGAACTCTCTTCTTGGTCCATTAGTATTATTTTATGCTTCTTTAGTGGTGTTCTGTGTCACCTTTGGAATTGGTTGTTTGCATTCATAATCATAAGCATTCCACGAAATCTTAGGGCCAAAAATTATGGTTTGTTTCATATTTAATTATCTTCAATCGCGTCGAGACGAAGATTTTGACCTTTGTATCTATGGGTAGAAGACACTTAAATAAGGGCAGTTGTTATACCCCAATTTTTGCCCCTAAGATCCCTCATCATCTCATATTATCAATACATCAAGATCACACATTAGTTTGGTTCTCCCTTTCTACTTTATCCTATCTTTAAGTTTGCTCTTGAGGGGTCACCAAGCACCTTGATCTGTTCATCTTGTACATGTGTTCTTTTAACTAACATCAAAATATGTATATTTATTTTTTGAATATTCATATTGTAGGTGATGACACAATTTCATTCATCTCACTATCTAACCTATGGTTTGAGGGGTCATTATCAATCAAATTATTCTTCAATTTATCGCAAGAGTTTAATCTTCAAGGCTATGTCTATGATATCAAATATTTGGGGACAAGATTTCCTCAAAGTTGGTGGTGGTATTCATTAAGAAGATTCATATGTTCATGTGTTTATTTCGATGCTTTATTCAACAAGTTTCATTGAGAATTAAGCTCCATATTTGAGTGTGCTCCAAGACAACATCACTTCAAGGCCTCTTGTGGTTCACCGTGCTTTACTTTACCAAGAAAGTTCAAAAAGACTCAAGGTTGATTCAACAAGTATTACCTAATAGAGAATATGCTTGATTTAGTGATCACATGTTCATAACTCTATCAATTTTAAACATTTTGAGTTGGTTCTTTTTTCTATGGATTCTTATTATCATCTACAACAACCTTTCTTCATATGACAAGATACAATTGTGCAAGAAAAATCATCAAAAGTTGAAAGGGGTTTTAATTCCTTTTGATATTCTCTAAGTTATGGTTTGTGTACTTCCAAGGACATATATTGCTCATTTTTTGAGATTTTTGATTGACTCCAAATCCATTATTCTCTTTAAAGGGTCCTTAACAAGCTCTCTTCAAAAATCTAAGGTTAATTTTGACTAGAAGATCACTAATGGTTGAGAAAGGTTATAATTCTCATTGAAAAGCCTTTGAATCTTATGGTTTGACTTCAAATGATCATAACTTGGTCAATTTTTATCTTCATGAGCCCATTCTTTTTCAACAATAATCTTTGGGATGTCTACTATAACTTTGTTTCAATGTGAAAGACTTGAAAATGCTTGGAAAGTTGTTTAAGAATTGAAAAGATTATAGGTCTTTTATGAATTTTCCCAAATTTGTTCATCATCTTCCAAAGACCATAAATCTTTCATTTTTTATGATTTTTGAGTGATCTGAATTCCACAACTAAATTCAAGAAGTCTACTTCATGTCATATTCAGATATCAAGACCAAATTTTGAGTGGAAGGTCGTGTAATTTTGAAGAACATTATAGGTTATTTTGTGGTCTCATACTTAGAAATATTTCTAAGTACAAAAGTCAGTGTGTTTTTTGGGATTTCAAGTCCCATACTTGATGCATTTCAAGTCACACATTTGGCATGACCATAGCTGGCTTTGTTCGCACTATTTCTCACATTTCCTCTAATTTCTTATCACCATTCACTTCCCTATAAATATAGGATGATATTTCATTCATTTCCCAAGCTTTAGAGATCCAAAAAACCATGTTGAACTTCATCCACACCTCTCAATTCTGCAAGTTCGAATTTGGTTTTAAAGCATTCTTCAATCCAATTTCTTTGCTCATTCTTCACCCTTGAACTTCACTGAAGCTAATAGAAGAAGAGACAAGCCTTGATGTATCATAAATCATTCTATCCAAGTCAAGTTTCAGAGCTCTGAAGATAAGTTTCAACAAGTAGATTCCTCCATCAATTTTTTCCAAACTTATCACTACAATGTAGCTCTCATCACTCTGATACTAATCACATCATTAGTTTTTAATTGGAAGTGAGTTTTGCTCATGAATTTCAAATCCCTTTCCAAAAAATTTCTTCTGGTTTTTCTCTAATCGACTGAGATACAGTTTATTTTCGCAAGGGTACCATTGGAATCGTCTTGAAGAGATGAAGCGAATGGCACCTGTATGGGCTCCTGATTTTACAGTTTGTGAGACCTACAATTCGCGTGTGGCTGGAGGTTAAAGATGACCATCGTGTCATCTTTCAACCAATGACATGGTGCCAGGCCTTTTTTTTCAAATATGTTTTTTAATTAATGATCTAGTGGTTTTTCACTAATGTTCATATCATGCATAGCGCGCCAGATCCCTTGGATGTGATAACTAACGCATTTTGACATTGATCCAATGGTCTATATTTTTTTGACTTTATTTTTATTTTTTGATTTTATATTCTAATTGTTTTAAAATTTAAAGATTCATAAAAAATTTATTTCAACTTCTAAATATATGAAAAAATTATACAAAAATACTTTTTATTTTTATTTTTTCACAATTTTATTTTGTGATTTGATATTTTTTTATGATTTTTCACTTTATTTGAGTTTTCTTAATTGTTTAAAAATACTTTCCTTGATTTTTTAATTCTGAAAAATAAAATGGAAGGATCAATGACCTCTTGACAAATATTGGTGACCTCTTTTTTTTTTATTTTACAAATTTTCATAAATTTTGGGTTTTTTTTGCATATTTCTTTAAATTTTAAAAATAGTTTCTGACTTTAAAAAATTTTGAAATTTTTGTCAACACTTATTGATTCATGCTTGATCTCTGTTTTTTTATTTTATTTGGTGTTTTAATAAATTTTGTGTATTTTACCAATTATTTCTCTTTTATTAATCATTTAAATATTATTTTATTAAATATATTTTATTATTTTTGTTTGGTCCTGATTTGAGTATTATTTTGGGACAAGTTCCTCAACCTCATTGGATCTTGGGTGTTGATAGGTTGAAAAACCAAATCCACCAAAATGGATGAATAATATTGATGATATTTGAAACCCTAATTTTATCTGATACATCCCCATCCCTCTTCATCTCATCCCATTCTTGTTTTTACTTGTACTACATGTTATTGGAGAATGATCTAAATATCATTTCTCTAACATGTTGGTACATATATTGCTATTGACCGGCCTCAAAAATAGGTGTGACTTCTACATAAGTCCACTTACGATTGCTTAACACAGCGCTAAATTTGTCTCGATTTGAAAATGATCATTTATGGCCCAAATCTATGTTTGCAAGCCCAAGTATGTTTAATTTGAAACCTTTGATCCAATAACTTTGAAGTTCATTGTTAGGAGACTTTGATTTTAACAATCCTCTAATGAGCTTCATGAACTTTGGTATAAGGGAATCATTTGAACATTGTTGATCATATGTGGTTTCCTTGAGTACTTGAAATGAATGATATACTTGACAAAAAGAAAATGAGACTTATTGTTGAGAAGCTTTGATTTTATGAATCTTCTAATGAATTCTCAAATGCAAGCTTCAAGATGGTCATTAAACTAACCTCTAACTTCTAATTCACTAACAATTGACTTTACTTTATGTTTTTACTATTATGCCTTTTATTTCATGCCTTTACTTTTATCAACTATTTATTTTAGCATTTACATTCCCAATCATTTATCTTTTTCTCACTTGAGCATTTATCTATATGTCATTTTATCTTTGCTCATTTGAGCTTTTATTTTCTTTTTGAAGACACTTAATAACCAACTTGAACATTAGAAGCCTTAAAGTTACTTGGACTATTTGGTTACTATCCTTGGCATTATGGAGTTTTCTATCTCTTGGACTTAGGAGTAGAAGACTTAATACTTTAGAACCTTGTTGCTTTTTTGTTATTTTGTCTGAAGTTCTTGGGGTTTACCCCAAGACATTAGGTTGATATTCTTTGTCAGCAGGTTATTCTGGTTATATGCTTTATCTGTGATTGAGAATTCCTCTATATACAGCCGTTACTCTGCCCAATTTTTGTGAAATACTTAATTCATCTAAAGTTTGATATCCCTCAAAGGTTTAGTATTTTTGCTTGCTTGGTTTCAATCCAAAGAGTAGGAATTCTACACTGACTTCATATGTCAAGTGGTTGCTTCTTGTTGGTTAGATTGTTCTTTTCCTTAGCTTTTAACTTATTCTTTAAGATAGTTACTTCATCTCCTCCCATCTTATTTAATTTCAAAATCTCCTCCCTCCTTTTCAAAACTCTTCTTATTTTCTAACTTGTACTGCTTTCATAATAAACTTAGACTTGGGTCCATGCATTTTCAAAACTCTTTTCTTAATCAAATATTAATCAATTTAATCATACTTTGACATTTTTGAAATACTAAAAGTCATTAACCTCATTCAAACCATTTTTCCACTTTGGCTTTTTACTTTAAAACTTTTCTCATAACATTAGACTCTTGTTGATTCGTGTAGTGATGCGAGATATTATACTTCTATGATATGTAGTAAAGTTAGATATTTTCACTTGGGTGTTGAGTGAGGCTTTGTTGATTTCAAAATCCAACTTATATCCTCCACTTTGAGATGATACACATTCTCCTTTCTAATAATTATGGGTAGTAAGTATGTCTTCCACTCGGATATGACGATAACGTCTCTTCTCTTAAAATTAACCAACACACATGTGTTTTAAAATTATTGAGGTAAAATGCGAGTACCTTGATCCCCTATTACATGGGAGGTGGTACATAGACACTAAAAGTTCACAACCGCGGCCGGTGCAAAAAATTGTAAAAAATACTTCTTTTCTCATCACCACCGTCTATTTTTTTTCGTATACACCTTTTATAGCCAAAATACACAGATTTTCAAAGAAGTTCCTGCAGAGTACCGTAGTTGTTTAGGGTACTAATACCTTCCCTTTGCATAACCAACCCCCGTACCTAGATTCTCTCCCCCTCTTATTTTGGGTTTATTCTCTCTTTTCCCATTTTCTTTGGAAACAATAAAGCGTGGCGGCGATTTTTATTTGATTTGTGCGACTTAAGTCAATCCAATGGCTTAGTCTCAACATTTCTACCGCTACACTCCCCCCCCGGCCCCTATTTTTTAGATTTACAATGTTGTTGTTGGTGTTGAAACTACCTTTTCCCTTACCTCAACAAAATTCTTCAGCTTTTCAGTCGATACTTTGTACCCATAAGCAATTTTTGCCAAATCATTAGCCACTTGATTTTCTAATTTGGGCACATGTAACGCTTACAACCCTGAAATGTTCCACAATTGATTAACCACCGCAAAATACAAAAACAAATGTTTTTAATGCACTTATATTCTCAAGTTATTTGCTTAATCACTAGTTCCGAATCACCTTGATTTCGACCCTCTTTGCACCTGAGCCCTTCAAAAGTTTAAGCCCAATGATCAAAGCCTCATAATTTGCTTTGTTGTTGGAAAATTTTCCATCTACCCTACATTTAAATTTTGTTGGCACTCCTTTTGGAGAGATAATTAGAACTCCAACACCTGTTCCTTTCTTATGGCTTGACCCATCGAAGTATAACTTCCAAGGGTCAGTGGCTATCAAATTTACTGATGGTTCGACTATGGCGTGATCGACTATAAAATTTGCCATGATTTGGCCTTTCATGGCCTTCAAAGGAATGCAAATCAATGAAAACTCAATTAAGGCTAGTGCCCGTTTGTCAATTCGACTATGTAAAATTGGTTTGAACAACATATGTTTAATGACATCACAATGAGACAAAACATAAACGTAAACTAGTTTAATATATTGCTTAAGTTAAATACATGAAAAATACAAACACAAGCATAATTTTTCTATCATGCTATACCTAATCTCAACATCTATCAATACTCATCTAAGGTAATATATGGGCCTTTCGACTCCATTATCATCCTCGTGGGCTAACATGCTCCCTGTTGTTAAATCAGAAGCGGCTATGTATAATCTCATGTTCTTATTTCGACTAGGTGGCAATAAAACGGGAGCCTTGTTAAATCTTCTTTGAGGGCTTCGAAGGCCTCTTGTTGTTCCTTTCCCCAATGAAAGTCACTTTCCTTCTTGATCTTCAATAATGGCGAAAAAACCTTCGTCTTACCACTTAGATTTGAGATAAATCTTCTCAAGAAGTTGAATTTCCCAAACAAAGACTGCAATTATTTCTTTGTCAAAGGAGGCTTGAGATCTAAAATTGCCTTTGTTTTTCTTTGATTGATCTCGATGCCTTTTTTGTGTACTACACAACCTAAAACATATCCTGCATGTACACAGAAAACACATTTTAGCAGATTCATTTTCAATCCATATTTCCTCATTCTTTCAAAGGATTGTCGAAGATGGTCTAAATGACCATTCTCAGATGAAGATTTTATCACAATATCATCAATGTATATTTTCATGAAATGTTCTATCAAATCATGGAACATAGCATTCATTTCCCTTTGATAGGTGGCTTCGGCATTTTTCAAGCCAAACGACATTACCACCCATTCATACGTTCCTAATTCCACTGGGCACCTAAATGTCGTTTTAGGGACATCCTCTTCTGCTATAAAAATCTGGTTATAGCCAAAATATTCATCGAGCATGCTAAGATATTCATACCATGCAGTCGAACTGACTAACATTTCTTCTACGGGCATCGAATGTTCATCCTTAGGGGTAGTATTATTCAAATCCCTAAAGTTTATGCAAACTCTAAGAGTTCCATTTTTATTAATAACATGAACAATGTTTGCTAACCATTCGATGTACCTTGAAATTCTGATAAACTTGCTTTTTAGCAGCCTCTCGATATCCTGTTTGATCTTCAAGGTGATTTTTGGAGAAACCCTCCTAGGATGTTGCTTCGCTGGCCTCTTGCTTGGCTGAATAGGCAAACGATTCTCTACTACATTTCAACTTAGTCCAGGAATCTCACCATAGTCCTAGGTGAAGCAATCTCTATATTTCTTCAACAACATGATCAACTTGACTTTCATCTTCGACCTAACTCTAATGCTGATGTAGGTTGGTCTCTTCGTCACAACATCTCCCAGTTCAACTTCCTCTAACAGATCTCGGGCTTGCATCTTCTGTACTTAATTCAGTGGGTATTTTTCAAACCCCAAAGGTTAATTGTCATAGATACAATCTAACCTCCGGCTTTTAAAGCTGTTGTTTAGCCGTGTTGGCCTTTTCTTTGATTATTCATTTTGGCTTCGACCACCATGTTTTGTAGTTTCTCAACCTCCAAAGCAAACTTTTATTATTTTCATCCACATAAGTCGAAATATGAGCCAAACTTTCTAACTAACTAGTCATTATCTTCGACCACAGACCACCCCATAGGTGGAATCCACTCCCTAGATGTTGCTGGCTTTTTAGAATCCCACATAAAACCATGAACAAGATCCAAGCTTATAAAACTATTGGAGTTTTCATTAGGAGTGTGATTTTCATCATCACAAGGCGCCACATTCGCTAAGTGGTGGTCGAAATATTTCATTCCACCTTTAATCTCATCGACCTTATAATAGCTCTGATCAGCAATATATTTTCCACTACGCCATATTTCTTCCTAATAGAAATCCTCTGGTGTAAATTCGACATGATTGCGCCTATTCCGTGGATCCATTCATGTCTAAGTAATAAATTGAAGATGTATTTAGAATAATGACCATAAACAAAGTCAACCTAGTTGTTGTCCCGACAGCCAATTCGACCTGAATGACCCCCAGTATACTACTGGTTTTTCTTTCGTAGTTTGATAAAACCATGTTGTGAGATCGAAGCTCTGGCCCACACTTCCCCACTTTCTTAAACAGAGCATGTGGCATTAAGTTTACAGTTGCCCCACCATCGACAAACACTTTGTTTACCGGCAAGTCATCTACCTTTGTCCTTATGAATAAAGGCTTAATATGATATAGCGTCTCTGGGCTTGGTTTCTCAAACAAATCCTTTTGTTCTTTAACCATACCACTATTCATGACGTTGTAGCATAAAGGCTTTTCATTATCCGCACCGTCGGAGGTAAATTCTTCTTCATCTTCTGATACCTCTGACACCCTGTCATATTCTGCAGGCAAAATCAACACAATTTCACAATTAATGATGAAATCTTCACCATAATCATTATCCATCATATCATCTTATGGAAAAAGTTCATAATCAGGTTCTTCCTCTTCTCCACCTTCAGACATAGGAGTATACTCAAGTGTAGGAGCATATCTAACACTATGTGTTGCTACCAGCTCTATGTCCCCTAAAGGTGCTACCCTCATAGCCAATCTTTGGTTAGTAGTAATCTTTTCCTTTTCAGTTAATCTTGACCTTGGATAGGATCCTTTCTGAACCGGCGCTTTGCCACGCTTTGCAACTTCTGTTGGTTGTGTTCTTTCGACACGCTTAGTATTCTCGACAGGTTTCAACTGGGAAGTCAAAGCCTCCTTTGTAACCTTTTTATTCTTCTGATAACACCTCCACTGCGCCCTTGTCATTGGATTTCCCCTTATAATTAGGAGAAACTTGATAACCCTTTGACTCAGCCTTCTTTTCTCCGCCTCAGCTTCATGCACAATTACCTTCCACTTTGTCCTTTTCCCCCCTTTTGGCTCACTGGTTCCACCCATTTTTCTTGTGGGGTGTCCGACGGAGGGTGAAAGATTTTAGGACGAGGTAGTAGGAACAATCTCTTGTACTCCTTGTTGCGTCAAGGGATTCCTTCCTTGTCGAAAACAAACCTTGGGACTGAAGGCTTCTCTTACTTAAGAGCCTCTTTTTTTACAGCTTCATACTTCTCAGCTTCTTCTTCATCGTACACATCATTGCATCTTGGGCATAATTTAGCCTTCGACCCTTTCACTTTTCACTTTTCCTAAAAGTCAGCCAAACTCTCTTCAGGTTGAGGATACATTGTCTACAATCCCTCTTCCATCTTTGGCCCAAAATTATCATTAGTTCCAATCGTCATAACTTTTATGTCACCAAACATTATGACTTCTTTGTTGAGGCCCTAAGTAGTGTCACACTCCAAATTTGTCCACCTTGGTGCTATAGTCAAAATTATTTTCAAACTTGAGTTTTTTAAATTCTTTGGTTTATTTACACGAACATTTTGGGTTTTATAAATATTTGTTTTCAAGTCTATTTAAAAATATAATAGTTTATTTTTAAATTATTTATATTTTTTAAATAGAAAATATATGTGCATCTTTCATATACTTTCAATTGAGCTATTATTTTAAATGAGTAATGTAGCACAATTGGTAAGGAATAAAGCTTGTAAATGTAACGGTGTGGGTTCGAAAATATCCACGATTCACTAGAACTAACAACAAAGAAACTATGAGATCTCTATCAACAATCATTTGAAGGTCAACAATATTGTACATGATTCACAATGTAGATATTTTTTACACAATTTCCACACCCTTTTTTTTACACTTTATATCTTGACTTTTCAACACTACTAACCTGCACAATATAAAACACCAAAATTTATAACATTTAAACATAAACATTTTTTCACAAATTCATCACTGCATCCAATTTGCATAAATCTGAGCGTTGAAACTGTAAATATTTTCAACACTTATCACTAACATTCATCTTATCACTAACATTCATCTTATCACTAACATTCATCATATTAACACAAAATCAATAACAACATAAACAGAAACTTTGTACAAAATTTTGCTTTCTGTTTTTTTCTCTCTCTGCAGAAAAATAGCGAAAATGAATTGAAACCCACGCGTATCCGGTTTCAACCCAAGTTGCTAAGCTCCAACGAAGCCGCGTCAGCTACGACCAGCAATCGCCATGATCCCGCAACCATCACCACCGCGAGAACGCAACACCACCGCCCACATCATCGGATTTCGCTCCAATCCACCATGGCCTCGTTATTGTTGTCGCCGGAGGTTATTCTCCTTTGCCTTTTCTTTTACTTTTCTTTTAGTTTTCTAATTCATGTTTGAATCATTGTTGTGATTTGGTTCTATAGAATAGGATTTAGTTTGGATTCCATTTTGGTAAAAGAAGAGAGAATAACGAGTGAGAATGCAGATAAGTTACTGTTGTTGCTTTAACTGTATTGTTGTTGTTTCAAGAGAGAGAAAGAAAGAAGTACCATGGGAAGAGAAGAGTAAGGAGTCTTAGATTTCTTTTTAACATTTGTAGTAGTAGTAATAGGTCAATTTTCTTCTCCTAAAAATTCTACATAAAAAACAAAATAAAATATTTTCTTTTTAATTTATTAGGATTCTATTTAGTTATTAGTTATTAGAGACTCATTTAACTCATTTAGTTTAATTAAGCCAAATAGGTCATCTACTTTATAAAAATATAATAACGCTAAAAATCTAAAAAATATGCCTTTTAATTTATTTTCAGAATAATATAAATATAATTTAGTTTTATTTAAGTAATTTATTAATTTGTAAATATCTTTAAATCTACTGTTAATTAGTATGATATAACTCAAACAAATCAGATAAATTTTTCGTCCAGTGCAAAGTAATTTCAATAAAGATCAACTTTTTATCGACCGATCAAACTTAAAACAGCTAACCAATTACAAACATTTTTTTATTAACATAATGCAAATTCAATAGATATTTTCAAAAAAGGATTAAATAGGATTATTTTTAAAATAAACTGCGAACTGCGTCTACGATCACTCTTTTACAAAATTCCGACAAGGTTCAAGGATAACTCGAAAGCAATTCTACGCAATCATATAAAAAAAACCAACCAAACTACGAACTACAAATTGAGACTCTGATTCCTTATAAGAGGATACGTAGGCATACAGCTTAAAAATCGTGGCGAGTCCCCTAACTAAAAAATTAAAATCTTATTCCTAAACCTTAAACCTAAACCCTAGTATCCGTGTAAACTAGGTAGATAAAGAGTGTCTAACACCTTCCCTTCGTCTAAAGTGAGTCAATAACTTAGAATCTCTGTATCATCAATTAGGGCTATTCTGTTATATTTTCGTCTTAGGATAAAAATTAATGGTGGCGACTCTTCATATTTTTTGCCGGTTATTACAAGTAGCTTCGACCATCATGTAATCCAGAGGATTTATGTCGACTTGCATCTTTGGCTTTTCACCAAACTGAAGCATGCCATCTTTCAAAGCTTTCTGCACCAAATCACTGAAAAGAACACATTGAGAAGTTTTATGACCAAAAAAACTATGAAATTTACGGAATCCCCTTTTCTTCTTTTGTTCAAGTGGGGGATTCTTCAGGCTCCGAGGGACCATAATTTGACCATCAACTACTAACAAATCAAATATTTCATCACAGTTGGTTATGTCGAATGTATAGGTCTTGGTGATGGCTTTGCCATTCTTTTCAGTTTCCACGGGGTTTTTCCCATTCGAAGGTTTCAAAATTTTACATGCATAAAGAGGTCAAGGCTAGAGTTCAACCACATTAACCTCTGTTTCTTCCCTTAACTCCTCTTCGTCGAAAGAACCCTCATCAATTGCTACGTAAGTAACCTTCCCTTTTTATGGTACTTATTTGGCTTGATTTTTTCATCTTTCAAATGTTCGATCAGTCGAACTTTGATAGCTAACTGAGTCATATCTTTCAAAGACTGTATCCAACAATTTCTTCCTAATAGAATACTCTAACCCATTTGCAGCCATTTCAACCAACTCGTATTCAGGGACTTGTGTAAAGCACCACACTTTCAGAAGTCTAAACATGCTAAGGTATTATTCTATTGACTCAGTGCTCTTTCGTTTAACACTAGACAATTCGGTTAGGCTTATTTTGGACTGCTCCATGTGGAATTACTCATGGAACAATTTCTCTAACTAAATCCACGTTTAGACCGACTGTGGGGGAAGCATTGTAAACCAAGTGAATGTATTCTTTGTGAGGGAATTGGGAAAATCCTCATTCACTACTAGGTCACCAAGTTCTATTTGATACATGGCAATATGTTCGACAGTGGATTCTTCGACATCCTCTACGAACTTGGTAAATTTTGGGAGTTTCCAACCTTTTGGTAACTCTGTTTGTAAAACAAAATCCGGTGATGGTGAGACATATGTAGTTATTTGACAACCATTATTAATTAGATTCCTACCCATAATTCTTTCGATAAAGGCTTCTAGGTTTTATTCCCCAGCCACTGCTTCTCATCGAATACGCCTAACCATTTGGTCGGCATTCTAGTTTCAGTTTGCTATTACTACTGAGGGTTGTTGTACTATCCTAAGTATAGGGTCGACACGCTGGGGAGTTAGTGGTTCTTGTTCGACTACTTCGTCGACCACCTCCTCGTACTGCATGGGTTCCTCACGTGGGGGAGGCGCAGCTTGTCGAACTAGCACTCTTGGGGCACCAAGGAAATCCCCAATGCGAGTCATTTGAGTTGCTAAAGTATGATAACTCTGCCACAAATTCTCGATCAAAGATCTTAATATGAGACTCATTTGTTGAGTAAGCATATTGACCATCTCATAGTTACTTTCATCAATTTGCTGCCTCATGATAGCAACATACTTGGGGTGAAAGTATGCATAATTTTTTAGGAAAATCCCAATCAAGTCGAATGACCAAATTGATTTCCCAATAGCCACGACGCATGATATGGTGAAAATGCCGACACAGAGTTCTCACCAAATGTCGGACTACTTTATGCAATCCCACTATCATTGTTGTTGGTTGTCCATATTCTTGTGTACTTCTTGAAAATCTAGGCACATACTACCCAGAAGTTGTGACCATTGGTGATCTTGCAATTACTGGCTGTTTTATGGTAACTATGTTTGGTGCGTTGAAGACACAATAACCGGACTAGAACCCACACTCGCCGCTGCACTAGTATTTCCTTCTAAATTTTGATCCCTTTCAAGAGTTCTAGGATCTACCATTTTTCTACCACTTCTTAATTTCATTCACAAAACAAGAAGACTCGAACACAAACGTGTTCCACCGGGTGTGCCAATTTGTTTCTCTGCGAAACAATCTCTAACCTTATATTAAAGGTTACTTGCAGGATCGGCTACAATAATCCTAGACTTAGTGTTTTGAGTATTTTTGGGTTAAAACAAGTTAATATTTGATAAAATGGCAAAAGTGAAAGGCAATTGCAAAGTAAAGAAACTAAAGACAAGACTTGTACTTTAAAGTGAAAATTGGAAATTGCTATGAATTTAAATATGGAAGTATTCATACATTGTTAAGCCTAAAACTCGTTTCTCTCTTAGATACGAGTACTTTGAGTGCAATGCACTAAATGTGAAGAAATGCGACCTTTGACACATATACAAACATTTTCTTAAATAGAAATATTAAGTATGTAACTATCGATGATTACTAGCCCACGTTGGGACTTTAGGGAGAAACTACCCTAAACTGCTTTGAACATCCCCACATTCTTACTGAATTGGGTGCTGATAACCGTTTCTTCCACCATAAATATTTGCTCGTCGACCCCTACGCTTGTCGATGATAGCCACCGAATCTCATGTCTTTTGTCGACTAGCTCCCATGTCTTTCATTGACTTGCTCTTCTGGTCGATATCCTTCAACCTGGTCGGCACCTCCTATTTTTTTCCACAAACTCATCCTTCTTCAGCCAAATAAACCTTAGAGCTTAAGGATTATTTACCTAGTCAATAATTGCTTGTCAACAGTGTTTGAGGGAGAGTAATATCCATCTTCTTCCTCATGTATACAATTTACATGATCAGTATGTAGCTGATGTTATGTAACTATTGTATCTCTAATACATTTCTGTGCAGTTTGTGTTTGTGGTTTTATTCGTCTCTCCAGAATTTTTTTTGGGTTTTGGTTGTTTTAGCCAAAATTTGTCAAAGGGGGGATAATGTTAGTTCTATGTTTTCATGGTTGGCTAAATTTTGGCTAGGCGTGTTTCTAAACATGGTTTTATATTGTTGTTGTTTAATAAGATGTTGCAGCATCTTTATCAATTGTCATAACAGTTATTACTGTTATGATTTTTCAGTCAGATGTCAAAGGCAGATGTCATGACATCTTGATTTGGTTCTGTAATACAACAGACAATTCTGTTTTAAGTCTTGACATATTTGATTTGATTCTGGAATATTTTTGTTGGATATGTTTCAGTGAATTTCGCAGGTCAAGAAGATTTTATCTGGAAAAAGGTTTTATATCTCCAGATGTACATTAGTTACTAAATTGGGTCATTGAGACTATTTAGGAAACTTTATATTGATGGTTTCAATATTTAAGGAGATTTTGTTGAACAACAGATGCAACTCTAAACTTGAGGATCAAGAAACTTCTGGACTCAGAATATTGAAGCCCGTGGATTGAAGAAGTGTATTTAAAGAAAAGACCTAAACCTAAAGTGCCAACTTTTATCTTTCAAAAATTGTATAGTTAGGGGAAGAAAATAGTCTTAGGTTTTGAGAGTCTCTTGTGTATTTTGTAGGTGTCTGTCACCCTTGTATCTTTCGATACATGTGGTAGACTTGTTGTTCTCCTCGAAGCTGTGAAGCAAGAGTGAGTATTGTTCTTGGAGGAATATTATAAGCAACTCTAAGTATTGTTCTTGGTCGAAGCTTTTAAGCAAGACTAAGTATTTGTAATTTGGAAGTGTGTTTATCCTGTTTTGTTTTCTATAGACAACCCTTGTGATTGGGATAAGTCTTTTATCACTGCTGTGATTGCAAGTGGAATGGAGATTTCTCATATCTATGGAGGATCTAGGTAGAAGTAGCATTGGGTAGGGATTAGGAGAAAACTTGTAAATGGGGGAGTTTAGCTTTGAACTGATATTGCTGAGAGTATACTTCCTTCCTAGCTTGGTATCCCCCAGAGTAGGTGTGTTAACACCGAACTGGGTTAACATATCGCTGTGTTTTGTTTTATCTTTCTACAGTCTAAATTTTTGTTTTAAATTTTTTCAGTATGTCAGATCAGATGTTACAACATCTATCTTGACAATGTTCTGATGTTGGAATCTTTATATTTTTGTGTGTTGCTTGTGCCAGAGAAACTTCATATATGCATAGTTCCCATTATATCCATATGAAGAAGTTCCAACACTTTGGAAGTAGTCTGATGTTGCAACATCGGGTGTGACATCATTGTTTGCTTTCTAATTTCACATTCACCATATACTTTACCTTGTCCAATTTTGAGCTCTGCCATTCCCTTGATAGCTCCTTCAGATAAGACTCCTTCAATATTTTCAGATTAAGGTGTCCAAGCTTTTGGTGCCATAGCTTTACTTCATCTTCTATTGAAAAGGATGTGAGAGAAAAATGAGCAATGAGACAAATGTTCTAATTTTTGGAACTCCATTTCTTATAGTCCTACTCCCTTGACTACTCTCAAGATGAGTGTAATGCTTAGGATAACCATACAACTTATAGCATAAGAGCCTTATGTGACCATATTTCCCACAATGATGACATCTCCTTATAGGTCTGATGAAAATTCTCTGATGTCTCACAGGATGTTGGAACTTTGTGTTTGTAGTATATTCTCCTTTCTTTGGATGAATACAGTCTAACTATGAGGTTTTATCAACTCCAATTCTGGTTGAGCTCTCAACATCGTTTCTAGCTGGAAGAATTTTTCTTGATGAGTCAGTCCCATTGTTTGACATTCTGAAGTATCTGGTCATGTTTTCAAGCTTAAATGTTAGTAGTAAAACTTCATTCTGAAGATCATACACTTTGATAAGTAGTTTCTTCTTCTTACCAATATTTTTAGAAGACTTGCATCTTCCTGAAAAAGCTTTAACATACTTGATAAATTAAATATCTAAATCCCTTCCAGTCAAAGAGGTAGACATTCCTTTATGTTGTTTCTTGAGGTATGTTGGACATTCTTCTCTAATGTGTCCAAAACATTTACACTCATTGTGCTGGATGCCTTTGCCTTGACTTCACTTTTCTTCAGTTCTTGTTTTTCTCTAAGAGTCAAGGTTATTACTGATGTGATATGAGATGTTCTTAACAACTTTTCTTTCTCTTATGTCCATTTTCTTCAATATTATATTGAATTGCTTTCAACGTAATACAATGGTATGGAACAATCCTTCCTCGGTATCCATACCAGCTTAACCCTTTTCATCTTGAGCATTAGAAACAAAAGTTGTGGTTATGTTCTTTTTCTCATACTTGTCACTCATAGCCAATTCAAAAGTTTGAAGTGACCCAACAAGTTCATCAACTCACATGTTGTTGATGTCTTGAGCTTCTTGAATAATTGTTACCTTCATGTTAAAATTCCTAGGTAAAGACCTAATAATCTTTCTCACAATACTTTGTTATGACATATTTTCTCCCATGACACTGGATGCATTAGCTATTTCAAGAACCTTCATATGATAGTCTTGGATGGTCTCATCATAATTCATCTATAGATTCTATAACTTAGTAGTTAGAAGCCGGAGTCTTGACATATTCACTTTAGATGTACCTTCATGAGTTGTCTTGAGAATTTCCCAAGCATCCTTGGCTATAGTGCATGTATTAATCAACTTGAAAACATTCTTGTCTACTCCATTGAATAAAGCATTCATAGCTTTGGAATTTCCAATATCTAATTTATCATCCTCATCATTCCAATCTTCCTCTGGCCTCAAAGATACATTCTCATCTTTATCCTTCTCAACAAGATGTTCCCATCCTTTCAAAATAGCCTTCTTGGCTTTGTTGTCCATGGATTTCAGAAAAGCCACCATTCTAAATTTCCACCAATCATAATTTGAACCATCTAACAGAGGTGATCTGTTGTTGTATCCTCCTTATTTATCCATAGTACCGGAAATTATTCCCATTGAGCTCACCTAATAACCAGAACATTGTGCATGCTCTAATGCCAATTGAAATTCTGGCACTTGCAATACAGATATCAAGACTGATTTCTCAACATAAAACATAATGTCGGGACAAATATTGTAACATCATCTGCTGATAGAAACTTGCTAAAATAGAATATTATAAGAAAGATAAATTGCAGAAAATTAAACAACACAATCAATTATTAACTCAGTTCAATGCAACATCACCTACTCTAGGGGCTACCAATCCAGGAAGGAAATCCCTTATGATAGTATTATTTCAAAGCTAAACCAATCCTAGTTTACAACTTCTCGCCTAATCACTACCTTGTGCAAATTCTACCTAGAGATCCCTTTCTCACTTCCAATCACCAAAGTGATACCCACAACCATAAACCTTGTGACTAGACCAAAAGAACCAACTAAAAGATTACACTTTAAATAAACAATACTTAGTTTTGCTTAAAAGCTTCAACTAAGAACAATAATCACCTTTTTGCTTAAAATCTCATGAGTGAGAATAATAACTTGATAAAATCAAGTAACAATCAGTCAACCTCAATGCATCAAAATATACATGAGTGACATATAAAGAACACAAACACTAAAACCTTAAAAGACTCCTAAAACCCTAATCCTTGTGTTGCACCCATAGTTTCTTCAATGTGAATGCTTGATATTTTAGGTTATAGCAAGTCCTTATTTATATACTTAAGCGGTATGGGCTTGGACTCTTCAAATCAAATCCAATCTTCACTTTTTAAATCAGTTGCAAGATCTTCATGTAAAAATAAGAGCAATTATTTTAAAGTTTCCTAAAAAGTCTCCAAGATCCTTTTTAATGTAACAAATCAAATCTACATTTATTCCTAAAATATCCTTGATTTGTTGTGCCTGTATGAGTACTAAAATATTCCAAAATCTCATATTTTTCAATCAAATCTTCAAGGAAACAAAATAATAGCGCCTACTGCATAACATGACAAGATGTTCAGACATCTAGCTCACCATCTTTCTGATACACATGAAAGTAGAAAATGTCATGACAGTTGATCAAGATAAGGTCACATCTTGCTCAATATCAGCCCAGAACCATGTTTTAGCAAAATTCAACCAAACCTAAATCCATGGATTTAACATACAGAATGATGAATACTATGATGAAACTGTATGATGATATTTGTATACTATGATTTATGTCCATATTAATATAATGATGTGTTTTGATGTTAATATGTGATGTATGGTGATTAAAACGCGTTTTGGACTGAGTATAATGCCTAGAATAGGAATTGGCATGGTATGGACAGAAGCGTAATCGCAACTGAGAGGTTTCTAATTCGCTAGCGTTATCGGGCGAGCCAGAGGTGAGCACGGCGTGAGCTAGTCGCTTAAGCATCACCAGACGAGCCAATCGGTGAGCAGAATGATGGAATAGAGGGCTCATGGAAAATATATGGGGAGGAGACCATCGCTAGAGCTTCGTCGAGCGAGCGAAGCAGCGATGGACTCAATCAGGTAGTTTATCAGGCGAGTATCAGGTGTGAGAGAGGCAAGCAGAGCGCTCTTAGAGTCGTTGGGTGGGGCTTAGGCGAGCAGTCTGGCAATAAAGCTTCAAAGTATCATAACTTGAGTTTTAGGACTCTATTTGGTGCGTCGTTTGAAGTGTTGGGAAGATAACACATGAAAATATCTTATGGTAGTAGTGTATGGAGAATTTTGTGCATTATTCTTGTGTTTTTATATTTATGTGTTTGGATTATTATATGTTGGTATACTATGATGTCTTGTTGAAATGACGTAACATGATGTATTCTAATGATGTTACCATGGTGCATGTATTTAATGATGGTGTGATGATCGAAGTTAATGATGTACATGTTTAATATTTATACATGCTATGTGAGTATGATCATGTGAATGATGATGCAATTAATTAGTCGTGGTCAAACTTTATGCGACGTTGTTGTGCATTATGCATTTGTAGCATTTTTAGATGGTGATCCCCTTGTGATGAGCCTCAATCCCATTATGCGGATTGAGTGCATTTGTAATGTGATCTGGTTTCAAGAGGGAATAGATCCTATGATGAGGATCATAGAGGGTTATGCACTAGGTGTTGATAAATTTTGTACCACGTGCATTGAGTCAGTGTTGTTGCATTTACATCCTATGTGACATTGTATGGATTTTTTCTGATGAGTTGTGATATGGTGATAATTGTGAACTATGTGATTATATGATGATTTTGAGGATGAAAGATGTCTAAGTGCTATTATGGTGTATCAGTGAGTATGATGTGTTGATGGATGATATGTGTGGATTATATAATGATGTTGTTTATAACTACTAATCTTTTCCTTATATCTTTTATAATGAATCATTATTACTCACCCTTTCTATTTGAATGTTTCCTCCACGTGGGTAATGCACAGATGCTCAGGAGTATTTGATAGAAGTATTGAAGATAGATCCTTTAGAGTATTTTATTAGTTTTAATTTATTAGAGGTGTCTTGCTCTGACATGTAACATCGGGTTGGGAACGCTATGTTTTGCAACTGTTATATTCCTTTTTATGATGATATACTTTATGATGGTTTTGATTGTTAAACTGATTTTAATTCCTACTTTTGATGAGACTAAAACATCATGAGTTTTTTTTTATAAACAAGTTTATTCATGACGATAAATATGCTGCGGTGTTTTTAAAATGATGAGTTGAATTATAATGAGTAGTTATTTACTATTGATGTAACCCGTATTACGGAGTAGGACTGTTATTATGATATTTTCTATGAAGTGTGACACCCTTGAGTGGTGATTTCACTTGAATTATTTCATAAATTATATGAGAAATACATGTGGGATTATAAGGGTGTTACACTTTATCTTGAGATTCATCTTGGGCTTCTTGGTACTAAAAGCTTTGTCTTCATCAAAACATATTCAACATAGGGAAGCTTGACTTCACACATCTGAATGATAGTCAAGATTTACCATCCCTTTAACAAATTTCTGCTTGAAAAGTTTAGAGATTAATCTCCAGTTAGCATGACCTAATTATAGATGTGAAAAATTGAGATTAAGCCATTGATTGATTTAACTCAGAAAGTGAAATTCCCTCTGCACTTTATTGTCGTGAGCAAGCAAGTAACTAGGAGCGAATCTACCTACTCGAAAGGTTTTCAGTTGTTCTTTTCTTCCTCCTTTTAATGTTGTTATCTTACCATTAGTTTGGTAAGAAGCCCCATCGTTGGATGTAAAGGGACAGACGCAGGTCAATTTTACAGTCATCGAAAGCAAACTTATGAGACGTTTTAGCAATTTTTGTAAGGGATGAGATCATTTTATCGAAGACAACATCGAGGGTCATCGATGGACTACGATCTTTTTATCGAAGGATCATTGCTAAAGCATCTCATATTCGAGGGACGTGACTGTGTTTCCGACGCAACGAGCGAGGCTACCTTAGAGGTGCGCGTGTGAAAAATGTGTTTATTTCAAGTTATTTTGTCTTTGAAATTAGGTTATCTAGCGATTGATTTTTGAATCTTGCCATACACACCTAATTACTATACAGTATAAGGAAAACAGTAAATTGCGGAAATTAAAATTCTATGCTATTACAAAGTTTTCGGGAATGGGGGTTATAAATTTATAAATGGGGATGGATCAAATCGGCAATACGTTATAAAAGTTTAAATAGACAAGCAATACAACCCAATCGAATTAGAAATGAATAGTTAACTAAAACAAATTATTAAGTAAAATTAATGTGTGAAATGAATGAAATAGTATTTTTGGTATTTTTGTTTTTTTGTGGATTTTGTTTGTGATTAATAGAAAAGTAACTAAAAGTTATTTTAGACTAAGTTAAAAAATCTAAGGTTAAAAATTTAAAACCTAAACTAAATTAAATATAAAATAAATACATTATAAAAATACTAATTTAAATCTAAACTAGATTAATAATAAATTTATTAATTACAAATTTAAATCTAGACAAAAAAAATCAAAATTCTAAGACTATTTAAAAAATAATTCTAGACTAATAAAAAAAGGTTATTAAAAATAAATCTAAACTAAAATTCTAAAAATCATTAAATCTAAACTATGTTAATCATATGTTCAATAATCTATATACAAACTAATATAAAATTTCAAAATTGGCATTCTTTAATTCATGAACAAAAATAAAGAAAAAAATATGTAGAAGATGAAGAACAAAAAAAAATTGGAATCTAGATGGGTTGGTGTGATACGGTGGGAAGAACTGACTGTTTTTTGGAATGCTGGTTTGCGTTTTGCGTTTGTTTTTGCAAAATGTCGCGGTAAGCAAGAGTCCCCACCGAATTTTATTTTATCCAACAAGGAAAGGAAAAAAGCACAGAAAAATTCCTTTTTCGAGATGTTTCTCGGGTTCGGGGGGTAGATTATAGAAAGGAAAGGTGTTAGCACCCTTTCTATCCGTAGTTATCTATGGGCTCTTAGATACTTGCTCATCATTTTCAAAATGTTTTATTTGTGCTTGTGAGTTTGAAAAGTTTTTGTTTTAACTTTGATTTAACTCTTGCTTCTGTCCTCAAGAGTGTAATGAAGTGTTTTTGAAAACTTGTTTGTAAAAGTGTAAGTGTGAAAAGAGTTTTGTTTTGGATGAGCAAGTATCTAAGAACTATCTACCTACTCGAAAAAAGAATTGTTTTATGCTGATTTCCTTTAGACAATGCTATCCCACTATTAGTGAGTAGGTAGCACCGTCGTTAGAGTTTTAGGGTCAATTCGAATGAGGGACGTACGGTCACTAAAGCAATGTTAGGATACTTTAGCGGTAACTCTAATGTCTTAGCTCATTTGTTTGAGGCAACAATATCCGAGGCAACCGTTTCGAGGCAACTATGATCTTTTAGACAAGAGGGCGACCTCTAAAATGACCTATACTCAATGACTGTGTACGAAGGCAACCAAGTGGGGTGTACCCTAAGAGTGCGCATGTGCGAGTGTGTCGTTTTCAATTATTTTTATCTTTACACATGTTAAGGATGATCTAATTTGATTTTAAGATTAAGCATTCAGTCTTGTCATGCAAACCCTATTATCAAACATCTAACAATTGTAATTTGCAGAAATTAAAGTGCGGAAATTAAATTACAAGGCGTCGGGTATTTACATCGCCAAAAGCAACTCTTTGAAAATAAAACAAAGCAGTAAATAAATAAAATGGTCCTAATTATCTATTACAATCCGTAAGCAGATACATAATTGGATCAAAATAGATAAAGCGCGCGGGAAATTAAATCAAATGCGAATTAGGGTTTTGACCCTTTTGAAAGAAAATGCCATCTTTTTGTTATTTTTATTTAAGAAAAGAAATTAAATTCTAAAATTAAAAGCTAAATTAATTATTAAATAAATTAATGGAAAAAATAATTAGTGACATATTTTTGGGATTTTTGTTAATTTAAGAAAGAAAATAAACTAATTAAATTAGTAGTTAAAACCTAATTAATTCTAATTAATTTTATTTATTTACAAAATAAATTAAAGTTTCATAAAATTAAAAACCTAATTAATTAATTAAAATTTATTAAAGAAAAATAAAGTTCTTAATTTTAATTGGGCAAAATGATATTTTTTGATGATTTTTGATAAAAAAGGAAAAATTATGATTGGTTAGTTATTAATTAAAATAAAGCAATTAAATAAAATAAAAAAAGTAGAAGAAATGGGCCTGATTAGGAGGTGTTGGAAGAAATTTCCTTGGCCCATTAAGCTGGTCCGTTTGACCCTTTGGGATCCAGTGTGGGCGCATTGACTTGGATTTTGGTGGACCTCCAACATGGACCACCAGATCTGGCCCTTTGGCCATCTGGCGCTTGGATAGTGAGGGAGTATGGTGTGGATCTGGACTGGCATGTGCATTGGAAAACCTGAAAACAAATAACATTGAGAAAGGGTGTAACACCCTCTAAAACCCCGAATAAAATTTCGCAAATAATTAAAATTATAATTTCAGAGTACATGTATTAACGAGGATGTCACAATTCTCTTTTAATAAAAACAAGTTCTTGTCATGCATAACATAGAAGCAACTCATACATGTTTACACAGCGGAATAATTTAATTAACAAAACCAATGTTATAATATTTTCAAAATCATCAGGGATTAACACCTGGAAAATATCAACATCATATTATAACAAACATAAGGAAATAAACGAGTCTGACTAAAGCATCTCGACAAACAAACGTTCCCGGAGTTACAACTATCAGAGCATGACCCGGACAATACTTAAACGGAAATAAACTAGAAACAACAAGCCTTCGCCAAGCACCTGAGCGAAGCTCCTCAATCTGAAATATTCAACAGTAAGGGTGAGCATCTCAACTATACATTTGATTATACGTTCATAATAATCAATTCAGAAAACCATAAGCATCACCCAAACAGTTAGCATGTTTCATAGTTTACGAAACCTTTACAATTCATATATTCATAATATATCACTTTTCATACTTATAATTAACATCAAACATCATTAACAATTTAGCAGCAATACATGCATACAATCAATTAAATACAACATTGGAAAATCATCCATTCATGTTATATTCAATATAATGCAACACACCCATGCATGTGGTACCATTTTACTGCCTCATTATATCTCGGGTCACGGATAACTCACCGTTCCATTATATCGCGGACACGGCTACCACCTCAACGTTCCATTAAATCGCGGACACGTATATTGGCCACCATGTTAGTTCCACACAATGGGAATTAACAAATGCAACATGATATGTAAAGTATGTAACACTCAGCATACTATTAACATCAATAAAACATATCATGCAACATCAACAACGTCAATCATAACCGGATATGGATAGCATGTAATCACTCAACATACTATTAAACATCAACCCATCATATCAAGTTATATCATAATTCATGCTTGTTAACATCATTTCAAAGCATGACAACAAAATCTACGTAGTGTTGGTATCATAACATACAAACGTTATTCGATACAAGCATCAATCAACACTAGGAAATCAATAAACAGCATATTCAAAACATGTCAAACACTGCACATCAAAACAGGATCAATCCCGTACATAACAACATGCACAGAAAACAAAATTCAGAAAACAACACAGGAGGTTTAACACGGGTGCCCGTGTGAAACAACACTGCCCGTGTGGAAATGTGTCCAGAAACGCATTATTTTATAAATACAAGGGATCAACACGGGTGCCCGTGTGAATCAACACGGCCCGTGTTGAAATGTGTCTGGAAACACATTTTTTTTGGCAATACAGTGGATCAACACGGGTGCCCGTGTGAATCAACACGGCCCGTGTTGATGAGCGCGAGCCAGATTTTTCCTGTACCTGCAGCAGCTCAGAACAGCAGCCAAACACGAAAAATACCAGCCAAAACGCACATTTCGGTACATAACAACATCAATTATGCATAACTCAAAGCACACATCGATTGGAAACACCATTCCCTTCTACGTTAGTCAATTTCCCATCTTAAGGACAGCATTATTTCACTTAAGGTCCTATTTTTCAAATCATACACAACTCAGAATTTTTGTCTCAAAACATCCTATTTTATCAACCATTCTTTCATCAACAACAAGTTTTATAAAATTGACCTTAAGTTACATATTACCCGTCCTTTAGGGAAATTCTAACAACATCAAGGTTATCCCTAGAACACCTAAGGTAAATTCACGATCATACAATTTCGATCTAAATCAACAATAGGGATTAATTTCTTAATCGATTCACAACCTTTAGGGAACCTAATCCTTCCTAACGAAATTCGACCCTAAAGTTATCAATCACTAAGAACATCAGAGAAAATGGGGTTATCCTACGATTACCCAACCGATTGCATATAAACCCATAAGCAAATATAAATTGAGTAGTAGCCCCCCTTACCTTATCAAATTGCAGCTTGAGTTCTTTGAGTGATGTTCTTCGTTCTTCGCACCTTCAGAGCTCAGCTTCCCAAATTTCCCAAATTCTGTGTTATCGTGAATAATGAGAAAATAACTTGAGTTCCAAAACATATCCTTATTTCTTTTGCACCCCCACTATTTACTAACGACATCCAAGCCCAATAACTTAAAAACCCAATGTTTTTCTTATTTCTTTTATTTTCTTCAAATATTCCAAAATAAATAATTCTTTTTATTTTATTAATCCTAATAAAATAAATTCCCAATTAAATAAATCAAATAATTGAAACTGGGGTGTTACAAAGGGGGGACCTGGGATTCGAACCCAGGTCCTAAAGGGGAATACACCATTCGCTTGCCACCACGCCATGTTACTTTGTTTGTTATACTAATATAATGCAATAATAATATATAGAACCAAATCAATGGCCAGCAAAACATAAAAAAACGCGCGCGATTTTGAATGGGCTTATGGGAGGACGACAACTCACCATCTCCTTGCTCCAAAACCTGTAAACATTACCTGCAGATTTTATCCGCAACTAAAAACGTAGCATCATTCCAAAATCTTCCCCAGGCTTTAAAAATGATTTCTAAGGCCAGGGTTGAGTTCGTCTCAACCCCCTGGATGCAACCATGTCCATCATGTATCTCAATTTCACCTGAAACCAAAACTCCCAAAAACGCGAACCAAACCCTAACAATGGTGGTTTTCTATACAAGCCAGATAAATGCAATTGAGTATTATGAAAAGCTTGCAAATGATGTAAGGGTTAAGAATACACAGTTATTTCATGAAAACAATGTCTAATTTCTGAGATATGAAATCAAGAATAGGGGTAACTTGCGTGAGACTTATAGTGCATATTAGGGCCTGAGAATGCCTGGTTTGGATTGGGATAGCTTGTGTGCGTTGCCAGGAAGCGATTGGGATACGTCTTAGGCCTTGAAAATGCCTCCAACCTTGATTTTGATCTCAAGCTTTTTTGTGATTTTTTCAACTTTGGTTCTGCCTCTACCAATGCTCACTAAGCCTAATTTTCATGCTTGTAGATTCCTTAAGTATTGCACATTGGATTAGGTTAACAAGCTTTGTCCAAATCTCTCCATATTGATGATTGCATATTTGATTTGATCTTCCATAAAAGCTTTCCGAACTTGGCCTAAATCACATCTTTTTGTACCCAATGCCTTTGATACGAATTTGATTGCAATGATAGCTATATTTGGAGCCTGAAATAGCCAAAAAATCATGTGTTATCAATGCCTTAGATTTTATGTGATTTTATTTGATTTAAAATGAATTAATTCAAATAAAATTCAAATTAAATAGTAAAAATGTGATATGGACACATGGCTGAAGCTAGGGTATGTGGGAAATAATGCAAACTCAAATCAAGTGAAAAAGAATGGGCCCATTTGGAAAAATTTGAAGTTTTGAGGATAGTTGACTTTTGGCAATTTTGCAAAAAAGTCCAACTTCAACAATGCATAACTTCTTCAATTTTGAACTTTTGGAGATGTTCTTGGACTTTCTAGAAATCTTGAGATGTCCTCTAATCAACTATTTTGGTCTCATATCATTTTTATATTTCATGCTAAAGTTAGAAGCTTTGACAAAAAAGGTATTTTTGTTGACTTTTCAAAATGACCTATAATGTCAAAATTCATAACTTCTTGTGAGTGAATTTTTTTATCTTGGGGTATGAATATGGATTGTAGGGAATTGCATCCTCTTCCAAATGAGCTTTGGATGGATCATTTCTCATAAAGTATGATAACGTTATGCTTGGTCAAAGTTGAGTTGACTTTTCCTACAAAACCCTAATTTAGCAACTTTTGAATCTTGATGAATTTTGAGAAATCCTTGATGAATCATGATCAAAACTTGATAAAATAATGAAATATCCTTCAAAATGATAATGTTGACAAAAAATCTTAAATTTTGACTGTATTTAGGTCACAGTTGACTTTTGCCCTAGCACAGTCGACTTTTGGACCTTTGAGCAATTGACTGAGCAAACTTCCTCTGCAAGGCTTGAAATTTGACATGGATGATATTGAGAACATATTATGACATTGGGTATCACTTGAGGTCATTTGGATTCAAGGATCTTGATGCAACACAAAACCCTAATTTGGGGTAGACTGCCTTAGGAGATAGCTTGTCTGACCAACTCTTGAGCTACCTTGAGCCACTTAGAGATTTTTCTTGCAATGTCTTGAGAAATATGGGAGGGCAAATTTTGGGGTACAACAGTTGGCAAGGGCATGAGGCCCAACTGGTTGTGACTTATGCACTGGGGGTATGTGAATAAGATTCAGGAGTGCAGATCGAATAAACATGGGCCAGATCTGAAGGCCCAACTGACCATTACTCACACTCAAATGTAGTGAAAACCCTAAAATGAAGGGTGGGATTAAATAGGTGGTGACAAGTGTCACCACCAGATTGGATCAATGGGTTATTATCAAATGAGACAAAACTGACTAAGCTGGGCCATGGTTCTCATAATTCATGTTCTTTTCTCTCTCTTAAAACGCGTTCTCTCTTCTCTCTTGCTCTGAGTTCTCGCCGGAGAAGGCTAATTGGCCGCGCCAAAAATCGCCTTGCGGCGGTGACGGCAGCGGCGTGACTCCGAACACCAATTTTTTTGTATCAATCTGATCCTCTCTTCTCTCTAGTTACTAATCTATGGTTAATTTTTGCAGATTTTTAGTTTTGAAGCCCTAGATCTAAAGAGGGGTGGACGGAAACCCTAGGACAAATATGTGGCGAACGATGATGATTTATGATGAAACATGCAAAATAGGAAAAGTGAAACATAAAGAAAAAGGGAAAACGGAAACCGAGTTCTCCAAAGTTGTGAGCTTCGGACCTTTTTTTTTTGAAATCTCTGCTTTCGGTATTTTTTGAATCTATTTCTATTCTTCTGGATATACTAGGATGATTTTGAGGTGGGATGACAATGAAGATTAGGGTTTGGCCTTTGCTGTCTCTCTGAGTTATTGATTTTCTTGAACAAAAAATATGGCTTTTTGACTTCTGGTTTTTTTTTATGCTCTGAAAATTTGTTGATTTTAGTTTTGATGGCTATGTTGGTTTCTGGTTTTACAGTAATGGTTTGGCTATATTTTTTTTTGATGATTTTTTTGCTGGTTTTGAGTTATGTATTGAGACCAAGGTTTTTTTTTGGTTGGGTCCTTTTCTGAGTTGCCTTCTTTCCCCTTCCTTTGTTGAAACAACAATTGGTATTATACAAGAAAACCAAGTCCAAAATGGAGGGAAACTCTTAGATTTTGAGTATATTTTGATATGCTGACTTTGAAATCTTAAGGTGTAGGCCTTAAGTTGCCTCTTTTGTGCAATGTTGGGACTGAGTTTGGGCAGGATTGGCTTTGGCACTTAGCAGGATTTGGACTGCATTGGTTTGTAGTGATATCTCTTTCATCTTTCCTCTTTCCTCTTTTTGTGAAACAAAAGCAATTTTCTGCTTATTTTATAAACTTCTGAAGGGTTTGTGATAACAGGGAAATGATGACATGTGAGCAAGTTAGCTTGCTTATGTTTATTTGTTCTGCTTTGTGGGCTTATGTATATATTGCAGGTTTTATTGACTCTATTTGTTAGCTTGTTTTTTTCTATGTGTTGCTTTGTATAGCAGTCTTCTGTCTTACTTGTTGCGGTTGTAGGCCCGCCCCTGTCTTGTATCTGATTGCTGCTGTTTGCAGCCTTGTAGTTTTTATGTTACAGTTTTGGCAGTTTGTTTGTATTTGCTTGCCTTGTAGCTTCACTTCTCTCTTTTTGTGAACCAAGAAAGATGATTTTTTTGTGATTTATAATTGGGGGGATAGGTGATGATAGACCCACAATTTCTGATCCCTAAAAGCAAACCCTAGTGATGAATTCACCATACTTTTTTTTTTGTAAATTTATGCTCATGTTTATGTTACTAACAAGGTCTTTTTTCTTTCTTTTGTTTCATGTGCTGAGAAAACCAATGGGCAATAGGAGAAATTTATAAGGAGCAACTTGAAGTGTTTGATGAAGACTTTGAAGAAAACTTCTTTGTAGTTTACTTTTTTTAGAACAAACTTGTACCCATTAAGAAATTTGTTGTATTGTAATTTTTCAAATTTGTACTTTAAACAAACAATCCCTAATGATACTAAAAGTATGCAAAGTCTCTTGAAATTCAAATTTGAATTCTTCAAACATCCCATGAATGAGTTCCACAATAACTTGTGCCATGAAAATGAAATTGGATTGAAATTATTGAAAAACACTTTCCAAATTACTATTTGAATTTCTGATGATCACAACTGACTTTATAACTGCGTCTCAAACAAACCTGTGCTCTGTACTCCAATTCCTTGTCCAGATAAACACGCTCTTGAGAACAATCGTCAGTCCTTCAGTAAAAATTCTTAGCAATCAGACGACTGTTATTTGAAATTAGATCAAAATTCATGATGCGACTTCCAACGCATTCGAATCTTTGGTGATCTTCTATGCGTAATCAGTTCTTGATTTGTGAAGAGAAATTTGAGATGGAATCAAGGAGAATTATACGCAAAAAACCATTCAAAAATATTGAATAATGAAGAAGTTACGATCGTTTTGAATTTGTTCTCGCAAAAGGGTGATTTTTTAAGTCAATGTAGTCGTTTTCAATTATCTGACCCATTGCTTGAGAAAATTTTCAATGCGAGGTTTGAAGACTGCTTAAACAATCCTTGAGGGGACATGGATTCCTATGAAGACCATTTGAAACCTTAAAGACTCAAATTTCTTTGAGAAAATGCAAAACCCTAATTACTGACTGTTTGCCTAGGAAGAGAATCTGCTTGATCAACTTTTGAGCCAAATTGAGTGTTTGAAGAACCCTGGGATAACATCCTGAGTGGAAAACGGGAGAGAAAATTTTGGGGTACAACACTTACCATCTGCATCCACAACCTTTGGTGGTTCCCATCCTTTGACAACATTTTTCCAGGCCTTGTTGTCAAGGGATTTTATGAATATTTCCATACGAGGTTTCCAACTTTCATAGTTGGTACAATCCATAATAGGTATTTTAACCACAATTCCACCATCCTTGTCCATTGCACCAGAAAGTAATTTCCCTGAATCTCACCCAGAGTCAGAGCAGGATGCCTGCTCTGATACCAATTGAAGTTTTGGCTGTCAGATCTCAGATGTCCTAAGAGATGTCGAGACACCGGATTCGACTTCAAAATGCAACATCAGGATATACAAACAAAACAAACAATGCTGAAGGTAAATAACTCACAAATATGCTTATCTCCACAATCATAACCTTCCTAATTTACCTCCATAATTAAAAAGTTAGAATTCACCTTGAAATCAGCTTGAATCTTCTTCAATCTACAAACTGAACTCCACGTAGGAAAGCATAATATTCCAGAATATTTTGCATCTGTTAAATCTTAAACCAATCCAACAGCCCAGCCCAACACAGTCACGATGTCGAATTACTTTGTATAGGACATCTTATCTGACATGTTGCTTCTGAAGATAAAACCTCTTTGTTTGACATGATGTTTATATTTTAACATTCTTGTTGAGCAACTAATTTTACCAAAATTTAGTCAAATCTTTAGAGCTTTCACTACCCTTGTTATCTTTTGCACTGCTAACATATTTTAAGCGTATTCTCACTCTTGTTTGTGTTTTTTGTGGTGTTCTGTACTCTCATAGTACGTATACTCAGGTAGAAGAGACCTAACTGCCGTGAGTTGGAGGATGGTGTTGAAGCCGCTTTGTTTATTTATTGTTTTCCGCATTATTTAGTTTTCCCTGATGCTTTGATATGTAACACTAGGTTTAAGATGTTTTATCAATATTTTGAGTTGTTGTTTAGAGTATTTAATTAATCAAGTACTTTATTTTATTGCAGAAGTTTAAAGTATATTTATTGTTGGATAAATTCTTGGCTACCCCTTGTAAACTTAGGGATAATTTACTCCTTATGACGTGTATCAATTAAAATTTGTCATATAAAGTAAAATTTTAAAATCACATATTAATATAAAATATTAAAGAATCAAAATGAAATCAAGAAAATAATATATAACTTGAGTTTTGAATAATAAAATGTTGATATGTCAAGTGTGGATAATGATTCTCACATTAGATGGAAAAGAGAATATTAAATTTTTTTTTAAGTGAGAAAAAACACATACCCAATATTTTAAGGTTTTGAGTTAATATGTGATTTTAAAAATAAATTTTATGTGGTAAAACTTCATTGGTATATGTCATTGAGAGTAAATTACCCATAATTTTACAAGGGGTAGGATATGCCTCACCTGTTGTTGAGTTTCATTGTTGTATTATGTTTTATTTGGAAAAATATGTTTGTTGAACATGTGTAACACCTATTTTGAAAAAAAGTTTATCTTTAATAAATAAAGAGTCGAGATTTTTAGGGTGTTACAGGTTGTATCGAACTAAATTACCAATTAGTTATATTATTTATTTCTTTTATATTCCATCATATTGTACAAGTTGTGGATATTGTGATTTTGATTTAATTTGTCGAACCAGTTGTCAGAATATCGCATTCCACATTTGTATATACTTTATTCAAGCTTATTCATAAGTACTTATTTTAATAAAAAATTATGCTATAAGCTCCAAATAAGTTGGTTATCCAAACATGCCCTTAATAATGACCACCTATTTGCTTTTACTGGTATGTTATTTTCCAGCCAAACCGTATATTCCTTTTGACCAATCATAATAATTCACAAAAATATTTATACACTATATCTTCTATGATTATAATTTGATAAAATTTATGTAACAAATATTACTTTTACAATTCGTTATTTCAACCAATCTAACCAAATTTATTGGACATCTTTAATGTAATATCAACATTTATATATTTATTTGGTCACTTAATCAAAAAGTGGCACAACCTTGAACTATAACACCACATCAATTTAAACTATCTAATAATAAAATAACTGATGTATATAAAATTGTAGAAGCCCATATATAGAGAGAACCAAACTATAATATAAATGTGCATAAATACTATATAACTCATAATAAAGACAGCCATAATAAACCACAAATAAAATTGCAATTTATAACATTATCACCGCAACCCATGTAAGAAAACAACATTAAAAAAAATACTATATTCTTTAAACTGAGTGACGTCATATATGAAAGATAAAAAAAGAAATCTGCAAAATATAATATAAAATAAACACAACCTCAATTATATGTTTTATTTTGCAAGATAAAAAATGATATAAAAAGGAAATCATCATATAAACAAAATAATACAAGCCAAAAATAGAATATGTACTATTGAAAAAAGATTTATTAATGATTTATAACGAGTTTTCACATATAAGTGTTCAATATATTATAACATATATTTTATTATAAAAATCAAATAATCATACAAATATGTATAAAATTAAACAACTATTGACTCTTAAGAATATAATTGAAAAAAGTATTTTGACAATAATCTTAAAGCATAGAGGTTTAAAGACATTAAATGACTTATGTGGTTTTTTTCCGATTTAAACTACTGATGTCTTCTTAAATTCTATTTAGATGGGATAATATATTATTTCTTTATTAGTAATATATTGGAAACCAAAACTTATTTATACGATGATGATTATTTTAAATTTCAATTACTCTAAAATGACTCATTATGAAATCATATTTTAGTTCAAGTCTAACTAATTAATTAATTTTTGAATAAAAATTTAATAAATAATTTTTTAATTTAAATAATTTATATAATTAGTCCAAAGATATGTTTGGTTTCAATTTTAAAAGGATTAGAAATACTTTTAACGTGTAGAATTGATTATATAATAATTTTAATATCTTTGATTCTTTTAAATTAGAATTGATTTTCTATTTAGAATCAATTTTATTTGAAGTTAGAATTTATGATTTATAATTTATGTCTTTAGAATTGATTATAAGTAATTTTTATATTGAAATTTATTATTCAATTTACTTTTAGATAAATATATTCAAACATAAATCAATTATACTAAATTCAATTATATTAAAATCAATTATATTAGAATCAATTTTGTCCATCGTCAATTCAAACACACACAATATAAAATGATAGTTAGTTAGTCTCTTATCTAGATAAGTAATTATTCAAAAAGAGTTTGTTTAATTTTCAAATTCTAATAATTAATTAGCATCATTAGTAGTATATTAATTCTATCAACATAGTAATTGCTTATTGCTAATTAGTCTTATTAGACAATAAGACTAATTAACCATAAGCAATTACTATGTTGATAGAATTAATATACTACTAATGATGCTAATTAATTATTAGAATTTGAAAATTAAACAAACCCTTTTTGAATAATTACTTATCTAGATAAGAGACTAACTGACTACCATTTTATGTTGCCGGCACTAAGCAATGAAGTGTACACAAATGTTAGACATCGAGTGGTTGCTGGTGATAAAGTGGAAAGGTTTTATGTGGGAATTTTCTATGAACCTTCTATGGATGCAGTGATAGAGAGCTATGCAACGTTACCAATTTATAGAATACTTATTTTTGGAGAGTACAAAGAACCAACAGTGAAAGATCATAAAGAAGCTGGTGGTGATAAGTGGGGTTATCTAGGTTTCCCTTGTAAAAACATCGATAGATGTCAGAGAATAAAATGAGCCAAGGTAATAACGATGAGGTGACAGTTGATTATTAATATTTTAGATTCCAGTTGGCATCTACCACTCATATTTTGATAAGTTTTCTTTCTCATCAATGAGATTTTTATTTCATGTTCAATGATCACATTTGTTTAATGTTCTAGCTTGAGTGTTAGGTTATTGAGTGGTTAATGTGTGATTTTGATTTGAAGATGTGAATCATTAAATGGATTAGGTTGTTCTCTATAATTTTGATTAGAGAATTTTTTTTAATATTTAGTAGTGGTGAAAATCACTACTGAAAATTCGAAAATATCTTTTAGATATGTACTTCTGAGCGTACCTATCAACATGTTTCAGATATGTATATCCGAAACCATCCTAAACCCTAAACCTTAAATCATATATACGATACCTTTGAAATGAGTAAATTTTTTATGATTTTTTTCAAAATATGAAACGAAGATAATAATACGGACATAACGATTAGATTAGATGTTCAAACATACAAAAATATAGTTTAGTTGTTTGGAAAGTGTTTAATGTCAAAATATTAAATTCAAAATAAAAAACAAAACATAACATAGGCTATTGCTACTGCGTATGCCTAATCCTAACTCCCTGTGACCTCCTCTGCCTTCTACACTGCGTCGCACTAGATGTCTCTGTAACCATCCTTCCAACGATGGCAACCGCATCAGGACCACCCCTCTCGATGATCCAAAAATCCAATGCCTTTTGCACAAGGAGGTGTATCCGCTGACATATCGACAAGAGATCAGTGGCATGGTCATCCTCAGCCTGCTGGTTCTCCAAAAGCTTCTGATGAGCTGACCTAGGCGGACGTCTAGGACCATCCAGTGTCATGATAGGGTGTGACACGTTAAAGAACCATGTCACATAACCCCCAACAGAATACCAACTCTGGGAAGCCGGCATCATCTGATACTCTTATGGCACAAAATAATTCTCCCAATCTTGAAAGATAACATCGAGATCCCGCTAGACAATGATGTCAGGAGCAGCCTGAAAAGGAAATCTCGATATCTTTTGCACATAGCCAAACTGTCGAATACACTGTTCCAGGAGATACCTGACCATAAGATTTAGCCCACATGATAGCCACCCCGAGTATAATGAGATGGGATTAAATGGGACAACATCTCTGTAATCCTCAACTGGTGCTCATTTGATGTCATCATGATTAGTACGATCAAGATACATCTGATAAGACGGTGTAGCGGTAGAAATGTTTAGACTAAGCCATTGGACTGACTTAACTCGTACATATTAAATAAAAATCGCCATCACGCTTTATTGTTTCCAAAGGAAATGGGAAAAAAGTGAATAAACCCAAAAAGAGGGGGAATCTTGGTATGGAGGTTGGTTATGCAAAAGGAATGTATTAGCACCCTAAACATCTATGGTACTCTGCATAAATCTCTTTGAAAATCTGTGTATTTTAGCTATAAAAAGTGTATACAAAATAGATGGTGGAGATGAGAAAATAAATATTTTTTACAATTTTTGCACCCACCGCAATTGCAAACCTTTAGTGTCTACGTACCACCTTCTGTGCAATAGGGGATCAGGATACTCGTAGTTCACCTAAAAAAATTTTAAAACACGAGTGTGTTGGTTAATTTTAAGAGAACAAATATCATCGTCATATCCAAGTGAAAGACATACTTAATAACCACGATTATGAGAAAGGAGAATTTGCATCATCTCAAAGTGGAGGATATAGCTTAGATTTTAAAATCAACAAAGCTTCACTCAACATCCAAGTGGAAAATATCTCACTTCACTACATATCGTAGAAGTATAATAGTTTGCGTCACTACAAGAATCGACAATAGTCTAATCTTTTGAGTAAAGTTTTTAAAGTAAAAAGTCAAAGTGGAAAAATGGTTTCAATGAGGTTAATGACTTTTAGACTTTCAAAAGATGTCAAAGTATAGTTAAGTTAATTAAAGTTTGATTAAGAAAAAATATTTTTGAAAATGGATGGACCTAAGTCCAAATTTATTATGAAAGAGGTTCAAGTTGGAAAAACAAGAAGAGTTTTGAAAAGGAGGGAGAAGATTTTTGAAATTAAATAAGATATGAGGAGATGAAGGGAATATCCTAAAGCGTAAAGTAAAAGCCAAGGAAAAAAACAATATAACCAACAAGTGGTCAACACTTGACATGAAGAAGTCGATGTAGAATTCTCATCCTTTAGATTAAAACCAATCAAGCAAAAATACTAAACCCCTGAGAAATACCAAGCTTCAGATGAATTAAGTCTTCACAAAAATAGGGTAGAGTAACGGCTGTATACAGAGGAATTCTTAATCATAGACAAAGCATAAAATCAGAATAACCTGCACACAAAGAAAATCAACCAAATGCCTTGGAGTAAACCCCAAGAACTTCAGACAAAATAACAACAAAGCAACAAGGTCCCCAAGTATCAAAGCTTCTAATCTTAAGTTCGAGAGATCCACAACTCCACAGTGCCAAGGATAGTAACCAAATAGTCCAAGTAACCTTAATGTTTTTTTTAATGTTCAAGTTGATTATTAATTGTATTTAAAAGAAAAGAAAACTCAGGTGAGAAAAGATAAAATGACATAAAGATAAATGCTCAAGTGAGCAAAAGAAAAAATGTCATGGAATATAAAATGCTAAACTAAATGGTACATAAAAAATAAAGGCACAAAATAAAGGCATAAGGTAAAATAATTGTTAATGAATTAGAAGTTAGAGGGTTAGTTGAATGACCATCTTGAAGCTTGCTTTTGAAAACTCATTAGAAAAATGATAAAATCAAAGCTTCTCAACAATAAGTTTCATTTTCTTTTTGTCAAGTATATCATTCATTTCAAGTGCTCAAAGCAACCACATGTGATCAACGATGTTCAAATGATTCACTTAGACCAAAATTCATGAAGTTCATTAGAGGATTGATAAAATCAAAGCCTTCTAACAATGAACTTCAAAGTTATTGGATCCAAGGTTTCAAATTAAACACACTTGGGCTTACAAACACAGGTTTGGGTCACAAATGATCACTTTTCGAATCGAGACAAATTTAGCGCTATGTTAAGAAATCGTAAGTGGACTTATGGAGAAGCCACACCTATTTTGAGGCCGGCCAATAGAAATCTATGTACCAATATGTTAGAGACATTATATGTAGATCATTCTCCAAAAATATGTAGCACAAGTTAAAACAAGAAAAGAGATAAGATGAAGAGGGAGGGGAATGTATCAGATGAAACTAGGGTTTCAAATATCAACATCATTCATCCATTTTGGTGGATTTGGTTTCTCAACCTATCAACACCCCAGATCCAATGAGGTTGAGGAACTTGTCCCGAAAAAAATACTCAAGTGACTCCTAATCAGGACCAATTAAAAAATAATAAAATATATTTAATATAAAACAAAATTTAAATGATTTAAAAAGGAAATAATTGGTAAAATACACAACAAGTATTAAAACACCAAATAAAAATCCTAAAAAAATATCAGAATTCAGACATGAGTCAACAAGTGTTGACAAATTTTTTTAGAATTTTTAAAGTCACGAATTATTTTTAAAATATAAAGAAATAAGCAAAATAAACCAAATTTTTTGAAAAATAGTAAAATTAAAAATCAAATAAAATGAGGCCACCAATATTTGTCAAGAGGTCATTGGATCCTTCCATAATTTTTTTTAGAATTTAAAAATCAAGAAAAGTATTCTTAAATAATTAAAACATGTCATTTAATGTGAAAAATCATAAAAAATACCGAATCACAAAATAAAATTGTGAAAAAATAAAAATCAGAAAATAGAAAAATCAAAAGTATTTTTGGTAATATTTTCAGAATTCTAGAAGTTGAAATGATCTTTTTATGAATTTTTGAAGTTTAAAATAATTAAAATTAAAAACCAGAAAATAAAACTAAAACCAAAAAAATTAGGACCATTAGATTATTGTCAAAAACATTAGTAATCAGATCCAAGGGACCTGGCGTGCTGTGCATATCATGGTCTCTCTTGAAAAACACACTTGATCAATTATTTAAAACAGATTTGTAAATAATAGGTGGCACAATGTCATTTGTTGAAGAGAATACATGTCATCATCTTCAACCTCCAACCACGCGCAAATTGCAGGTTCTTCAATATGTAATATTAGAAGCTCAGACCGGTTCCATTCGCTTCGTCTCATTAAGACGATTCCAATGGTACCCTCGTGAAAATTTTATATTAAACACAACTTAGTCGATTTGGAAAAAACCAGAAGGAAACAATTAAAAAGGTATTTGAAAATTCATGAGCAAAAATCACTTCCAGTTAAAAACTAATGATGATATGAGTATCAGAGTGATGAGAGCTACATTGTAGTAACAAGTTTGGAGAGAATTGATGGAGGAATCTACCCGTTGAAGCTCAACTTTAGAGCTCTGAAACTTGACTTGGCTAGCATGATTTAGAGCACTTCAAGGCTTGGTTCTTCTTCTGTTAGCTTCAATGAAGTTCAAGGATGAAGAGTGAACAAATAAATTGGATTGAAAAATTCTTTAAAACCAAATTCGAAGTTATAGAATTGAGGGGTATGGAGGAAGTTTGACAACGGTTTTCTGGCTCTCTAAAGCTTGTGAAATGAGTGAAATATGGTTTATATTTATAGGAGAATTGAGTGAAATCAAAAGGAGGGGTGAATGATACAATTTCAATCGAATTCGTGCACACCTGCTGAAGGATAAAAAACCACAAGAAAGGGGGTTTGAATTGGTGTTTTAAAAAATTAAAAACAGTATGAGACGTTTTGTTATCCTGGTTCGTTTGAACTCAAACTACTCCAGTCCACCTGCCAAGGTGATTTCGCCTCTCATAATCGAGGTGTTAATCTAATAATCAAAACTTTGATTACAACTCACAAAGACTATTGTCAATGTTTCTAGTAAACTATATCACAACTCTGATGTTTACACAATGTTAAAGCACATTGAACAGTATAATAGATAAACGAGCTTTATGAATATTTCTATTGTATGTGCACAAGTGTTGTTTGATCACCCTTCAAGAACTCCTTTATATAGGCGAAGCTCTTTAGATCCATTTGAGACATGAGAATATGTTTTTGGAAGATTGATTAAATGTTGTTAATGCACTTTCCAAAAATACAGATCTTGTCTAGTACCAGTTGTTACTCTTTGATTTATAACGAATGAAATGTAACGCATCATTATTTTGCTTCTTTAAAATCTGATCAGAATAAGAATAATAACATTGAGACTTTAGATCATCAGAGTATTGCTTCATCAAAATTTTGCTTGCAACTTTGGTGCTTCAGAAGTTATAACATCAGAATTTCTTCTAATGAACGTGATACTTTAATTTAGTTTGTATATATATTCTTATCAGATCTTCTTAGCGCAAATTGTTCGCCAACTTCTATTCTTCTTTATTAGATCTTATTTGCATATTTAAATAATTTAGTAGAGAGCATAATATATATATATATATATATATATATATATATATATATATATATATATATATATATATATATATATATATATATATATATATATATATATATATATATATATATATATATATATATATATATATATATATATATATATATATATATATATATATATATATATATATATATATATATATATATATATATATATATATATATATATATATATATATATATATATATATATATATATATATATATATATCATGTATTTGTCATCATCAAAACTATTATTGAGATGTAAAACCAAATTATGTTCTAACAATCTCCCTCTTTTTGATGATGACAAAAACTTGTATATTTTGATGAACAAGTAAGAACATAAAGCATTAGGGTCTCCCCTGAGTTGAATACTCAGGTAAAGAAAAAATAGATACTTCCCTGAAGATGTTTGATCAGAGCTTTTGATGGAAGTTCTGATAAGTCCATGTGGGTGAAGTTACTTTCAAGAGACACTTTTCCTGTTTTCTTTTCAAAAAGTGAAACAAAGTTTATGTATAAAAATTGTTTGAGAGTTAGTCCCAAAACTTTTATATTCAAAATATCTTACGTTCTCCCCCTTTTTGTCATTAATCAAAAAGAAATAAAAACACGTAAAAATAACAAACTGAAGCAGACAAACAGAAGTTTAAACATAAAGCATAGGAGAAACAAGCAAAAGACTAGATCTAAGTTTGTGACGAAGGTGGAAGTCGTGTGAAAATTCTTCCAGGAGACTTTTTATTTGATTGTTTGATTCTTCTTGCTTGCCTAGCATCCCGTTAATCTCTTTGTTGGTTTCATCCTGTTTATCTAACCTTTCCCCAACAACTTCATTCTCTTTCTTCAACTCATCCAAAGTTTTCAACACTAGAGAAGGAGAAGCTATTTCAACAGTAGAAGCCATATTTTCAGAAGTTACTGCAACAGATTCTTTCTCAGGAGATTCGTCAACTGAATTTCCTTTGTCTTCAAAAACGACCAGAGGTTGAGGTTGAGGTTCAAGAGATGGTTCTTGAAATTATGATTCTTGTGGAGCTTCCCAATGAGTTTTGTCCAGATGATGGAGGGGTTTTCTTACACAGAGATATAGAACTTGATCCTTGAAGATATTCAGATGATCACAAAAGTTCTGTTGAGAAATTTCATAACTTAGTTTCATCTTCAAAGATTCATAATTGAACCATTTTTTGAACTGAGTCTAGAGAAAATCAAAAGCAGAAGGATTAAGATTATCCATGCAAGCTTGCTTCATAGAGTTAACCCATTCTTGTATTTATGTCTCGAAAACCAGCAGAGATTTACCAACATCTGATTTGGATGGTTTTGGTGTTGGTTTTGGAATGGCTATTTTCTGAGAAGATGTGACAAGTTTGTCCCAGACTTCTAGATCAATTATGGTTCTGAGAGGATCTTCTGAGGAGTTAGTGGGAGTTGGAGACTCGAAAACGATGATAGGAGTGTTAGGTGGTGTTGAATCATATGGAGGGGGAATATCTGGAAGGGAAAAGTCTTGTGAAGGTTTGGTGGAGATATTTGGTGGTTGAGAGGTGTTAAGAGGGCAGGTGATGCATGTAATAACTAGTGTGGTTTCGGGCATTTGTTCAGAGGCAGTATTTAGATTTTCTGTTTGGGAAGCTTCAAAGAATGGATCAAAATAATCAATATCAAATAGAACTTGTGCAAGTTCTGCTGAGTTTGAGCAAATTGGGTAGAAGAGGGATTAATCAGAGGATGATTAGTGGGTATGGTTGTGTCAATTTCTATGTCAAAGTCATTAAGAGTTTGTGGTGAGAAATTTTCAGAAGATTTTTAAGATGAGGAAGGTTCAGATGTTGATAAGAATACTTATTTGACAACAGAAACGAAAGAAGAGTTACCTTTCTTTTTACCAACTTTAGGAGTTTTATGAGAAGTTACTTCTCTAGAAGCTTTCCTTTTCCATGAATTTCTGGTAGAAACTTCTACAGGTTGTTGCATGAGATCTAGTATATTGATATATGTAATTGTTTCATCACTTTTGCAAGCTTCCAGGTATCTGAGGACAATTTTTGGAGATGAGTCCGCTTGAGTGAAGAGAGCAAAAATACCTCAGAGGGACTCTTCTGATGGTGATGACTTCCTTTGCAGTAAGTGTAAGATCCTTCTTAATGGTTTCTATAATCTTCATCTTCTTGAGGTTCTTTGCGTTGAGAAGCTTTTCAGCATAAGGTTCCAAAACACTAGCTTGTCAAGCTTCACTCAGATGTTCTATCAGCTTCTTATATGTTATAATATCTGAGATCAACCTTCCCAGTGGAATCCAATCTCTTTTGGTTCTTTCTTCTTCTCTTGTTTCCTTGACACTAGTCTTCAGATGATTGAATAAAATATGAGGGAGGTAGAATTTGGTCTTGGTTGTGATGAAGTACAACAAGTATTGTTGATCAATGTTGATGTAGTCTGGAAAACTTGTTGGTTTTCTGTGGTTGATACATCCTAGAATTATTGTAGACCAAATTCTGAGATAGTCTTTCAGATCTTTGATCTTGTTGGAGGGTTGTCCAGAAGTGAAGATTTCTTTGGATACAATGGTTAGGTAAGAACCTTTTTTTTCTTCCCATTTCACTGCACCTGATGTTGCTTCCATCATGACCAATGAGCTTTCCAATGCAATATTTGGTGATGATAATCTTCTTTCCCATTACATACGAAGTTACTTGATGATTCGATGCAGTAGCATAACTCCATAATTCTTTAACTTTGGAAAAACTGGACCAATCATCTGATCAAAGTATTTTGTCCATCCTTGAAACTTAACATTAGAAGTAAGATCATGCTCATTTTCTTTCATGCTTTCAAAATCAACTATAAGTTTACATAGAACTTCAAGAGTTTCAATCGGAGTGAGGAGAGTTCTTATAGGTTCAACATATATTCCTTTGTTTGGAGTAGAGAATGATCCAATGATGTTGATTTGAGGAGCAAGATCTTGATACTTTTGTTGTTGTTGATAAGAAGAAGCCATTGTTCACAGACTTAGGAATTTAGAGCACACAAAAGGTAAAAAAGTACAAGTTCAGAGAAAACAGGGTGAGTGAGAGTGAAGGTGTGAAAGTGATTTGTGGTGAAAGTGAGGTATAAATAGCCAACAATGAGAAAACATAAAATTAATTGAAATTAATAAAATAACTAAAATGATTAACAACAATAATGATTTCTGACAAGGGGATAATGAAGATTTTGTAAACAGTTACCAATATGACTCACGCCTCAATGCATCAACTCAAACGTTTCAGCCCTTCAGATTTTAATTACGTGTCCAGCCTCAGAGAGTGACTTAGCGTTTAGGTTTGACAAATGTTAATGTGGTGAACTACTTGCGTCTATCTTTAAAACGAAGCATTTTCAGAAAACATTCAGATCTTCTAGATAGTTTGAGACAATTATCCTTCTCACTTCTGAAGAACTATTGTTCAGATGTTCACAAAAAAATCAAAAAATTTTGAGGGTTAAATGTACAAAAACTACAATTTTATTCTGGGAATAATTCCATAGTAAGGTGTTTCAGAATGAAATTAAATCTATCTTCCATAAGGGGTTTTGTGAAAACATCATCCCATTGATGGTCTGTGTCTATAAATTTTAAACAAATAATTCCCTTCTGAGTATAGTCCCTAATGAAATGATGTTTAATTTCTATATGTTTAGCCCTATAATATAAAATAGGATTTTTAGAAAGACAAATAGTAAAATTATTATCACAGAGGATAGGAATGTTACTCTCATAAATATGAAAATATTCAAGCTGACTCTTCATCCATAACATCTAAGTACTGCATCCAACTGCTGCTATATATTCAGCTTCAGCAGTTGATAGTGTAATAGTGGATTATTTTTTGTTGGACCATGAGATTAAGTTATCTCCCAGAAACTGGAAGCTTCCAAAAGTACTTTTTCTTTCTATTCTACCTCCAACAAAGTCAGCATCATAATATCCTACTAGCTTATATTCTCTGGATTTTCTATAACAAAGACCAAGATTAGTAGTACCTTTCAGATACTTGAAAATTTTCTTAACTGCTGTTAAGTGAGATTGTCTAGGATCTGATTGGAATCTGGCATAAATTCAAACGCTATATAGAATATCAGGTCTTGAAGCTGTTAAATATAGAAGAGAACCAATCATACCTCTGTAGAGCTTCTGTTCTACTTCCTTACTTACCTCTTCCTTTTCCATAATGCATGTAGGATGCATAAGAGTTTTATATGGATTACTTTCAGACATATCAAATTTATTCATAAGTTCTTTAACATACTTGCTTTGATGTACGTAGGTTCCTTCTGGAGTTTGATTGACTTGAATTCCCAGAAAGAACTTGAGTTCACCCATCAAGCTCATTTTAAATTCTACCATCATAGTCTTAGAAAATTATTTGCCCAAGGAGGCTTTAGTAGATCCAAATATTATATCATCTATGTATATTTGAAAAATCAGAATGTCATTTTTAAATGATTAACAGAATACAGTTGTGTCCACCTTCTCTCTGGTAAATTCATTTACTAAGAGAAGTTACTTAGTCTTTCATACCAAGCTCTGGGAGCTTGTTTCAGACCATATAGTGATTTCTTAAGTTTATAAACTTATTCTGGATGTTTTGTATTTTCAAAACCAAGGGATTGGTGCACATAAACTTCGTTATCAATGTAACCATTTAAAAAGGCACTTTTGACATCCATATGATAAAGAGTGATGTCATTATTTACATCAAATGAAATTAAAAGTATGATAGATTCTAACCTGGCGACTGGAGCAAAGGTTTCTGTATAGTCTATCTCTTTTTACTGATTATAACCTTGTGCAACCAATCGTGCTTTATTTCAAACAATTCTCCTTGTTCACTTAGCTTGTTTCTGAAGAGCCATTTAGTTCCAATGATGTTGAAACCTTTTGGTTTAGGAACTTGATCCCATACATTGTTTTTGGTAAATTGATTTAGTTCTTCCTACATTGCAAGTATCCAATCATTGTGTAGAAGTGCTTCGCCTATGGAAGTAGGTTCAATCATTACAAGTATTTTTGAATGTAGATCTTGTTTTGATTGGATCATATTTCTTTCCCAGAATCATGTTTTCAGGATGTGCTAAGTTGCTTCTGGATTTCCTTTTCTAGATGGATTCTTCAGAAGTTGCTGTAATATTTGTGATGTCTTCTTCTGTATTTGGATGAAGTTCTTAACTTTTATTTCTTGAAGATCTGTCTTATGTACCTGTAATTTGAACTTCTATATCTTCAAAAGATTCACCATGCTTTAAATTTTGAGAGCCAAGCTTATCATCGAATCTGACACTAATAGATTCTTCCACAATTCGTGTTTATGTGTTATATACTCTATAACCTTTTGAACATTCAGAGTATCCTAACATGAAACACTTTTGTTCCTTAGAATCAAACTTGTTCAAATGATCTTTGGTGTTTAGTATAAAACAAGTACATCCAAATGGATGGAAATAAGAAATGTTGGGCTTTCTGTTCTTCCACAGTTCATATGAAGTCTTTTCCAATATAGGTCTTATTGAGATTCTATTCTGAATATAACACGATGTGTTAACTACTTCTACCAAGAAGTGTTTAGCAACGTTAGTCTCATTGATCATGATTCTGGCCATTTCTTATAAAGTTCTATTCTTTCGTTCTACAACTATGTTTTGTTGAGGAGTTCTAGGACAAGAGAAATCACGAGAAATGCCATTTTCATTAAAAAACTTTTCAAAACATTTGTTTTTGAATTCCCCACCATGAGCACTTCTGACTTTTACAATTCTAAACAGTTTTTCGTTTTGAACTTAGTTACAAAAAGTAGAGAACATAGAGTGTCACTCATCCTTGTGTCTTAAGAACTTTACCCATGTTAATATGATATAGTCATCTACGATTACTAATCCATACTTCTTATTGCCGATGGATGCAATTTTCAATGGTCGAAACATATCTATTTCTAGAAGTTCTAATGGTCTAGAGGTAGACACAATATTTTTAGATTTGAAAGAGGGTTTTGCAAATTTAACTTTTTGACATGCTTCACGCAGAGCATCTGAGTTGAACTTCAAGTTAGGAAGTCCTTTAACCAGATTGAGTTTGTTAGTCTGAGATATTCTTCTCATACTAACATGCCCCTATCTTCTGTGCCATACCAATTGCTCATTGTTAACAGACATAAGGCATTTTACATTCTGACTTTTAAGTTTAGAAAGTTTTATTTTATAAATGTTGTTCTTTGTCTTACCATTAAAGAGGATTGTTCCATCTTTATGACTAACTTGAATGTGTGAAAAACACAAGAAAGGGGGGGTTTGAATTCGGTTTTTAAAACAAAAATGTTTCTTTGAAAATATTCCCCTTTAAGTTAAAATACTTGTAACTTCACTTTTGATAATAACAATAAGTAAGAACAGGAAGTAAAGAACAATGTTGTTTATACTAGTTCACTTGAAAATTATCAAGCTAGTCTAGTCCACCCACCAATGTGATTTCTTGTCACTCAATCGATGACTTAATTCACTATAACCAAAATGTTACAATTTTCACAAGCTACCTGCAAGTGACTAACAACCTCTAAGACTCGCAAGTTAAAGACTTCTTAAGGATACAAACCTACCTGATCCCTTAAGGAATATCAAAAAATGATCAACCTGATTATTACAATGCACAAGCTACCCACAAGTGACTAACAACCTCTAAAACTCGCAAGTCCTATACTTCTTAAGAATACAGACATACCCGGTCCCTTAAGGAAAATCAAACAACAATTTGAATACAAGTTTTGTTTACAAGAATATTGCTTCTACACAAGCTAAATATGTAAACTATTTTAAGAACAGTGACTTAAGAATATGAAAGCTATGAACAACATTTGCGCATGATTATTTCGTTGATTGGAAGCTTTCTCTCTTAGTCTTTAAGTCTTTATATAGCCAATAAAATAATATATCCGTTGAGGGGTACTCTTGGGATTTCCATAACATTGGAAGCTTGAACATTAACATGAGGGACAAGATCATGCGATGCGTTCATCCTTTCATGGTAGTGGAATGAAACATTGATTGTACCATGTACTATTTGTACCATGTTATCATTATCTTCAATCCTTATGCACTTCCTAGGCTTCTGCGAGCATGGGTTTAGAAGCGAGAACATAACACAAGGTCATCATAACTTCAAGTCTTCAAAAAAGCGTCTTCAAAGTTGTTGTACCCCAATTTTTGCCCCTAAGATTCCTCTATCATCTCATATCAACCCAATCACAATAAGATTACATTAGGGTTTGGTTCTTCTCCTTATCTTTAACTTTTCTCATGGGGAATCACCAGACACCTTGACTTGTATATTGTGATCATCTATTTTTTTGTATTAAATAACTTTTAACTAATAAATACAATGAATGTTTTCCCTAATTAATGATATTATAGGTAAAAGCATAACACATTCCATCAAGTTGTCTATAGGTTCATGAGTTTATTTCCATGTCTTCTTCAACAAAGCTTCATTTAGATTCAAGCTTCATCATTGAAGATTCTTTGAATTAATATCATGACAAGGTCTACTTTGATTCATCATGCCTCAATTTGTCAAAAAAAAGTCAAAGGATGCAGAAGTTGATTGAGGAGGCTTGACCTAATTGGACAAGTTCTCGATTTCTTGATCACAAGTGCATAATTCCCTCAATTCTTAATATTTGGAAGTTTTATGGTTTCTATGGTTTCCCATTATAATCCTTAACAACTTATATTTACATGACAAAAGTATTTGTGCAAGAAAGTTTGTCAAAAATTGAATAGGGTTTCCAAAGCATTTTGTTGCTCTAGGAGCTATGGTTTTGAACTTCTAAGGGCTATATCTTGCTCATATTTTGGTATTTTGAGTGGTTCCCAAGACATGCTTCTATTTAAAGGGTTATAAACAAATAACTTCAAAAGTTTCAAGAAGATTTTATGTGGAAGATGCATAATTATGAAAAAAGATTACAAGTCCTCTAGATAGGCCATCAAATTCCCTTATGTGACTTCAAAAGATCATAACTTGGTAAATTTTTATCTTCTTGTACCCATTACTTTTCCAAAATGATCTTAAAGGTGTGAACTTTAACTCTTCTTTTATGTACAAAGCTTGAAAATGGATGGAAGATGCCCTATGGATGCAAAAGATTATAGTCCATCTCATGAATTTTCACCAACTTCACAAAGTCTTAACTTTCTCAATTTTTGGAGTTTTTAAATGGTTCAAGTCTCAAAATTTCATTCAAGAAATCTACTTCATGCCATCTCTGTAGGTCAAGAGAAAATTTTAAATGGAAGGCTATGTTTGGATGCAAGACATTATAGGTCATTTTTGAAGAAAAGCTTAGAATTTTTCCAAGTACAAAAAGTCAACATTTTTTCCAACTTTGACTCATCACAACTTTCATCTCAAGCATCCATTTGATTCCAATCTTGGAACATTGTAAATTTTGTGATCTCATCTTTCCAATGCATCAAGAATCAATTCCTAAGGTTCCCTAAATCGTGCACACCACTGATTCAAAGATGGTACCTTGAAACTGAAGTTTTCTCCAAAGTCAGAATCTGAAATTCATGATTTGGCCTCTAAACACAAAATTTCTGATCATGTTTAGCAATCTTCCATAAGAGATTAGCACCTTGAAACACACGTTTTGGTTGAGTTTTAAGCAAAATAGAAGTCACACTTTTCATGTTTACAACTTCACTCGATTTCCCTCCAAACTTCATCATTTCACACTGTGATACGGTGGCCAAAACCGGGACGTGTTTCCCTTTTCAAGGAATTGCTGGTTTTCATTTTGCGTTTGTGTTTGCAAAATTTCGCGGTAAGCAAGAGTCACCACCGACTTTTATTTTATCCAACAAGGAAAGGAAAAAAGCACAGAAAAATTCCTTTTTCGAGATATTTCTGAGTACGGGGGGTAGATTATAGAAAGGGAAGGTATTAGCATCCTTTATATCCGTAGTTATCTACGGACTCTTAGGTACTTGCTCATCATTTTCAAAATTGTTTTCTTTGTGTTTGCGTGATTTGAAAAGCTTTTATTTTGACTTCGATTTAACTCTTGCTTCTGTCTTCAAGAGTGTAATGAAGTGTTTTGAAAAACTTTGTTTGTAAAGGAGTGTAAGTGTAAAAAAAGTTTATTTTGTTTGAGCAAGTACTTAAGAACTAATCTACCTACTCGAAAAAATAATCGTTCTATGGTCGTTTCCTTTAGATAGCGCTATCCCACTATTAGTGAGTAGGTAGCACCGTCGTTGGAGTTTTGAGGGTCAATTCAAAAGGGATGTACAGTCACTAAAGAAATGTTAGGACGTCTTAATAATAACCCTAATGTCCTAGATCAATTATTCGAGGAAACAATATCCGAGGCAACCTTTCCGAGGCAACTTTGATCTTTGGACAAAAGGATGACCACTAAAGCATCCTATACTCAATAACCATTTACCGAAGGCAACCAACTGGGAGTGTACCCTAGGATTGCGCATGTGCGAGTGATTCAATTTCAGTTTATTTATATTTGCACATTTAGGGTGATGTAACTGTTTTAAAGTTAATCATACATTCTTGTCATGCATCCTAATATCATACATCTAACATTTAATAATTTGCGGAATTTAAAATGCGGAAATTAAACTACGTTATTACAAGGCTTCAGGTATTTACATAGCCAAAAACAAACCCTTTAAAAATAAAGCGATAAAAGTAAAGACCTAATTAACTATTACAACTAAATTGAAAGACAAGTAAAAAGTAAAAATAAATAAAAGAAAAGACTTCTTCGATCCATGCCATGGACTCGTTCGATTCACCCTTCTTTGGCCTTCTTTCAATTGAGCTAGGGAATGGGTGTGAGTAGCCTTCGATTGGGCTTGAGATTTGACGGGGAAAGCTTCGATTTGCACCCTTTCCTGCCTCCTTCGATTGGGTTTGGGAAGGATATGGGTAAACTTTGATTGCAGGGAGAAAGGGGGGGGGCTTCGATTCAGAGGAAGAAGGCTGCCTTTCGATTCTCTGAAGGGTGTTGCTGGAAAGGCCTGAAGGATCACCTGTGGAGGCAGTGCATCTGCAAAAATATGTTAGCAAAATAAAAATGAATGACCTGGGTATCGAAACCCAAGTCCTTTGATCCTGCGCGCGCTGGGTCTTTTCAGGCTATATTTGTAGCAAGTGTTAGCAACAAAAAACATGACCTGGGTGCCAAACCTAAGCCCTTTGATTATGTCTAGAATGACAAATCGAATGAAACAACAAATATGGATGTGTTATATAAATACAAAGTTTGACATTTTACCCTCTCTTACTAGTAATTGGAACCTTTGATTTGGCACTTTCTGGATGTGGGTACCTTCGATCTAGGATTTCTGGGTGTGGATACTTTTGTTGAAGGGTTGCTTTGGCTTGGATTACTTATGAAAATGTTGACAACCTTTGGTGGGTTTGTGGGCAGCGTATCTCAAAATGTCCTCCTCCCCGTAATATGTCATTGGCCTCGTATTTATAGGAGTGTGAGGGTTCATGAAAATGGCAAGGGACAATCATTTAACCAGGCCTTTAAAGCCATGAGACAAGAATCAGACATATTAAAAGATTTCCTTTTTGAAATATTCATGTCTCTTTGGAATCTTGAATGAACCTGGACACCTTTGATTTTAAAATGCCTTCAGGCCATGCTCTTCGATTGGTCTTGAGTTGCCTCCTTCGAATGGACTTCTTATGTACCCTTCGAATGGGCCTTCTGAATGCTTCTTCAAATGGACCTTTTGAATACTTCATCGAATGGACCTTTACATGTTCTTCGAAAGGACCCTTTGAATGCTTCTTCGAATGGACCTTTACATGTTCTTCGAATGAGTCATTTACATGTTCTTCGAATGAGCCTCTTGCCTAGTGTGCTGGCAAGTTAAGGGGCCTTTTCCTTTGTGAATCGAAACAAACTTGTAGGAGATTCTTGCCTCGTGAGTCGAAGGTAAGCCTGAAGTAGTCGAAGCATTATGAAATTGACTTGATCGAAGGGGGTCCAGCGCTCAATCGAAGACTTGCGGACCAAAGCTTGATCGAAGGGTTCCAAACACCTAATCGAAGCTTACTAATCAAAGCCCGATCGAAGAGTGCCAAATTCCCGATCGAAGACTGGTGAGTCAAGCCAGTAACGAAGGATTTTGGATACCCAATCGAAGACTTTTCCCAGATGCCAATCGAAAGGCACTTTGGAGATGCCAATCGAAGGATACTTAACCATCAATTGAAAAATTTCCTTGTCTTTAGGCAAAGGTTTATAACCACCTATGCAAGAGGAAAATCTTGGAAAAACAGGAGGGCAAATTTTGGGGTACAACACACACGGTTGAGTATTCCATTAGATTCCCTATAAATAGAGGGTCATACCTCATTCATTTTCTCAAGCTTAGATAGCCAGAATTACCCTACCAAACTCTCTCTTCAACCCACTTTTCTACAAACTCGAATTCAGTTTTATAGCCTTCCTCAATCCTTTTTCTTTGTCAATTCTCCATCCTTGAACTTTACTGAATTTAATAGAAGAAGAACCAAGCTCCATGACTTCCTAAATCGTGCTAGGCAAGTCAAGTTTCAGAGCTCTGAATTTGAACTTCAATAGGCAGATTCCTTCATCAATTCTATTAAACTATGGTACTGTAATGAAGCTCTCATCATTCTGATTCTAGTTCCAACATTTGTTTTCAACTAGAAGTGAGTTTTTGCCATGAATTTTCAAATCCCTTTTCAAATCTTTCCTTCTAAAACGACTGAGCTACACCTTATATAAATTTTTCGCGAGGGTACCATTAGAATCGTCTTGAAGAGACGAAGCGAATGATACGAGTCTCGAGCTCTAATTTTTCCATTTCATGAACCTGTAAATCGCGTGGATAGAGGTTGAAGACGACCTACATGTCTGTCTTCAACCAATGGGAATTTGCCCTGGATTTTTTCAATTCTGATTTAATAATTAATCACATGTTTTATTCATTAAGGATTATGATATGTACAACGCGTCTGAGCCATTGGATTAACTTACTAACGCGTTTTGACTCTCATCCAATGGCCTATATTTTTTTTACTTTATTTTTTATTTATGATTTTTTATATTTAATTGTTTTAAATTTCAAAAAATCATAGAAAATTCATTTATGACTCAAAAATTATGAAACAATTCCAAAAAATATTTTCAAATATTCTCTTTCTGATTTTTATTTTTTCAAAATGTTATTTTTAGATTTGGTATTTTTCATGATTTTTTCTTTGTTTTGGTTTATTTTTAATTGCTTAAAAATACTTTTTGACATTTTAAATTTCTGAAAAAAATCATCAAAATTATTTCTTTTATTTCTGACCTTCTGAATTATTTTTAGAATTTTATTTTTACTTCTACTATATTTGATCTTTTTTCTCTTATTTGAGTAATTTTAATTAGTTTAAAAATATTTTTCTGATTTGAAAAATTACAAAAAATTTTGTAAAAATATTTGAGGTCATTTTTTTATTTTTCTATGGTCACGTTAAATTTTTCTTTGATATTTTGAGTATAGTTTGCTATTTTTCCTTTTATTTTTATTTTAAAAACATTTTGAAAATCGTTTTCTTTTTTTATTTTATATTTTATTCATTAAATACAATTTTATTTTTGTATATATTATGACCGTTTGACTTTTGATCACGGGCTTCATTAACATCATTGGATCTAGGGTGTTGAGTTTAACTCTACCAAAATGGATGAATGATTTTAATGATAGTTTGATTAATTTTTATTTCAAATATATCCATTCCCTCTTCATCTTATCCCTTTCTCATTGTGTTACATGTTGTTAGAAGATGATATACATATTATCTCTCCAAACATATGGCACATAAATTTCTATTGACCGACCTCAAAAAAGGTGCGACTTCTATATAAGTCCACTTAGGATTGCTTAACATAGGGCTAAATTTTGTCCTTATTTGAGAAATGATCATTCGTGGCCCAAACCTATGTTTGCAAGCCCAAGTATTTTCATTTGAAACCTTTGATCCAATAATCTTGAGATTCATTTTTAGGAGGATTTGGTCTTATCAATCCTCTAATTAATCTTTATAAGCTTTGGTCAAAGTAAATATCTTAAACATCATTGATCATTTATTGTTGCCTTGAGAACTTGAAATGGATGATATAATTGAGAAAAAGCAAATGAAACATTGTTAAGAGGCTTTGATTTTATCAATCTTCTAATGAGTTTTCAAATGCAAGCTTCAAGATGGTCATTCAACTAACCTGTAATTACTAATTCATTAACATTTGACTTTTACTTTATGCCCCTTTATTTTGTGCTTTTATTTTATGCCTTTACTTTATGCACCATTTTATTTTAGCATTTACATTTCATTCTATTTTTATCCTTGCTTACTTGAGCATTTACTTTTATGTCATTTATAATTTGCTCACTTGAGCTTCTCATTTCTTTTTGAAGATACCTAATAATAAACTTGAACCATAAAAAATTTAATGTTACTTGGACTATTTGGTTACTATCCTTGGCATTATGGAGTGATGGGCTTCTTAGACTTAGGATTAGAGATCTTGACCTACCTTGAGACCTTGTGACTTTCATTTCTATTTTGTCTGGAGCTCTCGGGGTTTACCCTAAGATATTGGGTTGTTTGTTTTCTTTGTGTGCAGGTTATTCTGATATATGCTTTGTCTGTGATTGGGAATTCATTTGTATACAGCCGTTACTCTGCCCAATTCTTTTTGTGAAGACTTAATGCACTTGAAGTTTGACTCTCAAGAGGTTTATCATCTTTACTTGGTGGTTTCAATCCAAAGGTTGGGAATTCTACATTGACTCATTATGTCAAGTGTTGGCTTCTTGTTGGTTAGACGGTTCTTTTTCCTATCTCTTACCTTATTCTTTAGGATAGCCTCTTCATCTCCTCCAATTTTCTTTAATTTCAAAAATCTTCTCCCTCATTTGAAAACTCTTCTTGTTTTAAACTTGAACCACTTTCACAATAAACTTGGACTTAGGTCCATGCACATTTCCAAATATTTTCTTAATCAAACTTTAATCAACTTAATAATAGCTTGACATTTTTGTGAGAAGACTAAAAGTCAATCAATCTCATTCAAACCATTTTCCACTTTGGGGTTTTTACTTTAAAATTTTCTCAAAAGATTTGACCATTGTCAATCCTTAAAGTGATACGAACTACTATACTTCTATGATATGTAGTGAAGTGAGATATTTTCCACCTGGGTGTTGAATGAGGCTTTGTTGATTTTAAACTCCAAGCTATATCCTCCACTTTGAGATGACGTAAATTCTCTTTTCTCATAATCAAGGATAGTAAGTATGTTCTTCCACTCGAATACAAAGATGATTTATCGTCTCTTAAAATTGACCAACACACTTGTGTTTTAAATTTTTTAAAGGTGAACTACGAGTACCCTGATCCCCTATTGCAAGAAAGGTGGTACGTAGGCACTAAAGGTTCGCAACCACGGCGGGTGAAAAAATTGTAAAAAATATTTCTTTTCTTATCTCCACCATCTATTTTTTATACAACATTTATAGCCAAAATACACAAATTTTCAAAGAGGTTCCTGCGGAGTACCGTAGATGTTTAGGGTGCTAATACCTTCATTTTGCATAACTAACCCCCGAACTTAGATTATCTCCACTCTCTTTTTGGGTTATTCTCTATTTTTCCATTCCTTTGGAAACAATAAAGCATGGGGGCGAATTTTATTTTGATCTATGCGATTCAAGTCAATCCAATGGTTTAGTCTAAAAATTTCTGCCGCTACAGAAAAAATGGCGACTCTACTGGGGAAAGATCAATCTATGACTGGTCCATCCCTAAGTGGGTTGAGCCTCTCTTTTTTTATTTGTGTGTATGCTTTTGTTTGTTTTATATTATGTGTTATATATATGTTTGTCTGGATTTTCCTAGTTTTCAGGATGCTTGGTGATATCTCATAAGTCCTCTACCCGAACCTGGGAAAACTTAAGATAGGACGGGCGATATAGTCATGTTAACTTTGAGGGAGTAATCCTATAAAAGAAGGCATGAGATTCCCCACTCAGTGGAATCCCCTTTGATTATAGTGCCGTTTACCGAGTAATCGGGAAGACATGCTGCTTTTGACCCGGGAGCCTACTGAAACTGAGGACCGTAGAATCTTTAACCCATCTTGGCCTTTTAGGTGTAGTGTGGAAACCATGACGGAGTAATTCGGAAATGGTTGTCATGTGATACTACACTCAGGCGAGTTTTTCTTCAGAATATTACTAATTACCGAGTCAATTGGGATGTTGGTAATATCTGAAGGAAGGATGTAGAATCTGGGAACCTTTTAGAACCTTATTTGGAAGGTGATAAACTATTAGACCATATGTGATCGGTGGATCTGGAACTGACTGTTTATCGCTGGTTCGCGAAATGTCGCGGAAGCAAGAGTCGCCACCGTCTTTTATTTTCTCCAAATGGAAAGGACAAAAGCACAGAAAAATTCCTTATAGAGATTGCTCTCGGTTCGGGAGGTAGGTTATAGAAAGGGAAGGTGTTAGCACCCTTTCTATCCATGGTTATCCATGGGCTCTTAGATACTTGCTCATTGTGTTTTCAAAAATGGTTTGTCTGCTTTTCAATCGTGGGTTTTAAAAAGTTTCTTTGAAAATTCCAGTTCGACTCTTGTATCGGTCCTCAAGAGTGTTTGAAAAATGGTTTCGAAAGCTTTTTGAAAATGTGTTGGTGTGAAAAGTATTTTTTGATTTGTTTTGAAATTAGAGCAAGTATCTAGAGTCGTCTACCTACCCTAAGGAATTCGTCTGTGTAAATGTCCTTAAAGTAGTGCCATCCCACCATTGAGAGGTAGGTAGCACCACCGTTGGAGGTGTTCGGGTCAATTCGAAGGTTCGGGACATGGTGATCACCAGAGCAATAGGAAGACACCTTAGAAGCTACCCTCATGCCAGGTTCCCGGATCATGAGGACTTACTAAGACATCCTCTACTCGACGATCACCTTTCGAGGCAAGGCAACAGTGAGGCGTACCCTAGGGGTGGTGTGTGATTTGTGTGTCAGATTCGTTTATTTTTGTCTTGTCATGGTATAGGTGATCTACGCTTTTGTTTTTATTTGTCATTCATTCTTGCATGCCTTGATTAACAGTTAAAAGTGCGAGAAGTAAAAGTTCTAAGCTATTACAAAAGGCGCGGGTCCACATCGCCAAAATTTCTTGAACCCGATTTGACAGAAAAATAAAGAATTAAAAATGCGAAAGATTAAAATGTTACATGGCCTTGGGAGAGATACATAAATATTATAAAGAATAGAAATAAATACGCGCATTGAGATTTAAATTAGAAACGAGGGCGTTGGACCCTTTAATGGAATTAAATTAAATGATTATTAATTAAAATTAAAAGGCAAAGAAATTGTTTTTTTTTTGGTATTTTTATATGTTATGATTTTAATGAAAAAAGAATTAATTAAAATGAAACGCTAACCCTAATTCTAATTGTTTTTTAGTTTATTAAGAAAAAATTAAATTTTAACCTAAAATTAAACCTAATTATTTTACATGCAATTTTAATTTATAAAAGTAAATAATATTAAATATTTAATTATTATGAAAGAAAAGAAAAAGGAATAAAAATTATTATAAACCCTAATTCTACCAATTTTAGGTTTTTATTGAAAAAATGTTAAGATTAAACCCTAAATTAAAACTAAGTGAATTAATGCAATTTATTTACAAAAAATACTAAAATAAAAATATTTATTATTTTTTCTCTTTTCTGATTTTTTGGTGTTTTTTTATGTATTATGAAAATATTAAATTAATAAAAGAAATAATAATTGAAAGAAAATAAAAATAATAATAAAAATAAATAAAGAATGTAAAAAAGGTTTGCAAACCTAAGGGGGTCTGCCCCTGATTTGGAGGTAAGACTTTAGCAATTTAGGCCCATCTATCCTTGGCCTGGTGGACTTTTCCACTCACGTACCCAAGCGTTGACTTGAGTTTACCATATTCTTCAGATCCTGGCCCTTGATTGAATCCAGTGGGACGCGTGGACATTTGGTAGCGTGAGTGCATGGCGTGCTTTAGTGTTGACGCTGCATAGGAATGTTAGTTGAAAAATAATATGGAAAGAGTGAGGACCTGGGGCTCGAACCCAGGTCCTGAAGATTACCAACGTACACGCTTGCCAATCGTTCCAAATGCACTTTCTGTATGTTAAATATCAAACAAATATTATAAAATAAATCCACGCGTTAGTGCTCTTTGCGCGCGAAAGTTTAAACGATCCAATCGTGGATGGCCACCTCGTCTTCTTCTTCCTTGGCTTTATTTTTCCTGAAACAAGAAAACAATCAGCAACGGTTTTACACCGTTCCTATAGACACCCTATTGGAAAATAGCGATTAGCCCCTGGGGCCTCATAAATTAGGCGCGATGGTCTCATTCTCTTCGTCCAAGCGTGCTGAGTTGAATGGCCTAGGTTTCAAGCTCCAATTTTTCCATATTCAAAAACCCCTAATTCGAAAACTTAAGAACCCTAAAAAGCAACAATGGTAGATTCGCATACAGTGTATAAAAACGCAATTAATCCATGTGGTTAGCTTCAGAATGCATCATTTAGTATGAATACATAAACAAAATGCCATGAACATGCCTCAAAATTAAAATACGAATATGCATTTTTATGAGAAAAATTCGATTTCTGTACAATGATTCAAAGGGTTAGGGACGATGTTCTTGATCCAGGTACGTTGCTTGATGTCCCAGGGATGCAATGGAATCAGTGTTGTGGCTTGAAACGACCTACAAGTGTATTTTCAGTTTTGAGTTTTCAAGCCAAAATTTCAAGTTCTTTCTTCAGGTTCTTGCGCAGTTTTTTTTTGGTCAGGAGCATTAGGTCTTGCCTGTGTATGTATAGGAGAGTGATTTAGGTTAGAAACTTGATCAAAATCCATGCATTGATGTGAAAAAGATTTGATTTGCAAACCATAATTTTTCAATCTTTTTTCATGCTTTTTAGCTCTCAATCATATCCAATCAATTTCAATATTTCCCTAATTTGATTTGCATGAAATATTGAAGATATTATATGCACAAAAAGATTTGAAATAGTAGGTTTGACATTTTTCATGTATTTAATTTAAATGAATTATTAATAATAAAAATCCAAATAAATAAATAAAAAATGAAGAAAAACTTCCCTTTGGGCCAAGTGGTCGTGCACATGTCTTGGATGATGAATTGTGGAAGAAAAAGATGCCCATTAGCAATTTTAGGTCATTTGAATCAATGTTGACTTTTCAAAATATCCAAAAATTTCCCAACTTCCACAAGGCATAACTTGCTCAATTTTTAAGCTTTGCTCATGTTCTTGGACATTTTGGAAAGGTCTTTGAGTCCTCTAACCAATTTCTTTGGTCCCATGTCATTTTTATTTACCAATCTCAAGTTATGGCCTTTGACTTAAAGTCCCTTTTTGTTGACTTTTGAAAATGACCTATAATGTTGAAATTGATAACTTTTTGTGAGAGCATTTCTTGGACTTGGAGTATGAAGAGGAGTTGTAGTAAATGTCTTTCTCTTCAAAATGAGCTTTGGATGGAATTTTTCTGATAATCCATGTGAAAGTTATGCCCTGGTCAATTTACAGTTGACTTTTTCAACTATCCAAATAAGGAAACTTTTGCATCTTGATGATTTTTGAGCCTAGCTTTGAGAATCATGATCAAGAATTGATCAAATGATGTTTGTGGATTCAAAATGAGATGTTGACCAAAATTTGAACTTTTGACTGTCAAATGACCATTTTGCCCCTACAGTTGACTGTAGTGCAATTAGGGTTTTTGACCGTGCAATTTTGTGCTGAAAGTCTTGAAACTTTGTATGAGGATGATTGACCATGTTTATAGGCATGTGGGACTTGATTGGACCCTTGGAAACTTCATTTTCTTAATCAGAGCAAAAACCCTAATTTTGACTGTTTAGGAGACCCTTGACTGTGCAACCCTTGGGGGATCTTGAAGCTTTGACTTGGCAAATTCTTGAAGAATATGGGAGGGCAAATTTTGGGGTACAAAACCATACCTTATGGGTAGTAACTTTTACTTCATGCTCGTGAAATCAAACCTATGAACCCCATGTTTGTGATCTTGTGTGTGATTGTTGCGTCATGCATTCATGCATGCATGATCATCTTTTAAGACATTATGGTTCGAGGGACTTAAAGTTGACTCTTTGTGAACATCTCAGGTATTTTTTACCATGGATTCTAGAAAAAGAAAGACTCGGAAGTACAATTTTAAGAATCCCAAGATAGATAATTTGATGAGTCTAATTCCGGAGATTGAGAGTTCTGTAGATTTTTGGAAGAAGTATGGATCCACCGCATCTCTCATGAAGCTTGTGAGGAAGGAGGGTATTCTCTCGAATTTGGTCTAATTATATGATCGGATGTATCGATGTTTCACTTTCCCTGATTATAATTTGATTCCTACATTAGAAGAGTATTCTTATCTACTGGGATTACCTGTTACTAATTGTGTTTCTTTCATCGGTTTGGAAGGGGAGCGAAAATCTTATGAGATTACTTCTTTGATTCCTTTGGGGAGGTCTTAGATTGAGGCCCATATGACTACTAAAGGAGGAATCAGAGGCTTACCCGCTCAGTTTTTATTAGAGAAACTTGTTACTTTGCTAGGATAAAGAGTACGATTGCTTTTGAGTCCATCTTTACCCTACTTTCCTACGGGTTGTTCTTATTTCTGAACATCGACAACTTTGTGGATTTCAATGCCATTAGGATCTTTTTGATAGGGAACCCAATCCCTACATTATTAGGTGATGCTTATTACTCCATTCATATTCAGGATTCTTATCATGGAGGGATGATCATATGTTACACGCCTTTGTTTTATCAGTGGTTTAATTCTCACTTACCCCAATCTGATGCTTCCTGGGATATCAAGAAGGAACCTCGTTGGGCTCCGAATATTATGGCCCCCACTCATTCAGATATTGTTTGGTACCATCAGTCTTACCATGATGTAGAAATTGTTGATAGTTGTGGTAGTTTCCCCAATGTACCTCTTCTTGGTACAAAGGGAGGAATTAACTACAATCCTGTTCTTTCACGATGACAACTTAGATATCCGATGAGGGATAAGCCAAATAGTATTCATCTGAGTGGTTTCTTTCTTAGAAATGGAGAGAATCATAAGGAAGCTAATGAGAAGATCGCATAGGCTTGGCATCATATTCACAGGAAGAGTAGAAAGGACTTGGGACCTAGAGGGGCTATTTCTTTGGAGCCTTATCTTTAGTGGGTACAAGCAAGGGAAATTCAGTTGAAGATTCCATATTCCCGTGAAACACCTATGCCTGATATGTCTGTGAAGAACACTCCTCCATTTTTAGATGATATGGAAGAGCTTCAGCTGGCCCTAGTCAGGATGCAGCAGGAGAAAGAAGCTTGGAAGAATAAGTGTTAGACTTTTAAAATATCCTACCGAGTAGACTTGAAGGAGAAGGATAACTTGATTGAGATTCTCGAGAGTCGTGCTGTAGAGATGATGGAGAGAAAAGAGGATTTATTTTCCTCTAGAACTCAATCAGGGCTTAGTCATTCACTTCCATACTATGGAGATTGGAAAGTGGTTGCCGATAGGTATGCATAAGAGAATAAGCAGTTGAAGACTTAAATTGTAAGAATCACAAGAAAACGTTAGTGTGTGGAGTGATTTTCATCAACTTTGCTTTCTTAGGGTTTTAGATTCTATCTTATTTTTGTACTTGGGATTGTTGAAACTTGTACTAAAAAAGATGTAATCCAGTTTGAAGTTATTATAACGAGATTTTTCAGTATTTCAAATGTGTTAGTACTTTAATATTGGCAAATTATTCATAAATATTTGAGTTCCTTGAATGATAAAATAAATCATGTGCATTGCATATCATGCATCATACTGTACATATTTCTTGCATTTCTTTTCATACCCAAGTGTCTTACTGAATTTCTCTACTTTGTTCAGTAAGCAGTCTCACCAGTATAATACTCGAGCTAATTCCAAGAATAAAATGGAGAATCTTGAATAGGAAAATTGCGAGCTGCGTGAAGAGGTTACTGATCTGAACGCCATAATGACCAATTTAACCGCTTTGATGGAATCATTGGTGGCTGCTCAGAATTAGCCACCACTTGCTCAACCTTAACAAATAACATTTTCTTCTGAAGGTCCATTAGTTCCCGTTTCTGTTGCCCTAGTTACTGTTTCTCAGAATCGTATGCCTCAGGGTTATCCATGGGGAATTCCAAAAAACTTCACGCCAGAAGGTTTTAATCTTGACACTTAAGCTGCTCCAGTTGTTCAAGATGCTTCTACTCCTGCACCTCCTGTGGTGCATATTACTCCTAATGTTAGAAATGAGACCCACTATTCTACACCTCCTTCGGTGAATGTTGTGCCGTTTGTTAATGATGAAGTTTATCATCTTATTCCTCTTCCAAGTGAAAGCTTAGGATTCAATGATCGAATGGACGATTTTCAGGATCAGTTTGATAAGATGCAGAAAGAGATGAAGGCTCTCAGAGAGAAAGAACTGTTTGGGCAGAATGTGAACGATATGTGTTTGGTTCCAAATGTGAAAATACCTGCAAAGTTCAAAGTATCAGAATTAGAGAAATACAAGGGAAATACTTGCCCTTGTTCTCACCTTATGATGTATGTGAGAAGGATTTCTACTCACACCGATGATCAACGCGTGTTAATTCACTTTTTCCAAGACAGTTTGACTGGTGCCGTGTTGAATTAGTACATGAGCTTGGATAGTGCCAAAATTCATACTTTTAACAAATTGGGTGAAGCGTTTATTAGACAGTATAAGTAAAATATGGACATGTCACCTGACCGTGACCAACTCAGGGAAATAGTCCAGAAAGAAAGGGAATCATTTAAAGAGTATGCACAGAGATGACGTGAAGTAGCCGCCCAGGTGATCCCTCCAATGGAAGAGAAAGAGATGACAAAGATTTTCCTGAAGACTCTAGGTTCCTTCTACTATGAAAGAATGGTGGCGAGTGCACCAAGTGATTTTACCAAAATGGTGAGTATGGGCGTTCGTTTGGAAGAAGCTGTAAGAGAGGGCCGTTTGACAAGAGGTGAAAATTCCGGTAGTACTAAGAAGCCTTCATAAGGGTTTTCCAAGAAGAAAGAAGGAGTTACAAATGTTTTCATTCAAGAGAGAATGGTTAATCCTCCCAGAAGAAATCATCAGTGCCACCAATAGGTTGCTTCGGTAACTCTAGTTGTCAATGTGGCTCTGACCACAATTTCTTATCAAAGACCATCCCCTCAAAGAAATCAGAGGTAGAATCAGAAGAGAAAGGATTTTGAATATATTCCCATGAGCTATGCAGAGTTACTCCTGGCATTAATTCAAAAGAAGTTGGTTCAGACCAGGACTTCCCCTGTTATACCATCACCTTTGCCTTGGTATTATAAGACAGACCAGACATGTGCTTTTCATCAGGGAGCACCAGGGAATAATGTTAAAAACTGTTATCCTTTGAAATCTGAAGTACAAAAGATGGTGAGATCTGACCTTTTATCCTTTAAAGATGTTGACCCTAACATAAAAGATAATCCTTTGCCAAAGCATGGAGGAACAAATGCTGTAAACATGGTTGATGGTTGTCCAGGGGACTTCCGTATTTTTGATATCAACCCGGTTAGAAGAGATTTGGTAAAGATGCATGCTGACCTCTGCGAGTTTAGTTACTATACGCATGACCATGCTTGTTGTGGTATTTGCAGTATAGATATACAAGTGTGTGATAAGATAAAAGTTGATATTCATAAAATGATGGAAGAAGGTCTCATTCATATAATCAGGCCTAGAGCAGAGTACAAGGAAGATGTGAATATGGTCTTTGGATGTCCTGGAGAATTCCAAATTTTTGATGTGAACCATATGAATGATGATTTGGTGCAGTTGCACACTACTTTCTGTCACATGGATGGTCAAGTAGAACACCATTATGGGTCTTGTCTAGTCTGCTGTAGAGATTCACAAGGTTGCTCCATTGTGAGAAAGGGTGTTCAGTTATTGTTGGACAATGGTACTATTAAAATTTTGGGCAATAGAGATGATTACGATGGGATTAATGTGATTGAAGATTTCTTGGCTGAGACCGTGTCAGATGATGAGTATGCTTATATAGATGAATTATTTTCCTCAGATGAAGATATGTTCTCCAACAATGGTCCTATGAGGCCCAAGTATTCTGAAGAAGGGGTGAATGTTATTCTGCCTTGCTTCAGTGTTCCTGCCCCTATAGAGATTGAGTACTGTAATAAGCCATTCGTCGCTCTAGTGGTGATTTTCTTGCTGGGCCCTGTTCCTTGCGAATAAGATAAAGTCGTGCCATACAAATACAATGCTACAATATTGAAGGATGATATGGAAGTTCCCATCCAACCTTTGTCCAATGTCAAGAATATTGCCGAGGCCAGTTGAGTGACCCGTAGTGGTCATGTTTTTGCAGCTGTCATTCAAGGGAATGTTAATGCTGATAAGAAAATTGTTGAAAGTGTTAAACCTAAGAAAGAAGTGGGGAATCTAATGGTACTACAATAGAAAAATATATGGATGATATATTGAAGATTATCAAGATGAGGGACTACAAGAAAGTAGATCAATTGTTGCATACTCCATCAAAGATATATATTCTGGCCTTGCTATGACAACCCTATTCCATGATCTGATGCACAAGGAAATTGAGGTATATATTGATGATATGATTGCTAAGTCCCAGACTAAAGAAGGGCATATAGAAGATTTGCTGAAATTGTTTCAATGTTTGAGGAAGTATCGTCTTCGCTTGAATCCAAATAAGTGTAACTTCGGTGTTTGATAAGGGAAATTGTTAGGTTTCATTGTCAGCCAAAAAGGAATTGAAGTTTACCCTGATAAAGTTAAATTAATTCAAGAAATGCCAGTGCCAAGAATTGAAAAGAAAGTTAGAGGCTTCCTTAGGCGTTTGAATTACATTTCCAAATTTATTTCTCATATGACTGCAACGTGTGAGCCGATATTTAAGTTGTTAAAGAAAGGTCAAGGTTATGTGTGGACAGATGACTGCCAAAGGGCATTTGAGAGTATTAAAGAGTATCTGCTTGAACCTCTTATCTTTCCCCCTCCGGTTGAAGGAAGACCATTGATTATGTATCTGAGATTGTTAAATAAATCTATGGGCTGTATTTTGGGACAACAAGATGAAACAGGGAAGAAGGAATATGCCATTTATTATCTTAGAAAGAAATTTACTGACTGCGAGTCGCGGTATTCTATGCTAGAAAAGACATGTTGTGCTCTGGCCTGGGTGGCAAAGCGGTTGCGGCAATATATGTTGAAAATCATAATACTTGGTTGATTTCCAAAATGGATCCAATTAAGTATATTTTTGAAAAACCTGCTCTTATTGGAAGAATTGCCCGTTGGCAGATGCTGTTGTCTGAATATGATATCAAATACCGTACTCAGAAGGCTATAAAAAGCAGTGTGTTGGCAGATTATATTGCTCACTAACCAGTGGATGATTATCAGTCTATTAAATATGATTTCCCTGATGAGGATGTTATGTTTCTGAGAATAAAAGATTGTGATGAACCGTTTCCTGAGGAAGATCCTGATCCTGAATCTCGTTGGGGCATGGTGTTTGATGGAGCTGTGATTGCTTATGGGAAAGGAATTGGTGTTGTGATCATCAATCCCCATGGATCGCATATCCCATTTACTACAAGGTTGGCATTTGATTGCACCAATAACATGGCAGAGTATGAAGCTTGTATCATAGGACTCAAGGAGGCTATTGATCTCAAAATCAAAATTCTAGATGTGTATGGCGATTCAGCTTTAGTAATAAATCAAATTAAAGGAGAATTGGATACTCGTCACCCTGGCTTGATTCCCTACAAAGATTATGCTAGAATATTATTACCCTTATTTAATAAAGTAGAGTTCCTTCATATTCCCAAAGATGAAAATCAGATGGAAGATGCATTGGCGACTCTGGCTTCTATGTATCAAGTGAATACTTGGAATGATGTGCCTCGCATCACATTGCAACGTTTGGATAGACCGACTCACGTGTTTACAACAGAGGGAGTAACAGATGAAAAACCTTGGTATTATGATATCAAGCATTTTCTCCAGACTCAGGAATACTCGATTGGTGCATCGAACAAAGATAGAAAGACATTGAAAAGTTTGGCAGGTAGATTTTTCCTCAATGAAGATATGCTATACAAAAGAAATTATGACATGGTCTTGCTCAAATGGGTGGGTAGACACAAAGCAGACATGTTGATGCATGAGATCCCTAAAGGTTCCTTTGGTACCCATGCCAATGGATATTCGATGGCAAAGAAGATGCTTAGGGCAGGTTACTACTGGATGACAATGGAATCTCACTGTTATAAATTTGAAAAGAAGTGCCATAAGTGTCAGATCTACGCCAACAAAATTCATGTGCCTCCGACACTTCTCAATGTTATTTCTTCCCCGTGGTCTTTCTCTATGTGGGGTATTGACATGATTGGAATGATTGAACCTAAGGCGTCGAATAGACACCATTTCATTTTGGTAGCAATTGATTACTTCACCAAATGGGTAGAAGCAACTTCATATGCTAATGTTACTAAACAAGTGGTAGTGCGTTTTATCAAGAACAATATTTTATGTTGGTATGGTGTGCCAAGCAGGATTATCATCGACAATGGCTCGAACATGAATAACAAGATGATAACAGAACTCTATGAAGAATTCAAGATTGTCCATCACAATTCATCTCCTTACAATCCAAAGATGAATGTGGCTGATGAAGCTGCTAATAAGAATATCAAGAAGATCATCCAGAAGATGGTTGTTACTTATAATGATTGGCATGAGATGCTCTCTTTTGCTTTACACGGGTATCATACATCCGTCCGCACTTCAACAGGGGAAACCCCATTCTCCCTTGTGTATGGTATGGAAGCAGTGGTCCTGATCGAGGTTGAGATTCCCTCTTTACGCGTGATAATAGAAACCAAGTTGCCAGAGGCTTAATGGGTCCAGAACATGTTTGATCAATTGAATTTGATTGAAGAAAAGAGAATGACAGCCTTGTGCCATGGCAAATTATACCAAAAGAGAATGAAGAAAGCTTTTGATAAAAAGGTCAAGCCTCGTGAATTCAGAGAAGGTGACCTTGTGGTCAGGAAGACCATGTCTTTTAACGCTGATTCTATGGGAAAGTGGACTCCCAATTTTGAAGGCCCATATGTTGTCAATAAAGCCTTCTCTGGCGGTGCATTGTTTCTTGAAACTATGGATGGCGAGGAGTTCTGGCGTCCCGTGAATTTTGATGCAGTCACGAAATACTTCGCCTAAATAAATAAAAGAACAAATCGCTAAGTCGAAAACCCAAAAGGTTGACTTAGGCAAAAAAGAGCGTCTCGGTAGGCTGAAAACCAGAAAGGGAGGTCTAGGCAAAAATTAGACATAAACAAAAGAAATTTTCCCGCTAGGTTGAAAACCCGCATGGGAAACTTAGGCAAAAGTTATGGATTTCTTGACAAGTAACTGCGTCAAACAAGACTTTATCATTGAAGCAACAATCTTCTTGGGTCCTCATCATACTTCAACAGAAATCGCTGCTCAGGAATTCAAAGTTGTTAGGGAGAATAGTGGTCAATGTATTTCAATGTATCTTTTCCAATATATATTACCATTTTCCAAACTTTGTAATCATCTATGGAGTCTCACCATTCGCAGACTACCATTCTATTAATAAAGTTTGAGCTTTTATCCAATTATTTGCAATTCTTATTTTATTCTGCTTACAAAGACTCTATTTATTATTGATAGTAATTTTCAAAACAAAAAGATTAAATAACAAAATTGTTTTTTGAGAGGAATTTACAAATTAATTTTTACTTTAGATTTTGTGACACAAGAAAAACAAAAATGGTGATTCCAAGGATGGACGAACTCAAAAATTTTGGAAGTTTATTTCACCAGGAAGGCTCTCTCAGATAGTTGGAGATGAAACCAATTGGCGTAAGATGCGGTATCGGGCTTGTGATCCCAGTCAAGTCTTGGTCCATTTTGATTTCGAGTTTGCATGGTTTGAGGTCTCTATCTCAGATTCCCCAGTAAGGTTTTCTCTCATATGACGGGAGTCCTTTCTTCTTAGTAGTAATGGCATTATTGTTGTTTTCCCAGGCAACTAGGCAAGGGCAATATATTTTCTAATAAGTGTTGAAACAATTGTCAGCTTTTTTGGGTTTTCTCCTGCCGGGTGCTGGGTTTGATTTAAAATCCCCATAATTATGATTTATTGTTGTATTGTTTTATTTCTTAGATCCCTAAGTGAAGCTGAGACTTTGTTTCTGGATGGAAGTTTTTATCCCCATGTGTTTTTATAATTTATTCCCAAGGAAGATTGTGTAATCATCACTCTTGGTATTGAAGAATTTATTTTTTGGCCCCTCAATGATGTGGTGTTGAACTCCCTAATGAAGTTAACATGGAATCCCCAGTCAATATCTCAATGATGTGGTTTTCATCTTCCCTAACGAAGTCAGTATTATAATCTCCAGTGAAAACCTAGATGTTAAAACATTTGTTGTCCCTATTGAAGTTCGTGTGATGTTCCCCGGTGAAGCCCAGAGGAGGATGTTAGATCCCTGTATTTGCACTGATTCTATTGTGTTATTTGATTACTTTAGGGATGTGCTTCTTCCCAATGAAGTTAAGCCATGGGATAGGAATTTGTTTCTTCAGTTGGTACTTACTCTCTTTTGGGAATTTTCATTCTGGATGTGATTTAGCCGAGTATTAACTTTACCCAATTTGGTTTTATCTGTTTATCCCCAGTATGGTGTGATAGTTTTGTCAGCATACACATAATAACATTCATACATACATCATGCATAGTTGAATTAAAATTCATTGCTTATTTGCATTTATTAATTTTTATTGTCATATTACCCTATTTGTAGAGTTATGCCACCCTCTCTCCAATAGTTTGTCAACTTTAAGCAGAAAGTGTATATTCTTTCAATTTCCCCACTGAGTTATCCCTTGTGGAAGATTTTTGCTTTAGCCTTCCTATTCAGTTCTTCATCTGAGTGCAATGTGATCTCTTTTTGATTTTATTTCTCATCAGGTGCTATCTCGGTTAACTGTTTCACTATGGTTTATTTCTGGTTTGAATCTGTGGTCCCTGACAACATTATTTTGATTTCTGCGGCCTTTGAGCCTTAGTTTAAGAATGTGCATTTATTTTGGCACGAGAAGACTTTATCTCCTCAGAGGAATATATTGGCATTTCCCTAGGAAGCCATATTTCTTTCCCCAAGAAGTAATTATTACAGTTCCTTCTCATGACAGCAAGTGGCAGTCTCTTTATTTGAGCAACTTGTACTTCCCCAGTAAGTTTGTTAGTCCTCTAAGAAGATTCGTTTGTTTACTCCAATGAATGGTAGTCTCGTCATTATGGGAGATAGTTCTTTGTTGAGATTTGTTACTCCAATGGATGGTAGTCTCGTCATTATGGGAGATAGTTCGTTATTGAGATTTGTTACTCCAATGAATGGTAGTCTCGTCATTATGAGAGATAGTTCGTTGTTGAGATCTTTTTCCAATGGATGGTAGTCTCGTCATTCTGGGAGATAGTTCGTCGTTGAGATTCACTTTGCTCTGAAGAAGTTTATTTGTTTCCAGTCATGAGTACTGATGCCAAACAATTGTTACCACCCCTAATATTGATGTTTGCTGGTATTATCTTACCACCTCTTTTCCTCAGTAGGTCGACATTACCTTTTTTGCTATCTTCTCCGAGAGTGGATAGTTCACGGTTATTTGTTGATCACCGTTATCCATTACTTTCTTTCCTTAATATTTGAGTTGATGTTACTTTATCTCCTCCTCGGGCTTTACACCAGTAGAATTGATTCCTCTGTTCACCAGTGGTTTATTTTCCTGGTCTAGTTTTCATTTGATATTTTATTTTCTGTTTCCATAGTGGTGTCATGTGCCATCTTTGGATCTTTTTGTTTGCATGCACAATCATAAACATTGCATGGCATCTTAGGGCCAAAAATAAGACTTGTTTTATGTTTAAGTATCTTCAATCGCGTTGACACAAAGATTTTAACCTCCACATCTCCAAATAGAAGACACTTAAATACATGCAGCTGTTGTATCCCAAATATTTCCCCTAAGATCCCTCTATCATCACATATCAACCCAATCACAACAAGATTACATTAGGGTTTGGTTCTTCTCATTATCTTTAGCTTTCCTCATGGGGAATCACCAAGCACCTTGACTTGTATATTGTGATCATCTATGTTTCGTATAATTAAATTTTAACTAATAAATACAATGAATATTTTCCCTAATTGATGATATTATAGGTGAAATCACAACACATTCCATCAAGTTGATCTATAGATTCATGAGTTTATTTCTATGCCTTCTTCAACAAAGCTTCATTGAGATTCAATATTTGTCATTGAATATTCTTTAAAGTAACTTCATGACAAGGTCTACTTTTATTCACCATGCCTCAATTTGTCAAAAAAATTCAAAGGATGCAGAAGTTGATTGAAGAGGTTTGACTTAATTGGACAAGTTCTTGATTTCTTGATCACAAGTGCATAATTCCCTCAATTCTTAATATTTGGAAGTGGTTATAGTTGCTATGGATTCCCATTATCATCCTCAATAACTTCTATTTACATTACAAAAGTATTTATGCAAGAAAGTTTGTCAAAAATTGAAAAGGGTTTCCAAAGCATTTTGTTGCTCTAGGAGCTAGGGTTTTGAACTTCTAAGGGCTATATCTTGCTCATCTTTTGGTATTTTTGAATGATTCCAAAGACATGTTTCTCTTTAAAAGTTTATCAACAAATAACTTCAAATGTTTCAAGAAGATTTTATGTGGAAGATGCCTAATGATGAAGAAAGATTACAAGTCCTCTAGATAGGCCATCAAATTCCCTTATGTGACTTCAAAAGATCATAAATTGGTCAATAATTATCTCCTTGAGCCCATTATTTTTCCATAATGATCTTAAAGGCGTTAAATTCAACTCTTCTTTTATGTGCAAAGCTTGAAAATGGATGGAAGATGCCATAAGGATGCAAAAGATTATATGTCATCTCATGAATTTTCACCAACTTCACAAAGTCATAACTTTCTCAATTTTTTGGATTTTTTAGATGGTTCAAGTCTCAAAATGTCATTCAAGAGATCTACTTCATACCATAATTTTTGGTCAAGAGCAAATTTTAAATGGAAGGCCATGTTTGGATGCAAGACATTATAGGTCATTTTTGAAGAAAAACTTAGAATTTTTCCAATTACAAAAAGTCAGCATTTTTTTCCAACTTTGGCTCATCACAACTTTCATCTCAAGCATCCATTTGATTCCATTCTTGGCACATTTTGAAGTTTGTGATATCATATTTCCAATGCATAAAGAATCAAGTCCTAAGGTTCCCTAAATCGTGCCCACCACTGATTCAAAGATGGTACCTTGAAACTGAAGTTTTCTCCAAAGTCAGAACTTGAAATTCATGATTTGGCCTCTAAACACAAATTTCTGTGCGTTTTTACTTCTGATCATGTTTAGCGATCTTCCAGAAGAGATTAGCACCTTGAAACACAAGTTTTGGTTGAGTTTTAAGCATAATAGAAGTCACACTTTTCATGTTTGCAACTTCACTCGATTTCCCTCCAAACTTCATCATTTCACACGCTTGAGCATTCCATTAGCTTCCCTATAAATAGAGGGTCATACCTCATTCATTTTCTCAAGCTTAGATAGCTAGATTCACCCTGCCAAACTCTCTTTTCAACCCATTTTTTTGCAAACTCGAATTCAGTTTTATATCCTTCCTCAATCCATTTTCTTTGTCAATTCTCCATCCTTGAACTTCACTGAAGTTAACAGAAGAAGAACCAAGCTCCAAGACTTCCTAAATCGTGCTAGGCAAGTCAAGTTTCAGAGCTTTGAATTTAAACTTTAGTAGGTATATTCCTTCATCAATTCTCTTAAAATTTGGTACTGTAATGAAGCTCTCATCGTTCTGATTCTAGTTGCAGTATTTGTTTTCAACTGGAACTGAGTTTTTTCCATGAATTTTCAAATACCTTTTCAAATCTTTCCTTCTGAAACGACTGAGCTACACCTTATATAAATTTTTCGCGAGGGTACCATTTGAATTGTCTTGAAGAGACGGAGCGAATGATACCAGTCACGAGCTCTAATTTTTCTCTTTCATGAACCTGCAAATTGCGTAGACAGAGGTTAAAGAAGACATACGTGTTCGCCTTCAACCAATGGGAATTTGCCACACATTTTTTCAAATTTGATTTAATAATTGATCACATGTTTTATTCATTAAGGATCATGACATGCACAACGCGTCTGATCCATTGGCTTAGCTTACTAACGCATTTAGACTCTCATCCAATGGCCTATATTTTTTATTTATAATTTTTTATATTTAATTAGTTTTAAACTTCAAAAAATCATAGAAAATTCATTTTTGACTCAAAAATTATGAAAAAATTCACAAAATTATTTTCAAATACTTTGTTTCTGATTTTTATTTTTTTCATAATTTTATTCAGATTTGGTATTTTTCATGATTTTTTCTTTGTTTTGGTTTGTTTTTAATTTCTTAAAAATACTTTTTGACATTTTTAAATTCTAAAAAAATCATCAAAATTATTTCTCTTATTTCTGACCTTTTGAAATTTTTTTAGAATTTTATTTTGACTTCTACTATTTTTGATCTTTTTTTCCACTTATTTGAGTAATTTTAATAAGTTTAAAAATAATTTTCTGATTCGAAAAATTATCAAAAATTTTGTAAAAATATTTGAGGTCATTTCTGATTTTTCTATGGTCTCTTTTAGTTTTTCTCTGATATTTTGAGTATAGTTTTCTATTTTCCCTTTTATTTTCATTTTAAAAACATTTCGAAAATCATTTTCTTTTTTTTATTCATTAAATACAATATTATTTTTGTATATATTCTGACCTTGTGACTTTTGATCATGGGCTTCATTAACATCATTGGATCTTGGGTGTTGAGTTTAACTCCACCAAAATGGATGAATGATTTTAAGGATAGTTTGATTAAATTTATATTTCAAATATATCCCTTCACGCTACATCTTACCCCTTTCTCATTGTGTTACATGTTGGTAGTGGATTATATACATATCATCTCTCCAAACATATGGCACATAAATTGCTATTGATCGGCCTCAAAATAGGTGCAACTTCTATATAAGTCCACTTACGATTGCTTAACATAGCGCTAAATTGTGTTCCAATTTGAGAAATGATCATTCGTGGCCCAAACCTATGTTTGCAAGCCCAAATATGTTAATTTGAAACCTTTGATCCAATAATATTGAGATTCATTGTTAGGAGGCTTTGGTCTTATCAATCCTCTTATGAATCTTTATAAGTTTGGTCAAAGTGAATCACTTAAACATCATTGATCATTTATTGTTGCCTTGAGAACTTGAAATGAATGATATACTTGACAAAAATCAAATGAAACTTATTGTTGAGAGGCTTTGATTTTATAAATCTTCTAATGAGTTTTCAAATGCAAGCTTCAAGATGGTCATTCAACTAACCTCTAATTACTAATTCATTAACATTTGACTTTTACTTTATGCTCCTTTATTTTGTGCTTTTATTTTATGCCTTTACTTTATGCATAATTTTATTTTAGCATTTACATTTCATGCTATTTTCATCTTTGTTCACTTGAGCATTTACTTTTATGTCATTTTTATTTTGCTCACTTGAGCTTCTCATTTCTTTTTGAAGATACCTAATAATAAACTTGAACCATAAAAAACTTTAATGTTACTTGGACTATTTAGTTACTATCCCTGGCATTATGGAGTGATGGACTTCTTGGAATTAGGATTAGAGATCTTGACCTACCTTGAGACCTTGAGACCTTGTGACTTTCATTGGTATTTTGTCTGGAGCTCTTGGGGTTTACCCCAAGACATTGGGTTGTTTATTTTCTTTGTGTGCAGGTTATTCTGATATATGCTTTGTCTGTGATTGGGAATTTATTTGTATACAGCCATTACTCTGCCCAATTGTTTTATGAAAACTTAATGCACTTGAAGTTTGACTCTCAAGAGGTTTATTATCGTTACTTGTTGGTTTCAATCCAAAGGATGGGAATTCTAAATTGGCTGATTATGTCAAGTGTTGACTTCTGGTTGGTTAGACAGTTATTTTCCCTATCTCTTAAGCTTTAGGATAGCCTTTTCATCTCCTCCCTTTTTCTTTAATTTCAAAAATCTTCTCCCTCCTTTGAAAACTCTTCTTATTTTAAACTTGAACCGCTTTCACAATAAACTTGGACTTAGGTCCATGCACATTTCCAAATATTTTCTTAATTAAAATTTAATCAACTTAATAATACCTTGACATGTTTTATGAGAAGACTAAAAGTCAATCAATCTCATTAAAACCATTTTGCCACTTTGGGATTTTCACTTTAAAATTTTCTCAAAAGACTAGACCATTATCAATACTTAAAGTGATGCAAACTACTATACTTCTACAATATATAGTGAAGTGAGATATTTTCCACTTGGGTGTTGAGTGAGGCTTTGTTGATTTTAAAATCCAAGCTATATCCTCCACTTTGAGATGACACAAATTCTCCTTTCTCATAATCGTGGGTAGTAAGTATGTTCTTCCACTCGGATACAATGATGATGCCTCTTCTCTTAAAATTAACTAACACACTTGCGTTTTAAAAATTTTAAAGGTGAACTACGAGTACCCTGATCCCCTATTATACGGAAGGTGGTACGTAGGCACTAAAGGTTCGCAACCGCGGCGGGGGAAAAATTGTAAAAAATATTTCTTTTCTCATCTCTACCATCTATTTTTTTATATAACATTTATAGCCAAAATACACAAATTTTCAAAGAGGTTCCTACGGAGTACCGTAGATGTTTAGGGTGCTAACACCTTCTCTTTGCATAACCTACCCCCAAACTTAGATTCTCTTCCCCCTCTTTTTGGATTATTTCTCTTTTCCCATTCCTTTGGAAACAATAAAGCGTGGTGATGATTTTTATTTTGATATGTGCGAGTATAGTCAATCCATTGGCTTAGTCTAAACATTTTTACCACTACAAGAGTCTTTAACACTTGGTTGTGAGAACCTTTTCTTTGAGCCTTGGATCGTTAGAACTTAAAGTGATTAAAATCTTTAGAACTTTCGTCTTTAGAGTCTTCAGAACTTGGTCTTTAGAAACTTGAGTCTTTAGCATCTGGACTTGAGTAGAAACTTCTGTCTTCAGATCTTCTGCTTGTTTCTTTAGAACCCATTGTCTTCCGAAACATGAGTCTTCAGCATCTGGACTTAAGTAGAAACTTCTTTCTTCATATCTTATGACTGGTTTCTTTAGACAAATATCAGAGCTTACATTTAAGAGCCTTCTAGCCATAAGCGGTACTAATTCTCTTCTAATGTCTTGGCTATGCCATCCATCAGAAGAAGAACTTGTTTGTTAAGTACTCAATAATAACAAACATTAGAGTATCAAAATTGTTCATACAAATATACTCATTTTTTATCATCAAAACTCAGAGATAATATTGCAGAACCAAATCTTGTTCTTACATAACTGCTTTACATGACTTTTGATTAAAGGTTATATCATAACCGTTATCATTTAATTGACTTATGGATAACGGGTTATGCATTAATCCATCTACTAACAAAACATTAGTTATAAAGGGAAGTGTATCGTTACCAATGGTTCCAGAGCCCATAATCTTTCCTTTCTGATTGCCTCTGAAACATATGTATCCTCCAGATTTAAGTTCTAGGCTTTGGAACATATGCTTTCTTCCTGTCATGTATCGAGAGCATCTAGAGTCCAGGTACCAAGACTGGTGTTTCAACTTTGTTATTAAAGACATCTGCAACATAGATAACTTTATCCTTAGGTACCCATATCTTTTTGGGTCCTTGTTTGTTAGAGTTTCCAAAATTATGATTGAATTTTGGTTTCACAAGAGAGTTCGCAGAGTAAGATTCACTAGTATATTTTATATCATGTGTGTGTCCATATGTGAAGTGTGAATTTAAAGGTGTGTGTTTTATAACCATATCATCAACTTACTTTGGTTGATATGGTTCTTCTGCTTTTGGTTTCACATATCCTACGCCTTTTCTGCCATTTCTGCTAACTCCATAGATCATTGAAGCCATCTTGCTTCTATATATGTTTTTATCTAGAAAGTTTTGAAAACTATAATCATATTTTTATGATGCTATCAGAACTAGTTGAAATTTCTGAGACAGATTCTTTCCGAGCTTTTTGTAACTCGTTTTTAATAATAGAATTTTCATTTTTAAGTTTAGAGATGGTTTCTTTTAGCTCAAAATCTTCTGCTTTTAGTTTCCTAGTTTCTTCAGAGTTAGATACTATACCATGTTTCAGGTTCCTATATTTGAACTAAAGTTGCAGATATTTTTCAAGTATTTCTGACAGACTATATTCTAATTGAGATCTAGAAAAGTTAGAGAACATATCTTCTGCTTTTGAGTCTGATTCTGATTCAGATGAACTAGTGTCATATGATATGTTGGTTGTTATACCCCAATTTTTGCCCCTAAGATCCCTCATTATCTCACACTATCAATACATCAAGATCGCACATTAGGGTTGGTTCTCCCTTTCTACTTCATCCTATCTTTAAGTTTTATCTTGAGGGATCACCAACACCTTAATTTGTGCATCTTGTACATGTGTTCTTTTAACTAACATTAAAATATGTATATGTGTTTTTTTTAATGTTCATATTGTAGGTAATGACACAATTGCATTCATCTCACCATATAACCTAGGGTTTTGAGGGATGGTCCTCAACAAAATGATTCTTCAATGGATTGTAAGAGATTAAGCTTCAAGACTATGTCTATGATGTCAAAGATTTGTGGCTCAAAGAGTTCCCTCACCTTATTTAGGTCAATATCTCCTCAAAGTTGGTGGTGGCATTCATTAAGAAGATTCATAGGTTCATGGGTTTATTTCCATGCCTTCTTCAACAAGTTTCATTGAGAATTAAGCTCAATCTTTGAGTGTACTCCATGACAGCACCAATTCAAGGCTTCTTATGGTTCATCATGCTTTATTTTGCCAAGAAAGTTCAAAAAGATTCAAGGTTGATTCAGAAAGTATGACCTAATTGAGCAAATTCTTGATTCAGTGATCACAAGTGTATAACTCTCCCAATTTTAAACATTTTGAGTTGGTTCTTTTTTCTATGGATTCTTATCGTACTCTACCACAAACTCTCTTCATATGACAAGATCCAATTGTACAAGAAAAATCATCAAAAGTTGAAAGGGGTTTCAAGTAATTTTGACACTCTCTGAGCTAGGGTTTGTTGACTTCTAAGGACCATATCATGCTCATTTTTTGAGATTTTTGATTGGATACAAAGCCATGTTTCTCTTTAAAGTGTCCTTAGCAATATCTCTTCAAGAATCTAAGGCTAATTTTGAATGGAAGATCACTAATGGTTGAGAAAGATTACAAGTCTCCTTGAAAAGCCTTTGAATCTTAGGGTTTGACTTCAAATGATAATAACTTTGTTTCAATATGCAAGAATTGTAAATTCTTGAAAAATTGTTGAATAATTGAAAATATTACAGGTCTCTTGTGAACTTCCCAAATTTGTTCATCATCTTCCAAAGACAACAACTCTTTCATTTTTTTATGATTTTTGAGTGATCTCAATTCCACAACTCAATTTAAGAAGTCTACTTCATGTCATATTTAGATATCAAGACAAAATTTTGAGTGGAAGGTCATGTAATTTTGAAGACTATTATAGGTCATTTTGAGGTCCCATACTTGGAAATATTTCCAAGTACAAAAGCCAGTGTGTTTTTCACGATTTCAATTGATCATAACTTTCAGTTCAATTATCCAAATGATGTCTTTCTTGGAACATTGTAAAGATTGTAACCTCGTCTTTCAAATGCTTCAAGAATCATCCCATAAAGGTCCCTGAATAGTGAGCTATGCATGGTTAAAGTTGGCTCCATGGAATCTGTTTTTGCCATGAGTCAGAATTATTACCATGAGTAAACTTGGATTACAGGTCGAATTACTCAAAGTTTAGTTGCTAAACATGTTTAACTAATTTCCCAGATGAATTTTGATTAGAATTGTATTTGGTATGCGGTAATTTTGAGGCATTTCAAGTCACACGTTTGGCATGATCACAACTGGCTTGGTTTGCACGATTTGCTCACATTTCCTTTCATTTCTCATCATAATTCACTTCCCTATAAATAGAGGATAATATCCCACTCAATGGACAAGATTTAGAGAGACAAAGAACCTCTGTTGAACTTCCTCCATACCTCTTAATTTTTAACTTCAAATTTGGTTTTAAAGCATTCTTCAGTCTAATTTCTTTGTTCATTCTTCATCCTTGAACTTCACTGAAGCTAACAGAAGAAGAACCAAGCCTTGAGGTGTCATTGGTCATGCTAGCCAAGTCAAGTTTCAGAGCTTTGAAGTTGAGCTTTAACAGGTAGATTCCTCCATCAATTCTATATAAACTTGTCACTACAATGTAGCTCTCATCACCCTTATACTGATCGCATCATTAGTTTTTAATTCGAAGTGAGTTTTGCTCATGAATTTTCAAATCCCTTTCCAACTTTTTTCTTCTGGTTTTTCTCAAATCGACTGAGCTACAGTTTATATAAATTTTCCGCGAGGGTACCATTGGAATCTTCTTGAAGAGACGAAGCGAATGACATCGGTCTTAGATTCTAAATTTACAGATCAAGGAACCTGCAACTTGCATGTGGCCGGAGGTTTAAGATGACCAGGGTGTCATCTCTCAACCAATGACAAGGTGCAACCTATTTTTTCAAAATCTAGTTACTAACGCATTTTGACATTAATCCAATGGTCTACATCTTTTCGAGTTTATTTTAATTTTCTGATTTTATATTTTAATTATTTTAAACTTCGAAATTTTGTAAAAATTTCATTCCAAGTTCTAAAAATGTGAAAAAATTCTCAAAAATACTTTTGATTTTTGTCTTTCTGATTTTTATATTTTCATAGTTTTATTTTGTGATTTGATATTTTTTTTATGATTTTCCCTTTATTTGAGTTGTTTTAATTGTTTAAAAATACTTTTCTTGATTTTTAAATTCTGAGAAAATTATGGAAGGATCTAATGACCTCTTGATAAATATTGGTGACCTCGTTTTATTTTTCTGTCTGATTTTACTATTTTTTCACAAATTTTGGTTTATTTTGATTATTCCTTAAAATTTTAAAAAATTGTTTCTAACTTTAAAAAATTCTGAAATTTTTTTCCAACACTTATTGACTTATGTTTGGACTCTGATATTTTTTTAGGATTTTTATTTAGTATTTTAATACATTTTGTGTATTTTCTAATTATTTCCTTTTTATTAATCATTTAAATATTGTTTTATTAAATGTTTTATTATTTTTTTGTTTGGTCCTGATTTGAGTATTATTTGGGGACAAGTTCCTCAACCTCATTGGATCTTGGGAGTTGATAGGTTGAAAAACTAAATTCACCAAAATAGATGAATGATGCTGATGATATTTGAAACCCTAAATTTATCTGATACATCCCCTCCATCTTCATCTTATCTGATTCTTGTTTTTACGTGTACTATATGTTGTTGGAAAATGATCTATATATCATTTTCTAGCATGTTGGTACATAGGTTTCTATTAACCAGCCTTAAAATAGGTGTGACTTCTACACAAGTCCACTTACGATTGCTTAACATAGTGCTAAATTTGTCCCGATTTAAAAAATGATCATTCGTGGCCCAAACGTATGTTTACAAGCCCAAGTATGTTTAATTTGAAACATTTGATCCAATAACTTTGAAGTTAATTGTTAGGAGGATTTGATCTTATCAATCCTCTAATGAACTTCATGAATTTTGGTCTAAGTGAATCATTTGAACATCGTTGATCATATGTGGTTGCTTTGAGTACTTGAAATGAATGACATACTTGACAAAAAGCAAATGAGACTTGTTATTGAGAAGCTTTGGTTTTATCAATCTTCTAATTAGTTCTCAAATGCAAGCTTCAAGATGGTCATTCAACTAACCTCTAACTTCTAATTCACTAACAATTGACTTAACTTTATGCTTTTACTGTTATGCCTTTTATTTCATGCATTTACTTTTATGCACCATTTATTTTAGCATTTACATTTCATGCCATTTCTCTTTTTCTTACTTGAACATTTATCTTTATGTCATTTTATCTTTGCTCATTTGAGCTTTTATTTTCTTTTTGAAGACATTTAATAACACACTTGAATAGTAAAAGCCTTAAGGTTACTTGGACTATTTGGTTACTATCCTTGGCATTATGGAGTTGTGGAGCTTTTTGGACTTAGGATTAGAAACCTTGATACTTTGGGACCTTGTTGCTCTGTTGTTATTTTGTCTGAAGTTCTTGGGGTTTACCCCAAGACATTGTGTTGATTTTCTTTATGTGTGGTTATTCTATTAATATGCTTTAATTGTGATTAAGAATTCCCCTGTATACATTCATTACTCTGCCTAATTTTTGTGAAGACTTAATTCATCTGAAGCTTGGACTCCCTCAGAGGTTTAGTATTTTTGCTTGCTTGGTTTCAATCCAAAGGATGAGAATTCTATATTGACTTATTATGTAAAGTGTTAGCTTCTTGTTGGTTAGATCGTTCTTTTCCTTGGCGTTTACCTTATGCTTTAGGATAGTCCCTTCATCTCCTCCCATCTTCTTTAATTTCAAAATCTTCTCCCTCCTTTTAAAAATTCTTCTTGTTTTCTAACTTGAACCGCTTTCATAATAAACTTGGACTTAGGTCCATGCATTTTCAAAAATATTTTCTTAATCAAACATTAATAAATTTAATCATACTTTGACATTTTTGAAAAACTAAAAGTCATTAACCTCATTCATACCATTTTGCCACTATGGCTTTTTACTTTCAATTTTTTCTCAAAAGATTAGACTCTTGTCGATTCTTGTAGTGATGCAAGCTATTTACTTCTATGATATGTAGTAAAGTGAGATATTTTCCACTTGGGTGTTGAGTGAGGCTTTGTTGATTTTAAAATCCAAGCTATATCCTCAACTTTGAGATGATGCAAATTCTCATTTCTCATAATTGTGGATAGTAAGTATGTCTTTCACTCGGATATGATGATGATGTCTCTTCTATTAAAGTTAACCAACACACACGTGTTTTAAATTTTTTTAGGTGAATTACGAGTACCCTGATCCCCTGTTGCACGGTAGGTGGTACATAGGTGTAACACAGCGGGAGAACTAACTTGGGTGTTTTCGTTTGATCGCAATTATTGCGAATAGCAAGAGTCTCCATTGACTTTTCTTTTATCCAATAAGGAAAGGATGAAAATAACAGGAAAGAACTTTGAGATTATTTTCTTTAATTCGAGGGGGTAGGTTATGAAAAGGGAAGGTATTAGCACCCTTTTCATCTGTAGTTATCTACGGGCTCTTAGTTTTTTGCTAGATCACTTGCTTTTGTTTGAAAATGTGCTTGTGGTGTGGGTATTGAAAGTATTTTGAAAACATCTTTGTAATGGTTCTCGTTTCTATAAGAACACGTACAAAGTGTTGTTTAAAAAGAAATAGTTCAAAGAGGTGTTTGTGGAATGCATTTTTGAAAGTGATTTTGAAAAGTATATTTGTAATGGTTCTCGTTTATATAAGAACGCGTACAAAGTGTTTTGTCTTTTGAAAATGTTTCAAAATAAAAGTGTGGGTGTATAAAATGTTTTTGTTGTGAGCAAGCGAGCAACTAGAAGCATCCTACCTACTCGAAAGGTCTTAATTTTCTTTTCCTCCTCCTTTAGATGTTGCTATCTTACCATTGATTTGGTAAGAAACCCCATCATTGGATGTGAAGGGACGGGCGTGGGACGTTTGTATAGTCATAGAAGGCAACCTATGGGATGTTTTAGCAATGTCGTTTAAGGAATAGATCATTTACCGAAGGCAACATTGAGGATCATCGAGGGAATACGATCTTTTATCAAGGGTCTTTGCTAAAATGCCCATATTCGAGGGACATGTCTATTTTTCCGAGGCAACAAGTGAGATTACCCTAAAGGTGCATGTGTGAATAGTGTGTTTGATTGCATGCATTTTGTATTTGAATTTTTTAGGTTGTCTACTTGCTGGTTTTATCTTGCCATACATCCTAATTACTAGCATTTATACAAACGTAATAAAAATGCAGAAAATAAATCCTACACTATTACAACCATATTGAATAACTTGAAAATGTAAAGGCAAAATAAAATAAAGGAAAGAAAAAGGGATCTTTCGATTTAGGTAGAAGCATCCTTCAATTCTACTTCTCTGGATCCCTTTGATTTGGCTTTGAAGTAATGAAGGCGTTCCTTTCGATTAGGCCTGGAAGTCATTGCGGGCGTGCCTTTCGACTGGGCCTAGCCTAAGTCATGAGATACTACCTTCAATTCTGCCTTGCTTCCTCCTTCGACTGGGGGCTGTAATCAGCATGGCCATCCTTCTGGCTGCCTCTTTCATTCAGCATGGAGTGCCCTCTTCACCTTAAATCCTTTTCTGCCTCCTCCAATTGGGGCTTGGAAGTCAGTATGGAAGCCTAAGGCTTCGTTTCATACCTCCTTCCTCTTGTTTCCTTCGTTTGAGATTTTGAATAGCAACATGGCCTAAGGCTATGCTAGCATCACTTTATGGCCAGGTTGGTTCTTAAAGCATGTTTAGTAAAACAAAGAGCAAAACTAAAAAGGGTTAACCATGAAAAAAATTAAAAGGGTGGAAACCAAAAGAATAAAAATGTTATGTACATGTTTTGAATCAAAAGGGAAGATTATTCATATATTATGCCTGAAATGAAAGATTCAAGGGTAAGAGTGACTTACCTTGCTTCAAGCTGGAACTGTGCTAGACCTTGAGTGGTTGCCCTGCGTGCTTCTGGATTCAAAGGGAGGAAACGGGGGTTATGCCTTTGATACTGGATTCGAAGGAGAAGAACAAATGTGATGTTTTTTCTACTGGATTCGAAGGGAAAAGGTGTGGGGATATTTCATATTCGAAAGAGGCAAGTGTTTAGATTCTGGGTTTGTGTTTGGTGAGTGTTTGAGTTTTTTTGAGAGTGTTGAAGATTTGTTCCTTACAGTCCTTGGATGTGTGTCCAGCCCCTATGCATGTTATGGAGCCTCTTATTTATAGGAAAAGCTGGCTGAAGTTTTTGGAGGGAAAACAAAATAATTTGAGTAAACTTCTTTTATAGCTTTCGAGGGACAGTGTTTGTATGCTATTTTGGTGCAAGAATAAGGCAGTGTTTCAAGACTGTTGTGCAATAGTTTTGGCCAGTGTACCAGGCCTGAACTTGGCAGAAAACATCTTTGAATATTTCATCCTTTCATTTTGAGCTTCCTTCGACTAAATTCTTCTTCCAACGATATTATTTGATTTTTCTCTAACAAGTGTCCTTCGAATGAGTCACTTTTGTGCATCCCTCGAAGGAGCCAAATGTGTGCCCCTTTGAGGGGTCACCAAAGCATGCCTTAAGGTGGGCCGTGTAAGTCCTTCGAATGGGCCATCGAGCATGTCCTTCGAATGAGACACCCAGACATGTCCCCTGAATGGGTCATGTATGTTTCTTTGAAAATGGCCAAATGCGTCCTTCGAATAAACTATGCTATTCTTCAAACGGGCTAGTGTAATATATCCTTCAAGAAGGACTCCTATGTATGCCCTTCAAATCCCACAATACATGTCCTTTGAAGGGAGGCACCAACCATGTGTGTTGAAGGTTGTCAATGGTGGAACTGCAACATACTAAAGGGAAATGTTGTCCAGTCGAAGATAGTATATATATAGCCAATGTCCTATCGAAGCCTACATGCAGAAGGTCTAAACACTCAAACGAAGCTTGCAACAAAGGGGACTACATGCCCAAACGAAGAATGTAAACTCAAGCTTGTATACTCCTAAACTAAGAATGTAAACAGGAGATAAAGGGCACAAACGAAGCTTGCAGCAAAAGGGGCCATATGTCTAAACGAAGGGTGCACACATGAGGTAAGGATGCAATCGAAGGATGCCAAGAGGAGGCTTTTTGCCTTGTAATCGAAGGAGACTACATGAGGCTCTTGCCTTGTGCCTGCTGGCCTTGTGGGTGCCTCTTGCATGCAAAAAAGGAGTTATAGATCAATCGAAAGCTACACATAGCCGATCATTACCTTGTGAATCAATGCAAGCATGGAGGGAAATATTTGTCTAATCAACACAGGCATGCAATCATCAACTGAAGCAAGCATATAGGAAATCATTGCATTGTGAACCATGTGAGGCCAGAGATGCAATCGAAGGTGGCATGTAGGAAAATCCTGCCTTGTAAATCAAAGCCAGCGTGCCAGAGGCCCATGCCTAGTCGAAGGATGCAAGCCTAGCATGCATCAGAAGAGGCCAAAAGGCAAATCGAAGAAGACTTGATTTTCTCCAATTTTGTCAAAAATATTATTTTCATCTGTTTTCCCCTTTTTAACAGTTTCCTCTTTAACTTGATGCTGGAAAATCCAATTGTACTTGTGCAAGCTTGAATTTTGAGAATCATTGTGAGAAATGCCTTGAGAAATGAGAGGGAAAATTTTGGGGTACAACAATAGGCACTAAAGGTTTGCAACCGTAGCGAGTGCAAAAATAGTAAAAAATGCTTCTTTTCTCATATGCACCATCTATTTTTGTATACACCTTTTATATCCAAAATACACATATTTTCAAAGAGGTTTCTGTGGAGTACAATAGATGCTTAGGGTGCTAATACCTTCCCTTTGCATAACCAACCCTTATACCTAGATTTTCTCCCCCTCTTTTTTTGGGGTTTATTCGCTCTTTTCCCATTTCCTTTGGAAACAATAAAGTGCGGTGGCAATTTTTATTTGATTTGTGCGAGTTAAGTTAATCCAATGGCTTAGTATCAACATTTCTACCGCTATATTGTCCATTAAAGCGATATTGGCATGTTCATCTTCTGATGCTGATTCTGCTTCAGAAGATTCTGAGTCATCCCAAGTATCCATAAGACTTTTCTTCTTCTCTTTGTTAAATCTCTTCTTTGGCTTTTCTTTCTAAACTTTAGGACAATCGATTTTGTAGTGACTAGGTTCCTTGCATTCGTAACAAATAACATCTTTTTTTCTTGACTTTTTGTAGCCAGAAGATGATTCAGAATAAACGCTTGATTTCCTAGGTATTCTAAATTTCTTTTGGCTATGCTTCCATAGTTGTTGGAGCCTTCTGGAGATAAGAGATAGCTCATCTTCTTCTGATGAGGATCCTCAAGAGATTTCTTCTTCTGACTGAAAGGCTTTAGTTTCATATTTTTTATTAGATTTAAGAGCGAGAGACTTGCCTTTCTTTCGAGGCTCATCTTCTTCTAGTTCTATCTCGTGACTTCTAAAGGAGCTGATAAGTTCTTCAAAAGATATATTGTTCATATCTTTGGAAAGCTTTAAAGATGTGACCATGGGTGTCCATTTCTTTGGTTAGCTTGTGATGAGTTTTTTTACATGATATGTTCTTGAGTACCCTTTGTCCAGAACATTCAACCCAACAACTAGAGTTTGAAACTTTGAGAACATTGTCTCAAGTGTTTCATCTTTTTCCATCTTTAAAGCTTCATACTTCTGGATGAGTGAAAGAGCTTTGGTCTCTTTGACTTGTGTGTTGCCTTCATGCGTCATTCTCAGAGAGTCAAACTTGTTTTTATCAGAATATCTGTTTGTGATCTTCTTATACTCGGTGTATGAAATAGCACTCAAGAGAATCATTCTGGCCTTGCAATGATTTCTGAACTCTTTATTTTTTTGATCTATCATTTTCTTTCTATCAATCTTATGACCGTATTCATTACAAAGATGAATGTAGCCATCAATCACCATATCCCAGAGATCAGCGTCATGAACTAGAAAGAAACTTTCAATTCTATCATTCCAGTAATCGAAATTTTCACCATCAAACATTGGGGGCCTGCCGCTTATTTTGTCTTTATCATCATAGTTAGCATTATTGTTGTTCTGAACTGGTTCCACCATAGTGTTTTTCTTGGTAGGATCTTTTTCTGACACGGTTAAGTGTTAGAACCTAGAACCAGGAGCTCTGATGCCAATTGAAGGATAGAGAAACACAAGAAAGGAGGTTTTAATTGGGGTTTTCAAAAATTATAATCAGTATGACACGTTTAGTTATCCTGGTTCGTTTGAACTTAAACTACTCCAGTCCACCCGCCAAGGTGATTTCGCCTCTCTCAATCGAGGTGTTAATCCACTAATCAAAACTTTGATTACAACTCACAAAGAATACTGTCAACGTCTTCTTGAGACTAAACCACAACTTGTTTTCCCAAGGAGTTATAAAATGTGAATAAAAATGTGTATGAGAATGTTTCTAGTAAAATATATCATAATCATGATGTTTACACAATGTTAAATCATAGTGAACAATATAATAGATAAAGAGCTTTATGAATATTTCTATTGTATGTGCGCAAGTGCAGTTTGATCACCCTCAAATAACTCCTTTATATAGGAGAAGCTCTTTAGATCCATTTGAGACATGAAAATATGTTTTTGGAAGGTTGATAAAATGTTGTTAATGCACTTTCCAAAAATACAGATCTTGTCTGGTACTAGCCATTACTCCTTGATTTGTAATGAATGAAATGTAACACATCCGAATTTTTCTTCTTTGAAATATGATCAGAATAAGATTAATAACATTAAGATTTTAGATCATCATAGTATTGCTTCATCATATTTTAGCTTGCAACTTTGGTGCTTCAGAATTTATAACATCATAACTTCTTCTATTGAGCGTGATACTTTAATTTAGTTTGTACAAATATTCTTATCAGATCTTATTAGCACAAATTGCTCGCCAACTTCTATGCTTCTTTATTAGATCTTCTCAGCATATTTATATAATTTATTAGAGAGCATAATTGTTCTTTATATATATCATGTATTTGTTATCATCAAAACTATTACTAAGATGTAGAACCAAACTATGTTCTAACACGTGCCTCATGAGCAAAGTGTGATCACATATGCATCAAAAGTCATCCAAATGATGTGTTTTGACACTATAAATGATTCATACATCTTTTATAATCACGTTTAATTGAAACTCACGTGGTAATTTGGTGATTAGAAGCCATATTTGACAAACTCGCTTTCGACTTCAAGTGATTTTTTCAGTTTAAAAGCATCAACTTTACAACCATGGTGCAAATAGCTCAGGGACCTTTATGGGATGATTCTTGAATAATTTGAAAGATCTCACAAAAAACTTCACAATGTTCCAACAAAGGTAGCATTTGGATTCTTGAGCAAACAATTATGATCAATTAAAATCGTGAAAAAAAACTGATTTTTGTACTTAGAAATATTTCAAAGTGTTGAACTTCAAAATGACCTATAATGTTCTTCAAAATTACATAACCTTCCACTGAAGATTAGCTATTGATCATTGAAGATGACATGAAGTAGACCTCTTGAATTTAATTGTGGAATTCAGGTCACGCAAAAAATCATAAAAATTGAAAGAGTTATAGTATTTGGAAGATGATGAACAACTTTGGGGAAATTCACAAAAGACCTATAATCTTTTCAATTCATAAACATCTTTCCAAGCATTTTCAAGTCTTTCATATTGAAACAAAGTTGTATTAGTAATCCCAAAGATTATTTTGGAAAAATAATGAGCTCAAATAGATGAAAATTTACCAAGTTATGATCATTTGAAGTCAATCCCTAAGATTCAAAGGCTTTTCAAAGAGACTTGTAATCTTCTTCAAACTTAAAGGGTTTTCCATGCTAAACTAGCCTTTGATCCTTGAAGATCACTTGTTAAGAACTATTCAAAGATAACCATGGCTTTGGAATTAATCAAAAATCTCAAAAAATGAGCAAGATATGGTCCTTAGAGGTTAACAAACCCTAGCTCAGAGAGTGTCAAAATGACTTGAAACCCCTTTCAACTTTTGATGATTTTCCTTGCACAGTTGGATCTTGTCACGTGAAGAGAAGTTATTATATATGAGGATAAGAACCCATAGTAAAAACAACCAACTCAAAATATTGAAAATTTAGAGATTTATGCAATTATGATAATTGAATCAAGCACTTTCTCAATTAGGTCAAACTTGTTGAATCAACCTTGAATCTTTTGAACTTTATTTGCAAAATAGAGCATGATGAATCACATTAGCCTGTGAAATGATGTTCTCTTGAAGCACACTCAAAGATGGAGCTTAAGTATCAATGAAACTTGTTGAATAAGGCATGGAAATAAACACATGAACCTATAAATAATCTTGATGAATACCACCACCAATCTTGAGCAAAACTTGACCTATAAAGTGAAAGTGATCTTTGAACCAAAAAATTTGATATCATAGACATAGCCTTGAAGCTTGAGCTCTTGCCATCCTTTGAAGAACCATTTGATTAAGGGCCAACCCTCAAACCCTAGGTTAAATGGTGAGATGGATGCAATCGTGTCATCACCTACAATATGAACATTCAAAGAAACATATATACATGTTTTGATGTTAGTTAAAAGTTAATCCAACTAAAAAAACACATGTATAAGATACACAACTCAAGGTGCTTGGTGATCCCTCAAGAGCAAACTTAAAGATAGGATGAAGTAGGAGGGAAAACCAACCCTAATGTGTGATCTTGATGTATTGATAATATAAGATAATGATAGATCTTAGGGGCAAAAATTGGGGGTATAATAGCTGCCCTTATTTAAGTGTCTTCTATCCTGAGATATGAAGGTTAAATTTTCCATCTCGACGCGATCGAAGATAGCTAAATACAAAGCAAACCCTATTTTTGGCCCTAAGATGTCATAATGCTTATGATTGTGAATGCAAACGATTAACTCTGAAGGTGACATAGAACACCATTGGGGAAGCATAAAATAAAAACAACGGACCAAAAAGAGAGTTCGGCCAGGAAAATAAATAGTTCGAGAACAACACGACTCTGGCGATGACTATAAACAGGTAAAGCCAAAATAAAGATTAAAGAAACCAAATGCATAGTAAGATTTCAACGACGAAAACGCTTAACAATGCAAGCAACAAACTACCAAGGAGGTAACCATTAAGAAAGGGTTACCGGACCGACTGGGGAAAGAAACTTAACCCCGTTGGTGGAAAATCTATTGTTGGGGAAAAAAACTAAACTCTATTGGGGTAAAGTCTAAAAAGGAAATAAAGTATTATCAACTCAACAAATTAGGAAAAAAGAGTAACATTAACTTATAGATAATTGTGAACTACCAACTTATAGAGGAGATAGAAAAAAGAGAGTAACATCGACTCATTGGGGATCGCAAACTACCGATTCGAAGCACAATAGTAGAAATATTAAGATAATACCGACTCAGAGATGATGGTAAACATCAACATGGAGGTAGGTAATGAATGATTGACATTAGTACTTATGACTTTAATTAAATGTTTTCCATCAACACTTATGGTTGCAAACAAAAGTTGACATCAACACTTATGGATGGGAACAAGGGTTTGACATCAGCACTTATGGCTGGGAACAAGGGGTTGATATCATCACTTATGGCTGAGAACAAGAGGTTCACATCAGCACTTATGGCTGAGAACAAGGGGTTGACATCAACACTAATGGCTGGGAACAAAGGTTGACATCAACACTTATGGTTGGGAACAAAGGTTGACATCAACACTTATGGCTAGGAACAAAGGTTGGCATCAAAACTCATGGTTGGGAACAACTCAACTCTATTTGGGTAGAGTCCAACAAGGAGAAATAGATAAATGCTGACTAACGAATGACAGTGAACTACCAACTCAAGGATGAAGGTAGAAAAAACATAGAACAATAACAAGTTTCCCAAAATTTTGGTATTCCACCTAGAAATGGGTCTCAACTTCTTTAATCAACATATCACTTAAAAATGGTAAGGACTATTGTAAGAATATTTCAATGAACTGTCTTTGTCATATTGAAAAGACCAACCATCCATTGAAGTACAACCTCAACAATGAAGTATCTCCCATAACGAAGAGACTACCATCCATCCGAGTAAAACCTCAACAACGAACTATCTCCCATAAGAAAAAGACTACCATCCATCGGAGTAAAACCTCAACAATAAACTATCTCCCATAAATAAGAGACTACCATCCATCAGAGTAAAACCTCAACAACGAACTATGTCCCATAACAAAGAGACTACCATCCATCAGAGTAAAACCTCAACAACGATATTTCTCCTATAACTAAGAGACTACCATTCATCAGAGTAAAACCTCAACAACAAACTATCTCCCATAATGAAAAGACTACCATCGATCGGAGTAAAACCTTACCAATGAACTATCTCCCATTACAAAGAGACTACCATCCATAGGAGTAAAACTTCAACAACGAACTATCTCACATAACAAAGAGAATACCATCCATCAGAGTAAAACCTCAACAACAAACTATCTCCTATAACAAAGATACTACCATCCATCAGAGTAAACCCTTAACCACGAACTATCTTCTATAACATAAAGACTACCATCCATCGGAGTAAAACCTCAACAATGAACTATCCTCCATAGCAAAGAGACTACCATCCATCAGAGTTAAAACATCTTCTATGGCATTAACAAACTTACAGGGGAGGTACAGGTTGCTCAAATAAAGAGACTGCCACTTGCTATCACGATAACACTGCTAGGAAATGAATCTTGATTTCGTGGGGAAATTCTAACACGTTCCTGCTGAGAGGATAAAGTATTCATGTGCAAAATAAATGCATATTATCAATATAGGGCTTACACCTTATAGAGATCAAAATAATATTGCAGTCGGGACCAAAAATTCAAACCTGGAACAAACAGAGTGAAACAGTCAACCAAAACACCACCCACTGATTAATAAACTCGAACGGGGACCAAGTTCCATCCAGATAATGAGCTGGGTAGGAAGGCTAAAGAAAAATTCTTTCACGAGGGATAACTCAATGGGGAAATTGAAAGGATATACACTTTCTACTTAAGGTTTACACTCTATTGGAGATATGATAAAATAACTCTGAAAAGAGGAAAATATGCCAACAAAAGCATCAATGGATGCAAATGAACAATGGATTTTAATTCTGTTATGCATGATGTATGTATGAATGTATGAATGTTATCATGTATATGTTTCCAAAAAAAACATACTGCATTGAGAATAACCAGAAAAAACCAACTTGGGTAAGGACAACACTCGGCTAAATCACATTCAGGATGAAGATTTCATAAGAGAGTAAGCACCAACTGGCGAAACAAAGTCCTACTTCAAGGCTTAAATTCACTAGGAAGAAACACAATTTGAAAAATAATCAAAGCAAAATCTGATAGAAATAAACCAATATAGTTGCAGGGATATAACACCCTGCAGGCTTCACCATGGGATATCATACAGACTTCGCTAGGGAAGACAATGCCACATCGTCTAGACTTCAACTTGGGATATTGTACTATCTTCACTAGGGAAAATGAAACCACACATCCTGAGAGGAGCCCAAATACAATCTTCAATATCAAGGGCAGTAGTTTCACAAACTTCTATGGGGATAAATTCTTTGAAGCTTCACGGGGATAACAACTTTAAAGGGAAGCATCATCTTCGCTTCATCTGAGGAATTGAGAAGTTAACATCATATCAAGAAGTCAAAATTATGGGTATTTCAAATCAAACACAACACTTGGAGAGAGAAAACCCAAAAAGTTGACAGTTGTCTCAACACTTCTTAGAAAAGTTACTGCTCTTGTTAGGCTACTTGGGGAGCATACAACAACAACAATATCATAACTCGAGAGAGCAATGCTTAAGTGGTTCCATCAAATGAGCTAAGGCCTCATAACTTTACAATCTCTGCTTGATCATATTCTAGCTGGGGAAAGAATCACACTCAGCTAGAGAAATCTACATCAAGACCTCACTGGGGAATATGGGATAAAGGTATCAAACCCCCCAAACTCAAAAACGTATAACAACTTGGAGAAAATATGAACCAAGCCTTAACTGAGGAAAATGGGATCACAAACCCAACACCACACCACATATTAACTGGTATGAAATTTAACTATCCAATAAACAATCACATATGTCCCATGCGTATATAAGTAAGAGTAACCTGGGAATAATTCTTAGGGAACCTTTTCAAAACTTCGAAGTTCGTCCATCCTTGGAACCACTACTTTTATCCCACTTAAATCATAAAATTGAGGTAAAAAGTAATTTGCAAATTCTTTTCAAAAACACCTTTTTATTATTAAGTCTTTTTGTTTTGAAAATTACTATCAATAATAAATGAAATTTTTGTAAACAGAATAAAAAAAAAAACTACAAAGAATTAGATAAAGGCTCAAACTTTATTAATAGAATGGTAGTCCATAAATGGCGTGACTCCATGGATGATTACACATTTTTTGAAAATGGTAAATACATGGAAAAGATACATTGAAACGTAATGACCACTTTTCTCCATAAGAACTTTGAACTCTTGATAGGAGGCTTCAGTTAATGTGTGATGAGAATCCGAGAAGATTGTTACTTTAATTATCAAGTCTTTTCTGACGTAGTTACTTGCCATGAAATCCCTAACTTTTGCCTAGGTTGCCCTTGCGAGTTTTCAACCTACTGGGAAAACTTATTCTGTTTATGTCTCTACTTTTACCTAAACCGCGCTTTCAGGTTTTCAGTCTACCGAGACGCTCTTTTTTTCCTGAGCCGCCCTTTCGGGTTTTTAACTTAGCGAGATGTTCTTTTATTTATTTTTTTCATCATCAAAAAGGGGTAGATTGTTAGAACAAGATTTGGTTCTGTAATATTATCTCTAAGTTTTAACATATGAGTATGTTTGTATGAACAATTTTGATACTCCTAATGAATGGTGTGGCCAATACATTAGAATAGAATTAATTATGCTTCTGCGCTACACAAGTTATAATGAATAATAACAAGACACTCCAAAAGACTCTGAAGTGTAGGCTCTGATATGAAGTATAAAGAAACTAGTTAAAAAATCTGAAGACAAAAGTTTCTACTTAAGTCCAGATGCTAAAGACTCATGCTTCTGAAGACAAAGTGTTATAAAGAAACAAGTCAGAAGATCTAAAGACAAAAGTTTCTACTTGAGTCAAGATGCTGAAAACTAATGTTTCTGAAGACAAAGGGTTCTCAAGACCAAGTGCTGAAGATTCTGATTGACGGAGTTCTAAATACTCTAAAGACTTGAGGTTTTAAAAGACCCATGGTTCTAAGAAAAGTGTTCTAAAGACCAATTGCTAAAGACTCTAAAGACACAGTTCGGAAGACTCTGAAGACATGAAGTACTAAACAACCCAAGGTTTTAGAAAAGGATCTCAAGACCAAGTGCTGAATTTTAAAAGACAAGTTTCTGAGTGAAAAAGTTATGACGACTGAAGATATGATTATCTGGAGATTCAAATGTCACGATTCTACTAATGCTTCAATCATCTACCATCAGAAGCCTCTGAAGTTTCAAAGAAAAATGTTATCGTTAGAAATGTTAAGTACACAATTCTAATAAGTGTTATCCCACTACCTCCCCACTAGCTTGAGTTGTGGAAAAAACTGATGTAGCAGTATTATTTTAATCATTTTGTAACAACTATTTCTCAATAGCCAATGGCTCTTTCTGGCTTGGCTATATAAGAAAAGGATCATATGCTTAAAATGTTGTTGGTGTTCAATGTTCAAATGAAAGAAGTCATTATTGGAACACAACCAAAACTGTCAACCACTATAACAAAAACAAAAACAAATTTGGTCAAAATGATTCTTCAATCATGTTGTTGATGATTATAAGATAACACTGAAATCATTGATTCACAGTGTGCTTAATTTCATATTATGCAAGAAGCTTGTTAAGCCGAATAATATAATGAATATGATCATGGAAGCTCTAGTTACAAATCCACAACATGATTGTTGTGTTCTAATGAAGAAGCAGGTATTCTCTTTACTACATCAAGATCAACAAACCTTTCAGAAGTTAATAAAGAAGAAGACTTCAAAAATTTAAGTGCTTTGGGTTGTTGTCCGTGAAGAAGCTACTTGAAGAAAATGAAGACAAGAAGACTACAAGATACTACTCTTAAACTTAGATCATATTCATCTTTGTAGAATCATGTAAATAGAAGAGTTATAGCTCATATTGTGTTATATCTTTAGTTCTTCATGTAAATTGTTTGTACACAAGAGTTGTTGCTCATAATTGTGTCAAACAATTAGGAATTAATCATTTGTCTAATATTCTTAGAAAGAAGAAATCATGTAAACACAAACATTATCAACCAGATGTTGATAGTTCCTTGAGAGCCTTGGTTAAGTCAGGATTCTCAAGAAGTTTTTGGCTGCAGTCATCATAGATGAAATCTTGTTAAGAAAGACCAGGTTGATAAGATTTCTTATGGGGTCCTTGATCGTTATATCTCGTGGAGATCACTGAACATATCATTGTATTGTTCCTTGAGAAACTCGGTTGAGTCAAGATTCTGAAGAAGGCATAGGAGGTTGTCTTTACAGAATTGGCAATAAGGATTAGCTAAACTTGTTGGGGTTGTCAGCAAGGTTGATCAGACTTATTTTTGTCATTTGTAATCATATTTGATTATAGTGGATTATGTCCTTGAGTTAAAGGATAAATCACCTTGGTAGGGTGGATTAAACTATCTTGAGGGTTTCTCAAGTGAACCAGGATATATCATGTGTTCCTTACTTTTGCTTATGCTTAATTGTTTATGCTTCTACAACACATTCAAAAGCATCACTCAAAAAACAATGTTAAGAAACAAAAGTTTGTTAAGAAAGGAAAACCCAATTCAACCCCCCCCCCCCTTTATTGTGTTTTCTTCACAACTTCAACATAGATGATTATAATGGAGTTAATGTGATTAAAGACTACCCCATTGATACCACGTCTGATGATGAATATGTTTCAGTTGATGAATTCTTATCTTCTGATGAAGGTATGTTTTCTGATAATGATTATGTGATTCCCGAGTATTCTGAAGATTTCCATTTTGGCCTTGTTAATGAACTCTTATAGTCATCAGGGATCTCTGATGAGGGTGTTGGACCAGGCTATTATTGAAAGGGATTTGTATTTGGATCAAATAAGTAATGTTGTGGGGAATATTATGTCTTGTAATAATCTGAGCTTTTGTGATGAAGAATTGCGTGATGAATGGAGAAACCATAAACTGGCTCTACATATATCTATAAATTGTAAGAATGTATCTTTGTCTAATATGATGATATAAAATGGTCTTCTTTGAATTTCATACCAAGAAGCACTCTCATAAAGCTTAAGTACAAGGGAACTCCTATGCGCCTAAGTGGCATTATAGTAAAAGCTTTTGATGGTTCGAGAAAATCTGTCTTTGGAGATGTAGATTTACCTATTCACATAGGTCTTCACTTATTCAAAATCACCTTTCAGGTTATGGATATTGTCCCAGCCTATAGTTGTTTATTGGGACGACCCTGAATCCATGAAGCAGGAGTTGTTACTTCAACCTTGCATTAGAAGCTGAAATTTGTCCGCGAAGGAAAGGTAGTTATTATGAATGGTGAGAAAGCTCTATTGATATCTCATTTGTCTTACTTTATCATTATAGAAGCTGACGAAGCCGCTGTTGGAACTCAATTTCAACCATTATCTACTTATAATATAAGGAAGAATAAAAATTTTATCACCTCATTTAAGGATGCACAACTGGTAGTGCAGAAGGGCCCTAGCAAGGTGTGGGGGAAGGTTATTAATCCAAATATGAATAGGAATGGGGTTGGTTTAGGGTTCTCCACAAGAAGGAAGTTGTGAAGCCAAATTTTTCTTTGAGTAAATATTAAGATATGTTTCACAATGCAGGATATCTCCCTCTGACTACTCCAAGGATCAATGCTATCCTCGAAGATAATATCGAGCAAGAGATGCCGAACTTTGTGACACATGGATTTAGAATCCATAATTGGATCATTGTTGATGTTCCTTCTTGCATTCACATTTCAAAGTAATTTGTTTTTTGTTTTTCTTTTCAAAAATCTCTCGCTGTTCCCAAGGTGAAAGTAATGATGTTGTATGAGCGTGTCTATTGTTTTGATTTTTAAGATCATTAATGAAAGTTAATTTTTATTTCTAAATTGTGTATTTATTTTATGATATTTCATGGAAAAATGGTAATCAGAAAAAAAACCTTTCTAAATAAATAATAACTGTAATTAAATCTGCATAATAACTTGTTACATGTGTCAGTTTCTAAAATCAAACATAAATTATATGTGCAGATTAATTAAAAAACCCATTTAGTGCAATGACCCTGCACCCTCTCCCAACTTTTAATATCCTCTATATGTGATTGAAGAAGAAGAATATGATGAAATCCCATAAGAGGTTTCACGGTTGCTCAAGCGTGTGGAAAATGCCATTCAGCCATATAAAGAGTCGTTGGAGACGATTAAATTGGTTTCAGAGGAATATTCGAAAGAAGTCAAGATTGGGGCACTGCTTCATCCCAATGTGAAGAGCAGGTTGATTGAGTTTTTGAAAGAATATATGGATATATTTTCTTGGTCTTATCAAGACATGTCTGGTTTCGACATCGATATTGTGGAACATTATTTGCCGCTAAAGCCAAAATATCAACCAATCATGCATAAGCTATGAAGAACTCATCCTGACATGGCAGTGAATATTAAAGAAGAGGTTTTGAAGAAAGTTGATGCTGGTTTTCATTTAACATTAGTGTACCCTCAATGGATTGAAAATATTGTTCCAGCACCAAAGAAAGGCGGAAAAGTCCGCATGTGCATTGATTATTAAGATTTGAATAAAGCAAGTCCAAAAGATCATTTCCCTTTGCAACATATTGATATGTTGGTTGATAGTACATCAAAATTCAAAGTGTTCTCATTCATGGACGAATTTTTTAGATACAATCAAATTAGGGTGGATCTTGAGGACATGGAAAAAACAACATTTATCACACCATGCGGAGCATTCTGTTACAGAGTGATGCACTTTGGGTTGAAGAATGCTAGTCAACGTACCAGAGGGATATGAAAACCTTATTCCATGATCCCATGCATAAAAAAATTGAAGTGTATATTGATGATATGATCGCCAAATATTAGAGCAAGGAAGGGCACATATAAGACTTGTTAAAATTGTTTCAGCATTTGAGGAAGCATCGTCTCCGCTTGAATCCAAATAAGTGTACGTTTGGTGTTTGTTCAAGAAAGCTACTAGTGTTAGAACATAGTTTGATTCTACAACCCTCATAACAATTTTGATGATAATAAACACAAAGAACAAATATGCACTCTAAATTTATGTTCTATGTTGTACAGAAGTTCTGACTGAAACGGCATAAGAAGTTAAGCCACAGAAGCACTCAAGCTGAGTAATCAGAATGTTCTGAAGTATGATGATCAAAATCTGTGCTAAAGAGAAAGATATCCTGATTCTGAACGGAAGTCCAATACACTAACATAATCTTATGCTTATGATTTCCAAAGTTTTGAAGTAAAGCAGCATGCAAGATTCCTATGTTCTGAAGCGTTACTTTTCCATTAAGGCAGTATCTCTTACAATGGCTATAATCAGACAAGGATCTTCTCAGTATTGAAAGAACATTAAGTTTCCATTACCATGTTTCCATTTGGACATAATTGTCACGCCTATATAAACAAGTTCAAAGGGTAAATCGTTTACAATTTCACACAACTGCTCTATACAATCTCAAAAAGCTGCAAAAAGTCATATTCATACTATACTCAATTTGTGTAATACATCACAATAGTGATACAGTTTTTGTAACGAAAAACAAATAGTACACAGTAAACCTTTTCTTGTGATTAAGTAATTTTCCTTGTGATAATTCGGTTTATGGTTGTACTCAAGAAGACTTTCGCAGTTGTCAAAGTAGAATTGTAATCAGTTTGATTAGTGAATTAAGTCCTCGTTGGAGAGAGGAGAAATCACCTTGGCGGGTGGACTGGAGTAGTTTGAGATCAAGCGAACCAGGATAAAAATTTCACGTCTATTGCTTTTGATTTTATGTTTCAATTCAACCCCCCCTTCTCGTGTTTTTCACTTCTTCAATTGGAATCAGAGCGCCTGGTTCTGAGTTCATACACGTAATCGTGTCAGTACAAGATCCAAGCTTTAGAAAAACACTATGGTGGGACCAAGCCAAAACATCAGCAATGACTACTAAGATGACAAGGACAGAATCAGCAGTAAACCTCCAGACTTTGATGGAGAAAATTTTGACTATTGGAAAGATAGAATTGAGAGCTTCTTTCTGGCTCATGAAGCCGACTTATGGGATATGGTAATGGATGGATACATGCATCCAGTGGATGAAAATGGTCAGAAGATAGATAGAAAAAGAATGTAAGACCAACAAAAGCGTGACTTCAGATACCATCATAAGGCCAAAACAATTCTTCTCAGTTCCATCTCATACTCAGAGTATGAGAAGATCTCAAACAGAGAGACAACCAAAAACATGTTTGACTCTCTGAGAATGACGCATGAAGGCAACATACAAGTTAAAGAAACCAAGGCCATTGCGCTCATTCAGAAATACGAAGCCTTCAAGATGGAAGAAAGTGAATCCATAGAAGCAATGTTCTCAAGGTTCCAGATTCTAGTTGTTGGGCTGAGAGTTCTTGACAAAGGGTATTCTACTGCTGATCATGTAAAGAAGATCACCAGAAGTTTACCAAAGCAATGGAGGCCAATGGTCACTGCTCTTAAGATGGCTAAAGATCTCAACAAGATATCTTTGGAGGAACTTGTTAGCTCCCTCTGAAGCCATGAGATTGAGCTAGAAGACGACAAGCCTTAGAAGCAAGGTAAGCCTTTAGCATTAAAATCTAACAAAAAACTTGATTCTAAGGTTTTGAAGGCTATGGAAGAAACCTCTGATGGATCCTCATCAGAAGAAGACGAATTATCTCTTCTCTCCAGAAGGGTCAATCAGCTGTGGAAGCAGAGGCAAAGAAAATTCAGAAACTCCAGAAGATTAGGGAATCAGAATGAATCCTCCTCTAGATACAGAAAGTCTGAGCCCTCCTATGGACACAGAAGGTCTGAAGCTTCTTCTGGTCACATAAAGTCAAACCACAAAGACATCATCTACTATGAGTGCAATGAATAAGGGCACTACAAAAGTGATTGCCCAAGGCTTCATAAGGAGAAGCCCAGAAAGAAGTTCCTCAAGGAGAAGAAGAAAATTCTCATGGCTACATGGGATGATTCAGATACTTCTGACGCAGACTCAAAGTCAGATGATGAAATATCCAACATTGCTCTTAGGAAAATGTGATAGAAGACAGCGAAACATCTGGGTCAGACTCAAAATCAGACATAGAAGAGGTATTTCCTGACTTCACTGTTAATTTTACCAAAGCTGAACTAGGAGAAAGTCTGAGTGAAATTCTGGAAAGGTATCAGCAACTCAGAGTAAAATTCAAGAACTTGAAAAAGGATATTGCTTCTGACTTTGAAGAAACTGAGAGTCTTAGATTATAAAATTCTGAGTTAAAAGAAAATATTTTAAAAGTAGGAAATGATTTACAAAACTCTCAGAAAGAAATAATTTCAGAGGCTCCCAGTAATGGTGATAAAATCATAAAAGAATATGATCACAACTTTCAGAAGTTTCTGGCTAAAAGCTTAGATAGAAGCAAGATGGCTTCAATGATCTATGGAGTTAGTAGAAACGCTAGAAAAGGAATAGGATACCAAGGTAAGGTTCCTCCACCTAAGAAAGTCATGGACCTAGTAATTAAATGCACACCACTGAAATCTCAAAAAGATATGGGTACCTAATGACAAATTTATATATGTAGCAGATATCTTTAGCAGCAAGGCTAAAACACCAGTCATGGTACCTGGACTCTAGATGATCTCGACACATTACAGGAAGAAAGCATATGTTCTAAAGCCTAGAACTTAAACCTGGAGGCTACGTGGACTTTGGAGGAAATCAAAGAGGGAAGATCATTGGCTCTGGAATAGTTGGTAATGGTAATCTTCCTTCTATTAATAATGTGTTGTTAGTTGATGGATTGATGCATAACCTGTTATCCATAAGTCAATTAAGTGATAACGGTTATGATATAATCTTTAATCAAAATTCACGTAAATCTGTTAGTCAAAAAGATAAAACTATCATGTTTAATGGAAAGAGGAAAAACAACATTTATATGATAAAACTTTCTGAGCTAAAGAGTCAGAATGTAAAATGCCTTCTTTCTGTTAACAACGAGCAATGGGTCTGGCATAGAAGATTGGGGCATGTTAGTATGAGAAGAATATCTCAGAATAACAAACTGAATCTGGTCAGAGGACTTCCTAATCTGAAGTTCAGCTCAGATGCACTGTGTGAAGCATGTCGGAAAGGAAAATTTGCAAAACCTGCTTTTAAAGCTAAAAATGTTGTTTCTACCTCTAGGCCATTAGAACATCTGCACATAGATTTATTTGGACGAGTGAAAAATGCGCCTATTAGTGGTAAGAAGTATGGGTTAGTGATCGTAGATGACTATAGCAGATGGACATGGGTAAAGTTCTTAAGACACAAGGACGAGTCACATTCTATGTTTGTTGCTTTCTGTAACCAAGTTCAGAATCAAAAGGATCTTAGAATTGTCAAAGTCAGAAGTGATCATGGTGAAGAGTTTGAAAACAAAAAATTTGAAATATTTTTCAATGAAAAAGGCATTTTGCATGACTTCTCTTGTCCTAGAACTCCCTAACAAAATGGAGTTGTAGAACGAAAGAACATTACATTGCAAGAAATGGCCAGAACCATGATCAATAACACTAACATTGCTAAGATTTTCTGGGAAGAAGAAATTAACACAGCGTGTTACATTCATAATAGAATCTCTATAAGACCTATTCTGGAAAAGACTCCATATGAATTGTGGAAGAACAGAAAGCCCAACATTTCTTATTTCCATCCTTTTGGATGTACATGTTTTATTCTGAATACTAAAGATTATCTGAACAAGTTTGACTCTAAAGCACAAAAGTGTATTATGTTAGGATACTCTGAACGCTCAAGAGGGTACAAAGTATACAATACAGAAACACATATTGTTGAAGAGTAAATCAGTGTTAGATTTGATGATAAGCTTGACCCTTAAAAGTCAAAGAAGAATGAATCTTTCGCAGATATAGAAGTTGAATTCACAGGTGCTGAAGGCAAATCATCAGAAGATCCCAACAGAGACACTTCAACAACATTAGAAGGAAATGTAACAAACATTCCAGCACCTTCTGTTGATCAACTCCAAAAAAGGTTATCCAGAAGCAGCATAGCTCACCCTGAAGATAATATTCTGGGAAAGAAGGATGATCCAATCAGAACAAGATCAACATTTAGAAATTCTGAAGAATCCCTCATGGGATTGGTATCTCTGATTCAACCAACAACAATTGATGAAGCTCTTATGGACAACGACTGGATTCTGGAAATGCAGGAGGAGTTAAACCTATTCACCAGAAATGACATATGGGATCTGGTTCCCAAACCAAAAGGATTCAACGTCATTGGAACAAAGTGGGTGTTTAGAAACAAACTGAATGAGCAAGGAGAAGTCATCAGAAACAAGGCACGACTGCTTGCACAAGGTTATAGTCAGCAAGAGGGGATAGACTATACATAAACCTTTTCTCCAGTCTCCAGGTTAGAATCTATCAAACTCTTAATCTCTTTTGCTGTAAATAATGGCATCACTCTGTATCAGATGGATGTCAAAAGCGCATTCTTAAATGGTTACAATGATGAAGAGGTATATGTGCACCAACCCCCTGGGTTTGAAAATTCCAAACACCCATAATAAGTTTTCAAACTAAAGAAGTCACTTTATGGTCTGAAACAAGCTCCCAGAGTTTAGTATGAAAGAGTAAGTAACTTTCTGTTAGAAAAGGAATTTACCAGAGGGAAAGTGGACACAACCCTATTTTGTAAGACATTTAAGAATCACATTTTAGTTTGTCAGATTTATGTAGATGATATTATATTTGGATCTACTAAACTATCTCTGGGAAGATAATTTGCTAAGTGCATGTAGGCATAGTTTGAGATAAGCTTGATGGGAGAACTTAAATTCTTTCTGGGCATTCAAATCAATTAGACTCCAGAAGGAACTTACATTCACCAGAGCAAATACATCAGAGAACTTCTGAAGAAATTTTACCTCTCAGAACGTAAGCCATCAAAGACTCCAATGCATCCGATGTGCATTCTAGAAAAGGAAGAGGTAAGTAAAAAGGTAGAGCAGAAGATCTACAGAGCTATGATTGGTTCTCTCCTTTATCTGACAACTTCAAGGCCTGGAGTTTTATTTAGTGTTTGTATATGTGCTAGATTCCAATCAGATACTAGAGAATCTCACTTAACAACAGTTAACCAAATTTGCAAGTATCTGTAAGGTACTACTAACTTGGGTTTGTTTTATAGAAAATCAAATGAATATAGTTTAGTAGGATACTGTGATGCTGATTTTGCTGGAGACAGTAGAACGTAAAAGTACTTCTGGAAGCTACCAGTTTCTGGGAGACAATCTGATCTCATGGACCAGCAAGAGGCATTCTATAATTGCATTGTCAACAACAGAAGCTAAATACATTGCAGCTGTTGGATGCAGCACACAGATGCTCTAGATGAAAAGTCATCTTGAAGACTTCAACATACTTGAGAAAGTTAGGAGTACAGTTTCTTCATAATCTATCTATGAAGATCTAAACCTTTCATTTCAAAGATAGAGGCGTGCAGTTCACACCATCAAACATTTGTCATCCTCTCACAAGCTACCTTCTGAGGCTGAACACGCATTCAAATTCTGAAGGGTCTAAGGCTCTGATCGGATGCATTGAGACACTTGTCAATGGTAACTATTCAGTATCTACACGCTATCCCCTAATTTCAGGTTTCATAAGTTCAGTATAATCATTACTTATTTTCTCTTTCTTACTGATTAAGTTTTCAAAAGTGTTTATAAATTCAATTTCACTATTTCATTCACTTCTTACTGCATCCATTATTCTCTCTCGCTCTCGTTTTTGCAAAAACCCCTTTTCTCAGTTTTCTTCAACAATGTGTGAATAATGGCATCCTCATCAAGCATCAAAAATCTCAACAGTGCTCCTGGTTCTTCTTCAACAGAATAATATGAGGAACCTATAAGAACGTTGGTCACTCCGGTAGATAATATTGAAGTTCTATGTGAGTTGATCATTGATTTTGATAGTTTAAAGGAAAATGGGTTTGATTTGTATGAAGATGTGACAGCTCAGGGATGAAACAAATACTTTGATCTTATGTTAGTTCCAGTATTTCCTATTCTTGTTAAGGAATTCTGGATTCATGCTACTTCATCCAACCACCAGGTTACGTCATATGTTATGGGGAAGAAGATAGTGATTACAGAAGACTTGATTGGGAAACTTATTGGGTACAATGGCGGCATAGTCAGATGCATTGACATGGCTGACAAGTGTTCTAACCTAACCTATTGCTAGGGTCATTTTCACTTCTGGGAAGCCATCCAACAAGATAAGAGACTTGAAAGATTATTACAGAATCTGGGCCAGGATCATTCTGGGTTGCCTAATCACAGGAAGCCTACAAGCTCTCCCAAATACATCAACATTGATCAGTAGTTCTTGTTGTACTTCATTGCAAATAATACCAAAATAAACCTTTCACACTTGCTCTTCAATCATCTGAGAACAAGTGTGAAGGAAACAAGTGAAGAAGAAAGAACAAAGAGGGATTGGATTCCTCTGGAATGATTGATTTATGACATTCTGATGGAAAACAGGCTGATAGAACATATGATAGAGGCTCAGGAGATCAGCACTCTAGAAGCAAGTGCTAGGAAACCACTAAATGCCAAGAATTTAAAGAAAATGAAGATTATTGAAAGCATTAAGAAGGAACCAACAATTTCTTCTCATGAAGTCATCACGTCTAGGAGAATCCCTCCGAAGGATTTTCCACTATTTTCTGAGATTGATGCTTCTCCAGAGATTGTAGTCAGATACCTTGAAGCTTGCGAGGAAGATGGAACTATTCCAGAACTCAAAAATCGTGACCTCCACAAGCTAGTTCCAAATGTTGTGCTGAAGATATCCAAAAAGAGGAAGGCAGCAGGAGAAGGATCCTCTCAGAGGACACCCAAAGCTGTGAAAAAGAAAGGTAACATATCTTTTGTTTTTGTTGTAGAATCTATAGTTTTCCCAACATCTGAAATTGTTCCCCCTCAACCAACAGAAAACCCCTCACCACAAACATTTGAGGATTTTGACATAGAGTTTGATCCATCTGTAACTCTTGGTAGTTTCTTAAATGAACCTCACTCCCCTAATCCAAATCCATAACAAAATCAACCAGAACTTGTAAGAGTTCTATCTGATATTGAACTTTTTGACCAAGACTTTCAATCACCAATCCCAGAAGATCCAAACCTCCACTCCCAACAACTAGAAAATCGACCTTAATTCTCCTCAACCAGAACATCCAAATCCCAACTCTCCTCAACCAGAAAATGAAAACCCTCTAACTCCCCAAACTGAAAATCCAAATTCTAAAACGCCTAAACCAGACAATCAACACGCTACCGCAAACCAATCAGAAGACTCTTTTACAGACTGTGATACCACTACCCCAATTCCTGGAATAATAGAACCTCTTATGGTTCGTCTACCTCTCTCTATTCTTGATATTTCAAAAATACCCTCACCATATGATTCCACACCAACAAACACTCCTTACTCACCAATCCTGATTTCTGATTCTCCTACTCCCTCACCAATTAACCGTCCAGCTGATCATCTCAGAACTGTCATAGATCTAGAAGAGCTGGACCATCTAGCTTTAACCACAAATAAAATTGCCATTCCAAAACCTAAACCAACCTTAACCAAAATAGATGATGGTAAGAACTTGTTGATTTTTGAAACAGAAATACAGGAACGGGTTACTTATTTGAAGCAAGCAAGTCAAGAGAATTCTAATCTTGTAGCTTCTGATTCTCTTTGGGATAGATTCAGAAAATTGTTCAACTATGAATCCCAAAGGCTAAATGAATTAAGTTATGAGATGGCTCAGCAGAACTTTAGTGATCAGCTGAAAGCCTTCAAAGACCAAGTTCTGAGTCACTGGGACAAGAAATAAATTCTTCAACTGAAAAATGCTCCCTGGAAAGAGAACAAACCTTAAGAAGCCACTGAACCAGGTTCTGATAGTCACCCTCTAACTACTTCTCTAGAAAAGGAAATTGCAACAGAAGAAGTAGTTGAATCAGAAGATGCTGCAAAGTGTTATGAATGACTTGCAACCTTTGAGGAAACACCAGCTACGTCTCTGGTCCTGCAAACTCTGGAAGGGCTGAAGAAGGAGAATGCTTTAATTCACGCAAGGTTGGATAAGCAAGAAGACACAAACAAAGAAATAAGGGATATATTGGATAAGCAAGAAGACACTACCAAAGAAATCAAGGATATAATGGGAAAGCAAGAAGAATCAAGCACTCAGATTAAGAGCTTGCTGGAAGCGTTGTTGACACGACTTCCCCCTCCATCTTAGATTTCTTTTAACTTGTTTTATGTATTCTTAATCTTATCTTATTTCTTTCTGAAAGATGTCATTGCAGTCTGTTTTCAATACAAATCATAATTTTTTACTGATAATTTATGATTATATTGCTTTTTGATACCTGACAAAAATGGGGAGAACGTAAGATATTTTCAATAACAGCTTACCGAGACTAAGTCTCAAACATTCTGAATACCTTCTTATTTGTTTTCTAAAAGCTTAAACAAGAACAAATTCTGACATAGACAAGAGGAGATGCATCAAAAGCTCTGATAAGAAGGAACTTCAGGGAAGTATCTTATCTCTATCTGAGTACTCAACTCAGGGGGAGACTCTCTTAAGCTTTTTGCTCTGTATATTTTTATTGAAAAATCCTAGTTTTTGTCATCATCAAAAAGGGGGAGATTGTTAGAACATGGTTTGATTCTACAACCCTCATAAGAGTTTTGATGATAACAAACACAAAGAACAAATATGCACTCTAAATTTGTGTTCTATGTTGTACAGAAGTTCTGACTGAAATGACATCAGAAGTTAAGCCACAAAAGCACTCAAGCTGAGTAATCAGAATGTTCTGAAGTATGATGATCAGAATATGCACTAAAGAGAAAGATATCCTGATTCTGAACGGAAGTCCAACACGCTAACAGAACCTTATGCTTATGACTTCCCAAGTTTTGAAGTAAAGCAGCATGCAAGATTCCTAAGTTCTGAAGCGTTACTTTTCCATTAAGGCAATATCTCTTACAATGGCTACAATCAGACAAGGATCTTCTCAGTATGGAAAGAGAATTAAGTGTCCATTATCATGTTTCCATTTGGACAGAATTGTCACGCCTATATAAACAAGTTCAAAGGGTAAATTTTTTACGATTTCACACAACTGCTCTATAAATCTCAAAAAGCTGCAAAAAGTTATATTCATACTATACTCAATTTGTGTAATACATCACAGTAGTGATACATTTTTTGTAACGAAAAACAAATAGTACACAATAAACCTTTTCTTGTGATTAAGTAATTCTCCTTGAGATAAATGAGTTTGTGGTTGTACTCAAGAAGACTTTGGCAGTTGTCAAAGTAGAATTGTAATTAGTTTGATTAGTGAATTAAGTCCTTGTTGGAGAGAGGCGAAATCACCTTAGCGGTTGGACTGGAGTAGTTTGAGATCAAGCGAACCAGGATAAAAATCTCCTGTCTATTGCTTTTGATTTTAAGTTTCAATGAAACCCCTCTTCTCGCGTTTTCACTTCTTCAGTTAGGTTGTCTTTGTCAGCCAAAAGGAATTGATGTTGATCCTGATAAAGTTAAGGCAGTTCAAGAAATGCCTGCACTAAGGACTAAAAAGCAAGTTAGAAGCTTCCTTGGACGTTTGAATTACATTTCCAGATTTATTTCCCATATGACTTCAACATGTGAACCAATCTTGAAGTTGTTGAAGAAAGATCAAGGTTGTGTGCGGTAGGATGATTGCCAAAGGGCATTTGAAAGCATTAAGGAGTATCTGCTTGAGCCTCCTATCTTGATCCCTCATACTGAAGGAAGACCATTGATTATGTATCTGATTGTGCTAGATAACTCCAAGGGCTGTATTTTGGGAAAACAAGATAAAACCAGATTAAAATAATATGCCCTTTATTATCTTAGCAAGAAGCTCACTGACTGTGAGTCACATTATTTTATGCTAGAAAAAACACGTTGTGCTTTGAGCTAGGCGGCAAAGCGATTTTAGCATGATATGTTGAATCATAATACTTGGTTAATTTCCAAAATGGATCCAATTGAGTATATTTTTAAAAAGCCTACTCTTACTAGAGGAATTACACATTGGCAGATGCTGTTGTCTGAATATAATATTGAATATCGTACTCAGAAGGCTATTAAAGGCAGTGTATTGGCGGAGTACCTTGCTCACCAACCAATTGATGATTATCCGTCTATTAAGTATGACTTCCTTGATGAGGATGTGATGTATTTTAAGGTAAAAAATTGTCATGAACCTTTGCCAGAGGAAGGTCCTGATCCTTAATCCCAGTGGAGTATGGTGTTTGGTGGAGCTGAAAATGATTATGGAAAAGGAATTGGTGACGTGATTATCACTCCCCATGGGTCACATATCCCTTTTACTGCAACGTTAAAATTTGATTATACCAATAACATGGTAGAATATGAAGCCTATATCATGAGTCTTGGAGAGGCTATAGATCTCATAATCAAAATTCCTGATGTATATGGTGATTTAAGCTTGGTAATAAATAAGATCAAAGGAGAAAGCAGGCACATTGGATTGATTCCCTACAAATATTATGCAAGAATATTATTACCCTTCTTCAATAAAGTTGAATTCCATCATATTCCCAGATATAAGAATTAGATGGGAGATGCTTTAGCCACTTTGGCTTCCATGTACCAAGTGAATGCTTGGAATGATGTACCTCATATTACAGTTTAACGTCTTGGTAGACCAGGTCATATGTTTTCTACAGAGGGGACATCAGATGAGAGACATTGGTATTATGATATCAAGCACTTTCTTTGGACTTAGGAATATTCGTTTGGTGCGTCAAACAAAGATATAAAGACATTTAGAAGGTTGGCATGTAGATTTTTTCATCAATGAAGATGTGTTATACAAGAGAAATTATGACATGGTCTTGCTCAGATGCGTGGATAGACATGAAGGTTCCTTTGGTACCCATGCCAATGGACATTCAATGGCAAAGAAGATGCTTATGGCAGGTTACTATTGCCTGACAATGCAATCTGACTGTTACAAATTTGCAAAGAAGTGCCATAAGTGTCAAATTTATGATGACAAGATTCATGTGCCTCCAACACTTATCAATGTTATTTCTCCTCCATAGCCTTTTTCTATGTGTCGTATTGATATGATTGGAATGATTGAACCCAAGGCGTCGAATGGACATCGTTTCATCTTAGTGGCAATTGGCTACTTCATCAAGTGGGTGGAAGCAGCCTCTTATGCTTATGTCACCAAGCAGGTGGTAGTACGCTTTATTAATAATAATCATATATGTCGGTATGGTGTTCCCAGTAGGATTATCACTGATAACGACTCAAATTTGAATAACAAGATGATGACAGAACTTTGTGAAGAATTTAAGATTGTCCATCACAAATCATCTCCTTACAGGCCTAAGATGAATGGGGATATTGAATCTGCTAATAAAAACATTAAGAAGATCATCTAGAAGATGGTTGTTACCTATAAGGATTGACATGAGATGCTCCATTTTTATTTGCATGGGTATCGTACATTCGTCCGCACTTCAACGGGGGAAACCCCGTTCTCTCTTGTGTATGGTATGGAGGCAGTGCTCCCCGTTGAGGTTGAGATTCCCTCTTTGCGTGTAATAATGGAAACCAAGTTGTCAGAGGCTGAATGGGTCTAGAACAGGTTTGACCAGTAAATTTAATTGACAAAAAGAGAATGGTGGCCATGTGTCATGGTCAGTTATATCAGAAAAGAATGAAGAAAACTTTTGATAAGAAGGTCAAGCCTCGTGATTTCAGATAAGGCGACCTCGTGCTCAGAAATATCATGTCTTTTAATGCTGATTCTAGGGGCAAGTGGGATCCCGATTATGAAGGATCATATGTGTTAGAACAAAGTTTGGTTCTAATCATATCTTAGAGTTTTGATGATAACAATGAAATAAATTTTGTGAAATATATTTTATACTCTGATGTGTATGTTTTCTAAGTTCATACAATGTTCTGACTCATGCATCTCAAGAAAGAAAAGTCATTCTACGCAAGTCTAAAGCAAACTATGAAGGAAGCACTCCAAGGAAAAATCTGATGAAAAGCAATCCTAAGCAACCTCTGATAAAGCTAGCTGAAGCAAATATTTGAAAGAAGCATGCTGAAAGCAACATCTCATAATGCAAGCTGAAGCAAACCCTGATGAACACAAAATGAAGAATACTCTGATAGAAGAATAGTTAAAGTAAACTCCGAAGTGGAAACGCTGCAAGCAAACTCTTAAACTTCCAGAGACAAGTTCTGACGGGTACCGTTGGTCATTTAATGCTAAGACGGCTAACACACTCAAGTGGTACTATGCGTGAGAACATTGGAAACATAAAGACCAAGCCAACCTGCTTCATTAATGAAAACACTATCTTCAAAGAAGTAACAGTCAAGACTGAAAGCTATATATAGAAGATCATTTGTTTCAAAGAAAGGTTACTAATCCACGAGAAACATGCTAACGCTCACTGTTTTCATTCTTGTAAACTAATACTATATAGTGGGTAAATCTTAAGTATTGGGCAACAATCTTAGTGATGAATCACAGTTTGTGATAAAGCTTATTAGAAGAATTTCTGTCTCAAGAGGGCTAGGACTAGTTGAGTCTTAGAGGTGTTAGTCACTTGCAGTTGGCTTATGCATTTTATTGTTAGTCACAACAATTTGGTTGTGCATTTGTAATCAGTTTGATTATAGTGGATTAAGTCCTCATTGAGAGAGGCGAAATCACCTTGGCGGGTGGACTGGAGTAGTTTGAGTTTTGAATGAACCAGGATAAAAATATTTGTGTCCTTCCATTAGTATTACGCGTGAAAAAGGAAAAACTTATTCAACCCCCCTTCTAAGTGTTTTCTCATCCTTCAATGGGCATCAGAGCTCTAGTTCTGGGTGCAAACACCTAACAATGTCAGAAAAAGATCCAGAAGGAAAACACTATGGCAACTAAACAAAACAACAACAACTGCACCAAACCTCCCGTGTTTGATGGAGAAGACTTTGAATACTGGAAGGATAGACTAGAACGTTTCTTTTTAGGTCATGATGCTGATCTATGGGATTTGGTCCTAGATGGCTACACACATCCAGAAGACAAAGACGAAAACAAGATTAACAAAAAGAATATGGATAAACAATAGAAGTTAGATTTCAAGAATCACCACAGAGCCAGAAACATCTTTCTGAATGCTATCTCTAAAACGGAATATGAGAAAATCACGAACATAGATACAACACATGACATTTTTGAGTCTCTCAAAATGACACAAGAAGGAAATGCTCAAGTAAAAGAGATAAAAGCTCTGGCTTTCATCCAGAAGTATGAAGCCTTCAAATGGAAGAAAGTGAGTCCATTAAAGCCATGTTCTCAAGATTCCAAACTCTGACCATTGGCCTGAGAGTTCTGAACAAAGGATACACCAAGGAAGACCATGTTAATAAAATTATCAAAAGTTTACCTAGAAGATGGGCACCTATGGTTACTGCATTCAAAGTGTCAAAAGATTTGAATGATGTATCCCTTGAAGAACTTATCAGTGCTTTAAGAAGTCACGAGATAGAACTTGATGAACATGAGCCTCAGAAGAAAGGTAAGTTTGTCGCCCTTAAATCTATTAAAAAATGTGAAACTAACGCTTTTCAAGCAGAAGAAGGAAACTCTAAAGATTCTGCATCAGAAGAAGATGAGTTATCTCTGCTCTCCAGAAGGATTAACCAGATGTGGAAGCACAGACAAAAGAAGTTCAGAAACTACAAGAGGTCAGAAGATAAACCAAAATCTTCTGGACATAAGAAGTTAAGCAGGAGAGATATAGTCTACTATGAATGTAAAGAACAATGACACAACAAAAGTGATTATCCTAAACTGCAAAGAGAAAGACCAAAGAAAAAGTTTAGAAGAAATAAAGGCATGATAGCCACCTGGGATGATTCAAAATCTTTTGAAGCTGAATCTGACTCAGAAGATGAACACACTAACCTAGCATTTATGGCTTCCACATCAGATGACTCAGACTCAGACTCTGATTCTGAACCGAAGAGGTATTCTATGAATTTTCTAGAACTGAACTTGCTGAAAGCTTATCTAAACTTTTTGAAAACTACAGTAAACTCAAAATCAAATACTAGAAACTCAAAAAGAATCTTGCATCTGATTTTGAGAAACTTGAAACAGAAAACTCTGAACTTAAAGAAAACATTGTTAAACTCAAAGAGGAAGTTCAAAAATTTCAAAAGATTTCTATTTCAGATTCTGCTTCAACTTCAAAAGATATTCTTAAAGAATATGTCTCTAGTTTTCAAACGTTTCTTACTAAAAGCATAGATAGAAGCAGAATGGATTCAATGATCTATGGTGTTAGTGGAAATAATAGAAGAGGTATTGGATATGACACTCCCAAAGGGAAAGAAACATATAAACCTAAGCCTGTTGAGAAAATGGTTATCACATATAAACCACTACACAAGCAATTTAGTTTTGGGCAAACACATGATATCAAATACACTTCTCACTCTGAAAATTCTTATGCAAAATCAAAGTTCAATCAGAACTTTAGAAACTCTAACCAAAAAGGACCAAAAAAGAAATGGGTACCTAAGGAGAAAATAATCTATGTTGCAAATGTCCTTAATAGCTCAGTTGAAACACCAGTCATGGTACCTCGACTCTGGATGCTCGCGACATATGACGGGAAGAAAGTATATGTTCCAAAGTCTGGAACTTAAATTTGGAGGAGATGTAAAATTTGGAGGAAATCAAAAAGGAAATATTATTGGTTCTAGAACCGTTGGAAACGGTAACCTTCCTTCTATAACTAATGTTCTGTTGGAAGAAGGATTAACGCATAACTTGTTGTCCATAAGTCAATTAATTTACAACGCTTATGACATAATCTTTAATCAAAAATCCTATAGAGCTGTTAGTCAAAAAGATGGATCAATCCTTTTTACTGGCTAGAGAAAAAACAACATCTATAAAATTGATCTTTCTGATCTTAAATCTCAGAATGTAAATTCCTTATGTTTGTTAGCAATGAGAAATGAGTCCGGCACAGAAGATTGGGGCATGTTAGCATGAGAAGAATATCTCAAATTAACAAACTCAATCTGGTCAGGGGACTTCCAAATCTAAAGTTCAACTCAGAAGCTCTATGCGAAGCATGTCAGAAAGGAAAATTTTCAAAACCTTCTTTTAAGTCAAAAAATGTTGTTTCTTCCTTTAGGCCGTTGTAACTTCTTCATATTGATCTGTTTGGACCAGTTAAAACTGCATCCATCAGAGGCAAGAAGTATGGATTGATCATTGTTGATGAATACAGCAGATGGACATGGGTTAAGTTTTTAAAACACAAGGATGAGTCACATTCTGTGTTCTTTGACTTCTGCAACCAAGTGCAAAATGAAAAAGATTTTAGAATTATAAAAGTTAGAAGTGATCATGGAGGAAAATTTGAAAATCATTTGTTTGAAAAGTTTTTTAATGAAAATGGAATTTCTCATGATTTCTCTTGTCCTAGAACTCCCCAATAAAATGGAGTTGTAGAACAATAGAATAGAACTTTGCAAGAAATGGCCAGAACCATGATTAATGAAACTAATATGGATAAACACTTCTGAGCAGAAGCTGTGAACACAACATGTTATATTCAAAATAGAGTCTTTATAAGACCTATTCTCGGTTTATTCCTACCAAGATCATTATCTGGATGGAATTGATCCCCAATTAAGTTTATTCCTCACTTGATGGTGTTTTGGTTGACTGTTTCACTCTGGTGTGTTCCTGGTTTGAATTCTTTATTTGAGCAACTTGTACATCCCCTGTAAGTCTGGTAATGCCAGATAAGATGTTTTACTCTGATGGATGATAGTCTCTTTATTTTGGGAGATAGTTCGTTGTTGAGGTTGGCTTTACTCTGATGATAAAGATAGATTCTTGAAAGATACTTACAACAACTTGTTACCCTTTTCAAGTGATATCTTGATTAAAGAAGAAGTTGAGACCCGTTCTAGTTAGAATACCAGAATTTTGAAAAAAAAACTTGTAATTGTTCTAAGTTTTTTTCTACCTTCACCCTTGAGTTGGTATTTTACTGTCATTCGTTATTCAACATTTATCTCTTTATCTTCAATGGACTTTACCCCAATAGAGTTGGGTTGTTTCTATCAATAAGTGTTGATGTCATCTTTTGTTCCCAAACATGAGTGTTGATGTTAAACCTTTGTTCCCAACCATGTGTACTGATGTCAAACCATTGTTCCCAGCCATAAGTGTTGATGTTAAATTTGTTCCTGGCCATAAGTGCTGCTGTCAACCATTGGTTCCCATCCATAAGTGTTAATGTCAACCTTTATTCTCAGCCATAAGTGTTGATGTCAACCTTTGTTCCCAGCCCTGAGTGTTGATGACAATCTTTCTTCCCAGCCATAAGCGTTTATGTCAAACTTTTGTTTCCGGTCATAAGTACTAATTTTAATCATTCGTTTACTAGTATCGAGATTGATGTTTTCCTTCATCCCTAAGCCAGTATTATCTTACTATTTCTATTTGTGTCCTTCGGTTTAGTAATTTATGATCCCCTGTAAGTTGATGTTACTCTCTTTTTTATATCACCTCTATGATTGGGTAGTTCATAGTTATCTATTGATTGTTGTTACCCATTTCTTTTCCCCCATTTTTTAGTTGATGATAGTTTGTTTCCTATTTGGGCTTTAACCTGTAAGAACAAGATTTGGTTATGCAATATTATCTCTGAGGTTTGATGATAACAAATGAGTATTTTGTATGAACAATTTTGATACTCTAATTTTTTCTTATTGTTAAGTACTTAACAAAGAGGTTCTTCTTCTGATGGATGGCATGGCCAAGACTTTAGAAGAGAGTTAGTTTCGGTTCTGCGCTACACAAGTTATGTTGAACAATAGCAAGACACTACAGAAGGATCTGAAGTGTAAGCTCTGATGGTTACCTAAAGAAACCAGACAAAAGATCTGAAGACAGAAGTTGCTACTTAAGTCCAGATGCTGAAGACTCATGTTTCTGAAGACAACGAGTTCTAAAGAAACATTCAGAAGATATAAAGACATAAGTTTATACTAAAGTCTAGATGCTAAAGACTCAAGTTTATAAAGATCCAAGATTCTAAAGATAAGGGTTCTAAATACCAAGTGTTGAAGACTCTAAAGATAGAAGTTATAAAGATTATAAAGACTTGAAGTTATAAAGACCCAAGGTTCCAAGAAATGGTTCTCACAACCAAGTGCTAAAGACTCTGAAGACACTGTTCTGAAGACTCTGAAGACTTAAAGATCTGATGACCTTGTGTTATGTTCTCGCTTCTAAACTCATGTTTCCAGAAGCCTCTGAAGTGCATTAGGAAAGAAGATAGTGTTAACTTGGTACAGATAATACATGATACAATCTACATTTCATTCCACTATCATGAAACTATGAACGCGTCACACGATCTTGTACCCCATGTTACTGTTAAAGCTGCCAATGTTTCAGGAAATCTCAAGAGTACCCCTCAATGGATATATTATTTTATTGGATATATAATGTCTTGAAGACTAAGAGAGAAAGCTTTCAATTCCTTGAATAATCACACGCAAATTTTGTCCATAACTTTAATTTTTTTTAGTCATTATTCTTAAAATAGTTTACATATTCAGCTTGTGTAGAAGCAATGCCCTTGTAAACAAAACTTGTATTGAAAAGTTTGTTTGATTTTCATTAAGGGACCGGGTAGGTATGTATCCTTAAGAAGTCTAAGACTTGGGATTTTTAGAGATTGTTAGTCACTTGTGGGTAGCTTGTGCATTGTAATAGTTAGGTTGATTATTGTTTGTTATTCCTTAAGGGACCAGGTAGGTTTGTATCCTTAAGAATTCTAGAAATTGTGAGTTTTAGAGGTTGTTAGTCACTTGCGAGTAGCTTGTTAAAATTGTATCTAGTTTGGTTATAGTGAATTAAGTACTCGATTTAGTGAGGTGAAATCACCTTAGCGGGTGGACTAGACTAGCTTGATAACTTTCAAGTGAACTAGTATAAACATACTTTGTTCTTTTCTTCTTGTTCTTACTTATTGTTATTATCAAGAGTGAAGGAAAAAGGATTTTAACTTAAAGGGGAATATTTTTGAAGAAAAGTTTTAGTTTTAAATACCCAATTCAAACCCCCATTTCTCGTGTTTTTCACACCTTCAATTGGCATCAGAGCTCCGGTTGTGAGGAGATAAAAAGTTTGAATTTTTATTAATACTTAACAGTGTTTAGTATTGATCCAGTGTGTGTGAAAAAACAATGGCTAAACCTACTTCCACTATTTATAATAGGGATAATGATAGAGATCACTATAGTTCAAAACTTCCTATGTTTGATGGGGAGAAATTTTACTATTGGAAGGATAGATAGAAACTTACTTTCTAGCATATGACTTGGATCTATGGGACTTTGTAGTTGATGACTACGCTTACCCAGTAGATGATAAAGGTCATAAGATTGCAAGAAGTGCAATGACTGAAGCACATAAGAAAGTATGTAGAAATCACTACAAAGCAAGAACCATTCTTCTAAGTTCTATTTCATATAATGAATATATGAAAATCACAGATAGATAAACTACAAAGTCTATCTTTGATTCTCCTCAGATGACACATGAAGGCAACGCACAAGTAAAAGAAACAAAGGCTCTAGCCTTAATTAAAAAATATGAAGCCTTAAAAATGGAAGACGATGAATCTGTGGAAATGATGTTTTCAAGATTTCTGACTCTTGTGGCAGGACATAAGGTTATGAATAAAGGTTACTCCACCACAAATCATTTTAAAAAGATTATCAAAAGTCTGCTTGTAAAATGGAGACCAATGGTAACTTCTTTAAAATTGGAAAAGGATCTGAACAACACCTCTCTTGAGGAGCTAATTTGTTATTTAAAAAGTCATGAAATAGAGCTGTAACAAGATGAACTTTAAAAGAGGGTAAAATCAGTTGCTCTAAAGTCTACTTCTGGTGTCCAAGGCTTATCAAGCTAAGGAAGAATCTGAAGAATCTGAAGAAGATTCAGATGTTTTAGTTTTAAAAATCAAATTCAATCCCCCCTTTCTTATGTTTTTCACACCTTCATACCCCAGTAGAATTGAGTCTTCTATTCCCCACCGAAGTTTATTTTCCTCCAATGGATTTGAGTTTCTTTCCTCTAGTCGAGCCGATAATCCTTTTCTATTGGTTACCTCCTTGATAGTTTATTGCTTGCATTGTTAAGAGTATTCGTTGTTGAAATATTACTATGCATTTTGATTCTTTGATTGTGGTTTTAGCTTTACCTAATTATAGATTTAGCGATAGAAATGTTGAGACTAAGCCACTGGATTGACTTAACTCGTAGAGATAAAAATGAAAACTGTCATCGCGCTTTATTGTTTCCAAAGAAATGGGAAAAGAGCAAATAAAACCAAAAAGAGGGAGAAGAATCTAAGTTTGGGGGTTGGTTATGAAAAGGGAAGGTATTAGAACCCTAAACATCTACGATACTCCATAGGAACCTCTTTGAAAATATGTGTATTTTGGCTATAAATGTTGTATACAAAAATATATGGTGGGGATGAGAAAAGAAGTATTTTTTTACAATTTTTTCACCCACCGCGGTTGCGAACAAGTAGTGCCTATGCACCACCTTCCGTGCAATAGGGGATCAGGATACTCGTAGTTCACCTTTTAAAAACTTTAAAACACAAGTGTGTTGGTTAATTTTAAGAGACGAGACATCATCATCTTATCCGAGTGAAACAACATACTTACTACACACAATTATGAGAAAGGAGAATTTACGTCATCTCAAAGTGGAGGATTTAACTTGGATTTTAAAATCAACAAAGCTTCACTCTACACCAAAGTGGAAAATATCTCACTTCACAACATATCGTAGAAGTATAGTAGTTTGTATCACTACAAAGACTGACAAGAGTTTAATATTTTGAGAAAATTTTAACCTAAAAAGCCAAAGTTGCAAAATGGTTTGGATAAGATTGATTAACTTTTAGTATTCTCACAAAAATGTCAAAGTATTATTAAGTTGTTTAAAGTTTGATTAAGAAAATATTTTGAAAAGAGCATGGACCTAAGTACAAGTTTATTGTGAAAGCGGTTCAAGTTTAAAACAAGAAGAGTTTTCAAAGAAGGGATAATATTTTTGAAATTAAAGAAGATGGAAGGATATGAATGGACTATCCTAAAGCATAAGATAAAAGCTAGGGAAAAGAACCATATAACCAATATGAAGCCAACACTTGACACAATGAGTCAATGTAGAACTCCCATTCTTTGGAATTAAAACCAAGTAAGCAGGGATACTAATCCTCTTAAGAAAACCAAGCTTCAAATTCTTTAAGTATTCACAAAAATTGGACAAAGTAACGACTGTATACAGATGAATTCCCAATCACAGACAAAACAAATAATCAGAATAACCTGCACATAAAGAAAACAAACAACCCAATGTATTGGGGTAAACCCCAAGGTCTCTAATCCTAAGTCCAAGAAGTCTATTACTCCATAATGCCAAGGATAGTAACCAAATAGTCAAAGTAACATTAAAGTTTTTTATAGTTCAGGTTGATTATTAGGTATCTTCAAAAAGAAATGAGAAACTCAAGTGAGCAAAATAAAAAATGACATAAAAGTAAATGCTAAAGTGAGCAAATATGAAAATAGCATGAAATATAAATGCTATAACAAAATGGTGCATAAAGTAAAGGCATAAAATAAAAGCATAAAATAAAGGGCATAAAGTAAAAGTCAAATGTTAATGAATTAGTAATTAGAGGTTAGTTGAATTACCATATTGAAACTTTCATTTGAAATTCATTAGAGGATTTATAAAATCGAAGCCTCTCAATAACAAGTTTAATTTGCTTTTTGTCAAGTATATCATTCATTTTAAAAATATCAAGGCAACAATAGATGATCAATGATATTTAAGTGATTCACTTTGACAAAAGCTTATAAAGATAAAATTAACATAATTGGGATTGAAAACATAGGTTTGGGCCACGAATGATCATTTCTCAAATCGGGACAAAATTTAGCGCTATGTTAAGCAATCGTAAATTGACTTATACAGAAGTCGCACCTATTTTAAGGGCGGTCAATAGCAATTTATGTGCCATATGTTCTGAGAGATGATATGTATATCATCCTCTAACAACATGTAACACAATGAGAAAGGATGAGATGAAGAGGGAAGATATATGTTTGAAATAAAAATTTAATCAAACTATCATTAAAATCATTCATCCATTTTGGTGGAGTTAAACTCAACACCCAAGATCCAATGATGTTAATGAAGTACATGATCAAAAGTCAAAAGGTCAGAATATATAAAAAAATAAAATTGTATTTAATGAATAAAAAAGAAAATGATTTTTAAAATGTTTTTAAAATGAAAATAAAAAGAAAAATAGCAAACTATACTCAAAATATCAAAGAAAAATTAAAAGAGACCATAGAAAAATCAGAAATGACCTCAAATATTATTACAAAATCTTTGGTAATTTTTCAAATCAGAAAAGTATTTTTAAACTAATTAAAATTTCTCAAATAAGTGAAAAAAAGATCAAAAATAGTAGAAGTCAAAATAAAAATCAAAAAAAATTTCAGAAGGTTAGAAATAAGAAAGATGATTTTCATGAATTTTTTCAGATATTAAAAAAGTCAAAAAGTATTTTCAAGCAATTCAAAAACAAACCAAAACAAAGAAAAAATCATGAAAAATACCAAACCTGAAAATAAAATTATGAAAAAATAAAAATCAGAAAGAGAATATTTGAAAATATTTTTGTGATTTTTTCATGATTTTTGAGTCAAATGAATTTTCTATGATTTTTTAAAGTTTAAAACAATTAAATATAAAAACTCAAATAAAAAATAAAGTAAAAAAATATGGACCATTGGATGAGAGTCAAAACACATTAGTAAGCTAATCCAATGGATAAAATGCAATGTGCATATCATGGTCTTAGTGAATAAAACATGTGATCAACTATTAAATCAGATTTGAAAAAAATGTGTGGCGAATTCCCATTGGTTGAAGACGGACACGTAGGTCGTCTTCCACCTCTACCCACGTGATTTGCAAGTTCATGAAATGGAAAAATTAGAGCTCGAGACTGGTACCATTCGCTTCGTCTCTTCAAGATAATTCCAATGGTACCCTCGCGAAAAATTTATGTAAGGTGTAGCTCAGTCATTTCAGAAGGAATGATTTGAAAAGGGATTTGAAAATTCGTGGCTAAAACTCACTTCCAGTTGAAAACAAATGTTGCGACTAGAAATAGAATGATGACAGCTTCATTACAGTACTAAAGGTTGAGAGAATTGATGAAGGAATCTACCTATTGAAGTTCAAATTCAGATCTCTGAAAATTGACTTGGCTAGCACGATTTAGGAAGTCTTAGAGCTTGGTTCTTCTTCTGTTAGCTTCAGTGAAGTTCAAGGATGAAGAATTGACAAAGAAAATGGATTGAGGAAAGCTATAAAACCAAATTCGAAGTTGCATAAAAGTGGGTTGAAGAGAGAGTTTGGCAGGGTGATTCAGGATATCTAAGCTTGATAAAATGAATGAGGTATGACCCTCTATTTATAGGGAAGCTAATGGAATGCTTAAGCGTATGAAATGATGAAGTTTGGAGGGAAATCGTATGAATTTGCAAACATGAAAAGTGTGACTTCTATTTTGCTCATAACTCAACCAAAACTTGTGTTTCAATGTGATAATCTCTTCTGGAATACTGCTAAACATGATTAGAAGTAAAAACGCGTAGAAATTTTATGTTTAGAGGCCAAATCATGAATTTCAAATTCTGTCTTTGGAGAAAACTTAAGTTTCAAGGTACCATCTTTGAATCAATGGTGTGCACGATTTAGGGAACCTTAGGACTTGGTTCTTGATGCATTGGAAATATGAGATCACAAAATTTACAATGTGAAAAGAATGGAATCAAATGGTAGCTTGAGCTGGAAGTTATGATGCGACAAAGTTGGAAAAATTGCTGACTTTTTGTACTTAGAAAAAATTCTATGTTTTTCTTCAAAAATGACCTATAATGTCTTGCATCCAAACATGGCCTTCAATTTAAAATTTTCTCTTGACCAAAAAATGTGGCATGAAGTAGATCTCTTGAATGACATTTTGAGACTTGAACCATTTAAAAACTCCAAAAATTGAGAAAGTTATGACTTTGTGAAGTTGGTGAAATTTTATGAGATGACCTATAATCTTTTTCATCCTTAAGGAATCTTCCACATAAAATTTTCTTGAAACTTTTTAATTTATTGTTGAGAACCCTTTAAATAGAAGCGTGTCTTTGGAATCACTCAAAAATACCAAAAGATGAGCAAAATATAGCCCTTATAAGTTAAAAACCTAGCTCCTAGATCAACAAAATGCTTTAGAAACCCTTATCAATTTTGACAACCTTTCTTGCACAAATACTTTTGTCTTGTAAATAGAAGTTTTTAAGGATGATAATGAGAAACCATAGAACCAAAAAACAACTCCAAATATTAATAATTGAAGGAATTACGCACTTGTGATCAAGCAATCCAGAACTTGTCCAATTAGGTCAAACCTCTTCAATCAACTTTTATATCTTTGAACTATCTTTGACAATCTTGAGGCATGATGAATCATAACAGACTTTGTCATGATATTACTTCAAAATATCTTCAATGATGAGGCTTGAATCTCAATGAAGCTTTGTTGAAGAAAGCATAGAAATATACTCATGAACCTATATATCAACTTGATGGAATGTGTTGTGCTTTCACCTATAATATCATAAATTAGGGCAAACATTCATTGTATTTATTAGTCAGAAGTTAATAAATACAAACATAGATGATCACAATATACAAGTCAAAGTGCTTGGTGATTCCCCATGAGCAAAGCTAAGGATAAGGAGAAAAGCCAAACCCCAATGTGATCTTGTTGTGATTGAGTTAATATGAGATGATAGAGGGATTTTAGGGGGAAAATTGGGGTACAACAATAGCCATCCCAAGAGTCATTTTATTCCCCAATGATTTATTTTCCTGGTTGAGCTCTCTTTTTGGTCTGTTTGTTTTGTTTTCTGCTTCCCCAATGGTGTTCTATGTCACCGATGGAGTTGGTCGTTCGCATTCATAATCATAAGCACTCCATAGCATCTTAGGGCCAAAATAGGGTTTATTTTATATTTAGGTATCTTTAATTGCACCGAGACGAAGATTTTAACCTTCGTATCTCTGGATAGAAGACACTTATATAAGGGAAACTTATATACCCCAACTTTCCCCCTAAGATCTCTCATCATCTCATATCATCAATACATTAAGATCACACACTAGGGTTGGTTCTATGTTTCTACTTAATCCAATATTTAATTTTTATTTTGAGGGATCACCAAGCACCTTGAAGTGTGTATCTTGTACGTGTTTTACTTTAACTAACATCAAAATATGTATATATGTCTCTTTGAATGTTCATATTGTAATTGATGACACAATTGCATTCATCTCACCATCTAACCTAGGGTTTGAAGATAGGTCCTTAATCAAATGGTTCTTTAGGCTATGTCTATGATATCAAAGATTTTTTGTTCAAAGATTTCTCTCATTTTATTTAGGTCAAACTTTCCTCGAAGTTGGTGGTGGCGTTCACCAAAAATATTCATAGGTTCATATTTTTATTTCCATGCCTTCTTCAATAAGTTTCATTGAGACTTAAGCTCCATCTTTGAGTATGCTTCAAGGAAGCATCATTTTAAGGCCTATTGTGATTCATCATGCTTTATTTTGCCAAGAAAGTTAAAAAAGATTCAAGGTTGATTCAACAAGTTTGGCCTAATTGAGCAAGTGCTTGATTCAGTGATCATAAGTGCATAAATATCTCAATTTTCAATATTTTAAATTGGTTCTTTTTTCTATTGGTTCTTATCATCATAAACAATAACTTCTCTTCACGTGACAAGATCCAATTGTGCAAGAAAAATCATCAAAAGTTGAAAAGGGTTTCAAGTCATTTTGACACTCTCTGAGCTAGGGTTTAGTGACTTACAAAGACCATATCTTTCTCATTTTTTGATATTTTTGATTGAATCCAAAGTCATGATTCTCCTAAAAGGTTCCTTAACAAGTTATCTTCAGGGATCTAAGGCTAAGTTTGAATGGAAGATCACTAATGGTTGGGAAAGATTACAAGTCTCTTTGAAAAGCCTTTGAATCTTAAGGTTTGACTTCAAATGATCACAACTTGGTCAATTTTTATCTCCTTAAGCCAATTATTTTTCCACAATAATCTTTTGGATGTCTACTAATTTTTTTTCTTCAATATCAAGACTTGAAAATGCTTGGAAAGTTGTTGAAGAATTGAAAAGAATAAAGGTCTTTATTTCCCAAATTTGTTCATCATCTTCCAAAGACCATAACTCGTTCATTTTTATGATTTTCGAGTGATATCAATTCCACAATTCAACTCAAGATGTCTACTTCATTTCATCCTCAAATATCAAGACCAAATTTTGAATGGAATGTCATGTAATTTTGAAGAACAATATAGGTCACTTTCTTGTTCTATACTTAGAAATTTTTCTGAGTATAAAAATCTGTGTGTTTTTCATAAATTCTAATGGACATAACTCTCAGCTCAAGTATCCAAATGGAATCTTTAAAAGCACATTGTCAAGATTGATCATTCAGGTTTCTATAATATCCAAGATTGCATAATAAAGCTCCCTGCATTGTGTGCCCCATAGCTGCAAAGTTGGTACCATGAAACTGATTTTGTCAAAACAGTTATATTGCAAATTCGTTTATGTGGCCTCTAAATACAAATTTGTCACGCGTTTGATGTTAAAACATGATCAACTAAGTTTCCTGAAAGGTTTAGCACATAAAAATGCAAGGAATGGTTGAGTTTTGATATCTTGCAAGGCACACTTTACTCATCATGCAGGTGCACACGAATTCCCCTCATACTTGATAATATTTCTCACTTTTTGTTTCCATCATGCTCAACTAAAAACAAGGATCATCCCTCAATCATTTGGACAAGCATTAGAGATCCAGAAAACCTCTGTCAAACTTCATCTATACCTCTCAATTATGCCACTTCGAATTTGATTTTAAATCACTTTTCAATCCAATTTCTTTGTTCATTTTTCATCCTTGAACTTCACTGAAGCTAACAGAAAAGAACCAAGCCTTGAAGTGCCCTAAATCGTGCTAGCCAAGTCAAGTTTCAGAGCTCTGAAGTAGAGCTTCAAAAGGTAGATTCCTCCATCATTCTCTCAAAACTTGTTACCACAATATAGCTCTCATCACTCTGATACTCATAGCATCGTTAGTTTATAACTGGATGTGATTTTTGCTCATGATCTTTCAAATCCATTTTCAATGGTTTCCTTCTCGTTTTCTCCAAATCGATTAAGTTGTGGTTAATATAAATTATTCGTGAGGGTACCATTGGAATCCTCTTGATGAGATGAAGCAAATGGCACCGATCTAAGCTTCCAATTTTACCATTTAAGGAACCTGTAAACTCGCGTGTGACCGGAGGTTGAAGATGATGACAAGTCATCTCTCAACCAATGACAAGGAGCCACTTCTTTTTTCAAATCTATTTAAAAAATAAATGATCTGGTTGTTTATTCACTAATGTTAATATCATGCACAACGCGTCTGATATTTTGGATTAGCTTACTAACATGTGTTGACATTGATTCAATGGTCCACATTATTTTGATATTATATTTTATTTTCTATTTTTTTGTTTTAATTGTTTTAAACTTCAAAAATTCATAAACAAATTGATTTCAACTTCTAAAATTGTGAAAAAAATATCAAAAATACTTTTGATTTTTCTCTTTTTGATTTTTATTTTTTCACAATTTTATTTTGTGATTAGTTATTTTTTATGGTGTTTAACTTTATTTGACTTGTTTTATTTGCGTAAAATTACTTTTATTGATTTTTATATTTTGAAAAAAATATGGAAGGATCCAATGATCTGTTGACAAATATTTGTGACCTCATTTTATTTTTATTTTTGATTTTAGTATTTTTCACAAATTTTGGTTTATTTTTCATATTTATTTAAATTTTAAAAATAGTTTCTGACTTTAAAAATTCTAAAAAAATTTGTCAACACTTGTTGACTCATGTTTGACTTCTGATTTTTTTTAGGATTTTTATTTGGTGTTTTAATAAATGTTATGTATGTTACCAATTATTTCCTTTTTAAATCATTTAAAATTTGGTTTATATTAAATATGTTTTAATATTTTTTTGATTGGTCCAGATTTGGAAACACTTGAGTTTATTTTTTTGTGACAAGTTCCTTAGCTTCATTGGATCTTGGGTGTTGATAGGTTAAAAAACCAAATCCACCAAAATGGATGAATGATGTTGATGATATTTGAAACCCTAATTTCATCTGATACATCCTCGTCCCTCTTCATCTTACCCCTTTCTTGTTGTTATTTGTGCTACATTTTTTTGGAGAATGATCTACATATCACTTCTCTAACTTGTTTAGTACATAGATTGCTATTTACCAGCCTCAAAATAGGTGTGGCTTCTACATAAGTCCACTTACAATTGCTTAACATAGCGCTAAATTTGTCCCGATTCAAAAAATGATCATTCGTGGCCCAAACATATGTTTGCAAGCCCAAGTATGTTTATTTTTGAAACCTTGGATCCAATAACTTTGAAGTTCATTGTTAGGAGGATTTGATTTTATCAATCTTCTAATGAAATTCATGAACTTTGGTCTAAGTGAATGATTTGAATATCGTTGATCATATGTGGTTTGCTTTGAGTACCTAAAATAAATGATATACTTGAAAAATATCAAATGAGACTTATTGTTGAGAAGCTTTGACTTTATCAATCATCTAATGATTTTTCAAATGTAAGCTTCAAGATGGTCATTCAACTAACCTCTAACCTCTAATTAACTAACAATTGACTTTACTTTATGCCTTTATTTTGTGCCTTTATTTTTATGTACCATTTATTTTAGCATTTACATTCCATGCCATTTTTTCTTTTGCTTACTTGAGCATTTATCTTTATATCATTTTATCTTTGCTCATTTGAGATTTTATTTTCTTTTGAAGACACTTAATAACCAATTTGAACATTAAAAGCCTTAAAGTTACTTGGACTTTTTGGTTACCATCCTTAGCATTGAGGAGTTATGGATCTCTAGGACTTAGGATTATAAGCCTTGATACTTTGAGACCTTGTTGCTATGTTGTTATTTTATCTAATGTTATTGGGGTTTACTCCAAGGCATTGGTTTGATTTTCTTTGTGAGCAGGTTATTCTGATTATATGCTTTGTCTGTAATTGAGAATTCCTGTGTGTACAACTGTTACTCTGCTTAATTTTTGTGAAGACTTAATTCATCTAAAGCTTGGTATTTTATAAAAGGTTTAGTATTTTTTCTTGCTTAGTTTCAATCCATAGGATGGGAATTTTACATTGACTTCTTAGGTCAAGTGTTGGATTCTTGTTGTTTAGATTATTCTTTTCCTTAGCTTTTACCTTATACTTTAGGATAATCTCTTCATCTCCTCCTATCTTCTTTAATTTCAAAAATCTTCTCCCTCCTTTTCAAAACTCTTCTTGTTTTCCTAACTTGAACCGCTTTCATAATAAACTTGGACTTAGGTCCATGCATTTTCAAAAATCTTTTCTTAATCAAAATTTAATCTTTTCTTAAAAGTCAATTAACCTCATTCAAAACATTTTTCCATTTTGGCTTTTTACTTTAAACATTTTCTCATAAGATTAGACTCTTGTCGATTCTTGTACTGATGCGAGCTACTATACTTTTAAGATATGTACTGAAGTGAGATATTTTCCACTTGGGTGTTGGGTGAGGTTTTGTTGATTTTAAAATCCAAGATATATCCTCCACTTTGATATGATGCAAATTCTCCATATTAGTGGGGAGTAAGTATGTTTTCCACTCGGATATGACGATGATGTCTCTTCTCTCAAAACTAACCAACACACATGTGTTTTTTTTAAATTTTGAGGTGAACTACGAGTACACTGATCCCCTATTTCACAGAAGATGGTACGCAGGCACTAAAGGTTCACAACCTCAGAGGGTTCAAAATTGTAAAAAATACTTCTTCTCTCATCTCCACCATTTATTTTTGTACACACCTTTTATAGCATAAGTAAACAGATTTTCAAAGAGATTCCTATGGAGTACCATATATGTTTATGGTGCTAGTACCTTCCCTTTGCATAACCAACCCCCATACCTAGATTCTCTCCCTTTTTTTGGGTTTATTATCTCTTTTCCCATTTCCTTGGGAAATAATAAAGCACGCTGGCAAATTTTATTTGATATGTGCGAGTTAAGTCAATCCAATGGATTAGTCTCAACATTTCTACCGCTACAGGGTAAAATCACTGTCTTGCAACCATAAAGATCGGGTAAAGTCGGTTACATGAGGGTAAGTTATTAGCACCCAATGTGTCTGTGGTACTTCGTAGGATCCATTTATGTTTGTCCTAATATAAGGGTATCTAAGAGTCTAAATCTAAAGCTTAAGATCTAAAAAGAATGATGCAAAGAGGGAAAAAATGCAAAAGAAAAACCATGGGGAAAAGAAGGAAAGATTATAAAGATCACTTGACTGATCCCCGTGACCAGATGCTCACGTATCCCTTTTAAGGAATCAGAGCGTCGTAGTTTGGCTCAATAGTTTCCAATTGTTGCAATGTTTTTTATGAACAATGCTAGCGAAGCATGTACTTTTTAAAAAGGTTTTAAAAAGAAAAATATGAAGAAAAAAGAAGAGTTTGAATTGGTTGGCATTTTTGTTGCGGATTATAGCTAGTTTACCTCAAGAGAGAGATCTTAGCCACTTCTACACTTATCCATGAAAGGAATCTTTGAGACTTGAACCACACCAAAACCAAGAATAGAAGAATAATAAGATCGAGAAGAAACCCGCTTATCATTTCCAATACTTAAAAAGGGTGTGATTCTCATCAATAATTACTAAGTGTTTTGCGAAATTGAAAAGAAAAGAGAGTTTTAGTCTTGATGCAAATGAGAAAGAAAAAAGACTAAGAGAAAACTAACAAAATAGCCCTAGAGTTATCATACCATGGTGATCCTATAGTTAGGGATAAGAGAGGGAAACATCTAACTAATATTGGCATGCATGGATAAAGATACTAAGGTCTATTATATTCAAACTTTAGAAAAAGTGAATTAAAGATCCTATGGGGTGCATAGCAAGAGGAGAAGTTATTAAAGGAAGGAGAAGGGATGATAAAACATCACACAATGAATAACTAAGAATTAAGTACATGCATCAAGTATATATGACAAAACGTCAAGCATAGAAGATAAAACATCAATAACCATGTATCAAGTATTGGTCACAAAACATCTAACAAGGGTGGTAAAATATCATGCAAATGTATGATGATAGAACATCATACTAAGAATGAGATGTTAAAACATCATATATGCATCAAGATGGTAAGACGTCAAGTAGCACGAGAAAGATAATAAAACATAAAAAATGAAGAAGACAATACTTCAAGCACACACAACATTTATGTCATAAAACACATGTAGGAGATGAAACTCTTAAACACACCAAAAGAAGTGGATAAGAGGAAGTGGTAAGCAAAGATAAGCAATCAAGGGAACATAAGGAAGTGAGATGAGATGAAGGAGATGAAGTAGCATACAAGTCAGAAGTGAACACATATAATACTCATCATCATCATCACATAATCAAACTTGAGAAAGATTCACAATCAAATCAATCAAGCAAAGTTGGTTTGAAAACCCTAAGTGGACATAGGTCCTCATACAATGCTAACAAGCTAACATGCAAGAGGAAAAAAGTGATGTGAATAAGAGAAAGCATACATTTACATGTTATACACCCAAAACATACCAAGTAATCAATATAAACCTCAATTAGTCATGAAGATCATGGTACAAACACAAAAGTATACAAACTAGGTTAAAACAAGACCCTAAATCAACCCTAAAGCAAAAGGAGAATCAAGAAGGGAATTAGATGAAAAGGGGAAATTAATAAAAGTAGGTCAAAGCATACAAGTCATTATCACAAATAATATAGAATAAAGTAAACAAGAATCACAAAAAGTGCAAGAAGATCATGCACAAAGTACACAAGGGGAGGGCTATAAGAAGCACACAATTTTTAATCATAGCAACAGAATTTAGAGGAATGATAAAATTTGGAGAAATTGATAAAAATAGAACCAAGTAATTAGCATATGTCATACCAAAAATTAGTTTAAAACTGTGCACACAAGTTCTCAAATAGAAGCATTTTGGTCAAGACAAAATCCTATGCATATCTCTAAGTCAAAATTAGGTTAAAAATAGGAAAAGGACTTGTAAAATCATGATAATTAAATCCTAGCTTTCTAAAGACTTATAAAAGTCATAAACATGGTCTAAAGTTCTTGGATTAACTTGAAAGGGTGAAAATATTTGGAAATTGTCAAGACTAGTTGGCAAAAGGTATAAACTAGAGAGGTTTAACAAAATAATTTGTGAAAAATGTAAGATAAAATTTTAAAATTAAAAAAAAAGGTTTTTATGATATCAAGTCATCCAAGAATCTCAAAAATATTTTATTTGATTTTTAGAAGCAAGGGAAATTGGAGAATTAAATGTTTGTTTAGGTTTAAGAAAGAAATAGGTCCAAAAACAACAATTAACAGGAAAAATTTTGAAAATATAAGCAAACTGAACTGTAAATTCAATTATAAATCATGAAAAATTAGATCAATATCTAAAGAACACTAAACATATTTTTCTAGAATTTTATCTTAAATGAAAAAGTTAAAATAGAAAATATTTGCACAATGCAACAAAATTTAGCAAAAAGAAAGACACAACTAACCAATTGATTTAATTAGAGTGTCACGAATTTCGTAAATATAGGAAAAGAATTATTTTCATGAAGTAGACTCAAAAGGAAGCTCAAAATATTTTTTGTGAACTTTTCAGGTTAGTACAAATTAGAAAATAAAATTCTAAAACCTAAAAGATGATTAAAACCCTAATTAAACTAATTGAATTATTTAATCATCTAAAAATGACAAAATCATGAAAAATATTCACAATCTGAAAAAAGAATAATTTTTTTTTTTGAATAGTGGAAACTATTGATAATAAATTGAAGAAAACAATTAAAAATGAAAAATATTCAAATAGATTGAAATCTATTACACCTGTTTTAAGCAATAAGAGCTGCAAAAAGCCTTATGCATGTAAGAATCAAAACGCGCCAACTCATCATCCTTGTCCTATGAACTAAAACCCTAACGATATAACAGTTTCATCAATCAATGTTCATGACACGATATCTCTCTCATTTCTCCATGAAAATGCAAAATGTAAGATCAAAATGCGTAGAATGCAATAAAATCAAGAAATTCATCAAATTATGCATGAATCATAGAGATAATGACGTAAGAAAGTCATTGCCTGGACATGAACTAAAAATGAAATCTTATCAACCAGTTGTCAGATCCAAATTTCTTACTTGATTCTCAACCAAACATATGATCCAAACATCAATATTCATCATAAAATAATAAGGAACAACAAAAGGACCATAGATTTTACAAATGATGCAAGAACAAGTAAGGATCTGAGCACGAAAGCATTGATTCAATCAATGTTTCCAGTAACTTGTAGAGCATGATTTTGGTAGAATAATACTCATGCATATACTTCAGATCTATGATTCGGCCAATTAAATCATAATGCTTAAGATCTAAAGCAAAAATTTATACGAAAATGTGATGTTTGAAGTTCATGAAAACTTACCTCAAAAGTGATAAATAAACTCATTGTGCCTTTGATCACATATGAGAAAACCGATGATCTTGCTTCCTATGCTTCAATGATGATGAATTAAGCATAGATTTGAAGCTTGCACAAAAAGTTTGAGAGAGAAATGAAGAACAATGATTCTGACTTGAGAGAGAGAGAGTGAAGCTTGTGAGAGAGAGCAATTTTCTTGAATAAAGACTCTCTTCCTTGGTGAATGAATATAAATTGTTTATATATAGAGAGAGAAAGAGAAAGAGCAATTTTTTTGAGGGCATGATGTACATTTGAAGCGTAAGGCTGTTGGAGGGATTTTTGTTCTCAATGAAGAATGTGCTTGCTTGCTGCATTTTGTGTTGTTGCATTTTAAACTTGCGGTGGTTTTGGGTGGGAAAATAGAGAGTATGCATGTATTGAGTGCACATGGAAGCTTTGTACCACAATTTTTCAACTTTACAAAAATCTGAAAAACCATGCCTGCATGCCAAGTCTATTGATCAACTCAATTTCCACTCCAAGTTCTCTTAATTTACTCGTGCAATTTTGATGCTGAAGAGGCCTCCTAAAATCTTGCATGATAGGTTTCCACATTGTGCTTTGAATTTTAAAAAATGGTGTCTGCATTATGAATAAATCATAGCAAGAACTTTGGAAAAAATGAAGTCTGTCAAGGCAAGGTGTGCGTGCATGTTGCATGCCTGACCTGCATGCATGTCTTGCATGTTGATCAATTTGAAACATGGATTTCCAAACCTCATATCTCACTCGATAGAAAGACAAATTAAATGATCCAAAGCTCAACATGAAGCATGCATATCCAACTACAATTCCAATTTGATAATTTTTCAGTTCAAGCTTGTGTTAGAATAGAGTCAATGATGAAAATGACATACCTACTGTTTGTAAAAATGATTGGCCTTGTGTACAAGCTTGCTTATAAATTTTATGCCTTGCGCCTAGAACTTCCATGTTACATATCTTTCAAATGCTTCACATTTTGGATAAAAAGTTGAAGAATTTTTCTCAAGCTTTTCAACCATGTTTCATTTGTTCTATTTAAATAAAAAGTGAGCAAGTTATGAGAAATTAAACTTCATCCTTATAGAGTAAAATACCTTGACCAAAATACCTTGATCTTATCATAAGAATGCATGAGTATGTATGATGAAACATAAGCCATATAATGTAAAATGAAGAGGGAATATTTTGGGGTGCAACACTTGGAACAACTACTTTTGTCCCGCTTTAATCATAGAATTGAAGTAAAAAGTAATTTTCAAATTCTTTTGAAAAACATGTTTTAATAATTAAGTCTTTTTGTTTTGAAAATTACTATCAGTAATACCTGAAATTTTTGTAGACAAAATAAAATAATAACTACAAAGAATTATTTAAAGGCTCAAACTTTAATAATAGGATGGAAGTCCGAAAATGGAGTGACTCCAAGGATGATTACAAAGTTTTAGAAAATGGTAAATACATGGAAAAAATACATTGAAATACAATGACCACTATTCTCCCTAACAACTTTAACCTCCTGAGCATAGACTTCAGTTGAAGTGTGATGACCTACCGTGATTTTTTTTATATCTCTAACTTTTGCTAGACCACCCTTTCGGGTTTTCATCCTACCGAGACGCTCTTTTTTTCCTAAGATTCCCTTTCGGGTTTCCAACTTACCGAGGTGTTCTTTTATTTATGTTGGCGAAGTATTTCTTGACTACGTCAGCATTCATACGACGTGGGAACTCCTCACCATCCATAGTTTCAAGAATCAATGCACCGTCTAAGAAGGATTTCTTGACAACATACGGGCTTTCATATTTGGGAGTCCACTTGCCCCTAGAATCAGCGTTAATAGACATGTCTTTCTGAGCACGAGGCCGCCTCTCTGAAGTCACGAGGCTTAACCTTCTTATCAAAAGCTTTCTTCATTATTTTCTGATATAACTGACCATAACACAAGGTCGTTATTCTCTTTTCTTCAATTAAATTCAACTGGTCAAACATGTCCTGGACCCATTCCACTCATGACAACTTGGTTTCCATTATTACATTCAAATAGGGGAATCTCAACCTCAATGGGGAGCACTGCTTCCATACCATACACAAGAGATTATGTGGTTTCCCCTATTGAAGTGTAGACGGATGTACAATACCCATGCAAAGAAAAAGGGAGCATCTCATTCCTATCCTTATAGGTAACAACCATCTTCTGGATAATCTTCTTAATGTTTTTATTAGAAGCTTCAACAAACCCATTCATCTTAGGCCTGTAAGGAGATGAGTTGTGATGGACAATCTTAAATTCTTTACAAAGTTCTGCCATTATCTTAATATTCAAATTTGAGACGTTATTACTGATAATCCAACTTGGTAAACCATATTGACATATAATATTGTTCTTGATAAAGTGTACTACCACCTGCTTGGTGACATTAGCATAAGAAGCTACTTCCACCCACTTAGTGAAGTAGTTAATTGGCACTAAGATGAAATGATGTCCATTCCTCACCTTGGGTTCAATCATTTCATTCATATTAATACCCCACATAGAAAAATTCCATGGGGAAGAAATAACATTGAGAAGCGTTTGAGGCACAAGAATCTTGTCAGCATAAACCTGACATTCATGGCACTTCTTCGCAAATTTGTAACAATTAGATTCCATTGCCAGCCAATCATAGCCTTCCCTAATAATATTCTTTTCCATCGAATGTCCATTGGCATGTGTACCAAAGGAACCTTCATGGATCTCATGCATCAACATGTGTGCTTCGTGTCTATCCACACATCTCAGCAAGATCATATCATACTTTCTCTTGTATAACACATCTTCATTGAGGAAAAAGCAACTGCCAACCATAATAGAAGCTTCATACTCTGGCATGTTATTTGCACAATAAAATGTCAACCTTACAGTAAAAGGGATATGTGACCCATGGAAAGTGATAATCACAACACCAATTCCTTTTCCATAAGCATTTATAGCTCCATCAAACACCATACCTCGTCGGGATTCGGGATCAGGACCTTCCTCAGGCAAAGGCTCATCACAATTTTTTACTTTCAAAAACATCACATCCTCTTCGGGAAATTATACTTAACAGACTGATAATCACCCACTGGTTGGTGAACAAGGTACTCATCCAACACACTGCCTTTAATAGCCTTCTGAGTACGGTATTCAATATCATATTAAGACAATAACATCTACCAATGGGAAATTCTTCAAGTGAGAGAAGGCTTTTCAAAAATATACTTAGTTGGATCCATTTTGGAAATCAACCAAGTAGTGTGGTTTAACATATATTTCCATAATCGCTTTGCCTCCCAGGCCAAAACACAACATGTTTTTTCTAGCATAGAATACCGTGACTCACAATCTGTGAACTTCTTTTTCAAATAATAAATGGCATATTCTTTTCTTCCTATTTCATCTTGTTGTCCCAAAATATAGCTCATGGAGTTATCCAACACAATCAGATACATAATTAATGGTCTTTCTTCAACAGGAGTAAGCAAGATAGGAGGCTCAAGAAGATACTCTTTAATTCTTTCAAATGCCCTTTGGCAATCAGCCGTCCACACATAACCTTGACCTTTCTTCAAAAGCTTGAGGATTGGTTCACATGTTGCAGTCATATAGGAAATAAATTTAGAAACATAATTTAAACGTCCAAGGAAGCCTCTAACTTGCTTTTTAGTCCTTGGTTCAGGCATTTCTTGAATTTCCTTAACCTTATAATGATCAACTTCAATTCCTTTTTGGCTGACAATGAAACCTATCAACTTTCCTGAACAAACATAAAAGGTACACTTATTTGAATTCAAGCAAAGACGATACTTCCTCAAACGCTGAAACAATTTCAACAAGTCTTCCTTATGCCCTTCCTCAGTATGAGATTTAGCGATCATATCATCAACATATACTTTGATTCCCTTATGTGTCAGATCATGGAATATGTTTCTCATGGACCTCCGGTACGTTGCACCAGCGTTCTTCAACCAGAAAGGCATCACTCTGTAATAGAATGTTCCCCAATGTGTTATAAACATTGTTTTTTCCATATCCCCAGGAGCCATCCTAATTTGATTGTATCCGAAAAATCCGTCCATGAATGAGAACACTTTGAATTTTGTTGTGCTATCAACCAACATATCAATATGTGGCAATGGGAAGTCATCTTTGTGACTTGCTTTATTTAAATATCTATAATCATCACACATACAAACTTTTCTGTCTTTATTTGGTACTGGAACAATATTGGAAATCCACTGAGGGTACACTGATGTCAGAAGAAAACCAACATCAATCTTCTTCAAAACCTCTTCGTTAATCTTCACTACCATTTTAGGATGAGTTCTTCGCAGCTTCTGCTTGATTGGTGAACATTCTGCCTATAATAATGTTCCACAATATCAGTGTCCAAACCAGGCATGTCTTGGTAAGACCAAACAAAGATATACACATACTCTTTCAACAACTAAATTAACCTTCTCTTCACATCGGGATGAAGTAGTTCCCCAATCTTGACTTCTTTTGGATCTTTCTGTGAACCCAAGTTATTCGTCTCCAATGGCTCTTTATATGATTGAATGGTATTTTCCTCGCGCTTAAGCAACCGTGAAACCTCTCATGGGATTTAATCATATTTTTCTTCTTCAACCACATACACATGATATTCAAAGTTCGGAGAGGGTGGAAGGTCATTGCACTCAACGGGTTTTTTAATTAATCTGCACATATGATTTATGATTGATTTTATAAATTGACACATGTAACAAGTATTTATGGGGATTTATTTACAGTTATTATTTATTTTGAAAGGTTTTTATTTATTACCATTTTCCAAGAAAAAAAATAGAAAATAAAAACACAATTTAGAAATAAAAAACAAGGTGATAAAATCAGCATTCTTAAATAAGGTGATAAAATTAGCATTCTTCCTTATATTATCAATAGACAAACTTGGAATTGAGTTCCAACAGTGGCTTCAGTAGCTTCTACAATGCTAAAGGAAGACAAGGGAGATATCAACAGAGCTTGCTCACCACTCACAATGACTACCTTTCCTTCACGGACAAAATTCAGCTTTTGATGCATGGTTGAAGTAACAACTCCTGCTACATGGATCCAAGGTAATCCCAGTAAACAAATATAGGTCGGGACAATATCCATAACCTGAAAGGTAATTTGGAATAAGTGCTAAAATGTAAATCTTGGATGGAGTTTTCAATAAGTGATCCACAATCTTGTAATCACTCATCTTGATGATTTTTAGCAGATCATCAACAATCTTTTCCAAGGAGGCGCCACTAGATTCTCCTACCACTTTCTTAGGTTCAACATTTTCAACCACTTTCTTACCTGAATTAACAAATCCTTGAAAGGTTGGGGCGAAGACATGAGTTACCCGACTAGCTTCAGCAATATTCTCAGTATGGGACAAAGGTTGGATAGAAAGTTCCACACCATGTTCCAGGATTGTTGCATTGTAGTTATAAGGAACAACTTTATCTGATTCATATGGGATAGGAGCCACAACAGGTTTGGTGCGATATGTAATCTCTATAGGATACTCTGGAATACTCAGGAGTCACAAAATCACTGTTAGAAGATATACATTCATCAGAAGAAAAGAACTCATCATCAGAAACATACTCATCATTAGACATGGCCTCAACAGAGTAATCTTGAATCACATTAACTCCATTATAATCAAATTTGTTTCTTGTGGCCTTGATAATACCTTTATTTAAAAGCAATTGAACACCTATTCTTACAATAGAACAACCACGAGAATCCCTACAATAGATCTGACAAGACCCATAATTATGTACCTCCTGGCCATCCCTGTGACAAAATGTGGCATGCAACTGTACCAGATCATCATCCATATAGTTTGCATTAAAAAACCGGAATTCTCGAGGATAACCATAAACCATATTCACCTCTTCTTCACATTCATCCTTTTGTATGATTATGTGTAAAAGACCTTCATCCATCATTTCTTGAAGACCAATTCTCACTTTATCACATCCATAGATATTTGTCTTGCAAATAATAAAACCGCATGATCATGTGTATAAGAGTGGAACTCACAGAGATTAGCATGCATCTCACTAAGTCCCCATGACAACCAGTAACCATAATTATAACACTTTAACCTCCATGTTTGGGTAGTGGATTATCCTTCACTTTCTTTCTTTCTATAAAACCTATATGATGATTTATTTATTCCACTAGAACTTTTATCTTTATTTAACTGTCATTCACTGAGAGCTTCCTCTAGACAGAAACCCATACTTACTATCTCAGAGAAATAACTCGGTGCACTTGCAACCATTCTTTCATAGTAGAAAGAACCAAGGGTTTCTAGGAAGACCTTAGTCATTTAATACTCTCCCATTCGGGGTACCACTTGGGAAGTAACCTCGTGCCAACAGGCGCACATACTCCTTAAATGACTCCTTATCTTTCTGAGCCATCGCTCTCAATTGGTCACAGTCAGGTTCCATAAACATGTTGTACTTATTATGCTTTACGAAAGCTTCACACAAGTCTTTGAATGTGTGGATATTTCTACTGTCGAATCCCATACACCATTTCAAAGCAGCACTAGTTTAACTATTATGGAATAAATAAATAAGCAAGCGCTGGTAATAAATATGAGTGGACATCCTTCTTATATCCTCACCAGGTGATCACGGGGACAAGTGTTTCCCTTATACTTCTCAAATTCTGGTACTTTGAACTTTGCTGACACTTTCACATTAGGAACTAACTAGAGGTCACTAGCATTCTATTCGAATAACTCTTTCCATCAGAGGGCTTTCACTTCTTTCTTCATTTCATTGAATTTATCTTGAAAGTCATCCATTCGATAATAAAAGCCTAACTATCACTTGGTGGAGGAGCAAGATGATAAACATCATCATTAATAACAAAGATATCATTCACTGCAAGAGGTGCACCATGATGAATCTCAATATTAGCAACAGGAGTAGCATGCACCATAGGAGGTGCAGAAACAACACCAGTTTGAACAAATGAAGCAACTTGAGCAGCATGATTGTAACCTTCTGGCATGAAATGCTCAGGCATTTCCCACGTGTAACCGTGAGGCATACAGTCTTGAGTAGCAGTAACTATAGTAACAAAGATGTGAATTGACAGAACTTCTGAAATAACGGTTGTTTGATGTGGTTGAGTAGCATGAGGAGACTCAGGAGGAGGAGGTGGTGGCTGATTATGAGCATCCACTAACGATTCTACCAAAGCAGTCAGATTAGCCATACTGACTCTCAATGCAGTAACCTTTTCACGTAGCTTGAGATTCTCTTGTTCAAGGTTTTCCATCTTCCTTTTAGAATTATCCCAAGTATTGTAGCGATGAGACATCTTGCTAATTGAACGAACATAGATAGGAATGCAAAAATATGTGAAAAATGATGCATGATATGCAATTCATATGATTTATTGTGTTTATTCAAGGAACTAAAAGAATTATAAACAATTGCAAATATTGAAGAACCAACACATTTGGAAATACTACAAAATCTCATTTTAATAATAACTTTGGAATGGATTACAACTTTTAGTACATGTTTCAACAATCATAAGTACAAGATGATAAAGATAGAATTTAAAAACCCTAAGTAGACAAATATGATAAAGATCTCTCCACACACTGACGCTTTCCGTCGAGTCTTGCAATCCACGCCTTCAACTGCTTGTTCTCTTTAGCATACCTGTCGGCGACTTCTTTTCATCCACTAGAATCAGAAAATGAGTGACCGAGACCTGACTGAAGTCTAGAGGAAAATAAATCCTTTTGCTTCTCCACAACATGAATCTTAAGTAATATCAATCAAGTAATCCTTATCTTTCAATTCTATTGAGTAGGACACCTCCAAAGTATGGTACTTATTCGTATATGCTTCCTTCTCTTACTGCATCCTAACTAAAGCAAGTTGAAGTTCTACCATATCATCTAAGAGAGGAAGAGTAGTCCTCATAAACATATAAGATATAGGTTCTTCACGAGAATAAGGCATTTTTGACTAAAGATCCCTTTCTTGTATCAAACGAAGATGAGGCTCTAAGGAAACAGCTCCTCTTGGTCCCAAATCTTTTCTATCCTTCCTATTGTAGCGGTAGAAATGTTAAGACTAAGCCATTGGATTTACTTAACTTCCACAGATCAAATAAAAATCGCCACCGCACTTTATTGTTTCCAAAGGAAATGGGAAATAAACACATGAACCTATGAATCTTCTTGATGAATGCCACCACCAAATTTTATGAAAGTTTGACCTAAATAATGTGAGAGAACTCTTTGAACCACAAATCTTTGATATCATAGACATGCCCTTGAATGCAATTGTGTCATCACCTACAATATGAACATTCAAAGAGACATATATAAATATTTTGATGTTAGTTAAAAGTTAATTCATCTAAAAACACATGTACAAGATACACAATTCAAAGTGCTTGGTGATCCCTCAAGATAAAACTTTAGGATAAGATAAAGTAGAAAGTGAGAACCAACCCTAGTGTGTGATCTTGATGTATTGATAAAATGAGATGATGAGAGATCTTAGGGAAAATTTGGGTATAACAACTGCCCTTATTTAAGTGTCTTGTATCAGAGATATGAAGGTTAAAATCTTCATCTCGATGCGATTAAAGATACTTAAATAAAAAACAAAACCTATTTTTAGCCCTAAGATTCCATGCAATGCTTATGATTATGAATACAAACGACCAACTCCATTGGTGACACATAACACCCATGGGGAAGCAGAAAATAAAACCAAGATACCAAAAAGAATGTTTGACCATGAAAATGAATCGTTGTGGAACAACACGACTCTGGGGATAACTATATACAGGTAAAGCCAAAACCACGATCAAAGAATCCAAATGAATTGTGAGATTTCAACAAATGAAACTTTTAACAATGCAAAAAGAAAACTATCAAGGAGGTAATTATTAAGAAAGGATTACCGACTCGACTGGGGAAATAAACTCAACTCCATTGGTGGAAAATCAACTTCGTTGGGGAAAAGAAGACTCAACTATACTGGGGTAAAGCCCAAAGAGGAGACAAAGTATCATCAACTCAATAAAATGAGGAGAAAGAAATGAGTAACATAAACTGATAGATAACTTTTAATTATATACTCATAGAGGGGATAGTAAGAAGAGAGTAACATCGACCCACAAGGGATCATTAACTATCAACCCGAAGGACGTGAATAGAAACTGTTAGATAATATAGGCTCCAGGATGACGAAAAACATCCACCTTAAGACTAATAAACGAATGTATTACTGGAAAAAATGTTTGTCATGAACACTTATGGCTAGGAACAAAGGTTTGACATCAGCACTTTATGCTGGGCACAAAGGTTTTCACATTAGCACTTATGGCTGGGAACAAAGGTTGACAATAACATTCATGGTTGAGAATAAAGGTTTGTATTCAGCACTTATAGCTTGGAACAAAGGTTTTGACATCAACACTTATGGCTAGGAACAAAGGTTTGACATCAACACTCATAGTTGGGAACAAAGGTTTTACATCAGTAGTTATGGCTGGGAACAAAAGATTTGACATCAACATTTATGGCTGGGAACAAAAGGTTTGACATCAGCACTTATGGTTGGGAACAGAGATTGACATCAGCACTTATGGTTGGAAACATATCAACTCTATTGGGGTAAAGTACATTGAGGAGAAAGAGATAAATGATGACTAATGAATGATGCTGGACTACTAACTCAAGGATGAAGGTAGAAAAAACATAGAACAATAACAACTTTACCAAAATTCTGGTATTCCACCTAGAACGGGTCTTAACTTCTTCTTCAACCAAGGTATCACTCGGGAAGGGTAAAAAATTGTTGTAAGAATATTTCAACAAACTCTCTTTGTGATATTGAAAATACCAACCATCCATTGGAGTACAACCTCAACAATGAAATATCTCCCAAAACGAGGAGACTACCATCCATCAGAGTAAAACCTTAACAATGAACTATCTCCCATAACAAACAGACTACCATTCATCGGAGTAAAATGAATCTCAAAACCAAACTATCTCCAATAACATATATACTACCATTCATCAGAGTAAAAACATCTTATCTGGTAATAACAGACTTACTGGGAAAGTACAAGTTGCTCAAATAAAGAGACCGCAACTTGCTGTTAAGATAACACAACTAGGAAATGAGTTTCTGCTTTATTGGGGAAATACCAACACATTCCTGGTGATGGGAAAAAGTATTTACGTGCAAAATAAATGCACATTCGCAATGTAAGGCTCAAAATGCAAAGAGATCAAAATAATCATTGTTGTCGTGACCAGAAATTCAAACCAGGAATGAACCAGAATGAAGCAATCAACCAAGACACAATCCAATGAGGAATAAACTCAAATGAGGATCAAATTCCATCCAGATAATGAGCTTGGTAGGAATTCTAAAGAAAAATTCTTCCACGAGGGATAACTCAGTGGGGAAATTATAAGGATATACACTTTCTGCTAAAGGTTGGCGCTCTATTGGAGAGAGGATAACATAACTCTGCAAAGAGGATAATATGTCAACAAAAACATTAATGAATGCAAATGAGTAGTGAAGTTTAATTTAGCTATGCATGATGTGAATGAATGTGTGAATGTTATCATGTATATGCTGACAAAACGTACATATTGCACTGGGGATAACTAGAAAAAACCAACATGGGTCAGGACAACACTCGACTAAATTACATAAAAGATGAAGATTCCATAAGAGTGTAAGCATTAACAGAGGAAACAAAGTCCTACTTCAATGCTTAACTTCACTGGGAAGAAACATGGTTTCAAAAATAATCAAAGAAAAATCTGATAGCAATAAACCAATACAGTTGCAAGGATATAACAAACTCCTTCAGGCTTCATCGGGGGATATCATATAGACTTTGCTAGGGAAGACAATACTATATCGTTTAGACATCAACTGGGGATTCCGTACTAATTTCACTAGGGAAGATGAAACCACGCACGCTGAGGGGAGCCTAAAAATAATCTTCAATATCAAGGGTAGTTGTTACACAAACTTTTCTAGGGAGAATTTTTCAAACTTCACGGGGATAACAATATTAGAGCAAAGTATCATCTTTGACTTATCTGGGGAATTACGAAGTTAACATCACATCAAGAATTCAAAAATATGTGGATTTTAAATTAAACTCAACTCTTAGCTAGAGAAATCCAAAAAAGTTGACAGTTTTCTCAACACTTCTTAGAAAAGATACTGCTCTTGTCTGGCTACCTAGGGAGAACATAACAACAACAATGTTGTAACTGGAGAGAGGAATGTTCTGCAAAATATTTTACATCAATTCTCAACACCGAAGGATTCCTACAAAAGAGTGAAGGCTTCATAACTTTACAAACTCTGCTTGATCATGAACCAACTGGGGAAAGAATAACATTCAGCTAGAGAAATCTACATCGAGACCTGACCGGAGAATATGGGATAGAGGTATCAAATAATGCATACCCATAACAAAATAACAACCCGGAGAGAATCTGAACCAAGACTTAATTGGGGAAATGGGATCAAAAACCCAAACACCTCACCATATATCAATTGGTATGAACTTTAACCATCCAAGGAAGAAAACAGAAGTGGACTATGTTCATATCAGCAAGAGTAACCAGGGATTACTTCTTGGGGAATCTTTTCAAAACTTTGGAGTTAGTCTATCCTTGGAATCACTATTTTTGTCCCACTTGAATCACAAAATTTAAAATAAAAAGTAATTTTCAAATTCTTTTCAAAAATACCTTTTTATTATTAAGTATTTTTGTTTTGAAAATTACTGTGAAAATTACTATCAATAGTAATTGAAATTTTTGTAAACAAAATTATATAAAAAATACAAAGAATTAAATAAAGGCTCAACCTTTATTAATGGAATGGTAGTAGGAAGATTGAGTGACTCCATGGATGAATAAAAAGTTTTAGAAAATGGTAATTACATGGAAAAGATACATTGAAACACAATGACCACTATTCTCCCTAAAAACATTGAACTCCATAGTTGATGCTTCAGTTGAAGTGTGATGAGAATCCAGGAAGATTGTTAATTTAATGATCAAGTCTTGTCTAACGTAGTTACTTGCCAAGAAATCCCTAAATGTGGCATAGGTTTACCTTGCGGGTTTTCAACATACCAGGATAGTTTATTATGTTTATGTCTCTAACTTTTTCCTAGACTGCCCTTTTGGGTTTTCAGTCTACCGAGATGCACTTTTTTGCCTAATTCTCCCTTTCAGGTTTTCAATTTAGTGAGGTGTTCTTCTTATTTCTTTAGGTGAAGTATTTCTTTACTGCATCACCATTCATGGGACGTGGGAACTTCTCACCATCCATAGTTTCGAGAATAAATGCACCGCCATAGAAGGCTTTCTTGACAACATACAAGCCTTCATAATTGGGAGTCCACTTGCCCCTAGAATCAGCATTAAAAGACATGATCTTTTTGAGCACGAGGTCACCTTCTTTGAATTCACGAGGCTTGACCTTCTTATCAAAAGATTTCTTCATTTTTTTATAATATAATTGACCATGACACAAGGCCTTCATTCTCTTTTCTTCAATTAAGTTCTGGTCAAACCTCTTCTGGACCTATTCAGCCTCTGAAAACTTAGTTTATATTATTACCCGAAAAAAGGGAATCTCAACCTCAACTGGGAGCACTGCTTCCATACCATATACAAGAGAGAATGAGGTTTCCCCTGTTGAAGTGCGGACGGATGTACGATACCCATGCAAAGCAAAAGGGAGAATCTCAAGCCAATCCTTATAGGTAACAACCATCTTCTGGATAATCTTCTTGATGTTTTTATTAGCAGCTTCAATAGCCATATTCATCTTAGGTCTGTAAGGAGACGAAGTTGGATGGTCAATATTTAATTCGTCACAAAGTTCTGTTATCATCTTATTATTCCAATTTGAGCCTTTATAAGTGATAATTCTACTTGGCACACCACACCGACATATCAAATTGTTCTTGATAAAGCGTACTACCACCTTCTTAATGACATTAGCATATGAGCTGCTTCCGCCGAATTGATGAGATAATCAATTGCCACTAAGACGAAACAATGTTCATTTTACGCCTTGGGTTTAATCATTCCGATCATATCAATTACCCACATAGAAAACGACCATGGGAAAGAAATAACATTGAAAAGTGTGATACACTGGCAGAACCGACTGTTATACTAGTTTTGTGTTTGTGTTTTCAAATGTTGCGGTAAGCAAGAGTCTCCACCGACTTTTCTTTTATCTAAATTAAGGAAAGGGTGAAAAGAACATAAAAAGACCTTTTCGATAATTTTATGAGTAAGGGGGTAGATTATGGAAAGGGAACGTGTTAGCACCCTTTCCATCCGTAGTTTTCTATGGGCTCTTAGATGCTTACCTCATTTTTTAAATACATTGTGCTTTGTGTTTTTTGAAAAGTATTTTAAAATTCCTCAGTGCGACGATTCTCTTTATGATAACTCTTGTATCAGCCCTCAAGAGCGCTGACAAAGCATTTTTTGAAAGTGTCTTGAAATGTTTTGCGTAAGTGTGAAAATTTGTTTTGATCAAGCATCCATGAACTATCTACTTATACTCGTAAAGGTTCGTTCTTTTTCTCTTGTCCTATAAACAGTGCTATCCTACTATTTGTGAGTAGGTAGCCCTATAGTTGGATGTTTTAGGGACATTCGAAGGGATGTACAGTCATAAAGGCAACATATGGAGACACTTTAGCAATTTTGTTTAGGGACTAGATCATTTACCGAAAGGCAACATGGTAGGGTCATTGAGGGACTATGATCTTTTGATTTATGGGTATTTGCTAAAGCATCCCCATTTTCGAGGGACATGACTGCTTTATTTTCCGAAAGGCAACCAAAGGGGGCGTACCCTAGAGGTGTACATGTGCAAGTGGATTGTATTCAGTTATTTTTATCTTTTTTGTTAGGTTTTCTAACATTTGATTATTAATCTTGTCATGCAATCCTATTACCATACATCAAAAATTTAATATATGTACAAGAATGTAAAGTGCGGAAATGTAAATCCTACGCTATTACATGACTTTGGGGATTAATTACATGTCCAAGAATGAATAGATAAAAGCAGTAAATATCCTAATTATTCTATTACAACCCATGAGGAGTTACAATAATATGAAAAATGCGAAAATAAATAAATGCGTGCGAATTGAAAAAAAAAGTCTAAAAATCCTAAGGAAAAGGAAATCTTTTTGTTTGTTTTTATTTATAAAAGAAAGCAAAGTCTATGTCTACTTAATTTTAATTAAAAAAGGTTAATATTAATTTATTAATTAATTAACCAAATTAATTTGGTTAATAAAACACTAGCCTAATGTTTTTTTGTGATTTTGTTTATTGTTAAATTAAAAAGGAACTTAAGAAAGGAGTAACTAACACAAAAAATAGAAATGCAAGAAAGAAAGTCTTTCGATCCAGAGGAAAAGGTAGCTTTCGATCCAATGAAGAAGCAATTTTTGATCTATTGAATGGTGATTTCCTTTCGATCCAATGAAGAGGCAATTTTTAATCCAATGAATGGTGATTGTCTTTCGATCCAGGGGGCAAGCTTCTTTTCAATCCATATCTGCAAGACAAGCATTAGAATAATAAAGATGCAAGACCTGGGTGTCGAACCCAAGTTCTTCGATACTATGTGTGTTGGTCTACTCAGGCTTGACATGCAGTACAAGCGTTAGAAAAAGAAACAAATACACACCTGGGTGTCGAACCCAGGTCCTTAGTCCTGAATACAAATCGAACTATAAATGTTAATATGCCATGAAGCAATCAAAATTAACTTAGGATCGAAGGTTTGTTACCAATGGAATGCTTACCTTTAGATGGAAATGGCTTTCAAAGTGCTTGGGAATGCCTCCTGCAAACTTCAAGGAGTGAACGGAGTGTTGTTGAAGATTCCTTCGATTTGGATTACTTAGGAGGTTTTTGATAACTTTGGTGTGGCATATGAGTCAGCGTGTGCGTGTAACGAAATATATGTTTGTGGATCCTGGGCTTATGTCTCCGATGTGTGGGTGTATGTATGTGGTATCCCCCTGGTGGTGTGAGTGTTGCAGGAGTGTTTCTTTCTTTTCTATGATCCCCCCCCCCCCTTTTTCAATATGCTTTAGGCCTGTATTTATAGGGATGTGATGTGAATGGAAATGGTAATGGACAACCATTAACTAGGCTTTGAAGGCCATGAGACAAGAATCCATCACATTGAAATTTGGCCATATTTGGATAATTATTGCATTTTTGAAATATTGAGTGAACCTGGACGTGTTACCCCCTGGCTCTTTCGAATGCCCCACATGCCTGGCCCTTCGATTGTCCCTGATTTTTTATTCGAAGTGTTCAAAAACTTCTTTATTAGAGCTTCTTCGATCAGTCAACTTCTACATTGATTGCTTGATTTTGTTGATATGCTTATCCAAAGACGTCTTGTTCTGATATGCCAATCGAAGGACACTTTGTTAACATGCCTTCAAAGTACACTCTATCCTTGATCTTCAATTGGCCCAGAGTTGCCTTGTCCTTCGATTGACTCTGACACTACCCAACTAGCCCAATCGAAAGACTTCATTATGTCCAGTCGAAGCTTCCTTTGTCATGAATATGCTTGTGCACGAGGCTTGGGCCTGGCAGTATGTAAGACTTTGGCTAGCAAGCAAAAATTGTCTCCAACCATTGTATGTCCTTCGACTGGACCAAGTGCATGTCCTTCGAAGGCAACACTTGTGTGTCCTTGGAATAGGCCTTACTAGGTGTCAAAAGGTGAAGAATTGTGTGTTAAAGATTTTAGATGTGGAAACGAAACTATTTCAAAGGGAACCATTGCCCAGTCGAAGCTGGCACAGAGGAAGCCAATTCCTTGTGGATGCTAGAGTGAGGGAGGCCAATGCAAGCGTAAAAGAGGTCATTGCCTAGTGAATCGAATCAGGAATGAAGGAGGTATTTTCCTTGTGGGTTGAAGAAACCTTTTTTCCTAAAGGATTGAAGGCAAATATGAAGGAGTCATGCCCTTGTATGTTGAAGGCACACACAAGGAAAGCCATATTCTTGTCAATATAATTATGCATGAAACAACCCATGCTCAGTCGAAGTCTTGTGAACCAAGCTTGTGTCGAAGGATTTTGGACATCCGATTGAAGCTCTCTGTCCAGATGCCAATCGAAGGACAACTTGTTCAAATGTCAATCAAAGAAACCTTGTCCCAAGACCAATCAAAGACACCTTGTCCCAATTCCAATAGAAGATACCTTGTTTTAATGCCAATCGAAGACACCTTGTTTCAATGCCAATCGAAGACACCTTGTTTAAATGTCAATCGAAGACACCTTGTTTCAATGCCAATAGAAGACACCTTGCTTATCTTCAAAATTCTTATTTTCTTTAAGCAAGTGTTTGTAATCACCCATATAAGAGAAAACCTTGGAAAACATGTGAGGTAAAATTTTGGGGTACAACAGCTGTCCTTGTTCAATCTTCTTAAACTTGAGGATTTAGATTGACTTGTATGCCTTTCATGATCTGAAGGTGTAATATGATTGAACACTAGAGTGCCCATAAATTTACACTCGCATAAGGTAACATTGATGGTTGATGATGGCGGGAATGGGCTTACAGATTCCATTTAGAGAAGATGACTGAGAGTCGTTGTAGATGGGCTTAAAGATGCTATCCAAAGTAGATGCTGATTTCATAAGTACTCCCTTTATGGGGAATTCTTGTTCCTGTTGTATGAGGAGGACTCCGCTGTGGAATGTGGGCTTCTGTTGTTCTCCTGCTTGAGGAAAACTCTGTGGGGGAATAAAGTGTAGGAGCTTTAGTTGTCCAAGAATCTATTGAGGAGTTATCTCTGTACTGGAGAGATGAGAGTTTGCTGCTTTCTGGTTGAAATCCAGGCTTCACAGTAACTTGTTAGGGATAATGGAATTGACCATTACTTGAAAATATATTAGAAAGAGCCCATGTAGGGCTGTTTCAGGATGAGTCTGTGTTAGTTTGCATCCGGATATATATGAGAAGGAGCCTGTGTGGGGCTGCTTCAGGATGAGTCAGTGTTAGACTACATCTGGATGATGAGAAGGAACCCATGTAAGATTGCTCCAGGATGAGTCCGTGTTAGACTGTATCTGGAGATCATGAGAAGAAACCCGTGTAAGATTTCTTCATCTGGTCACGTAGATAGTTTTCCTGTCTGGTTTCAGGTGTTAATCTCTGACCCGAGAAAGAAAGATAGTTTTCCTGGCTTGTTACAGGTATTAATCTTCAATCTCCTCATATAGATAGTTTTCCTGTTTGGTTTCAGGTGTTAATCTCTGACCCGAGAAAGAAAGATGGTTTTCCTTGCTTGTTACAACTATTAATCTTCAATCTCCTCATGTAGATAGTTTTCCTGTCTGGTTTTAGGTGTTAATCTACAAATCAGCTGTTCAAATATAGTTGTCCTGTCTGGTTTCAGTTATTAATCTGGAACTTGAAAATTGTCGGTCGTTGAGATAGTTGTCCTGGCTTGTTACAGGTATTAATCTCTGACCCGAGAAAGAAAGATAGTTTTCCTGGCTTGTTATAGGTATTAATCTTCAATCTCCTCATGTAGATAGTTTTCCTAGCTTGTTACAGGTATTAATCTACAATCGGTCATCCACAGATAGTTGTCCTGGCTTATTATAGGTATTAATCTGGAACTTATTTTTGTTGGTCATTGAGATGGTTGTCCTATCTGGTTTCAGGTATTAATCTCCAATCTGAGAAAAAAAGATAGCTTTCCTGGCTTGTTATAGGTATTAATCTTCAATCTCCTCATGTAGATAGTTTTCCTGGCTTGTTACAGGTATTAATCTACAATTAGTTGTTCGCAGATAGTTATCCTGGCTTGTTACAGGTATTAATCTTGAACTTGCTTTTGTTGGTCGCTGAAATAGTTGTCCTGTCTGGTTTCAGGTATTAATCTATGACTTGAGAAAGAAAGATAGTTTTCCTGGCTTGTTACAGGTATTAATCTTCAATCTCCTCATGTAGATAGTTTTCCTGACTTGTTACAGGTATTAATCTACAATCGATCGTCCATAGATAGTTATCTTGGCTTGTTACAGGTATTAATCTGGGACTTGTTTTTTGTTGGTTGTTGAGATAGTTGTTTTGGATGGTTTCAGGTATTAATCTCTGACACGATAAAGAAAGATAGTTTTCCTGGCTTGTTACAGGTATTAATCTACAGTCGGTCGTCCATAAATAGTTGTCTTAGCTTGTTACAGGTTTTAATCTGGGACTTGGCAACATTGGTCACATAGATAGTTCCCCATCTGGTTTTAGGAATTAATCTATGGCCTATTGTATTTGTTGGTAAACCCGTCTTGCTTTTGGAGTTCATACCACTTGGTCGTGGAGATAGTTTCCCCATTTGGTTTCGTGCATTAATCTTTGACATGCTGCATAAGTTGATAGTGTTTGTACGTCTGCTAATTTAACCTGAAAAGGTAAAATGAATTTCATGCAATGTCATGATGTATGAATTGCATGATGCTCTCAAAATAAATTAGATTGTGATGTATGCATTTGTGTTGCATGTGCTATGATGTTTGTAAGATGATGCATGAATGCAATGTATGAACATGTCAGCTGTTCTATTCCAGTGTTGCAGAATTAGGGAAAATAAGTCCCTGATTGTAGATGGGGGTGAAGAATGTGAGTCTTCAAATATGTTGAAGTTAAATGCTAGGTGATGATCTTCTGTTGTTAGAGAAATAAACCCATTTGGGAAGGAAAACTCCATGAACCGCTTGGCGATTGTCAGAGTTAATCTATGTCATGATTGTATCTAGAGATGTGTTGAATAAGTGTCAGAATGATATATGTCTCTGGATCGTACCTGAACTGTTTCTATAGGAGAACCTGTAATAAGTGTCAGGATGACATCCGTCTCTAGATCGTACCTGAGTCGTTTCTAGAGAAGAATTTGGAATAAGTTTTAGGATGACATACGTCTCTGGATCACACCTGAACCGTTTCTAGAGGAGAATTTAGAATTAGTGTCAGGATGAGACCCATCTCTGGATCGTACCTGAACCGTTTCTAGAGGAGAGTCAACTTTTTTTTAGAATGTTTACGCTGGGGATTCCTATTTTTGTTGTTTTGAGATGAAATTCGTTGGGGAATTTTGAGAAGCTTGGAGACTTCACTGGGGGATTTTTTTTGTTGGAGCAGTAATTGGAGATTTTGCCCTATCGGGGATATGAGAACCTGACACCATTAGGTTTCATGCTGAGAATATGGCCCTGACCTTGTAGTAGAATGCGCCTGCCTCTCTACCTGGTGGAGAAAATATTTGTCGGGGATTTTGTAGATGGTTTAACTGTTATCCAAACTCTTGGAGTCGTTGGTGAATGCAAATCAGGGTAATAAAGCTTCTATTGATAGACAAGTGACGAGATGACGGGATGTAGTCGTACGCTTTAATCCCTAACTTTTGACCTGCTGCATAAGTTGATAGTGTTTGTATGTCTTCTAATTTAACCTGAAAAGGTAAAATCAATTTCATGCATTGTCATGATGTATGAATTGCATGATGCTCTCAAAATAAATTAGATTGTGATGTATGCACTTGTGTTGCATATGCTATGATGTTTGTAAGATGATGCATGAGTGCAATGTATGAACATGTCAGCTGTTCTATTGCAGTGTTGCAGAATTATGGAAAATAAATCCCTGATTGTAGCTAGGGGTGAGGAATATGAGTCTTCAAATATGTTGAAGTTAAATGTTGGGAGATGATCTTCCATTGTTAGAGAAATAAACCCAATTGGGAAGGAAAACACCTTGAAGTGCTTGGCGATTGTCAGAGTGAATCTATGTCATGATTGTATCTAGAGATGTAATGAATAAGTGTCAGAATGACATATGTCTCTGGATCGTACCTGAACCGTTTCTAGAGGAGAATCTGAAATAAGTGTCAGGATAACATCCGTCTCTGGATCGTACCTGAATCGTTTCTAGAGAAGAATCTGGAATAAGTGTCAAGATGACATTCGTCTCTGGATCACACCTGAACCGTGTCTAGAGGAGAATTTGGAATTAGTGTTAGGATGACATCCGTCTCTGGGTCGTACCTGAACCGTTTCTAGAGGAGAGTCCGCTTTGTTTAAAATGTTTACGCTGGGGATTCCTATTTTGTTGTTTTGAGATGAAATCCATTGGGGAATCTTGAGAAGCTTGGCGACTTCACTGGAGAATTTTTTTTATTGGAGCAGTAATTGGAGATTTTTCCCTGCCGAGGATATGAGAACCTGACACCATTAGGTTGCATGCTAAGAATATGGCACTGACCTTGTAGTAGAACGCCCCTTCCTCGGTACCTGTTGGAGAAAATATTTTCTGGGGATTTTGTAGATGGTTTAACTGTTATCCAAACTCTTGGAGTCCTTGGTGAATGCAGATCAGGGTAATAAAATTTCTACTGATAGACAAGTGACGAGATGACGGGATGTAGTCGTACGCTTTAATCCCTAACTTTTGCTTGGACTGTCCTTTCAGATTTTTAGTCCATCAGGATACCCTTTTTGGCCCAACCCGCCTTTTCAGGTTTTCGACTTGCCGGGTGTATAGATTTTTTTCATATATATATCCCTAATTTTTGTCCGAACTCTTTTGGTTCATTTTTGCCTAGGCCAGTCTGTAGCGGTAGAAAAGTTTAAGACTAAACCATTGGATTGACTAGACTTATACATATCAAAATAAAAATCTCCACCGCACTTTATTGTTTCCAAAGGAATGGGAAAAGAGCGAGTAACCCAGAAAGAAGGGGAAATATTCTAGGTAAGGGGGTTGTTTATGCAAAGAGAAGGTATTAACACCCTAAATATCTACGGTACTGCGCAGGAACCTCTTTGAAAAATCCGTATATTTTGGCTATAAAATGTCGTATGTAAAATAGATGGTGGAGGTGAGAAAATAAATATGTTTTTTATTATTTTTTCACTCGCCGCGGTTGCAAACCTTTAGTGCCTACGCACCACCGTTCGTGCAATAGGGGATCAGGGTACACGTAGTTCCTCTTCTAAAACTTTTAAAACACATGTGTGTTGGTTAATTTTATGAGATAAGACATCATCATCATTGTTCGTGTGGAAAACATACTTACTACCCACAATCATGAGAAAGTAGAATTTGCATCATCTCAAAGTGGAGGATATGACTTGGATTTTAAAATCAACAATGCCTCACTCAACACCCAAGTGGAAAATATCTCACTTCACTATGTATTGTAGAAGTATAGTTGTTTGCACCACTACAAGGATTGACAAGAGTCTAATCTTTTGAGAAAGGTTTTAAAACAGAAATCCAAGGTGGCAAAAATGGTTTGAAATGAGATTGATTTTCTTTTAGTCTTCTCACCAAAAATGTCAAGGTATTATTAAATTGATTGGAGTTTATTTATGAAAAATGTTTTGAAAATGCATGGACCTAAGTCCAAGTTTATTATGAAAATGGTTCAAGTTTAAAAAACAAGAAGAGTTTTCAAAAGGAGGGAGAAGATTTTTGAAATTAAAGAAGATGGGAGGAGAAGAAGAGACTATCCTAAAGCATAAGGTAAAAGCTAGGGATAAGAGCCACTAACCAACAAGAATCCAATATTTGAAATTACGAGTCAAGATAGAATTCACATTCTCTGGATTGAAACCAAGCAAGAAAATATACTAGACCTCTTGAGACAACTAAACTTCAAGTTTATTAAATCTTCACAAAAATTGGGCAAAGTAACAGTTGTATACAAGAGTATTCCAGATTACAAACAAAGAGTGTAATCACAATAACCTGCACACAAAACAAACAAACAACCAATGTCTTAAGGTAAACCTCAAGAACTCCAGACAAAATATCAATTAAGGTCACAAGGTCTCCAACATAGGCAAAGGTTTTTAATCCTAAATCTAAGAAGTCCAATACTCCATAATGCCAAGGATAGTAACCAAATAGTCCAAGTATCATTAAAGGGTTTTTTAGGGTTCATGTTGATTATTAGGTGTCTTAAAAGAGAAAAGAAAAAGCTCAAGTGATCAAAATAAAAATAATAAGAATATAAATGCTCAAGTTAGAAATATAAAATAATAAGAATATAAATGCTCAAGTGAGGAAAATAAAAATGGCATGAAATGTAATGCTTAAAGTAAATGGCACATAAATGATAAAAATAAAAGCATAAAGTGGAAACAATTTAATAATTAGTGGTTAGTTGGATGACCAACTTGAAACTTGCAATTGGAACTCATTAGAGGATTGGTAGAACAAAAGCCTCCACACAACAAGTTGCATTTTCTTTTTGTCAAGTATATCATCCATTTGGAATCCTCAAAAGTACCATTTAATGATCAACGATGTTTAAGTGATCCGCGTTTACCAAAAGTGTTGTAGACCCATTAGAGGATTGGTAGAAACAAAGCCTCCACACAATGAATCTCAAGGTTATTGTATCAAAGAGATCAAATTAACACACTTGGGCTTGCAAACATAGGTTTGGGCTGTGAATGATCATTTATTCGAATCAGGACAAAATTTAGTGTTATGTTAAGCAATCGTAAGTGGACTTATATAGAAGTCACACCTATTTTGAGGCCGGTTAATAGCAATCTATGCACCATTTTTTTTGAGACATGATATATAGATCATGCTCCAATAACACTTAGTGCAATAAGAAAGGGACAAGGTGAATAAGGATGAAAAAGAATATACAAACCACATTTGAATTGAAATTTAATAAAACTATAATTAAAATCATTCATCTATTTTTATGGAGGTAGACTCAACACCATAGGTCTAATGATATTAATAAAGTTCATGATCAAATTCAACCCAAGATCAGCCAGAAAAATAATCACAAAATAATATTGCATTTAATATATACATGAAAAATGTTTTTTAAAATGTTTTAAAATAGAAATAAGGGATAAAAATATCAACTATGTTCAAATTAATCAAGAAATATTAAGTAAGACAATAGAAAAATCAGAAATGAACTCAAATATTTTTATAAATTTTTTTGTAATTTTTTAAAGTCAGAAACTATTTTTAAAATTTAAAGAAATGAGTAAAATAAACCAAAAATGATAAAAAATACCAAAGTTAGAAATAAAAAATAAATGAGGTCACCAATATTTGTCACAATATCATTTGATTATTCCATATTTTTTTTCTGAATTTAAAAATGCATAAAAGTATTTTCAAATATTTAAAACAATTCAAATAAAGTGAAAATTTATAAAAAATATCAAAACACAAAATAAAATTGTGAAAAAATAAACATCAGAAAGAGAAAAATCAAAAATAATTTTCATAATATTTTGAAATTTTTTGAACTTAAAATGAATTTTCTATGTTTTTTGAAGATTAAAGCAATTAAATATAAAAATTAGAAATAAAAAATAAAGTCATAAATATGTGGAGTATTGGATGAGAGTCAAAACGCGTTAGTAATAAAATCCAAGGGATCCGGTGCGCTGTGCATATCATGCTCATTATTGAATAAAACATTGAATCAAATATAAATCAGAAATTTAAAAGTACAAATGGCGTTGTTTCATTGGTTAAAGGATGACACGTTGGTCATCTTCAACCTCCAGCCAGTCCCAAAACCAGGTTGCTCAATCTGTAAAATTAAATCACGATACATATGCCATTCGCTTCGTCTTCTCAAGACGAAGACAACCACACCTTCGTGACAAATTTATATAAATTGTAGCTTAAGCAAATTGGAAGAAAAGTTTTGAAAAGGGATTTGAAATTTCATGGTCAAAATGTGTTTCCAGATAAAAGCAAGTGTTGCGACTAGAACAAGGGCAATGATAGCTTCACAATGATATCAAAGTTTTGAAGAATTGATGAAGAAATCTGCCTATTGAAGTTGAGTTGCAGAGCTCTGAAAGTGGACTTATATGGATCAATGTAGGTCACGATTCTTGAAGGTAATTGTATGGTTATCTTCAGGGAAGATTAAGGAAGGTGAATTGATAGAAAAATTGGATTGAAAAAGGCTTGAATACTGATTTTGAAGTTGCAGAAAAATGAGTTATGAAGCAAGTTTGGCAGGGTGATTATGGATGTTCAAGCTTGAGGAAATGAATGAGGGATGACCATCTATTTATAGGGAATCAAATTAAATGTTCAAGCGTGTGAAATTATGAAGTTTGGAGGAAAATCATGTGAAGTTGCAAACAAGAAAAGTATGACTTCTACTTTGATCAAAACTAATCCAAAACACGCGTTTTGCTATTCTAATCACTTTTGGAAGTTCACTAAACATGTTTAGAAGCAAAAATGCGCAGAAACAATGTGTTTAGAAGCTAAATCAAGGATTTCAAATTCTGACTTTTGAAGAAACTTCAGTTTCAAGTTACCAAGTTCAAATCAATGGCATTCTCAACTCAAGGGGTATTAGGGCATGATTCTTGATGCTTTAGAAAGATGATATTATAAGCTTTGCAATGCGAAAATAATGGAATCAAATGGATGTTTGAGCTTAAAGTTACAATGAGTCAAAGTTGGGGAAAAAGGTTGACTTTCCATACTTAGAAATATTTCAAGTTTTTCTTCAAAGGTGACCTATAATGTTTTGCATCCTAACATGGCCTTCCACTTGGAATTTGCTCTTTACCAAAAAATATGGCATGAAATAGACCTCTTGAATTACATTTTGAAACTTGAATCATTCAAAATATCCAAAAATTAAGAAAGTTATGAATTGTTAAAGTTGGCAAAAAATCATGAAATGACCTAATATCTTTTGTATCCTTAGGGCATCTTCCATCCATTTTCTCACTTTGCACATAAAATAAGGAATAACGTTCACATCCTCAAGATCATTATGGAAAACGAGTGGGATCAAGGTGATAACAATTGACGATGTTATGATAATTTGAAGTCACACATGGGAAATTGGGGGTTCATTTGGAGGACTTGTAATATTTCTCCAACATTAAGTTTCTTCCATATGAGAACTCCTTGAAATTTTTGAAGTGATTTGTTAATAACCCTTTGAAGAGAAGGATGTTTTTGGAATCACTCAAAAATACCAAAAGATGAGTAAGATATACTTCTTTGAAGTTCAAAACCCTAGCTCCTAGATCATGAAAATCCTTTGAGGAACTTTGACAATTTTGAACAACCTTCTTGTACCAACACTTTTGCTTTGTAGATAGAAATTGTTGTGGTTGATAATGAGAACTCAAAGCAACCAAAAACACTTCCATATCTTGAGAATTGAGAGAAATATGCACTTATGACCAATGGGAACAAGGCCTTGTCCAACCATGACAACTTCTTCAATCAACCCCTTGTACTTTTGAATAAATATTAATAACTTTGAAATGTGGTGAACCAAAATAAACCTTACCATGCCATTTCTTCCAAAAAAACTTCTATGTCGAGGTTTGAACTTCTCAAGCTTTATTGACTAGGGCATGGAAATAAACTCATGAACCCATGGATCAACTTGCTAAGCCACATTGCCTTTACCTACATTATTAACAAGTAAGACAAACCAACATTTCATTTTATTAATTAAAAGGAAAGTCAAAACAAAACATGCATGATCACAAAAGAAAAACAAGTCAAGGTGCTTGATGATTCCTCAAAGAGCAAAGCTAAAGATAGGGAGGAGAACCAAAAGCCCTAATGTGATCTTGTTGTGATTGAATCAATATTGTATGATGAAAGGATCTTAGTGAAAAATATTGGGGTACAACAACTGCCCTTATTTAAGTTTCTTCTATCCATAGATATGAAGGTTAAAAATCTTTGTGTCGACATGATCGAAGATACTTAAATATAAAACAAGGTAAAAGGTAGGGATAAGAACCATCTAAACAACAAGAAGATAATACTTGACATTATGAGTCAAGATAGAATTCCCATTCCTTGGATTTAAACCAAAAAAGAAAATATACTAGACCTCTTGAGAGAACTAAACTTCAAGTGTATTAAGTCTTCATAAAAATTGGGCAAAGTAACGGCTGTATACTGGTGAATTCCAGATTAGAAACAAAGAATGTAACCACAATAACCTGCACGCAGAAACAAACAAGCAACCCAATGTCTTGAGGTAAACCTCAAGAACTCCAAACAAAATATAAATTAAGGTTACAAGGTCTCTAACATAGGCCAAGGTTTCTAACCCTTAGTCCAAGAAGTCCAATGCTCCATAATGCCAAGGATAGTAACTAAATAGTCCAAGTATCATTAAAGCTTTTTATGGTTCATGTGGATTATTAGGTGTCTTGAAAAAGAAAAGAAAAGCTCAAGTGAGCAAAATAAAAATAACAAGAACATAAATGCTCAAGTGAGCAAAATAAAAATGGCATGAAATGTAATGCTTGAAGTAAATGGTACATAACGCATAAAAATAAAAGCATAATGTAAAAACAATTTAATAATTAGTGGTTAGTTGGATGACCATCTTAAAACTTGCATTTCGAACTCATTAGAGGATTGGTAGAACCAAAGCCTCCACACAACAAGTTGCATTTGCTTTTTGTGAAGTATATCATCCATTTGGAATTCTCAAAAATACCATTTAATGATCAATGATGTTTAAGTGATCCGCGCTGACCAAAACTGTTATAGACCCATTAGAGGATTGGTAGAACCAAAGCCTCCACACAATGAATCTCAAGGTTATTAGATCAAAGAGATCAAATTAACATACTTAGGCTTGCAAACATAGGTTTGGGCTATGAATGACCATTTATTCGAATCGGGATAAAATTTGGTGTTGTGTTAAGCAATCGTAAGTGGACTTATATAGAAGTCGCATCTATTTTGAGGCCGGTCAATAGCAATCTATGCACCATTTGTTTTGAGACATGATATAAAGATCATGCTCCAATAACACTTAGTGCAATAAGAAAGGGATAAGATGAAGAGGGGTGGGAAAGAATATCCAAATCACATTTGAATTAAAATTTAATAAAATTATTATTAAAATCATCCATCCATTTTTATGGAGTTAGGCTCAACACCATGGATCCAATGATGTTAATAAAGTTCATGATCAAAAAATCAACCCAAGATCATCCAGAAAATAATCACAAAATAATATTGCCTTTAATATATAGATTAAAAAAGGGTTTTAAAATAGAAATAAAAGATAAAAATATTAACTATGTTCAAATTAATCAAAAAATATTAAGTAAGGCTATAGATAAATCAGAAATGGACTCAAATATTTTTATAAAATTTTTTGGTAATTTTTTGAAGTCATAAACTATTTTTAAAATTAAAAGAAATGAGTAAAATAAACCAAAAATGATAAAAAATCACAAAGTAATAAATAAAAAATAAATGAGGTCACCAATATTTGTTACAATATCATTGGATCATTCCATAATTTTTTTTCAGAATTTAAAAATGCATAAAAGTATTTTCAAACATTTAAAACAATTCAAATAAAGTGATAATTTATAAAAAAATATCAAAACACAATAAAATATGAAAAAATAAAAATCAGAAAGAAAAAAATCAAAAATATTTTTCATAATTTTTTCAGATTTTTTGGACTTAAAATGAATTTTCTATGATTTTTTGAAATTTAAAACAATAAAATATAAAAATCAGAAAAGAAAATAATTACCAAAAAGATGTGGACCAATGGATGAGAGTCAAAACCGTTAGTAATCAAATCCAAGGGATCTGGCGTGCTGTGCATATCATGGTCATTAGTGCATAATGCATAGAATCAAATATAAATCAGATTTTCAAAAAAAAAACAAGTGGCAAGCCATCATTGGTTGGAAGATGACACGTTGGTCATCTTCAACCTCCATTCTACGTGAGTTACAGGTCTCACAAATTGTAAAATCAGAAGCTCAGACCTATGTTATTCGCTTCATCTCTTAAAGACGAAGACAACCACACCATCGCGACAAATTTAAATAAATTGTAGCTCAAGCAAATTGGAAGGAAAGTTTTGATAAGGGATTTGAAATTTCATGGTCAAAACGTGTTTCCAGATAAAAGCAAGTGTTGCGACTAGAACCAGGGTAATGAGAGCTTCACAATGATATCAAAGTTTTGAAGAATTGATGGAGAAATCTACCTATTGAAGTTGAGTTGCGGAGCTCTGAAATTGAACTTCTATGGATCAATACAGAGCACAATTCTTGAAGGTAATTGTATGGTTAGCTTCAGGGAAGATCAAGGAAGGTGAATTGATGGAAATATTGGATTGAAAAAGGCTTGAAAACTGATTTCGAAGTTACAAAAAAATGACTTGCGAAGCAAGTTTGGCATGGTGATTCTGGCTGTTCAAGCTTGAGGAAATGAATGGGGGATGACCCTCTATTTGTAGGGAATCAAATGGAATGTTCAAGCGTGTGAAATGATGAAGTTTGGAGGGAAATTGTGTGAACCTAATACACGAGTAAGGTGTGATCTATTTTTCATCAAAACTCATCTAATCCTTGCGTTTTAAGGCTCTAATCCACTTTGGCAACTTGGTTAAACATGTTTAGGTCATAAATGTGTGCTAATTTGATATTTAGAAGCCAAAACATGAATTTCAAATTCTGACTTATGAAGAAACTTCAGTTCCAAGTTACCAAGTTCAATCCAATGGCATTTTCAGCTCAAGGGGTCTTAGCGCATGATTCTTGATGCTTTAGATAGACGAGGTTACAAGCTTTGGAATGGAAAAATAATGGAATCAAATGGATGCTTGAGCTGAAAGTTGCAATGAGTCAAAGTTGTGGAAAAAAGGTTAACTTTCCATACTTAGAAATATTTCAAATTTTTCTTCAAAAGTGACCTATAATGTTTTGCATCCAAACATGGCCTTCCACTTGGAATTTGCTCTTGACCAAAAAATATGGCATGAAATAGACCTCTTGAATGACATTTTGAGACTTGAATCATTCAAAATATTCAAAAATTGAGAGAGTTATGAATTGTTGAAGTTGGCAAAAAATCATGAAATGACCTATAATCCTTTGTATCCTTAGGGAATCTTCCATCCAATTTCTCCCTTTGAACATAAAAGAAGGGATAAAGTTAGAACCCTAAAGATCATTATGGAAAAATAGTGGGCTCAAGGTGATAAAAATTGACCAAGTTATGATCATTTGAAGTCACACATGGGAAATTGGGGGTTCATCTGGAGGACTTGTAATCTTTCTTTATCATCAAATTTCTTCCACATGAAAAATCCTTAAAAATTTTGAAGTGATTTGTTAATAACCCTTTTAAGATAAGGATGTATTTGGAATCACTCAAAAATACCAAAATATGATCAAGATATACCTTTTGAAGTTCAAAACCCTAACTCCTAGATCAAGAAAATGCTTTGAGGAACTTTGACAATTTTGAACAATCTTCTTGTACCAATACTCTTGATTTGTAAATAGAAGTTATTGAGGATAATAATGAGAACTCATATCAACCAAAACCACTTCCATATCTTTATAATTGAGAGAAATATTCACTTGTGACCAATGGGAACAAGGCATTGTCCAACCATGACAATTTCTTCAATTAACCCCTTGTACTTTTGAATCAATCTTGATAACTTTGAAATGTGGTGAATCAAAATAAACCTTTCCATTACATTTCTTCAAAAATAACTTCAATGGTGAGGTTTGAATTTCTCAAGCTTTATTGACTAGGGAATGGAAATAAACTCATGAACCCATGGATCAACTTGCTAAGCCATATTGACTTTACCTACATTATTAACAAGTAAGACAAACCATCATTGCATTTTATTAATTAAAAGGAAAGTAAAAACAAAAAATGCATGATCACAAAAGAAAAACAAGTCAAGGTGCTTGGTGATACCTCAAAGAATCAAAGATAAAGATAGGGAGGTGAACCAAAATCCCTAATGTAACCTTGTTGTGATTGAATCAATATGGCATGATGAAGGGATATTAGGGGGGAAATTGGGGTACAACAGCTACCCTTATTTAAGTTTCTTCTATCCAGAGATACGAAGGGTAAAAATATTCGTGTCTACGCGATTGAAGATACTTAAATATAAAAAAAATACTCTATTTTTGGACCTAAGATGCCATGAAATGCTTATGAATATGAATGCACATGAACAACTTCAAAGGGACGTAAAACACCACTAGGGATGTAGCAAAGGAAATGAGGATCAAAAGAGAAACATGACCAGAAAAATAGGTCACTGGTGGATCAAAAGACCTGACTCAAAGAGGATGGTAAAAAGGTCAAAGGATACACCAACTTTTACTGAAGGCGAGACTACCAACGTTCACTGAAGGTAGAAAGGTAAAATAAATAACAACACCAATGTTTACTTACGGTGAGCTACCAACATTTACTGAGGTTAGAGAGAAAAAATATATCATAACATCACCGTTCGTTGTCGATGAACTACCAACTTTCACTTAGGGTAGCAAAAAGATAACAATTACCAACTTTCATTGATGATGATCTACCAACTTTCACTGGAGGTAGAAGGAATATATCATAGCACCGTCGTTCATTGACGATGAACTACCAACGTTCACTGAAGGTAGAAAAAAGATAACAATCATCAACGTTCACTGATGATGAACTAACAACTTTCACTGAAGGTAGTAAGAGGAAGGAATATCATAGCACTACCATTCACAGACTGTGAACTACCAACGTTCACTGAAGGTAGCAAAAATATAACAATCACCGACTTTCACTAATGGTGACCTACCAACTTTCACTGAAGGTAGTAAGAGAAAATATCATAGCACCACCGTTCACTGACAGTGAACTACCAACATTCACTAAAGGTAGCAAAAAGATAATAATCACCAACTTTCACTGATGGTGATCTACCAACTTTCACTGAAGGTAGAGATGAAATATATCATAGCACCGCCATTCACTAACGATGAACTACCGACGTTCACTGAAGGTAACAAAAAGATAACAATCACCAACTTTCACTGATGGTGATCTACCAACTTTCACTGAAGGTAGAGAGAAATTATATCATAGCACCGTCGTTCACTGACAGTGGACTACCAACTTTCACTGAAGGTAGCAAAAAGATAACAAGTTTCCCCAAAATTCTAGCGTTTCACCTAGAATGGGTCTCAACTTCTTCTTTAAAAAAGGCACTCTGCCTGGAAAGGGTATATATAAGCTATCTCAAATTAAGAGACCTGCTACTTTCTATTATAAGAAGGATTGTAAAAATGAATTTTTGGGGAAAACAATATGGCTTCCTGGGGAATGAATCATAACTTCCTGGGGAATGAATTATGACTTCATGGGGAGTGAATTATGATTTCTTGGGGAAATGCCAATATATTCCTGCTGAGGAGATAAAGTCTTCTCGTGCAAAATAAATGCACATTTTAAAACCGAAGCTCGAAGCTTGCAGAAATCCAAAGTAATAATATTGTTGGGAAACAAAGATTCAAACCACAAATAAACTGGGATGGAAAAGTCAACCAAAATGCATCCTTTGTGAAATAAACTCAAGAGGGAAACCCAAATCGTCTAGACAAAGAGCTGTACATGAAGGATAAAACAAAATCTTCCACGATGGATACTTCAGTAGGGAAATTGAAAGAATATAAATACACTTTATGCTTAAGGCCAACACTCTATTGGAGAGAGGACAACATAACTCTGAATGATATGGTAATATGTCAACAAAATATTAACGAATGTGAATGAGAAATGATTTACTAAATTCAACTATGCATGATGTATGTATGAATGTATGAGTGTTATCATGTATATTCTGACAAAACAAAGATATAATAATAGGGATAAACAAGAAAAGCCAACTCAAGCACCAACAACACTCGACTAAATCTGATCCAGGATGAACATCCCAAAAAATAAGCACCAACTAAGGAAACAAAATTCTATCTCGTGGCTTAACTTCAATGGGGAGGAACATAATCCGGAAGTAAACAGATCATAGCGACAAAACAGTATGAATACAAGGATATAACATCCTCCTCTAGGCTTCACCGGGGAATAGCACTCAGACTTCAATGGGGAAACAAATTCTTTCATGGTCCGTACTTCTACTTGGGATTGCAATACTGATTTCAAACAAGGAAGATGGAAACCATATCAGTAAAACATTGACTGAGAATTTCGAGCCGACTTTAATGGAGAAATATCTTACATAATTCACTAAGGGAGATAACGCATCATCATCGAGACCTCAGCTGGGGACCTCGTGATGACTTCATTGGGGAGATACCAACACCACATCAAAGAGAGGAAACCCAGATACATTCTTCATAGGGGAAAATAGGGATACGTTCTTCAATATTGAGAGTAAGCATTGCATTAACCTCTCTGGGGAAAAGTATGAAATCTCATGGGGATAACAACTTGGAGGGTTTAAAAAATTCAAACATAATAGAAAGAAATAAAAATTATGGGGATTTCAAGTCAAACCCAACACTTGGCGAGTGAAAACCCAAAAAGTTGATAATCAATTCAAGACTTCTTAAATAAAACACTTCCCTGGTCTGATTATCGGGTAAACAAAATGCAAGAACCATAGAAAGGGAGATGCTTCATAAATGAGTTAAACTCATCATGCACAAGGAGAAAAGACTTATATCAAATAGTGAGGCCTTCACTGGGGAACCCTGGATTGAACCTTCATATCATGCAAACTTACTCCAACAAAAGATGCCATGGGATAACCTTCCTGAGGAATCAAGAAGTCAACATATAGAAAGAGGTCAAACTCTTGGGGATTTTAAATCAAACCCAACACTTGGCGGGTGAAAACCCAAAGGGTTGACAACTGTCTCAACACTTCTTAGAAAATACACTGTCCTGGTCCAATTCCTGGGAAATGAATACCAACAATAATGCCAATGCTGCCAAGAAGAGAAACATTTTGCAAATAATTCCATCACAACACGCCAAGGGGACAAGACCTTTTGTCATATGAGGGAAGACTTTGCTGGGGAATCCGGAATAGAGACCTTAGACAAAGAAAATTCAACATAATCAGAAAAGGAACCAACACTTGACTGGGGACACTGGGATCACAAACCTGATACCGCACCTTACGCCAATTGGTATAGTCTTCAATATACAATAAAAATGCACATACCAGCGAAAACAACTTGACAAATCCTTCCCGGGGGAAAACAAAACTTCATAAAATTAAGGGAGTTCGTCCATTCTTGGGATCACCATCTTTGTTTTCCTCTTGAATCACAAAATCTAAAGTAAAAGTAAGTTGTAAATTCTTTTTTGAAAAACAATTTTGTTATTTAATCTTTTCGCTTTGAAAATTATCATTAATAACAAATGGAGTCTTTGTAAGCTGAATAAAAGTAAGAACTACAAATAATTGGGTAAAAGCTCAAATTTTATTGATAGAATGTTAGTCTGCTAATGGCGAGACTCCATGGATAATTACAAAGTTTAGAAAATGGTAATATATATAATGGAAAAGACACATTGAGATACAATGACCACTATTCCCTCTAACAACTTTGAAATTCTGAGCAGCAGCTTCTGTTGAAGTATTGTGAGGACCCAAGAAAATTGTTGCTTGAATGATCAAGTCTTGTATGATGCAGTTACTTTCCAAGAAAGTCCATAACTTTTGCCTAAGCTACCTGTAGCGGTAGAAATGTTCAAGACTAAGCCATTGGATTGACTAGACTTTATACAAATCAAAATAAAAATCGCCACCGCACTTTATTGTTTCCAAAGGAATGGGAAAAGAGCGAATAACCCAAAAAGAGGGGGAAATATTCAAGGTAAGGGGGTTGGTTATGCAAAGGGAAGGTATTAACACCCTAAACATCTACGGTACTCCGCAGGAACCTTTATTTCAATAGGGGATCAAGGTACACGTAGTTCCTCTTTTAAAAATTTGAAACACAAGTGTATTAATTGATTTTAAGAGATAAGACATCATCGTCATTGTCTGTGTGGAAAACATACTTACTACCCACAATCATGAGAAAGGAGAATTTGCATCATATCAAAGTGGAGGATATGGCTTGGATCTTAAAATCAACAATGCCTCACTGAACACCCAAGTGGAAAATATCTCACTTCACTACATATTGTACAAGTATAGTTGTTTGCATCACTACAAGGATTGACAAGAGTCAAATCTTTTGAGAAAAGTTTAAAGATAAAAGCCAAAGTGGAAAAATGGTTTGAAATGAGATTGATTGACTTTTGGTCTTCTCACAAAAAATGTCAAGGTTTTATTAAGTTGATTGAAGTTTAATGATGAAAATGTTTTGAAAATGCATGGACCTAAATCCAAGTTTATTATGAAAATGTTTCAAGTTTCAAAACAAGAAGGGTTTTTAAAAGGAGGGAGAAGATTTTTGAAATTAAAGAAAATGGGAGGAGAAGAAGGGGCTATCCTAAAGCATAAGGTAAAAGCTAAGGATAAAGACTATCTAACCAACAAGCCAAAGCTTGACATTATGAGCCAAGATAGAATTCCCATTCTTTGGATTGAAACAAAGAAAGCAAAGATACTATACCTCTTCAAGTGTATTAAGTCTTCACAAAAATTGGGGAGAGTAACGGCTGTATACGGTTGAATTCCAGATTACAAACAGAGAATGTAATCACAAAAACCTGCACACAAAAACAAACAAGCAACCCAATGTCTTAAGGTAAACCTCAAGAACTCCATACAAAATAATCAAATAAGATCAAAATGTCTCCAAGATAGGCCAAGGTTTCTAATCCTAAGTCCAAGAAAAAGTCTTATACTCCATCATGCCAAGGAAAGTAACCAAATAGTCCAAGTACCATTAAGAGTTTTTAGGGTTTATGTTGATTATTAAGTATCTTAAGAAAGGAAAAGAAAAGCTCAAGTGAGAAAAGTAAAAATGACAAGAAAATAAATGCTCAAATGAGCAAAGATGAAAATTGCATGAAATGTAAATGCTAAAAAAATAAAATAAATAAATAGTACATAAAGCATAAAAAGAATAAAAACATAAGATAAAACAAGTCAATAATTAGTGGTTAGTTGGATGACCATCTTGAAACTTGCATTTGGAACTCATTAGAGGATTGGTAGAACCAAAGCCTCCACACAACAAGTTGCATTTGCTTTTTGTCAAGTATATCATCCATTTGGAATTCTTACAAGTACCATTTAATGATCAACGATGTTTAAGTGATCCGCGTTGACCAAAGGTGTCATAGATCCATTAGATGATTGGTAGAACCAAAGCCTCCACACAATGAATCTCAAGGTTATTGGATCAAAGAGATCAAATTAACATACTTGGGCTTGAAATCATAAGTTTGGGCCACGAATGATCATTTATTCGAATCAGGACAAAATTTAGCGCTATGTTAAGAAATCGTAAGTGGACTTATATAGAAGTCGCACCTATTTTGAGGTTGGTCAATATCAATCTATGCACCATTTGTTTTGAGACATGATATAGAGAACATGCTCCAACAACACTTAGTGCAATAAAAAGGGGATGAGATGAAGATGATTAGGGCAAAAAAAGGAATAAACCACTTTTGAATTAAAAATTTAATCAAACTATTATTAAAATCATTCATCCATTCTGGTGGAGTTGAACTCAACACCCAAGATCTAATGATGTTAATAAAGTCATGATCAAAAAATCAACTTAAGACAGCCAGAAAATGATCACAAAATAATAATATATTTAATATATACAATAAAAGGGTTAAAAAATGTTTAAAAATAGAAAATAATGAGGAAAAATATCAATTATGTTCAAATTAATCAAGAAATGAAAAATAAGGCCATAAAAAAAATCAGAGATGGATCCAAATATTTTTATAAAAAATTTGGTAATTTTTAAAAGTCAGAAACTATTTTTAAACTATTTAAAATTTCTAAAGCAAACATAAAATAGATTAAAAATAGTAAACCTCAACATAAAATTCCATAAAATTTTCAGAAAGTCAAAGATATGCAAAATAATATTTATGAATTTTTCCAGAATTAAAAAATGTCAGAAAGTATTTTTTTAAGTAATTAAAAGAAAGCAAATAATACAAAAAATATGAAAACTACCAAATGTTAAAATAAAAATGTGAAAAATATTCATGAGATCAGAAATAATTCAAAGTATTTTTGTGAATTTTTTCATAATTTTTGGATAAAAAATAAAAGAGTTATGAATTTTTGAAAATTTAATCAAATAAAATATAAAATCCGAAAATAAAATAAAACCAAAAAGATGTGGACCATCAGATCATAGTCAAAACGCGTTAGTAAGCTAATCCAATGGACCAGACGCATTGTGCTTGATATGGACCTTAGTGAAATACACATGGGATCAGAAAAAGGGCAACCAATAAAATTAAAATGCTTGGCACGCTATCATTGGCCGAGACGAGACATGTTATCATCTTCAACCTCCAGACACCCTGCAATGGGGATTTTGTGAGATCCTTCAAATGGAAAAATTAGGATCCCTGTTTAGCATCATTGAACTCGTCTCTTCAAGACGATTCTAACACAACCATCGCGCCAAATTTATATAAGGTATGGAGAGATCTATGAATCAAAAACTCAAAAAATAGCGAGCACCTTCAATTTGGGATTTCTCTCTCAATTCTCAATGGATTTAAAAATTGTAAGCAGCATTAGAATCAGACAAAGGAGTAGAATAAATTAGTGTTTGATTTGGATCCAAATGGTGGAGAATTCTACCTTTTCGAAGTTCAAGTAAGAAGCTCTGAAACTGGATTTCTGTAGCTTGAATTATGGGTCGTTTTGATTGGTTTAAGTGCTGGAGAGTTTGCATGATGCTCAAGGATGATGAATGCACAAAGAATTTTGGAAAAGGAAGCTTAAATTTCAAAAACTGAATTCAACAAAAGTGGGTTCGTGTGAAGTTTTGGTAGGATGTTCTTGGCTCTCTAAGCTTGGGAAAATGGATGGGGGATGACTCTCTCTTTATAGGGAAGAAAATGGGATCAAAAGGGAGAGTGAATGATGCGTTTTGGAGGGAATTCGTGTGGGTCTGCATCATGAAGAAAGTGTAACTCAATTTTGATCAAAACTCAGCTAAATCATGCATTTCATGATGCTAATCACCCCTGGCAAGTTGCTAATCATGTTTAGAAACAAAAACGCATGGAAAACTTGTGATTTAGAGCCAAAACAAAGATTTCAAAATCCTGACTTTGTGAAAAATTCAGTTTCAAGTTACCAAATTCAAATCCATGGCATTTCCAACTCAAGGGGTCTTAGGGCATAATTCTTGATGCTTTGGAAAGATGAGGTTACAAGCTTTGCAATGGAAAAATAATGGAATCAAATGGATGCTTGAGCTGAAAATTACATGGAGTCAAAGTTGAAGAAAATAAGTTGACTTTCCATACTTTGAAATATTTCAAATTCTTCTTCAAAAATGACCTATAATCTTTTGTATCTAAACATGGCCTTACACTTAGAGTTTGCTCTTGACCAAAAAAGATGGACTGAAGTAGACCTCTTGAATGACATTTTGAAATTTGAACCACCCAAAATCTCCAAAAATTGAGTAAGTTATGACTTGTTGAAGATGACCAAAAATCATGAAATGACCTATAATCTTTTGCATTCTTAAGGCAACTTCCATCCATTTTCTCACTTTGCACATAAAAGAAGGCAAAAGGTACACATCTTCAAGATCATCATGGAAAAATAATGGACTCAAGGTGATAAAAATTGAACAAGTTATGACCATTTGAAGTCACATATGGGCAATTGGGGATTTATCTAGATGACTTGTAATCTTTCTCCTTCACCAAGTTCTTTCCACATGAAAACTCCTTGGAAATTTTGAAGTGATTTGTTGGTAACTCTTTGAAGAGAAATATGTCTTTGGAATCACTCAAAATACCAAAAGGTGAGCAAGATATGCTCCTTGGAAGTTCAAAACCCTAGCCTCTAGATCAAGAGAATGCTTTGAGGAACTTTGACAAGTTTGAACAAACTTCTTGTGCCAACATTCTTTCTTTGTGAATAGAATTTGTTGAGGATGATGATGAGGACTCGTAGCCACTAAAACCACTTCCATATCTTGAAATTTGAGAGAAATGTGCTCTTGTGACTAATAGGAACAAGACCTTGTCCAATCATGACAACTTCTTCCCTCAACCCCTTGTACTTTTGAATCAATTTTGATAACTTTGAAATATGTTGAACCAAAATAAGCCTTGTCATGCCATTTCTTCCAAAACAACTTCAATGGTGAGGTTTGAACTCCTCAAGCTATGTTAACTAGGGCATGGAAATAAACTCATGAACCCATGGAGCAACTTGCTAAACCTCATAGCCTTTACTTACATTATTAACAAGTAAGGCAAACCCACATTGCATTTTATTAATAAAATAAAAATCTAAGCAAAATATTCATGATCATAAAAGAAAACAAGTCAAGGTGCTTGGTAATTCCTCCAAAAGAGCAAAGCTAAATGATAGGGAGAAGAACCAAAAGTCCTAATGTGATCTTGTTGTGATTGAATCAACATGGTATGATGAAGGGATCTTAGGGGCAAAAATTGGGGTATAACAGCTGCCCATATTTAAGTTTCATCTATCCAGAGATACGAAGGTTGAAAATCTTCGTGTCGACGTGATCAAAGATACTTAAATATAAAACAAACCCTATTTTTGGCCCTAAGATGCCATGCAAATGCTTATGCATATGAATGCCTATGAACAATACCAAAGGGACGCAAAGTATCACTGGGGATTTCACAAAAATGAAGAAACAAAGGAGGAACCCCACCAGGAAAATAAATCACTAGTGGACCAAAAGAATTGAATCAGAGAGGAAGATAACAAGCATCGACGTTCACTGCCAATGGTCTACCAACGTTCACTGAAGGTAGAAAGAGAAAATATCATATCATCGCCATTCATTAACGATGAACTATCAACGTTCACTGAAGATAGCAAAAAGATAATAAACACTGACGTTCACTGCCGATGTCCTACCAACGTTCACTGAAGGTAGAAAGAGAAAATATCATCTCATCGCCGTTCACTGATAATGAACTATTAATGTTCACTGAAGATAGCAAAAATATAATAAACACCAACTGTGATACGGTGGGAGAACTGACTTGAGGGTTTTGCGTTTTATCGCAAATGTTGCGGTTTAGCAAGAGTCGCCACTGACTTTTCTTTTATCAAAAAGGAAAGGTGAAAAAGCACAGGAAAGACCTTTGAGATTGTTTCTTGAGTTTGGGGAGTAGATTATGAAAAGGGAAGGTATTAGCACCCTTTTCATCCATGGTTTTCCATGGGAATCTTAGTTACTTGCTAGATCACTTGCTTTTGTTTTGAAATTGTGCTTTGTGTGGTTTTTGAAGGTATTTTGTAAAAGAGGCCATTGTTTAGGCAATCTTTGTAATGATTCTCGTTCATAAGAATGTATACAAAGATGTTTGTTTTTTTATTAAATGTTTTCAATGTGGAGGAATTCTTACAAGGCTGACTTGGATAGTTTTCCTGCGAAGTGAATCCATATCCTATAAAACAAGAACAAAGATGAATCTCCAAAATCCTTGAAATGGTTAGTGGATGCATATGATGCTTATGATGTCCATGATGTTATGTACAAGTATGCATATACAAGCAAAACAAACAAGTTCTTAGTTTAGGCTTGCATGGGGTTTTATAGATAAGTACCCTCTTGAAGTTTAGTTGGCTCAAACCTGTCCTAGTAATAGTAACCGGGTTGTAACGAGCTCAATATCACCGGATTGTTTCCTTGGTCATTGTTTCAGCTTAAGCCTCTTTAATGGCGACCAAAATATCCCAAGAAACCAAACCTCAATGAGTGTAGTATCGATTATCTACCAACTTCGGACTGCACCAAAGCCGGTTATCTCACTACATCCTAAAGGCCAAGTTGGTCAAGTAAAGGGTTCTAGAAGTTCATTAGTGCTTCATGACATCACTCAGCGTTCCTGTATTCTCTTTGATTAACTCAAAGGCTATAGATACCCACAAATATGTCACACTAACATAGCTATTGCTTAGACCATGTCGGTATACCCCACACAATTTCCATAATGTATTTCTATTTACCTATAATGTATCCCAAATCCGGGTTGGAGGATTCAAACCCAAACAAAGAACCCTAATTTAAAGCAAATAAGTCAAACAATGTAAGCAAATAAATGTGATCTAGCCCTAAGGTAACCCCACTTTTATAAAATTCCCTAGCAGAGTCACCAGTTCTGTGATACGGTGGGAGAATTGACTTGAGTATTTTGCATTTTATCGCAAACGTTGAGTTTTAGCAAGAGTCACCACTGACTTTTCTTTTATCTAAAAGGAAAGCTGAAAAAGCACAAGAAAGACCTTTGAGATTGTTTCATGAGTTTGGGGGGTAGATTATGAAAAGGGAAGGTATTAACACCCTTTTCATCCATGGTATTCCATGGGCTCTTAGTTACTTGTTACATCACTTCCTTTTGTTTTGAAATTATGCTTTGTGTGGTTTTTGAAGGTATTTTGTAAAAGAGGCCATTATTTAGGCAATCTTTGTAATGATTCTCGTTCATAAGAATGTATACAAAGATGTTTGTTTTTTTTTTAAATGTTTTCAATGTTTGTAAAATGTTTGGAAATGTGTGTGTGTTTGTTTTTGAAAGTAGCAAGGATAGTTGTTTGAAAATAGATCAAGTAACTAGAAGCAATCTACTTACTCAAATGTCTTTCTTGTTCATTTTTTATTCTTTTGACATTTTTGTCTTACCATTGATTTGGTAAGCAACCCTATCTTTGGATGTAAACGGGACGGGCGTGGGTCATCTTATAACCATGATTAGCAATGTGGCAAAGTATCTTAGCATTTTTGGGGGACCAATATCATTTTGTAAGGCAACTTAGAATAGCGTCATCGAGGGACTATGATCTTATACTTCGCATGCATAATATGGCCATTTTTGTATAAGGCAACCAAGTGGAGAAACCCTAAGGATGCTTGTGTGCAAGTGTGTTATTTTCATGCTTTGTTTGTATTGTATTAGGGTTTTCTATTTGCTTTGTTTTGATCTTGCCATACAAACCCTAATTACTAGCATTGTATATAAAAGCAGTAAATTGCATAATTTAAAGATTGCTACGTTATTACAACATTTTTATGGGAGGGGAAATACAAATTATGAATGGGGATTTTCAATAATGTAAATCTAATAAAGGTATTACAACAAAATCGAATTTGTACAAATGTTTGAATCAATAAGATATAATATAAATTAAATATTCAATATTATGTATATGCAAGAAAAAGATTTTTTTATTTTTATGTGAAAAGAAGTTTTAACCTGATCCTAAAAATATTAAAAAAGGAAATTATTTCTTGAGAAAAATGGTTAACCTTAATTTCTAATTAAAGGGAAAATAAAGTTCTTTAGGTATTATTTCTTTGTGTATTTTTCTATTAAAAATAATAAATAATATCTTATGAAAATATTTTATATATCAAAAATAAATATTTTACAAGTATGAATAAAAAAGGAATAAAATAGTTAACCTAATTCTGTTATATTTACAAGTTTATTTAAGAAAGAAATAATTAATATATAGTTTAATAAAAATATTTTTTATTTGAAAATAAAATAAAATAAACAAAATACAAAATTTAATATGTTTATATTTTTCATGATTTTATGTATTTAAGAAAAAATTTAATAAAAGAAAAAAAAAATAAAATAAAAAAAATAAATAAAAGTGAATGAAAATAGTTGGGCCAGGGGGTATCCTGTGTAATCAGGTGTTATCATGTTAGAAAAAAAAATGCTAGGCCCAAGTATTGAAGCCCATCCTGCAAATAACCAAAAAAGATGAAAAAATATGTGAAAATGCAAAAAGGCAGGCACCAAGGCTCGAACCCATGACCTTGGCATTCTCAGCGTGCTGCCTTGCCACTGGGGTGGCTGTACATTCGTTAGTTTATATGAAACAATAAAAACATAACGTAAAAAGCTTCCTTTCCCTGTACTTCATCTTCTTCCTCAAGCTGGCCAGAAGCTCTGTATCTTTCTCATCTCTCCATGAAAATGGAAACTTCAAACATGAAAGTGATAGTACTCATTCCCACGATCTCAACCATGTAACTTATGGAAACTAACAATCAAAGCTTAAAATGAATTTTGAAAGCCCTAATTTTAAACCTAATATTTACAAGAATTTGAACTTCAAAAATCTCTATACATAATGATCAGAAATGAAATCTATGCACATGGTTAGCTTCAGCACTATAATATCTACATTTTTCTTTCACAAATCATGACCAATGGACGCCTGTATGAAGAGATAAAAGTTGGAATTCTTACCTCTTTCAGCTAAGATCGTGAATGGAGTTTGAGTGAGATTTAGGAAGGCCTGAAGGTTGCTTTAGCTTGCTTGAACCTCCATGAGTGTGTTCCAATCCTTGCCTTGCTTTGGAAGTGCCTGGAACTCTCTATCCAAGTCAACCTGCAAGCTTGAAAAACAAAAATGGCAGATGAAGAAGGAGGAATTACAGTGCAGGGATGATGGTCTGAATCACTTAGATATGAGGTAGGTAAAGTGTTTGAATGATTAAAACTTGAAACGCACGAGCAAATTGATGGATTGCTATGCTTGGACACCAACTGCAAGTTTTGACAGTTTTTTTGGTGATATGGAGTTTTGGAGTGTTTCAGCGCTTTAGCAATCGTGTTCTCAACTGTAATATCTTTGTGTATTAGTATGGAAAAGATTTTTTGTCATCTCTTCAACAGATTTTCAGTTGTAGGCTTTTTTCACACTTTCTTGCTTTTGAAGCAAAGTGAAGAGACAAGTCTCCACATCCTTGTACTGGCCTGCTTGGAGTTGGTATAAGCTCTATACAAGTTGCTTTAGATCTGTAGGACTTGTGTGTGCAGAGAAGACAATTCCAATACTCAAGAATTGAAAATTTGCAAAAGTTAAGCTTTTTCAAAATGGCAATGGCAACTTTGTGCTATTTATGGAAATAAAGCTTGGACAAAGACCTTTGGGCTTGGATTAAGGCTTTGTCATCTGAGTAAGCATTAAATTATGAAGTGAGAAACAAGTTTGAGACCTATAAAGCAAGAATTAGGCAGCATGGGTTCAAATTTGAATATTGTTTTTCATGAAATGGCTTGAATTCAAAGTGAGAAATTGCCAATTTCATCTCTTCGATTCTCTCTACTCAAGAATAATGTCAAGGAGTTCTGGGACATTTTGGAAAGCTTGCAATGTGCTCTATAACTCATATTTGAAATGAATTTCAAGATTCCCCTTGGAACTAGGTGAAATTTTTCCATGAAGTTGGGTCAAAAACCTGCCTAAATTAGGGCAAAATTTCACAAAGTTATTTTAGTTCATGGGCATGTATTAACAAAATTATATCTTGAGATCCAAGCATCTTTAGGGAAAAATGTGTGAATCAAAGTTGTAGATTTCATGGAGGTCTACAACTTTCATGTTGGGAACTTTCTTTGAATCATCTTGTATCATGGTGGAAAATTGGCTTAAAGTTTAGAAAAAATAAGAAATTTTCTATACTTAGAAAAATTTCGAAGTTAAAAAATTTCAAATTTTAAAACCAAATCTTCAATCTTTGATTCCTTGATGAAAAAGTTTCACATTTTGACATGTCTTGATGAATTATGATCCTTGGCACTTGATTTTGACCAAAAAGTCAAAGTTTGACTTTTCAGTATACAGTTGACTTTTGATCAATTGACTGCAAATTTCATCTGTCAATCCAATGAAATTGCAATGTTTTGAACCATGTCATTAGGTCAAGATGATACAATTGAATCCTTGAAATCATGCTTCAAATCAATTGGTCATTTGCTAGGTCAAAAATCATAAATTTCCCTTTCCCAGTCAAAACCCTAATTTTGACCATTTTGCCCTTTTGATGATTTGATCAAATTTCTTAAGGAATTGTGGTCCAAATTTGATCAAGTGACATACATGAGTCTAAAATGTTGATGTGGATGAAAATTTATGAATTTTTAGTGTAAATTGGCAATGGTTGACTTTTTCCCTAATACATCTGATTTTTAGGTCAACTATCCAATTGACTGATTAGAAATGTGGTTCAAGGATTGAAACTTGTCATGAGTAATCTTAGGGGTCCATAATGATGTTTGAAAGTCATATGAAGCATTTATAGTCCAAAAATACTTGTGCAATCTCAAACCCTAATTTTGGGTTATCAGTGCAAGATGAGATGTCTTGAGCTGATCAAACCCTAATCCAGTCTTGGGTCAAAGAGATCTTGTGAGAAAAGTCTTGATAAATGAGAGGGCAAATTTTGGGGTATAACAACTGCCCCTGTTCAATCTTCTTAAACCTGAAGAGTTAGATTGACGAGCTTTGCCACTCGTGACTTAAAGGTGAAAGATGATTGGACACTAGAGTGCCCAGAAATTTGCACTCAACGTTGTGTAGTTGAGGGAATGGGCTTAAAGATTCCATTTGGAGATGTGATAGAATCTTGTTGGAGATGCGCTTGTAGATGCCATCCAAGAATGTTTGTTGAATCGTAAGTTGTAAGCTGAAAGAATGAGTATTAGAATTTGCATCCATGTCTGGAGCGTGTCTGAACTGTTTGTGAAAGTTGAATCTAAATGAGTATCAGAATGGCATCCGTGTCTGGAGCGTATCTGAATTGTATCTGAAGTTGAATCTGAATGAGTATCAGAATGGCATCTGTGTCTAGAGCGTATCTGAACTATATCTGAAGTCTGAATCTGAATGAGTATCAGAATGGTGTTCATGTCTTGAGCGTATCTGTACTGTATCTGAAAGGTTGTATATGAATGATTATTAGGATGGCATCCGTGTCTAGAGCATATCTGAACTGTATCTGAACTTTGAAATCTGAATGAGTAACAGAATGGCATCCGAGTCTAGAGCGTATCTGTATTGTATCTGAAAGTTGAATCTGAATGAGTAACAGAATGGAATCCGTGTCTGGAGCATATCTGCACTGTATCTGACTGTATATTGTTAATGGTAGCTGTTAATCTTATCCTAAAAAGGGTAAAATGTTAGCTGAAACACAAAGTTATGTTGCATGAAATATATGATGCAATGTATTTGCTTTATCAATGTTTATGATATATGGATGCAATGTATGCGTATGTAAGCTAATTTGTTGTATTGCTGTTTGATTGAGGAAAATAAATCCTTGAAAGCTGTTGAGGATATGTTGAACTTCCATGTCTTGGAGTTGAAGTACTGACGAACTCTTGTTGAGAGAAGTAAATTCTATTGCGAGGGCAATGCCGTGTACTGCTTGTAAGATCTGCTTGGGGAATCTTGAGAAATTTGACGATTTCTACTGGGGATTAATAATTTGAAATTTGTTCCGCTTGGGGATTTAAATGACATACTGTGGGGATTACTTATGGAATAGCCTAGAGACGTTTTCATGTCCTTTCAACCTATTAGTAATTGTATTTCTGATTTTGTTCATTTGTAAACAGTAATTATGTTCAAATGCATATGTTCATCAATGAATCATTGGACGTTTTTGCAAATAAAACACAAGTGTAAAGAAAAAGACAAAGGAGACAAAGGAGATATCTTTGTATTGACTTTGAATAAGTATTTTATACAAAAGAGACAAAAATTCTAGTAAGAGAATGGTGCCATAAAACAAGAAGAATTTATACAAAGAAAGATAGCTATGTGTAATAATCCCATGGGGTTCCCATTCTGCTATAGCCTTCCTATCTCCGAATATCTTGTCTATTTGTTGCTTCGTCTGAAGATGATTGAATTGATCAGAATATCCAAGTTTATCAGTGGATATTAGAGGTTGTCCGCAAAGTGATTCGACGGGACATAGTCATACGCTTTAATTCCCTAACTTTTTCCTGGACCGCCCTTTCAAGTTTTCAGTCCACCGAGAAACCCTTTTTTGCCCAAGTCGCCCTTTTGGGTTTTCAACTTGCCGGGTGTACAGATTTTTTTTCTATTTTATCCCTAATTTTTGCCCGGACCTTTTTGGTTTGCCGGGATGCCCTTGTTTTGCCTAGGTATGTCAACCTAACGGGTCTCTTATGCATAGTATCTTTTGACTATGTCCGCGTTCGCAGGGTGTGGCAAGTCGTCGCCATCCATGGTGGTCAAAATCATTGCCCCACCGGAGAATATATTTTTGATTACAAGTGGTACTTCATAGGTAGGAGTCCATTTTCCCCTGGGATCACTTTGTGGTAAGATGATACGTTTGATCACTAGATCCCCGACTTGATATGCTTGGCGCCTGACTTTCTTGTTGAAAGCCTTGATCATCCGTTTTTGATACATTTGACCATGGCAGACAGCAATAAGTCTTTTTTCATCAATTAAGTTCAGTTGATCAAGTCGAGTCTGGATCCAATCGTTTTCATTCAATCCTGCATCCTTCATGATTCTCGGAGAGGGGATCTGAACCTCAACAGGTAGAAAAACCTCCATGCTGTAAACCAAAGAATAAGATGCTTCCCCGGTTGATGTGCGAGCCGTGGTACGATACCCGTGGAGAGCGAATGGTAGAATCTCATGCCAGTCTTTATATGTGACTGTCATCTTTTGTATGATCTTTTTAATATTTTATTTGTAGCTTCAACGTCACCGTTCATCTTTGGCCGGTAGGGAGAAGAATTGTGATGCTGAATTTTGAATTGCTCGCACAAGGAGGTGATCATAGTGTTGTTAAGATTTGTACCATTGTCAGTGATGATCCTTTCCGAGATACCGTACCGGAAAATGAGATTTTGCTTGATGAAGCGGGCAACAAGATTCTTAGTAACGGAAGCGAAGGAAGCTGCTTCGACCCACTTTGTAAAGTAATCAATAGCCACTAGGATGAAACGGTGTCCATTGGAGGCTGTTGGCTTGATCTCCCCAATCATATCAATTCCCCACATAGCAAAGGGCCAAGGAGCCGTCATGACATTCAGAGGAACTGGAGGTATGTGCACCTTATCAGCATAAATTTTACACTTATGACAGGTCCGAGAGTGTTGATAGCAATCTGCTTCCATGGTAGACCAATAATAGCCTGCCCGTAGGATTTTCTTCGCCATCGTATGCCCACTGGAGTGAGTGCCAAAAGTACCTTCATGTAATTCAGCCATGATCTTTTCCGCTTCAACCTTATCCACACACCGAAGCAAAATGAAGTCATGATTACCTTTGTACAGTATGCCATTACTCAAGAAGAACTTAGCAGAGAATCTCCTTAAGAACTTCTTATCATTGATTGAAGCTCCTTTTGGATATTCTTGAGCCTCGAGATACCTCTTGACTTCATGAAACCAAGGCTGGTCCACTACCTCTTCAGTATTAATCTCATGACAGTGTGTTGGTTCATCCATTCGTTCGATGGTGATCAGGGGAGCTTCGTTATCCCAATTAAGTTTAAACATAGATGACATTGTAGCTAGAGCGTCTGCTAGCTAATTTTCTTCTCACGGGAAATGCTCGATGGTAATCTTCTCAAAATATGGTAGCAATGTCAAAACATGTTTTTTGTAAGGGATAAGGTTTAGGTGCTTAGTGTCCCATTCCCCTTTGATCTGACTGATGACCAAAGCTGAATCTCCAAACACATCTAAAGCTTTGATTCCCAAGTCTATGGCAGCTCTGAGACCAAAGATGCATGCGTCGTATTCCACCATGTTGTTCGTACAGTTGAAGCAAAGTCTGGCAGTAAAAGGAGTATGACACCCTTATGGAGATATGAGTACAACACCGATACCATTACCAAGTGAATTGGATGCCCCATCAAAGAACAGGGTCCATCGGGATCCTTTTTCAGGTCCGTCATATGGCCTAATTTCTTCACAGTTGTCTAAAGTCATGATGTCTTCATCCGGGAATTCGAATTTCATGGACTGGTAGTCTTCTACAGCTTGGTGAGCAAGGTGATCAGCCAATACACTTCCCTTTATAGCTTTCTGGGTAGTATATTGTATGTCATATTCTGTTAGGATCATCTTCCATCTAGCTATCCTTCCAGACAGAGCAGGCTTTTCGAAGATGTATTTTATCAGATCCATCTTAGATATCAACAAGGTAGTATGAGTCAGCATATACTCTCTTAGCCGGTGAGCAGCCCATGCCAGAGCGCAGCAAGTTTTCTCGAGCATTGAATATTTGGTTTCACAGTCGGTAAACTTTTTTCTCATGTAGTAAATAGCGTGCTCTTTTCGGCCAGACTCGTCATGGTGCCCCAATACACACCCCATTGAGTTCTCTAAAACGGTCAGATACATGATCAGTGGTCTTCCCTCGACTGGTGGAATCAAAATAGGAGGCTCTTGTAAGTACTCTTTGATCTTTTCAAAAGCAACCTGGCATTCATCATTCCATCTGACTACCTGATCTTTCTTCAATAGTTTGAAGATTGGCTCACAAGTAGCCGTTAGGTGAGAAATGAATCTGGAAATATAGTTCAGGCGCCCCAAGAATCCTCTGACTTCCTTCTCAGTACGAGGAGCAGGAATTTCTTGTATTGCTTTAACCTTGGCATGATCGACATCAATGCCTTTGTTACTGACGACAAAACCTAAAAGTTTACCGAACCGTACTCCGAATGTGCACTTGTTTGGATTCAACCTTAACTTGTACTTCTTCAATCTCTCAAACAGCTTTTGCAAGTGATCAAGGTGCTCTTCTTCCGTTTGTGATCGGGCTATCATATCGTCTACGTAGACCTCTATTTCATGATGTATCATGTCATGAAACAAAGCTACCATGGCTTGCTGATAGGTTGCCCCAGCATTCTTCATTCCGAATGGCATCACTTTGTCACAGAATATGCCCCATTGTGTGACAAATGTTGTTTTCTCCATGTCCTCGGGTGCCATTTTGATTTGGTTGTAACCTGAGAATCCGTCCATGAAGGAAAACACTTTGTGCTGGGCCGTATTGTCAACCAGGATATCTATGTGGGGAAGTGGAAAATCATCTTTAGGGCTGGCCCTTTTCAAATCTCTATAGTCCATGCACATTCGTACTTTGCCATCCTTTTTAGGAACGAGAACAATGTTGGCAACCCATTGGGGATAAGAAGTGACAGCCAAGAATCCAACATTGAATTGTTTCATAACCTCCACTTTGATCTTCTCTGACATATCAGGTCTCATGCGGCAGACTTTTTGTTTTACTGGTGGACAGTCTTCTCTTGTTGCAAGATGATGTACCATGATGTCTATATCAATTCCTGGCATGTCTTCATATGACCAGGCAAAGATCTCAACATAATCATGCAACAACTGAATCAGACGTTCCTTGACACTAGGCTCCAGATTGGCACCCACCTTGACCTCTTTTATATCCTCCTCGGTACCCAGATTGACTGTATCCACAGGTTCCTCGTGAGGCTGAATGGCTCTTTCCTCTTGTTGCAGTAGTCTGGCCAGTTCCCCTGGTACTTCACAATCTTCCTCACCTTCATCTTCGACTTGGTATATTAGATCCTCATAGTCACAAAAGGCCATAGCAGTATCGTTACCCATGGGATCCTGAATGGAGGGGTACCTGTATTTGTGAGTGCGGGTGCGTGTAAAGGTATAGCCATCTTTAAATAATAAAATGTAAAAGAAAGACAATGAGCATAAAAGTTTGTATGTGAAAAACGTCCATGATTCATTGAATGTCATATGAAGATGAAATAATAACCCTTACAAATGGACCATTGTGCCTCGGGCAAGACACAAGGTTTTAAATGTGCGAATTGTTTGTGAATATTACAAGTCCAATAGAAATGTAAAGGTAAATTACCGAGGGATGAAAGTTATTGGGACAAAGTCTCTAGCCTCCCAATTGCGAAGTCCTCCGTTGATAATAGGAAAGATCCAATCCTCCAAGCTACAATTCTCTTCATCATCTTCCACCGCATTGACCTCTCGGTTGCTAATCTTCAAGGGTGGCCCTCCAGCACGGGCATGGCGCACAACCTTCTGAGCACTTGAAGTGAACCCTAAACCAAACTTGTCAAATTTATACGGAATATCCGGAAGTTGCCCCCAGATGGTGCATCCACCCTCCTCTTCTACTGCCTTGGCGTCCTTCAGAGATGACATCCGGAGTGGAGGTCTCATAATCTTGGGAATCTGGGACACCGTCTTGGTTATCTCTACCTCTTGGGGGACCTCTTCGAAGTGTTGAAAAGGAGTTTCAATAAACTCGCCATCCAACTCCACATACCTGAAGGAATTGAGGTGGCTAATCATATATTCTTCCTCTCCGTGGACAATGATAATCTTTCCCTGGACCGGATATTTCAGCATCTGGTGTAGTGTAGAGGTGACAACACCGGCATTATAGATCCACGGTCGTCCTAGCAGACAGGAGTAAGAGGGGAGGATGTCCATTACATAAAAGGTTGAGTTGAAAGTTTGAGTCCCAACCTTTATGGGGATATCCACCTCCTTGTGCACCATCCTCTTTGAGCCATCAAACGCTCTCACGACTATGTTACTGGGTTTCAACGTCAGTCCTTCGTAATTTAATCTGTTGAGAGCTTTCTTCGGTAAAATATTCAAATATGAGATAGTGTCCACCAAGACATGGGCCAGAGTTATTCCTGTACATTCCACAGAGACATGAAATTCCTCGTTGTGCTTCCTTCCCCTTGGTGTCAGATCAGCATCCGAGAAGCCTAGGCCGTTATCCGCCGTCAAGATGGCCACACAATCTTGAAATTGGTCAGCCGATGTCTCTTGAGGCACATGGGTTGTCTTTAGGAACTTTACCAGAGCTTTCGCATGTGCCTCAGAGCACAGTAACAATGCCAGCGTGGAGATTTTGGAAGGAGTTTGCCCCAACTGTTCAACTATGTTGTAGTCGCTCCTCTTTATTATTCTCAGGATCTCTTCCATTTCCTTCTTGGAGGTTTCGGGGATAGTCAGTGGTTAAGCCTTCGTCCGGACAGGCTCTTCTTGAATACTTTTTCCTCGAGTTTCAGTTGTAGGAGTGTCGATAGGGATAACAGCAGGGGTTGTGTCGTCTTTTTCAATAGGAGCACTTGCAGATATGATTATTGGTATGGAGGTAACCTTTGGAGCAACCATGGGTCCAAAAACTGCCTTTGAGGGGGCAATTTATGGAGAGAATATTCTACCTCTTTGGGTAATCTTACTGGTTCCAGCAATGTTTCTAATGTCAAAGTCTTCTTCTTCGGATCTCATCACTTCGGCGGCCATCCCATCTTGTTTGATGCCATGGTAGTAGATGTCCCACCATAATTCCACGACACAGTTTTGTTTGATTCATACAGGACTGGCCCAGGCATTATGATTATAAGAGGAGTAGTTTTTCTAACCGATGTAATCCTAACGGGTCTTTTGGGGACCCTGGAAGAATTGGCGGAGATGGTGATGGTTGAAACGTCTTCAACAGGAACAGGTAAAACAGGAGTACTTTCAAACATAATCTTTTTGTTGTCTATCAAGCGTTGAATGCCTGTTTTCAACAAAGGGAAAACAATTAGTGAGGATAAGCAAAGATGGCAGTCTTCATTACAACCCGGGAATACACCGGCTTTCAACAAGTTTATCTTAATGATTGGGAGTGGAGTCAAGAGTTCATCAATTGTTGTAACAAACAAATCTTCTTCAATTGCATTGGTGTTGTGACCATGCCTGGGCATAGGAGCAGAAATGACATTTGGCTTCTCGGGCACATCAAACTCAATCACTTTTGCCTCAATAAGGTCTTGAATCTTGTTTTTCAGGGCCCAACAGTTGTTAGTGTCATAACCCGGACTTTCAGAATGATATGCGCATTTGGCATTTGGGTGATAGTGAGGGGACGCTGTGTTGGGGTTCTTTGGAGCTTCTTTTAAAGTTACCAAATTGGATTTCAGAAGGTGCGGTAAAACCTGGGATAGAGTCATATTGATTCTGGTGAATTGTCGGACTGGCCTTTCCATCCTCGGTTGATTACTTCTTGGTTGATCAAATGTAGGCTTTGGGATCATTACATCTCCTACCATTGGTTGGCGTTCAGCTCTCCCTTGGTTCCTTTATGGATAAACAGCAGATACCTCCTTCTTCCCAGTGAAAGGATTTCTCACAACTGTAGAGACAGATGAATCCTTCTGAATCTTTCCACTTTTTATGCTAGCTTCCACCCTCTCTCCGGTCAGTATCAACTTAGTAAATCCGACAAATGAACTTCCAATCAGATGGTTGAAGAAAGGGCCCAATAGAGTACCTAAGAACATGTCCACCAGTTGTATATTGATATTGATATTTCTTATAGAAAGTTGCGGCAAGATCTTCCCAGTTGTGGACGTTGGCCCTTTTCTAATTGGTAAAACCAATCGAGTTGTGTTCCAGATAGGCTATCTTGGAAAAAATGCACCCACCGGTCTTTATCGGCGGAGTGCGGCTGAATCTTTCTCACATATGATCGGAGGTGCATCTTAGGACATGACACCCCATCATATTTTGCAAACAATGGCACTTTGAACTTTGGTGGGATCACAATTCCTGACACTAGTCCCAATTCTTCAAAGTCTAGACCTGGCACCTTTTGTATTTCCATAGTGCTCAAACTCTCTTCAAGATGTCTGTACTTATCATCTGCTGGAGGATACAGTTCCTCGGAGTAGTCTTACTCTTCTTCCTCCTCTTCGGATTCTGACGAAACCGCTGTTTCTTTTCCTTTCCCTTCTCCTTCCCCGAAAGTGGTTGCAAAATTCAAGGTTCTTCTAGTATGTCTCTGAAACCTTCTCCCAATGTTCAAAACCCCAGTGACCTTCTTTGTTTTCTTCTTTCTTTCTTCAGCTAACAGAGTCTTCAACTCTTTCTACCCCTTGGCTAGGGTCATGAGTAACTGTTGAAATTGCGTGTTTTGAACTTGAAGATCTTTGACTGTGTGTTCGAGATCCATCTTACTGAAATAAATAGTAGAGAGATGAGGAAACTCATTGCAAAAGACTTGTTTATGTTATGATGAATGATATGTACATATGTAATGTTTTCAAGGATTTTTAAAGATTCAAGTTCGTTTTAGACAAAAAGAAACACACGCTATATTAATAAGATAGAGTTTTAGTACATCAATTCCCCTTGGGCAAAATAATACAACACTCTAAGATAAAAAAGTAGTGCGCATCCTCTTTGGTGCAATGTAAGCATTTAGAGTCTGCTCCTCATGAAGTAGCCTAGTAAGTTCCAAAAACTTCTTCTCGCTTGTGTAGAATTGGGATTCGAAATTATCTCGCTCTCCTTTGAGCTGTATCAAATCCCTTTGTAGGTCTTCAAGAGATATGGGCATGTCATGATGTAGGATAGTGTATGGAACTTCTCCTTCCTTAATAGGCTCAATGATCACCGGGAGAATGGAAGGATAAGGCATCATAAAACTTTAAGCGCGGGTTCGTACCCACTTGAGGTAAGGCTCAAGAGGGATGGAATTCTTGTGTCCCAAAGTCTTGCTATCCACCTTGTTTAGCATCCTCCATGCTCGGATGAATCTCTGGAAAAGACCTTGATCGTTGTTGTCGTAGTCGAATACCAAGCCTTGAATCAACATCTCATACGGGCCATCCCTTCGGGCATAACCAAACTGTCTTAGAGCTAAGCATGGGTTGTAGGTGATGCCTCCCCTAATGATAAGTAGAGGGAAATTAGGGAATTCCCCACAACGGTCAACAATGATAACATTCTCTTTGGATCGAGAGCACAAATGAATATCTGAATGTTTGAGCGTTATTAACCTTTGTGACCACCTTAAACCTTGCTCATTCTTTAAGACTGATTGGGGAAGATGAGAAATAAACCATCTTGCCAGGAGAGGAGTGCAACTCATAAGGACACCTCTTTTCCTCATTATGCGAGTGTGAAAAGAGTGTAGGATATCCCCTAGCAAAGTAGGCATCGGATTGCGTGACATAAAGATTTTGACGGTGCTCACATCTATGAGTTGGTCAGGATTGGGAAACAAGACCATCCCAAAGATAATAAGAGCCATAATTTCCTCAAATTCTTGCGAGTCAAAGGAATCCCAACAGCTTTGGGCTTTCTCAAACAAGAACTTTGCTAAGAATCCTTTGACACTACTTCTAGTTTCCCAATGGGTTGTGACATCAGATGAGTGCAAGTGCAGAACTTGAGCAATCTCTTCTGGCTTTGGGTCTCTTTCCGTACCATTGAAAGGTAGTTGATTGAGAATGGGAATCCTCAAGAGTTGAGAGAATTCTTCCAAAGTAGGCACAAGCTGATAGTCAGGAAATGTGAAGCAATGGTGCAAAGGATTAAAGAACTGGAAGAGCACCTTCATCATATCCTCATCTGTGTTGGAGGTGACCAAGTTGAGTAGATGACCATGTCTCTCGGTGAATGGAGAGTTCTCAGAGATCCTTGAATCTAGCTCCTTGAGTTGTGGAGGAATTCTTACAAGGCTGACTTGGATAGTTTTCCTGCGAAGTGAATCCATATCCTACAAAACAAGAACAAAGATGAATCTCCAAAATCCTTGAAATGGTTAGTGGATGCATATTATGCTTATGATGTCCATGATGTTATGTACAAGTATGCATATACAAGCAAAACAAACAAGTTCTTAGTTTAGGCTTGCATGGGGTTTTATAGGTAAGTACCCTCTTGAAGTTTAGTTGGCTCAAACCTGTCCTAGTAATAGTAACCGGGTTGTAAGGAGCTCAATATCACCGAATTGTTTCCTTGGTCATTGTTTCAGCTTAAGCCTCTTTAATGGAGACCGAAATATCCCAAGAAACCAAACCTGAATGAGTGTAGTATCGATTATCTACCAACTTCAGACTACACCAAAGCTGGTTATCTCACTACATCCTAAAGGCCAAGTTGTTCAAGTAAAGGGTTCTAGAAGTTCATTAGTGATTCATGACATCACTCAGAGGTCCCATATTCTCTTTGATTAACTCAAAGGCTATCGATACCCACAAATATGTCACACTAACATAGCTATTGCTTAGACCATGTCGGTATACCCCGCATAATTTCCATAATGTATTGCTATTTACCTATAATATATCCCAAATTCGGGTGGAGGATTCAAACCCAAACAAAGAACCACAATGTAAAGCAAATAAGTCAAACAATGTAAGCAAATAAATGTGATCTAGCCCTAAGGTAACCCCACTTGTATAAAATTCCCTAGCAGAGTCACTAGTTATGTGATACGGTGGGAGAACTGACTTGAGGGTTTTGCATTTTATCGCAAACGTTGAGTTTTAGCAAGAGTCACCACCGACTTTTCTTTTATCCAAAAGGAAATGTGAAAAAGCACAAGAAAGACCTTTGAGATTGTTTCTTGAGTTTGGGGGATACATTATGAAAAGGGAAGGTATTAACACCCTTTTCATCCATAGTTTTCCATGGGCTCTTAGTTACTTGCTATATCACTTGCTTTTGTTTTGAAATTGTGCTTTGTGTGGTTTTTGAAGGTATTTTGTAAAAGAGGCCATTGTTTAGGCAATCTTTGTAATGATTCTCGTTCGTAAGAATGTATACAAAGATGTTTGTTTTTTTTGAAAATGTTTTCAATGTTTGTAAAATGTTTGGAAATGTGTGTGTGTTTGTTTTTTAAAGTAGCAAGGATAGTTGTTTGAAAATAGAGCAAGTAACTAGAAGCAATCTACTTACTCAAATGTCTTTCTTGTTCATTTTTTATTCCTTTGACATTTTTGTCTTACCATTGATTTGGTAAGAAACCCTATCTTTGGATGTAAACGGGACGGGTGTGAGTCATCGTATAACCATGATTAGCAACGTGGAAAAGTATCTAAGCATTTTTGGGGGACCAAGATCATTTTATAAGGCAACTTAGAATAGCGTCATCGAGGGACTATGATCTTGTACTTGTTTGTTTTTCCAAGATACATCGCATGCATAATATGGCCATTTTTGTATAAGGAAACCAAGTGGAGAAACCCTAAGGATGCTTGTGTGCAAGTGTGTTATTTTCATGCTTTGTTTGTCTTGTATTAGGGTTTTCTATTTGCTTTATTTTGATCTTGCCATACAAACCCTAATTACTAGCATGGTATATAAAAGCGGTAAATTGCATATTTAAAGATTGTTACGTTATTACAACATTTTTATGGGAGTGGGAAATACAAATTATGAATGGGGATTTGCAATAATGTAAATCTAATTAAGGTATTACAACCAAATCGAATTTGTACAAATGTTTGAATCAATAAGATACAATATAAATTAAATATGCAATATTATGTATATGCAAGGAAAATAATTTTTTTTATTTTTATGTGAAAAGAAGTTTTAACCTAATCCTAAAAATATTAAAAAAGGAAATTATTTCTTGAGAAAAATGGTTAACCTTAATTTCTAATTAAAGGGAAAATAAAGTTCTTTAGGTATTATTTCTTTGTGTATTTTTGTATTAAAAATAATAAATAATATCTTATGAAAATATTTAGTTTTTTATATATCAAAAATAAATATTTTACAAGTATGAATAAAAAAGGAATAAAATAGTTAACCTAATTCTATTATATTTACAAGTTTATTTAAGAAAGAAATAATTAATATATAGTTTAATAAAAACATTTTTTTTATGTGAAAATAAAATAAAATAAAATAAAAGTGAATGAAAATAGTTGGGCCAGGGGGTATCCTAAGTAATCAGGTGTTATCATGTTAGAAAAAAAAATGCTAGGCCCAAGTATTGAAGCCCATCCTGCAAATAACCAAAAAAGATGAAAAAATATGTGAAAATGCAAAAAGGCAGGCACCAAGGCTCGAACCCATGACCTTGGCATTATCAGCACGCTGCCTTGCCACTGGGGTGGCTGTACATTCGTTAGTTTATATGAAACAATAAAAACATAACGTAAAAAGCTTCCTTTCCATGTACTTCATCTTCTTCCTCAAGCTGGCCAGAAGCTCTGTATCTTTCTCATCTCTCCATGAAAATGGAAACTTCAAACATGAAAATGATAGTACTCATTCCCACGATCTCAACCATGTAACTTATGGAAACTAACAATCAAAGGTTAAAACGAATTTTGAAAGTCCTAATTTTAAACCTAATTTTTACAGGAATTTGAACTTCAAAAATCTCTATACATAATGTTGTACCCCAAAATTTGCCCTCCCATATTCTTCAAGAAATTGCCAAGCCAAGTCACAAAATTCCCCAAGGGTTGCACAGTGCAAGGGCCTCCTAAACAGTCAAAATTAGGGTTTTGAGTCTGATCAAGAAAAGGAAGTGTTCAAAGGCTCAATCAAGTCTCATATGCTTACAAGCATGGTCAAGCATCCTCATATCAAGTTTCAAGGCATTCAGCTCAAGATTGCACAGTCAAAACCCTAAATTGCACTACAGTCAACTGTAGGGGCAAAATGGTCATTTGACAGTCAAAAGTTCAAATTTTTGGTCAACATATCATTTTGAAGCCACAAACATCATTTGATCAATGATTGATCATGGTTCTCAAAATTTGGCTCAGAAAATCATCAAGATGCAAAAGTTTCCTTATTTGGACAGCTGAAAAAGTCAACTGAAATTGACCAGGGCATAACTTTCACATGGATTATCAGAAAAATTCCATCCAAAGCTCATTTTGAAGAGAAAGACATTTCCTACAACTCATCTTCATACTTCAAGTCCAAGAAATGCTCTCACAAAAAGTTATCAATTTCAACATGATAGGTCATTTTCAAAAGTCAACAAAAAGGCACTTTAAGTCAAAGACCATAACTTGAGATTGGTAAATCAAAATGACATGGGACCAAAAGCATTGGTTAGAGGATTCAAAGACCTTTCCAAAATGTCCAAGAACATGAGAAAAGCTTAAAAATTGAGCAATTTATGCATTGGAGAAGTTGGGAAATTTTTGTGAAATGGCAAAAGTCAACTATCCTTGAAACTTCAATTTTTGACAAAAGGGCCCACTTTCTTCCACTTGATTCAGCCTTGTCATGCCACACACGTGTCCCATGATTAATTTCAAGATCAAATATTGATTTTTCTATTTTATTTAATTTTTGATAATTTAATTCATTTTAAATCTTTAAAAATTCAAATAAAATTTAAAAATCAATGGAATAGTGTCATTTGAATTGGAATAGCTCCCATATATCATGTGCCAGCTCACAAACTCATGCTAGGGTTAAGTTGTACACCAAGTCTTGGTTTTGCTTAAAAAAAAGGGAAAGTTGGTTAATGGTGAAAGACCTAAGACTAATTCTCTCATGGGCATGGATCAAGGCCAGCTAATGACCTAATTCTCTTCCCTCATAAGTGTTGAGTCAAAACCTAATGCCCACACACAAAATGCTGCGCTAGAGACCAATTTGAAAACTTGAAAAATTGCCAAAAAGTTCAAAACTAAAATCAGTGTTTTAGGTTGATTCAAGTCCTAATATTGATTCTAAAAGCTTCCTTGTGGTTCACTGATCATATTCCAATTCATAACACTCATCAAAAGGCAAGGAATCAGTGTACAGAACTCAGCATATGTCGTGAAAAACTCCCAATCGTATTCTTAAATTTAAGCATTTTCATAACATTTTCTGCATGGATTCTTATTCCTCCTGCAATTCTAAAGCTAACTGATACATTTAATTGCGTTTTCCTGTGTTATGTACAAAGATGCCATTGTAGCTTTTTAGGGTTTGCAGGTTTTCGAATTAGGGCTTTTCATCCAAGGCAAAATTAGGACTCGTGAGTAATATCATTGGCATGAGCGTGTTCAGACGAAGAAGAATCCATCCTCGCGCCTAATTTATGTTTAGAGACGGCGTAATCGCTATTTTCTATAAACCGGCCTAAGAGAACACACATAAAACCGTGGCCTTTGTTTTTGATATTTGCAGGAACGAAGAAGAAGACCTCGTGGCCAACAACCATTGGTTCTTTTTGAATTGCGCGCGTTTTTCAGGTAACCAACCAATTTTCTTTTATATTGATTAGTAGCTATTATATATTAAAAGTAATTGAAGTGGTTCAGTGGCGCAGGAAGTGATCAGTAATGCTAGTGACCTGGGTTCGAGTCCCAGGTCTGTACAATATTTCATGTTATTTTTCAATTCCAACTCCTATGCAGCGCCAGTGATAATACACACCATACATCCTCAAAGATCAACCAGCCACGCGTCTTGGAGATCAAATCAAGGGCATAGATCAGAGGTATACCATAAGCCTTAGTCCAAGGTCCCACACGTAGCCTGGAAAAGTCAACGAATCTCAAGCTTATTGGGCCCAAATTACTGGATCCATACCTCACAATTGGGGCCTGAACCCCCCCTGGTTTGCCTTCTCCATATTTTTCTTATTTTATTTTTAATTGCTATTATATTTTCTTTTTTTGCTTTAATTGATTGTTTTTTTACCAAATACAAAAAAAATACCTTAAAAAACTCAGAAAAGGATAAAAAATATAATGATTATTTATTTTGATATTTTCTTGTAAATAAATTAACATGTAATAAATATTAGTTTAATTAGGTTTATCTTAATTCTTTTCATAATAAAACATAAAAAATATAGAATTTAGGCTTAATTTTTATCCTTTTTAATTTTTCCTTTTATCATAATATTATTTATTTATTTATTTTTATAATTAAATTGTACATAAAAATTAGGGTTTCATTTAGTTAAAAATTTCAACATTTTCTTAATAACTAAAATCCAAAAATATAGCATTAGGTTTAATAACTTTTTATTCCTTTTAATTTTCCTTTTTTTTTCGCCATAATATTAGTGATTTATTTATTTTCATAATTAAACTTGTAAACTAATTAGGGTTGCATTTAGGTTAAATTTTAATACTTTCATAATAAACTTAAAAATAATTAGAACTAGGTTTAACATTTCATTTTGGTTTTTAATTAATTCTTTTTTATTAAATCTCAAAAAACACAAAAATACTAAAAAACATTTTCTTTTAATTCTTAATTTTAATTCCTTTATTTCGCGTATTTATTTATTTCGCTCAAATAATTATGTACATGTCCCAAAGCCTTGTAACAATTTAACTTTTCGCACCGTTATTTTCTTTATTTACTTTCCGTCAAATCGGGTCCGGTTTAATTTTGGCGATGTGGACCCGCGCCGTTTGTAATAGCTTTAGATTTACTTTTTTCTCGCAAATATTAATTGTTAAATAAGCATGAAAGAATGAATGACCATAATAAAATCAAGCGTAGAACACCAATAACATGAACAAGACAAATATCAATGAAAACAACACACGAACCGCACACACCACCCCTAGGGTACGCCTCACTGTTGCCTTTCGAAAGGTGATCGTCGAGTAGAGGATGTCTTAGTAAGTCCTCATGATCCGGGAACCTGGCATGAGGGTAGCTTCTAAGGTGTCTTCCTATTGCTCCGGTGATCACCATGTCCCTACAAACTCGAATTGACCCGAACACCTCCAACGGTGGTGCTACCTACCTCTCAATGGTGGGATGGCACTACTTTAAAGGACATTTACACAGACGAATTCCTTAGGGTAGGTAGGTTCTCAAGGATACTTGCTCTAATTTCAAACAAAAATACTTTTCACACCAACACACTTTCAAAAGCTTTCAAAGCAAATTTTTCAAACACTCTGACGTACGAGTCGAACTGAAAATTTTCAAAGAAACTTTTTAAACCCACATTGAAAAGCAAACAAACCATTTTGAAAACACATTGAGCAAGTATCTAAGAGCCCATGGATAACCATGGATAGAAAGGGTGCTAACACCTTCCCTTTCTATAACCTACCTCCCGAACCGAGAGCAATCTCTTTAAGGAATTTTTCTGTGCTTTTGTCCTTTCCATTTGGAGAAAATAAAAGACGGTGGCGACTCTTGCTTCCACGACATTTCGCGAACCAGCGTTAAACAGTCAGTTCCAGATCCACCGATCACAGAACTGGCGACTCTGCTGGGGAATAAAACTTAAAGTGGGGTGTACCTTAGGGCTAGGTCATAACTATGTTTTCAATTGTCTTCTTTGCTTGCTTTATTATTGTGGGTTGCTTGGGAGTGCTATAGATCCTAACCCAGATCTGGGGATACCTTCTTAGAAAGTAGCAACAAGGCTGTGAGGGAACTGTGCGGGGTATACCGACATGGTTGAAGCAGTCTGCTACGTTGATGTGGCACTTTGGTGTGTACCGGTAACCCTTGAGTTCAGTCAAGGAGAGTACGGGGCCTCCATGTGGTGTCATGAAGCATCAACAGACCTTAGGAACCTTAATTGAACTATCTTGGCCTCTTTAGGGTAGTGAGATAACTGACTTTGGTGCAGTCCGAGGTTGGTTGATACTCGATACTACACTCAATTGAGGGTTGCTTTCCTGGAATATTTCGGTCGCCAGTTCAGTGGCTAAATCGAAACGATGAACAATGAAAGCAATCCAGTGATATTGGGACCCTTAGAACCCGGTTACTTCTGATAGGACAGGTTGAACCCACTAACTTCAAGAGGGTAATACCTAGACCCCACGCTGGCCTTAAACCTTAAGGGCTTCTCTTGTGTGACTTGTGTGCCTTCGTACTTGACTATCTGCGTGCTTGTTACCTGACACTTGTTTCTTGCAGGTCTTGTTTATAGTCCTTAATTGGGACTCATAACAGGGTACTAAAATTTTTGCAGGGTTGTTTACAGTCCTTAATTGGGACTCATAACAGGGTTGCTAAGTCTTGCAGGTTTTGTTTATAGTCCTTAATTGGGACTCATAACAGGGTTTACTAAATTTCTTGCAGGGTTTGTTTATAGTCCTTAATAGGGACTCATAACAAAGTATACTGAATTTCTTGCAGGGTTTGTTTATAGTCCTTAGTTGGGACTCATAACATGGTTTACCTACATCACCCCATGCATAGCATGACATCATACCATTGCATACATCATAACCCATTTCAAGGATCTCAAGGGCTTGTGATGCAGGTCATGATAAATCAAACATCTAGCCAGGGGCAAAGAGGATTTATTTTCCTCTAGCCAGGGTTGTCAGGGGCTATGACCCACTGGATATGGTGAGCCTTTGACCCTTGAAGAAGAATTCTCAATAACATGGGTTTCCTTCAATCAAGCTACCGGACCCAAATACTAACAAATTTTCTTGTTTACCCCGCGAGGTCCTTGAAAACATTACATGCATGTCATACATCTCATTGCATTGCAGGTATCCCTTTGACAGGTTGCTTACCCTTCTCCGCTGTTTATTTCAGCCGATCGTCATGAATCCTGAATCATCAGCTGAGCAGTCTATCAAGGACCTCCAGGCTCAGAACGCCCAGTTCCAAGAGCTGATCATGAATTTGACCCAGGGGCAGCAAGATCTGAAGGCCCTGCTTTTGAAGAAAGAAAAGAAGAAGAAGAGGACTGTTTTGTTCAGCCCTAGACGCAGATCTGGGAACACACTGCCGACTGAAACTGAGAGGACTACTCCGTCTGTGAGGGAAAGCAGTCACCATGAGAGAGAGGTGCCTAGTCCAGTGGTCTCCGACAACGAGACAGATTTCAACGACGAACAGTACCCTCCGGCTGAAGACAAGTACAAATAGTTGGAGGATAGGCTGAATGCTATGGAGATCCAACAAGTACCTGGGCTGGATTTTGGAGATCTGGGTTTGTCAACTGGTGTGATTATTCCTCGGAAGTTCAAAGCACCATCCTTTACCAAGTATGACGGGGCGTCTTGTCCCAAGTTACATCTCAGGTCCTATGTTCGGAAGATTCAACCATATACGGTGGACAAGAATTTGTGGATCCACTTCTTCCAGGAGAGTCTTTCAGGGACTCATCTCGAATGGTTCTATCAGCTAGATGGGACCAAGGTTCGTAACTGGGAGGAGTTGGCTACTGCTTTCTACAAGCAGTATCAATATAATGCCGACCTTGCTCCTACGCGTACCCAACTCCAGGGTATGTCGTTAGGATCAAGTGAAGGTTTTAAAGAATATGCGCAGAAATGGAGGGATCTTGCTGGAAGGGTACAACCACCTCTGACTGATCGGGAACTTGTCGATATGTTCTTGGGGACCCTGTCTGGTCCGTTCTACAACCACCTAATTGGGAATTCGTCTGCTGGGTTCACGGATCTTATCTTGACTGGAGAGCGAATAGAAGCTGGCATCCGGTCTGGGAAAATTCAAGAGGCTGCACCGTCTGATAAGAAGCCTCATCATGGAAAGAAAGAATCCAATGCTGTGCACGGTAAAAAGAGCTGTCATGAGGTAGGGGAAATCCAGATCTCCAATCCCGGACCTGCTCAACAAGGACAGGGGCAGCAGCGCAAGGAGAAACGACAGTATACCAAACTCAACATGTCGCTGGATCAAGCACTACAACAAATGTTGAAGGCAGGGCTGATCACCTTAAGGGCTCCTCTTCGGAATCCGAACACTTCGGCTCCTAACTATCATCCCAACGATAGGTGCTCATATCATTCTGATAGCCCGGGGCATACTACGGACAACTGCTGGCCTCTCAAGAACAAGATCCAAGACATGATCGACGCCGGGGAGATTCAGTTTGAAGTGCCTGAGACTCCGAACATAATCACTGCTCCGTTACCCAATCGTTGAAGACCTTTTGTTTATTTGAATTTCTGAGTTGTGTTTTTCTTTGCTTATATAAACAATTAATGTCATAGCAAACTCTTTTATTCTATTAATGCATCGCATACGTCTGTTTTGGGAATTAATACAATTGTTTTCATTATATTCAAAATTCTCTTCATATTTTTTCTGATGTCAACTCTTAATTAATAATTCTAAGTCTCTTGAGGGAGGATGACGAAAACGATACCACGATCTTTACAGTATGCTTTTGAACAGACCCCGCTGATGAGGTACAGGCATTGTTTCAATTCCTAAACACTGGAGTTATAAGGATGATAATCCCTCGTCAACCCATCTGAGCCAAAGAAGTAGGAGTTTTTTCTTTTCGAAATTTAAAAACCTTAATCATAACCTGGGGCAGGGTAGTCTCTCAGTTGATCCAAGTGCATAACGAATGGCACCGAAGAAGTCCTTACGAAACAAAAGACAGTGATGGTTCAGAACAATCAAAAGGACAGGCAGTCATTACCAAAATCAAAAAGCCCAAAAAAGTCAAAACCTATAAAAAAGGAGACTTACGAAACTGGGGCATCCCGCTGACTGTAATTCCAAAAAAGGAAACAGTTCAGGCAAAAAAGAAAGGGATAACAAAAATCAAGAAAGAGGTCTTACCAACCCTCAACAAGAAAGGAATGACTGCCTATTCAAAAGAAGTTATCAACATCTGAACCATTATTGGAACATCAAAGCAAAGACTCAAACAAGGTCTAACGCACGATCAACTGAGTTTAGGTTTGGAGAACATCACGAAGAGCGGGTGGGTACAAATAAAATTTGAGCCTTTATCCTTTGTTTCTTAAACCGTGAACCAGGCCACGTTATAACCCTCAAAAGTCCTAGCTGAAGCATGGGTTAGCTCGAAAGCATATTGTCACGAAAGGTATCCTGACTCCTGAAGGCCTACGGTAAATACGGAGTTGACATCACGTTTTACAAACATTCACTTGTTTTATGAAAAGAACGCATTTTCAAAATATTCAAGACAGACATAGGCTTTGCATTTTTAACATAACTTTGATTGCATATGACTTTTTGTTTGAACAGCAGAGAAATTCGCATGACGAAAGTCTAAAGAACAAGAGTATCTCCAATCAAGGGGCATGGCATGATTATTGTCCATCATCTGGGGCAATCAAGTCAAGATTCGGAGAATCTCTCAAAAGGCCAAATAGCCTGGGGCAAATCCCTGCCTGAGTCACTTGGGGCACTCCAGCAACGAATCTTGCACGATCAGACAGCTTCTGGTAACATGGCAACACAAACAGCCAGGGGCAACTCCCTACATTCTAAAAGCGTGGACATAGTCGGAAAATACTACGCAAAATCAAAGACCCGCTAGGTTGACGTACCTAGGCAAAAATTAGGGCTTCCCGGCGAACCAAAAGGGTTCGGGCAAGAATAAGGGATGAAATGCAAAATCCGTACACCCGGCAAGTCGAAAACCTGAAAAGGCGGCTTGGGCAAAAATGGGTATCCCGGTGGACTGAAAACCCGAAAGGGCGGTCCAGGCAAAAGTTAGGGATTAAAGCGTACGACTATGTCCTGTTATCTTGTCACCTGCCTACCAGAAGGAGGTTGGATCCTCAACAATTATCAGCATCCCACATGCGTCCCCCCATAGAAACAGGGGCAATGAAGAGTGGTCTAAGCAGTCTGATTGTTCTATCCTCCAAGGCATCAGGGTAGGTTCCGTTGAAGAACATAACCAATACAGTTCAATACTTCCCCAGAAGAGTCCAATCCAGCTTCCCCAAGAAAGTTGGAATCATCTCCCCAAGCAGTAAGCTTATCCCCAGTAAAATCTGGAAGCTTATCCTTCGCAGAGCACGAACGCGTCTCTCGGCTTTATTCAAAGAGTTATTTCCTTAACAGGATATAACTGGGTTATCCTCAGCCAAAAGCCACGGAAAGATCGTCGTCGACAGAATCTTCTTATCCCCAGCGAAGTCTATCAGCACTCCCAATACAGCAGAGATATCCTCAGCAAGTCATTCTCAACACTCAGCAAGGCATCCCTCTTCCCACAGAGTATTGCTTCTCAGCATGGTCACTAGAGTATCTTTTCTCCCCGCAGAATCCGTCATTTGCCAAGTGCATTCCCCGACGGAGTTATCTTCTCCTACCGGTATACTTGCAACTATCATCCCCAGCGGAAGCAAAAAGCTATTCTTCAACATCAGCCCAGGAGCGACTTCCCGGCACCCGTCAAGGATTTACTTTCCTAGACAAAAATACAGCCATAAACATCACATCTTCATACATTATAGCATGCATATGCATCATACTACACGAATCTCATTAATTTTGAAGACATACAGTTCATGCATCGTGATTTTGCATACAATTATGTTTTGCCTTTTCAGGAAAAAGATCAATACAAAAATGACTACTATCAAACTATCGCAATTCTGTCTAGATATAGTTTCAGATATGACCTAGAGATGGTGACGTTCTGATACTGCTTCCAGACATCCTTCTAGATATAGTTTCAGATATGACCCAGATATGGTGACGTTCTGATGCTGCTTCCAGATATCCTTCTAGATATAGTTTCAGATATGACCCAGATATGGTGACGTTCTGATGCTGCTTCCAGACATCCTTCTAGATATAGTTTCAGATATGACCCAGATATGGTGACGTTCTGATGCTGCTTCCAGACATCCTTCTAGATATAGTTTCAGATGTAAACCAGATATGGTGATGTTCTGATGCTGCTTCCAGATTTCCTTCCAGATATAGTTTCAGATGTAAACCAGATATGGTGACGTTCTGATGCTGCTTCCAGAGTTCCTTCCAGATATAGTTTCAGATGTAAACCAGAGATGGTGACGTTCTGATACTGCTTCCAGATTTCCTTCTAGATATAGTTTCAGATATGACCCAGAGATGGTGACGTTCTGATGCTGCTTCCAGAGTTCCTTCCAGATATAGTTTCAGATGTAAACCAGAGACGGTGACGTTCTGATACTGCTTCCAGATATAGTCCAGATATGAACCAGATATAGCGACGTTCTGACACTTATTCTAGTTGAAAACATTTCAAGACCTAGACCGGTTCAGTTAAATCGACCCTAAGATTTTCCTGATGCTTATCCAGTCAAAGGCCTTCTCTGGTTCAGTCAGATCGACCCTAAGATCTCCCTGATGCTTATCCAGTTGAAGATATTTCAAGACCTAGACCGGTTCAGTTAAATCGACCCTAAGATTTTCCTGATGCTTATCCAGTCAAAGGCCTTCTCTGGTTCAGTCAGATCGACCCTAAGATCTCCCTGATGCTTATCCAGTTGAAGATATTCCAAGACCTTGTCCGGTTCAGTTAAATCGGCCCTAAGATTTTCCTGATGCTTATCCAGTCAAAGGCCTTCTCTGGTTCAGTCAGATCGACCCTAAGATCTCCCTGATGCTTGTCCAGTTGAAGACATTTCAAGACCTTGTCCGGTTCAGTTAAGTCGACCCTAAGATTTTCCTGATTCTTACCCAGTCAAAGGCCTCTCTGGTTCAGTCAGATCGACCCTAAGATCTCCCTGATTCTTATCCCAGTAGAAGACATCCAAGATTTTTTTCTCAACGAGCGTTGTTGAAGTTAAAGTCACCCAAGATTTTTTCTCAACGAGCGTTGTTGAATTTAAAGTCGCCCAAGGTTCTCTTACCATTCATGCTAAGGTAGTAACCGTCCATGGTTCTTTCATCGCCGTTTGAAGCTCCAGACTCAGCTCCTGTAACCAGTCAGGACACATCTATACCAGGCATCTAAAAATCAGCTCTTGCAACGTGTCATGTACTCATTTTTTGTTTTGCAGGTATACAGGTTCTCTCCAAGGAATCTCTTACGCAATCAAACATCCAGATGGCATCTATAAGCCTATTTCACCATCACTGCCACTATGTGAGCGCAAATTTCTGGGCACTCTAGTGTCCAATCATCTTCTACCCTCGGATTACGAAAGGCACGTCCGCCAATCTGCATCCTCAGGTCTAAGAAGATAGAACAGGGGCAACTGTTGTACCCCAAAATTTGCCCTCCCATATTCTTCAAGAAATTGCCAAGCCAAGTCACAAAATTCCCCAAGGGTTGCACAGTGCAAGGGCCTCCTAAACAGTCAAAATTAGGGTTTTGAGTCTGATCAAGAAAAGGAAGTGTTCAAAGGCTCAATCAAGTCTCATATGCTTACAAGCATGGTCAAGCATCCTCATATCAAGTTTCAAGGCATTCAGCTCAAGATTGCACAGTCAAAACCCTAAATTGCACTACAGTCAACTATAGGGGCAAAATGGTCATTTGACAGTCAAAAGTTCAAATTTTTGGTTAACATATCATTTTGAAGCCACAAACATCATTTGATCAATGCTTGATCATGGTTCTCAAAATTTGGCTCAGAAAATCATCAAGATGCAAAAGTTTCCTTATTTGGACAGCTGAAAAAGTCAACTGAAATTGACCAGGGCATAACTTTCACATGGATTATCAGAAAAATTCCATCCAAAGCTCATTTTGAAGAGAAAGACATTTCCTACAACTCATCTTCATACTTCAAGTCCAAGAAATGCTCTCACAAAAAGTTATCAATTTCAACATGATAGGTCATTTTCAAAAGTCAACAAAAAGGCACTTTAAGTCAAAGACCATAACTTGAGATTGGTAAATCAAAATGACATGGGACCAAAAGCATTGGTTAGAGGACTCAAAGACCTTTCCAAAATGTCCAAGAACATAAGAAAAGCTTAAAAATTGAGCAAGTTATGCATTGGAGAAGTTGGGAAATTTTTGTGAAATGGCAAAAGTCAACTATCCTTGATACTTCAATTTTTGACAAAAGGGCCCACTTTCTTCCACTTGATTCAGCCTTGTCATGCCACACACGTGTCCCATGATTAATTTCAAGATCAAATATTGATTTTTCTATTTTATTTAATTTTTGATAATTTAATTCATTTTAAATCTTTAAAAATTCAAATAAAATTTAAAAATCAATGGAATAGTGTCATTTGAATTGGAATAGCTCCCATATATCATGTGCCAGCTCACAAACTCATGCTAGGGTTAAGTTGTACACCAAGTCTTGGTTTTGCTTAAAAAAAGGGAAAGTTGGTTAATGGTGAAAGACCTAAGACTAATTCTCGCATGGGCATGGATCAAGGCCAGCTAATGACCTAATTCTCTTCCCTCATAAGTGCTGAGTCAAAACCTAATGCCCACACACAAAATGCTGCGCTAGAGACCAATTTGAAAACTTGAAAAATTGCCAAAAAGTTCAAAACTAAAATCAGTGTTTTAGGTTGATTCAAGTCCTAATATTGATTCTAAAAGCTTCCTTGTGGTTCACTGATCATATTCCAATTCATAACACTCATCAAAAGGCAAGGAATCAGTGTACAAACCTCAGCATATGTCGTGAAAAACTCCCAATCGTATTCTTAAATTTAAGCATTTTCATAACATTTTCTGCATGGATTCTTATTCCTCCTGCAATTCTAAAGCTAACTGATACATTTAATTGCGTTTTCCTGTGTTATGTACAAAGATGCCATTGTAGCTTTTTAGGGTTTGCAGGTTTTCGAATTAGGGCTTTTCATCCAAGGCAAAATTAGGACTCGTGAGTAATATCATTGGCATGAGCGTGTTCAGACGAAGAAGAATCCATCCTCGCGCCTAATTTATGTTTAGAGACGGCGTAATCGCTATTTTCTATAAACCGGCCTAAGAGAACACACATAAAACCGTGGCCTTTGTTTTTGATATTTGCAGGAACGAAGAAGAAGACCTCGTGGCCAACAACCATTGGTTCTTTTTGAATTGCGCGCGTTTTTCAGATAACCAACCAATTTTCTTTTATATTGATTAGTAGCTATTATATATTAAAAGTAATTGAAGTGGTTCAGTGGCGCAGGAAGTGATCAGTAATGCTAGTGACCTGGGTTCGAGTCCCAGGTCTGTACAATATTTCATGTTATTTTTCAATTCCAACTCCTATGCAGCGCCAGTGATAATACACACCATACATCCTCAAAGATCAACCAGCCACGCGTCCTGGAGATCAAATCAAGGGCATAGATCAGAGGTATACCATAAGCCTTAGTCCAAGGTCCCACACGTAGCCTGGAAAAGTCAACGAATCTCAAGCTTATTGGGCCCAAATTACTGGATCCATACCTCACAATTGGGGCCTGAACCCCCCCTGGTTTGCCTTCTCCATATTTTTCTTATTTTATTTTTAATTGCTATTATATTTTCTTTTTTTGCTTTAATTGATTATTTTTTTACCAAATACAAAAAAAAATACCTTAAAAAACTCAGAAAAGGATAAAAAATATAATGATTATTTATTTTGATATTTTCTTGTAAATAAATTAACATGTAATAAATATTAGTTTAATTAGGTTTATCTTAATTCTTTTCATAATAAAACATAAAAAATATAGAATTTAGGCTTAATTTTTATCCTTTTTAATTTTTCCTTTTATCATAATATTATTTATTTATTTATTTTTATAATTAAATTGTACATAAAAATTAGGGTTTCATTTAGTTAAAAATTTCAACATTTTCTTAATAACTAAAATCCAAAAATATAGCATTAGGTTTAATAACTTTTTATTCCTTTTAATTTTCCTTTTTTTTTTGCCATAATATTAGTGATTTATTTATTTTCATAATTAAACTTGTAAACTAATTAGGGTTGCATTTAGGTTAAATTTTAATACTTTCATAATAAACTTAAAAATAATTAGAACTAGGTTTAACATTTCATTTTGGTTTTTAATTAATTCTTTTTTATTAAATCTCAAAAAACACAAAAATACTAAAAAACATTTTCTTTTAATTCTTAATTTTAATTCCTTTATTTCGCGTATTTATTTATTTCGCTCAAATAATTATGTACATGTCCCAAAGCCTTGTAACAATTTAACTTTTCGCACCGTTATTTTCTTTATTTACTTTCCGTCAAATCGGGTCCGGTTTAATTTTGGCGATGTGGACCCGCGCCGTTTGTAATAGCTTTAGATTTACTTTTTTCTCGCAAATATTAATTGTTAAATAAGCATGAAAGAATGAATGACCATAATAAAATCAAGCGTAGAACACCAATAACATGAACAAGACAAATATCAATGAAAACAACACACGAACCGCACACACCACCCCTAGGGTACGCCTCACTGTTGCCTTTCGAAAGGTGATCGTCGAGTAGAGGATGTCTTAGTAAGTCCTCATGATCCGGGAACCTGGCATGAGGGTAGCTTCTAAGGTGTCTTCCTATTGCTCCGGTGATCACCATGTCCCTACAAACTCGAATTGACCCGAACACCTCCAACGGTGGTGCTACCTACCTCTCAATGGTGGGATGGCACTACTTTAAAGGACATTTACACAGACGAATTCCTTAGGGTAGGTAGGTTCTCAAGGATACTTGCTCTAATTTCAAACAAAAATACTTTTCACACCAACACACTTTCAAAAGCTTTCAAAGCAAATTTTTCAAACACTCTGACGTACGAGTCGAACTGAAAATTTTCAAAGAAACTTTTTAAACCCACATTGAAAAGCAAACAAACCATTTTGAAAACACATTGAGCAAGTATCTAAGAGCCCATGGATAACCATGGATAGAAAGGGTGCTAACACCTTCCCTTTCTATAACCTACCTCCCGAACCGAGAGCAATCTCTTTAAGGAATTTTTCTGTGCTTTTGTCCTTTCCATTTGGAGAAAATAAAAGACGGTGGCGACTCTTGCTTCCGCGACATTTCGCGAACCAGCGTTAAACAGTCAGTTACAGATCCACCGATCACACATAATGATCAGAAATGAAATCTATGCACATGGTTAGCTTCAGCACTATAATATCTATATTTTTCTTTCATAAATTGTGGCCAATGGATGCCTGTATGAAGAGATAGAAGTTGGAATTCTTACCTCTTTCAGCTAAGATCGTGAATGGAGTTTGAGTGAGATTTAGGAAGGCCATAAGGTTACTTTAGCTTGCTTGAACCTCCATGAGTGTGTTCCAATCCTTGTCTTGCTTTGGAAGTGCCTGGAACTTTCTATCCAAGTCAACCTGCAAGCTTGAAAAACAAAAATGGCAGATGAAGAAGGAGGAATTACAATGTAGGGATGATGGCCTGGATCACTTAGATATGAGGTAGGTAAAGTGTTTGAATGATTAAAACTTGAAACGCACGAGCAAATTGATGGATTGCTATGCTTGGACACCAACTGCAAGTTTTGACAGTTTTTTTGGTGATATGGAGTTTTGGAGTGTTTCAGCCCTTTAGCAATCGTGTTCTCAACGGTAATATATTTGCGTATTAGTATGGAAAAGATTTTTTGTCAGCTCTTCAACAGATTTTCAGTTGTAAGCTTTTTTCACACTTTCTTGCTTTTGAAGCAAAGTGAAGAGACAAGTCTCCACATCCTTGTACTGGCCTGCTTGGAGTTGGTATAAGCTCTATATAAGTTGCTTTAGATCTGTAGGACTTGTGTGTGCAGAGAAGACAGGTCCAATGCTCAAGAATTGAAAAGTTGCAAAAGTTAAGCTTTTTCAAAATGGCAATGGCAACTTTGTGCCATTTATGAAAAATAAAGCTTGGACAAAGACCTTTGGGCTTGGAATAAGGCTTTGTCAACTGAGTAAGCATTAAATTATGAAGTGACAAATTAGTTTGAGACCTGTAAAGGAAGAATTAGGCAGCATAGGTTCAAATTTGAATTTTGTTTTTCATGAAATGGCTTGAATTCAAAGTGAGAAATTGGCAACTTCATATCTTCGATTCTCCATACTCAAGAATGATATCAAGGAGTTCTTAGAAATTTTGGAAATCTTGCAATGTGCTCTATAACTCATCTTTGAAATGCATTTCAAGACTCCCCTTGGAACTAGGTGAAAAATTGCCATGATGTTGGGTCAAAAACCTGCCTAAATTAGGACAAAATTTCACAAAGTTATTTTAGTTCATGGGCATGTATTCACAAAATTATATCTTGAGATACAAGCATCTTTAGGGAAAATGTGTGAATAAAAGTTGTAGATTTCATGGAGGTCTACAACTTTCATGTTGGGAACTTTCTTTGAATCATCTTGTATCATGGTGGAAAATTGGCTTACAGTTGAGAAAAAATAAGAAATTTTCTATACTTAGAAAAATTTCTAAGTTAAAAAAATTTCAAATTTTAAAACCAAATCTTCAATATTTGATTACTTGATGAACAAGTTTCACATTTTGACATGTCTTGATGAATTATGATCCTTGGCACTTGATTTTGACCAAAAAGTCAAAGTTTGACTTTTCAGTATACAGTTGACTTTTGATCAATTGACTGCAAATTTCATCTATCAATCCAATGAAATTGCAATGTTTTGAACCATGTAATTAGGTCAAGATGATACAATTGAATCCTTGAAATCATGCTTCAAATCAATTGGTCATTTTCTAGGTCAAAAAATCAGAAATTGCCCTTTCCCAGTTAAAACCCTAATTTTGACCATTTTGCCCTTTTGATGATTTGATCAAATTTCTTAAGGAATTGTGGTCCAAATTTGATAAAATGACATATATGAGTCTAAAATGTTGATGTGGATCAAAATTTATGAAGTTTGACTGTAAATTGGCCATGGTTGTCTTTTTCTCCAATACAGCTGATTTTTAGGTCAACTGTCCAATTGACTGATTAGAAATGTGGTTCAAGGCTTGAAACTTGTCATGAGTAATCTTAGGGGTCCATAATGATGTTTGAAATTCATATGAAGCATTGATAATAAAAAAATCATTGTGCAATCTCAAACCCTAATTTTGGGTTATCAGTGCAAGATGAGATGTCTTGAGCTGACCAAACCCTAATCCAGTCTTGGGTCAAAGAGAACTTGTGAGAAAAGTCTTGATAAATGAGATGGAAAATTTTGGGGTACAACACCGACATTAACTGCCGGTGTCCTACCAACATTCACTGAAGGTAGAAAGAGAAAATATCATATCATCATCGTTCATTGACGTTAAACTATCAACGTTCACTGAAGATAGAAAAAGATAATAAACACCGAAGTTCACTGTCGATGTCCTACCAACGTTCACTGAAGGTAGAAAGAGAAAATATCATATCATTGCTGTTCACTGATGATGAACTATCAACATTCACTGAAGATAGCAAAAAGATAATAAACACTAACGTTGACTGCTGATGTCCTACCAACGTTCACGAAGGTAGAAAGAGAAAATATCATATCATCATCGTTCACTGACGATGAACTATCAACGTTCACTAAAGATAGTAAAAAGATAATAAACACCTACGTTCACTGCCGATGTCCTACCAACGTTCACTGAAGGTAGAAAGAGAAAATTCATATCATCACCGTTCACTGACGATGAACTATCAACGTTCACTGAAGATAGCAAAAAGATAATAAACACTGACGTTCACTACCGATGTCCTACCAACGTTCACTAAAGGTAGAAAGAGAAAATATCACATGATCGCCATTCACTGACGATGAACTATCAACGTTCACTAAAGATATAAAAAAGATAATAAACACCGATGTTCACTGTCAATGTCCTACCAATGTTCACTGAAGGTAGAAAGAGAAAATATCATATCATCGCCGTTCACTGACGATGAACTATCAGCGTTCACTAAAGATAGAAAAAAGATAATAAACACCAACCTTCACTGCCGATGTCCTACCAACATTCACTGAAGGTAGAAAGAGAAAATATATCAAGTTTTCCCCAAAATTCTGGTGTTTCGCCTAGAACGGGTCTCAACTTCTTCTTTAACCAAGGGAATCTGCCTAGAAAGGGTCAAACATAAGTTATCTCAAATAAAGAGACTTGTTACTTGTTGTCATGGAGAATTGCAAAAAGAAATTACTTTCTAGGGATAGAAAAATGACTTCCCTGGGAAATGCCACAACATTCCTGCTGAGGAGATAAAGTCTTCTCGTGAAAAATAAATGCACAAACCAAAACTCGAAGTTTTCAGAAATCCAAAGTAAATAATATCGTCATGCAACCACATATCCAAATCAGAAATAAACTGGAGCAAGACAACCAGTGAAGATACATCCTTTGCGAAGTAAACTCAAGAGGGAAAAACAAATCCATCTACCCAAAGAGCACTGCAGGAAGGTTAGACGACAATGTCGATGAACAATGATTTGTCAATTTTAGCCATGCATGATGTATGTATGAATGTATGAGTGTTATCGTGCATATGCTAGTAAAACAGATACACAAACAGTAGGAACAAACAAACAAAACTGCCTTAGGTACTAACAACACTTGGCTAAACTTCAACCAGAAAGATCATTCCAAGAAAGGTAAAAGCCAAATGCAGAAACCAAACCTATTGCCTGCCTTTAACTTTACTAAAGAGAAATATAATTTGGAGATAGACAAATTAAACAGATACCGAGATAGAACATCTTCCTTCCGGCTTCATCAGAGAAACCAGTTTTTCTTCAAAAGTAACACACCTATTGGAGATTGCAAGACCAACCTTAAATAAAGAAGACTGACACCGAAACAAACAGACCTCACTAGGGAATTCAAGCCTACCTCCCTAGAGAAAGACGCGGATTGACACTTTACATCATGAACACTTATTCCAACAAAAGATGCCCTGAGATAGCCTTCCCGGGGAATCAGAAAGTCATCAATATGGAAAGAGGTCAAACCCATGGGGATTTTAAATAAAACCCAGCACTTGGTGGGTGAAAACCCAAAGGTTGATAATCATTTCAAAACTTATCAGAAAAGATACTGCCCTGGTCTAGTTTCCTGGAAAAAAAAGATACCAACAATAATGCCAATACTGTAGAAAGAGTGACACCTCAGAACACCAAGGGAATAAAACCTTTCATCATATGAGGGAAGACTTTGCTGGGGAATCTGGGACAAAGGCTTCTGACCATGCAAACCCAAAATCAAAAGTGAACCAAGACTTGATTGGAGCCAATGGGACCAAAAACCCAATACTGCATCTTACACTGATTGTTATTGTCTTTAACTATCTGAGAAACATATAAAGATCGTGCACATACCAGCAAAATGACCTAAGAGAACCTTCAAGAAGGAAGTAAATCTTCTCAAAACAACCGGAGTTTATTCATTCCTGGGATCACTATTCTTTGTTGCCATTGTGTCATCACAAATCTCAAAGTAAATTGAATTGTAAAAATCTCTCCTCTTTTTTTTTGAAAAGTCAATTTTGCTTTTTAATCTTTTTTCTTTGAAAGTTATTATCAGTAATAAATGGAGTCTTTGCAAGCTAAATAAAATAAGAACACAAAGAATTGGGTAAAAGCTCGAATTTTATTAATAGAATGGTAGTCCGCGAATGGCGAGACTCCATGGATGATTACAAAGTTTGGGAAATGGTAATATATAATGGAAAAGATACATTGAGATTCAATGACTACTATTCCCCTATCAACTTTTCAAATCCTGAGCAGCAGCTTTTGTTGAAGTATGGTGAGGATCCGAGAAGATTGTTGCTTCAACGATCAAGTCTTGTCTGACGTAGTTACTTTCCAAGAGAATCCCTAACTTTTACCTAAGTTGCCCTTGCGGGTTTTCAAATTATCGGGAAATTTATTCTGTTTATGTCTCTAATATTTTCCTAGACCTCCCTTTCGGGTTTACGGCCTATCGAGACGCTCCGTTTTGCCTAAGCCGCCCTTTCGGGTTTTCAACTTAGCGAGCTGTTCTTTTATTTCTTTAGGCGAAGTATTTCTTGATTGCGTCAGAATTCATGGGACGTGGGAACTCCTCTCCATCCATAGTTTCAAAAACTAATGCACCACCAGAGAAGGCTTTCTTGACAACATACGAACCTTCAAAATTGGGAGTCCACTTGACCCTAGAATTAGTGTTAAAAGACATGATCTTCCTGAGCATGAGGTCGCCTTCTCTGAATTCACGAGGTTTGACCTTTTTATCAAAAGCTTTCTTCATTCTTCTCTGATATAACTGCCCATGACATAAAGCTTTCATTCTCTTTTCTTCAATCAAATTCAATTGGTCAAACCTGTTTTGGACCCATTCAGCCTCTGTCAACTTGGTTTCCATTATTACACGCAAAGAGGGAATCTCTACCTCGACAGGGAGTACAACTTCCATTCCATACACCAGGGAGAACGAGGTTGCTCATGTTGATGTGCAGACAGATGTTTGATATCCATGCAGAGCAAAAGGGAGCATTTCATGCCAATCCTTATAAGTAACAACCATTTTCTGGATAATTCTCTTGATATTCTTATTAGCAGCTTCAACAACCCCATTCATCTTTGGCCTGTATGGAGATGAATTGTGATGGACAATCTTGAATTCTTCACACAGTTCTGTCATCATCTTGTTGTTCAAATTCGAGCCATTGTCGGTGATGATTCTGCTCGGCACACCATACTGGCATATAAGATTATTTTTGATGAAACGCACAACCACCTGTTTGGTAGCATGGGCATATAAGGCAGCCTCTACCCATTTGGTGAAGTAATCAATTGCTACCAAGATAAAACGGTTCCCATTCGAAGCTTTGGGATATATCATCCCAATCATGTCAATCCCCCACATAGAGAAAGGCCATGGGGAGGAAATCACATTGAGAAGTGTCGGAGGCACATGGACCTTATCTGCATAAACTTGGCATTTATGACACTTCTTTGCAAATTTGTAACAATCAGATTCCATTGTCAACCAATAATAACCTGCCCTTAGCATCTTTTTAGCCATCGAATGTCTATTAGCAAGAGTGCCAAATTAACCTTCATGAATCTCAGGCATCAACATGTCTGCTTCGTGTTTATCCACGCATATGAGCAAGACCATGTCATAATTTCTCTTGTATAACACATTTTCACTGAGGAAGAAAATGCCTGCCAATCTTCTCAGTGTCTTTCTATCTTTCCTCGACGCACCAATCGGGTATTCCTGAGTCTGAAGAAAATGCTTGATATCATAATACCAAAGTTTTTCATATGCTACCTCCTCTGTCGTAAACACATGAGCGGGCCTATCCAGCCGTCAAACTGTAATTCGGGATATATCATTCCAAGTATTCACTTGGTACATGGAAACCAGAGTTGTCAGAGCATCCGCCATTTGAATTTCATCTCTAGGGATGTGATGGAATTCAACTTTATTGAAGAAGGGTTATAATCTTCTTGCATAGTCTTTGTAAGGGATTAAGCCAGGGTGACAAGTGTCCCATTATCCTTTGATCTGATTTATTACCAAAGCTGAATCACCAAACACATCTAGAATTTTGATTCTGAGATCAATAGCTTCCTCAAGACCCATAATGCAAGCCTCATATTCTGCCATATTATTAGTGCAATCAAATGTTAACCTTGCAGTAAAAGGAATGTGCGATCCATGAGGAGTGACAATCACAACACCAATTCCTTTACCATAAGCATTCACTGCTCCATCAAAAATCATACTCCAACGAGATTCAGGGTCAGGGCCTTCCCCAGGCAATGGTTCATCACAATCTTTCACTTTTAAAAACATCACATCCTCATCGGGGAATTCATATTCTGCAGACCGATGATCTTCCACCGGTTGGTGAGCAAGGTAATCTGCCAAGACACTACTTTTAATAGCCTTTTGAGTGTGGTACTCGATATCATATTCAGATAACAACATTTGCCATCGGGCAATTCTCCCACTAAGAGCAGGGTTTTCAAAAATATACTTGATTGGATCTATTTTGGAGATCAACCAAGTGGTATGATTCAACATATACTGCCGCAAACGCTTTTCCGCCCAGGCCAAAGCACAACATGTCTTTTCTAGCATGGAATACCGCGACTCACAATCAGTAAACTTTTTGTTGAGATAATAAATGGAGAACTCCTTCTTCCTTGTTTCATCCTGTTGTCCCAGAATACAACCCATGGGTTTATCTAACACCGTTAAATACATAATCAACGGTATTCCTTCTATGGGAGGGAGCAAGATAGGAGGTTCAAGCAGATATTCTTTAATGCTCTCAAATGCCTTTTGACAGTAATCCGTCCATACACAACCTTGATCTTTATTTAACAACTTAAAGATCAGTTCACATGTTGCAATCATGTGGGAAATAAATCTGGAAATATAATTCAAACGCCCGAGGAAACCCCTGACTTTCTTTTCAGTTTTTGGTGCTGGAATTTCTTGAATTGCTTTGACTTTATTAGGGTCAACTTCAATTCCTTTCTGGATAACAATGAAACACAACAATTTCCCTGATCTAACATCGAAGGTGCATTTATTTGGATTTAAGCAGAGACGATACTTCCTCAAATGCTGAAACAACTTCAACAAATCTTCTATATGCCCTACTTCAGTCTGGGATTTGGCAATCATATCATCAACATATACTTCGATTTCCTTGTGCACCAGATCATGGAATAGGGTTATCATAGCCCTCTGGTACGTTGCACCAGCGTTCTTCAACCCGAAGGGCATCACTCTGTAACAGAATGTTCCCCAGGGAGTGATAAACGTTGTGTTTTCCATGTCCTCTAGAGCCACTCTTATTTGACTATACCCAGAAAATCCGTCCATGAATGAGAATACCTTGAATTTTGTTGTGCTGTCCACTAACATGTCAATGTGAGGCAATGGAAAATCATCTTTTGGACTAGCTTTATTTAGATCTCTGTAATCTACGCACATGCGGACTTTTCCGACTTTTTTCAGTACCGGGACAATATTGGCAATCCATTGAGGATACACTGACGTCACAAGAAAACCAGCATTAATCTGTTTTAGGACCTCCTCTTTGATCTTTACTGCCATATCTGGGTGGGTTCTTCTCAACTTTTGTTTAACTGGCGGACACTCTGGCTTCAACGGCAAGTGATGCTCGACAATATTTGTATCTAGCCCAGGAATATCTTGATAAGACCAAGCAAAAATATCCACATACTCTTTCAACAACTCAATCAACCCGCTCTTCACATCGGGATGCAACAATGCTCCAATCTTTACTTCCTTCGGATCTTCTTTTGAACCCAAATTAATCACTTCCAAAGGCTCCTTATATGGTTGAATTGTATTTTCATCGTGCTCAAGCAACTGTGATACCTCTTCTGGAACCTCATCATAATCTTCTTCTTCATCCCCAAACACAGGACATTCAAAGTTGGGAGAGGGTGTAGGGTCATTGTATTCAACAGGTTTTTTAGTTAATATGCACATATGATTTATGATTGCTTTTAGAAACTGACACATATAACAAGTGATCATGTAGATTAATTTTCAGTTATTATTTATTTTGAAAGGTTTTTTTTATTACCATTTCCCCAGAAAAAACAGAAAATAAAGACATAATTTGGGAAGCAAAGACAACTTTTATTAATGATCTTAAATGTCATAGAAAACAAATAAGCCCTACAACATAATACTTCCACCTTGGGAAAAGTGAAAGCTTTTCAAAAGAAAGAAACAAATCAACAAGAAAAATTACTTTGAAACATGTATGCAAGAAGGAACATCAATGGTGGCCCAGTTCTGAACTCGGATTCCATGCGTCACATAATTTGGTACTTCTTGCTTTGCTTCATCCTCTTCGACAACATTAATTCCAGAACCAATAGGATGGAGGTAGCCTCCACTGTGGAAAACATCCTGATAACTGTTCACAGTAGACTATGACTTCAAACCTTCGCATTTGCCAATCTTCGAAGAGAAACCCAAACCAGCTCTATTCTTGTTCACGGGTGGATCCGTAAGTCATCCCTAAACTGTATTATGACCATTGTGTACAACCTGTTGTGTGTCCTTCAGTGAAGCCATAAAATTCTCATTTCTCCTTATGTTGTCAATGGATAGGGCTTGGAACTGGGTTCCAACAGAAGCCTCATTCGCTTCTACAATACTGAAAGAGGATAGATGGGATATTAACAACGCCTGCTCCCCGTTTATGATCACTACCTTCCCTTCACGCACAAACTTTAGCTTCTGATGCAGAGTTGAAGTGAAGGAACCTGCTTCGTGTATCCATGGCCGTACTAGAAAACAAATGTATGCAGGAATAATGTCCATGCCTTGGAAGGCTATCAAGAACAAATATGGTCCTATATGGATGGGTATGTCCACTTCACCGATGACAGATTTCCTCGACCCATCAAATGCCTTCATAATGATGCCACTCGGGCGCATAGGTGCTCCTTGATACTTTAACTTCATGAGAGTACTACTCGATATAACATTCAATGCAGATCCATTATCAATTAGCACATTGGACAGCGGATCATTCTTGCAGTTTATAGATATGTGGAGGGCCAGGTTATGATTCCTCCCTTTATCTGGTAACTCATCGTCGCTGAAACTCAAGTTATTACATGATGTAATGTTTCCAATTACGCTTCTGAATTGATCTAATGGCATGTCACTCTCCATAAAAGCTTGGTCTAGTACTCTCATCAATGAATCTCTATGAGCAGAGGAGTTCATCAATAAAGCTAGGATGGATATCTTTGAAGGAGTCTGAAGTAGCTGTTCTACAATTCTGTAGTCGCTCATCTTAATTATCTTTAAGATATCATCCCCTTCTTTCTCTAATGTAGCTCCACTAGTCTCTCCTGTAGCCTTCTTAGGCTCATCATTCTCAGCAATTTTCTTTCCAGCAACAACATTTCTTCGAACAACCGGTGCAAACACACGACCGCTACGGGTCACCCTGCTATTTTCAGCTATATTTCCAATATCAGGCATTGGTTGGATGGGAACGTCCACCCCATCTTCTAAGATTGTAGCGTTGTATTTCTAAGGCACATCCTTATCTGATTTGTAAGGAATAGGACCTGCAAGACTAATTACCAATGGGGTAACAGCTGGTTTGCTATGGTACTCCACTTCATGATGAGCGGGTGCACCAAAACAAGGTACAATAACATTTACCTATTCCTCAACACAATCAGGCATCACAAAGTCATTTCTGGCTAACAAATCTTCTTCTGAAGAGAAATACTCATCTGCAGAGGCATACTCTTCCTCTGACTCTTCTTCCATTAAACAATCTTCAACCATATCAACCTCATGATAATCATCTCTCTGACCTGTGATCTTGATAGTCCCATTGTCTAACAGCAACTGAACACCTTCCCTTAAAATTGAACATACTCGGGGGTCTCGACAGCAAACTATGCAAGACCCATATTGGTGTTCCACCTGACCAGCAATACAGCAGAAGGTAGCATGCAACTGCACGAGATCCTCATTCAAGTACTCCACACCAAAAACTATGAATTCACCAGGACATCCAGAAACCATATTCACTTCCTGTTCATACTCTGCCCTAGGCCTGATTATATGGATTAAGCCCTCATCCATCATCTCTTGTAAATCATCCTTTATCTTCTCGCAACCCTGTATGTCTGTACTACAAACAACACAACCGGCATGGTCATGCGTATAATAGATGAATTCACAGAGGTCTGCATGCATTTTCACCAAATCTCCTCTAACCATATTAATGTCAAAAATCTGGAAGTCGCCTGGACAACCGGCCACCATATTTACAGCTTTCACTCCCTTGTGCTTGGGTAGAGGATTGTCTTTCACATTATGTCACATGTCCTTGAAAGATAGAATTCCAGACTTCACCAACCTTTTCACTTCAGTCCTCAAAGGATAATAATTCTCAACACTATACCCTGGTACTCCTTGATGAAAAGCACACGTTTGGTCTGCCTTGTAATACCAAGGCAATGGTGATGGTACGGCGGGAGGTGGTTGTTCCTAGACCAACTTCTTCTGAATCAATGCTGGTAGTAGCTCTGCATAGCTCATGGGAATAGGGTCATAGTTCTCCCTTCTCTGATTATTCCCTTGGTTCCCCTGCTGGGATGGTCTTTGATAAGCAACGGTAAGCGGAGCAGCTTTCATAACAGGAGTAACCGAGGCGACTTGCTGATGACGCTGATAATTCCTTCTAGGAGCATTTACCCTCATCTCTTGTATAACAACATTTGTATCCCCTTCTTTCTTCTTGGTAAACCCATAAGATGGCTTCTTCACACCTCCGAATCCTTCACTCTTCGTCAAACGACCTTCTCTTACAACCTCTTCTAGGTGGACACCCATTCGTACCATCTCCGTAAAATCACTTGGTGCGCTTGCTACCATCCTTTTGTAGTAGAAAGCACCCAGCGTATTCAGAAAAATCTTAGTCATTTGTTTCTCTTCCATGGGAGGAATCACTTGGGCAGCTACCTTGCGCCATCTCTGCGCATACACTTTGAATGATTCCCTGTCTTTCTGAACCATGGCCCTAAGTTGGTCACGGTCGGGCTCCATGTCCATATTGTACTTGTATTGTTTGATGAATGTTTCTCCCAAATCATTAAAAGTATGGATGTTGGTGCTGTCCAAGCTCATATACCATTTCAATGCTGCGCCGATCAAACTATCCTGAAAAAAGTGAATCAGCAGACGCTGATCATCAGTGTGGGTGGACATTCTCCTCATGTACATTACCAAATGGGCAATAGGCCAAGTGTTGCCCTTGTACTTCTCAAATTCTGGGACCTTGAACTTAGCAGGTATCTTTACATTCAGGACCAAACACAACTCATTCACATTCTGCCCAAATAGCTCTTTTCCCCTAAGAGCTTTCATCTCTCTTTGCATTCTATCAAACTGCTCTTGAAAATCATCCATTCTGTCATCAAGACCCAAGTCTTCACTCGGTGGAGGGAAAGGACGACACACATCATCATTAACAAACGGAACCAAGTTCATCGAAGGAGGTGCATCAGGAACAGTATGCACCACAGGAGGTGCAGGAGTAACAACAGTATGAACCACTGGAGCATCTTGAGGGCCAAGATTGAAACCTTCAGGTGCAAAATTCTCTGGCATTCCCCATGGATAACCTTGAGGCATACGGTTTTAAACAAAGGTCGGAGTAGCGGATACATGAACAGTCAGAACTTCAGTACTTGCCCTTATTGGTTGAGGTTGAACACTCAGTGGCTGATTCTGAGCAGCCACCAGAGCTTCCATCAGAGCAGTTAGATTGGCCATGCCGTCCTTCAAAGCATAAACTTCTTTGCGCAGCTCGCGATTCTCCTGTTCTAAGTTGTCCATCTTCTTTTTGAAATTAACCCGAGTGTTGTCGTGATGAGTCAACTTGCTGAATGAAGTAAAGAAGCTGGGTAAGACACCTGGGTATGCATAACAAATGCAAGAAATATGTGCAATATGATTCATGATATGCAATGCACATGATTATTTTTACTTCATTATTTAATATTTAAAAGGATTTAAGATTTATAGACATATTGCAAACATCAAAGTAATAAAGCTTTTGAAATACTGAAATTTTTTATTATAATAACTTCAAAATGGATTACAAGTTTCAATGATCCCGATTACAAGATGAACATACAATATAAAATCCTGAGAAAAGGAACTGATGAAGATCAATCTGTACACTGGCACTTCCCTGTGAGCCTGGAAATCTGAGCCCTTAGCCTCTGGTTTTCTTCCACATGTCTGATGGCAACCTCCTTCCAATCATATGGATCAGAAAGTGAGTAATCAGCACCTGTTTGAGGCTTGGGGGAAAATAAATCCCCTTGCCTCTCCATAGACTCCACCGCTCGACTCTCAAGGATCTTGTTAAAATCATCTTTCTCCTTCAGGTCTGCTCTGTATGAACTCTCTAAAGTCTAGAACTTATTCTTCCAAGCATCCCTTTCCTGTTGCATCCTAACCAAAGCGAGTTGCAGCTCTTCTAGATCATCTAATAAGGGAGGGGTGGTCTTCACAAATAGGTCAGGCATGGGTGTCTCCCGAGTATACGGCATCTTCAACTGAATGGCTCTCATCGGACCCACTGAAGATATGGATCCAAAAAAACAACACCCGTAGGTCCCAAATCCTTCCTACTCTTCTTATGAATGTGACGCCAAGCCTTCGCAATCTGCTCCCTAGATTCCCCGTCGTCTTCTCCTTCCTTCATAAAGAAACTACTCAAATGAATACTATTCGGTTTATCCCTCATCGGATAACCAAGCTGTCGCCGTGCAAGAACAGGGTTATAGTTAATTACTCCCTTTGTACCAAGAAGAGGCACATTGGGGAAACTACCACAATTGTCAATAATCTCTACATCCTGGTAAACTCGATGATACCAATCAATATCCGAGTGAGTAAGTTCCATTATCTTAGGAGCCCATCGAGGTTCCTTCTTGACATCCCAAAAAGCATCAGACTGAGGCATATGAGAGATGAACCACCGGTACAACAAAGGCGTGCAATAGATAATCACTCCCCCATGATAAGAACTCTGAAGATGAACAAAGTAATAAGCATCACCCAACAGTGTAGGAACTGGGTTTCCAATCATGAAAATCCTGATAGCATTAATGTCGACAAACTTGTCCACATTAGGAAATAAGAACAATCCGTAAGCAAGTAGAGCAAATATGGCCTCAAAAGCAATCGTACTCTTCATTCTGGCAAAGTAACGAGCTTTCTCCAATAAGAACTAAGCTGGTAATCCTCTAATCCCTCCGTTATTAGTCATATGGGCTTCCACCTCAGACTTCCCTAGATGAATCAAAGCAGCAATCTCATGTGGTTTTGGCTCACCCTCCAAACCAGTAAGAGGAACACGATTGGTAACAGGTAAATCCAATAGATAAGAATACTCCTCTAGTGTAGGAATCAACTGATAATCGGGAAATGTGAAGCAGTGATACACTAGATCATAGAACTGGACCAAGGTCGAGAGAATACCCTTCTTCATCTTCAGCTTCATGAGAGGAATAATGGATCCATACTTCTTCTGAAAGTCTGCAGAACATTCGATCTCTGGAATTAGATTGACCAACTCATCTATCTTGGGATCCTTAAAACTATATTTCCCCGCATTTCTCTTTCCAGAATCCATGGTTCAAAGTACCTGAGATATTCACAAATAGTCAACCTTTAAATCCCTTGAAATATTGTTTCTTCAAAAGATGCTTATGAGTGCATGGATGCATGATGTAACAATCACACACAAGATCACACATATAGGGTTCATAGGTTCAACGTCACGAGCATGAATTCGAAGGTACTACCCATAAGGTGTTGGTCTAAAAATTTATCACCTGCCAAACAAGGTTCTAGAGGTTTCCAGAGTCTACATCCTTCCTTCGGGTATTACCCACTTCTCGATTAACTCGGTAATTAGTAATATTCTCAAGAAATACTCGTCCGAGCGTAGTATCGCGTTACAACTATTTCCGGATTACTCCGTCATAGCTTTCTCACTACACCTAAAAGGCCAAGATGGGTTTGGTATTCTACGGTCCTCAGTTTCAGCAGGCTCCCAGGTCAAAAGTAGTACGTCTTCCCGATTACTCAGTAAATGACACTACAGTCAAAGGGGCCTTCACTGAGTGGGGGATCTCATGCCTCCTTTTTTTGGATTACTCCCTCAAAGTTAACATGACTATACCGCCCGTCCTATCTTAAAGTTTGCCCAAGTCCGGGTATAGGACTTATGTGTAATCACCAAGAACCCTGAAAACCAGGAAAATTCAAACAAACATATATACAAAATATAACACATAAACAACAATAACATATATACAAATATAAAAAAAGATAGGCTCAACCCACTTAGGGATGGACCAGCAAGAGGTCAAGCTTTCCCCAATGAAGTCGCCATTTTACTGTAGCGGTAGAAATATTCAAGACTAAGCCATTGGATTGGCTAGACTTTATACAAATCAAAATAAAAATCGCCACCGCGCTTTATTGTTTCCAAAGGAATGGGAAAAGAGTGAATAACCCAAAAAGAGGGGGAAAGATTCAAGGTAAGGGGGTCGGTTATGCAAAGGGAAGGTATTATCACCCTAAACATCTACGGTACTCCACAGGAACCTCTTTGAAAAAATCTATATATTTTGGCTATAAAAATGTGTTGTATATAAAATGGATGGTGAAGGAGAGAAGAGAAATATATTTTTTTATGATTTTTGCACCCGCCGCGGTTTCGAACCTTTAGTGCCTATGTACCATCTTTCGTGTAATAGGGGATCAGGGTACACGTAGTTCCTCTTTTAAAAATTTGAAACACAAGTGTGTTGATTGATTTTAAGAGATAAGACATCATTATCATTGTCCGTGTGGAAAACATACTTACTACCCACAATCATGAGAAAGGAGAATTTGCATCATCTCAAAGTTGAGGATATGGCTTGGATTTTAAAATCAACAATGCCTCACTCAACACCCAAGTGGAAAATATCTCACTTCACTACATATTGTAGAAGTATATTTGTTTGCATCACTACAAGGATTGACAAGAGTCTAATCTTTTGAGAAAAGTTTAAAGATAAAAGCCAAAGTGGCAAAATGGTTTGAAATGAGATTGATTAACTTTTAATGATGAAAATGTTTTGAAAATGCATGGACCTAAGTCCAAGTTTATTATGAAAGTGTTTCAAGTTTCAAAACAATAAGGGTTTTCAAAAGAAGGGAGAAGATTTTTGAAATTAAAGAAAATGGGAGGAGAAGAAGGGGCTATCCTAAAGCATAAGGTAAACGCTAAGGATAAAGACCATCTAACCAACAAGAAGCCAAAGCTTGACATTATGAGCCAAGATAGAATTCCTATTCTTTGGATAGAAACCAAGCAAGCAAAGATACTAGACCTCTTCAAGTGTATTAAGTCTTCACAAAAATTGGGCAGAGTAACGGCTGTATACGGGTGAATTCCATATTACAAATAGAGAATGTAATCACAAAAACCTGCACACAAAAACAAACAAGAAACCCAATGTCTTGAGGTAAACCTCAAGAACTCCAAAAAAAATTATCAGATAAGATCACAAGGTCTCCAAGATAGTCCAAGGTTTCTAATCCTAAGTCCAAGAAAAAGTCCCATACTCCATCATGCCAAGGATAGTAACCAAATAGTCCAAGTACCATTAAGAGTTTTTTAGGGTTTATGTTGATTATTAAGTATCTTAAGAAAGGAAAAGAAAAGCTCAAGTGAGCAAAGTAAAAATGACAAGAAAATAAATGCTCAAATGAGCAAAGATGAAAATGGCATGAAATGTAAATGCTAAAATAAATAAATAAATAAATAGTACATAAAGCATAAAAAGAATAAAAGCATAAGATAAAACAAGTCAATAATTAGTGGTTAGTTGGATGACCATCTTGAAACTTGCATTTGGAACTCATTAGAGGATTTGTAGAACCAAAGCCTCCACACAACAAGTTGCATTTTCTTTTTGTCAAGTATATAATCCATTTGGAATTCTCACAAGTACCATTTAATAATCAACGATGTTTAAGTGATCCGCGTTGACCAAAGGTGTTGTAGATCCATTAGAGGATTGGTAGAACCAAAGCCTCCACACAATGAATCACATGGTTATTGTATCAAAGAGATTAAATTAACATACTTGGACTTGCAATCATAAGTTTGGGCCACGAATGATCATTTATTCGAATCGGGACAAAATTTAGCGCTATGTTAAGAAATCGTAAGTGGACTTATATAGAAGTCACACCTATTTTGAGGCCGGTCAATAGCAATCTATGAACCATTTGTTTTGAGACATGATATAGAGATCATGCTCTAACAACACTTAGTGCAATAAGAAGGGGATGAGATGAAGAGGATTAGGGCAAAAAAAGGAATAAACCACTTTTGAATTAAAATTTTAATCAAACTATTATTAAAATCATTCATCCATTCTGGTGGAGTTGAATTGAACACCAAAGATATAATGATGTTAATAAAGTCATGATCAAAAAAATCAACTCAAGACAGCCAGAAAATAATCATAAAATAATAATATATTTAATATATACAATAAAAGGGTTAAAAAATCTTTAAAAATAGAAAATAATGAGGAAAAATATCAATTATGTTCAAATTAATCAAAAAATGAAAAATAAGGCCATATAAAGATCAGAGATGGATCTAAATATTTTTATAAAAATTTTGGTAATTTTTAAAAGTCAAAAACTATTTTTAAACTATTTAAAATTGCTAAAACATACATAAAATAGTTAAAAAATAGTAAACCTCAACATAAAATTCCATTAAATTTTCAGAAAGTCAAAGATGTGCAAAATAATATTTATGATTTTTTCCATAATTAAAAAATGTCAGAAAGTATTTTTTAAGTAATTAAAAGAAAACAAATAATACAAAAAATATGAAAAATACCAAATGTTAAAATAAAAATGTGAAAAAATATTCATCAGATCAGAAATAATTCAAAGTATTTTTGTGAATTTTTTCATAATTTTTGGATAAAAAATAAAAGAGTTATGAATTTTTGAAAATTTAATCAAATAAAATATAAAATCAAAAAATAAAATAAAACCAAAAAGATGTGGACCATCAGATCATAGTCAAAACGCGTTAGTAAGCTAATCCAATGGACCAGACGCGCTGTGCTTGATATGGACCTTAGTGAAATACACATGGGATCAGAAAAAGGGCAACCAATGAAATTAAAACGCTTGGCACATTATCATTGGCTGAGACGAGACATGTCATCGTCTTTAACCTCCAAACACCCTACAATGGGGATTTTGTGAGATCGTTCAAATGGAAAAATTAGGATCCCTGGCTAGCATCATTGAACTCGTCACTTCAAGACGATTCTAACACAACCATCGCGCCAAATTTATATAAGGTATGGAGAGATCTATGAATCAAAAACTCAGAAAATAGTGAGCACCTTCAATTTGGGATTTCTCTCTCAATTCTCAATGGATTTAAAAATTTTAAGCAGCATTAGAATCAGACAAAGGAGTAGAACAGATTAGTGTTTGATTTGGATCCAAATGGTGGAGAATTCTACCTTTTCGAAGTTCAACTAAGAAGCTCTGAAACTGGACTTCTGTAGCTTGAATTATGGGTTGTTTTGATTGGTTTAAGTGGTGGAGAGTTTGTATGATGCTCAAGGATGATAAATGCACAAAGAATTTTGGAAAAGGAAGCTTAAATTTCAAAAACTGAATTCAACAAAAGTGGGTTCGTGTGAAGTTTTGGCAGGGTGTTCTTGGCTCTCTAAGCTTGGGAAAATGGATGGGGGGTGACTCTCTATTTATAGAGAAGCAAATGGGATCAAAAGGGAGAGTGAATGATGCGTTTTGGAGGGAATTCGTGTGGATCTGCATCATAAAGAAAGTGTGACTCAATTTTGATCAAAACTCACCTAAATCATGCGTTTCATGATGCTAATCACTTCTGGAAAGTTTCTAATCATGTTTATAAACAAAAACACGTGGAAAACTTGTGATTAGAAGCCAAAACAAAGATTTCAAAATCCTGACTTTGTGAAAAATACAGTTTCAAGTTACCAAATTCAAATCCATGGCATTTACAACTCAAGGGGTCTTAGGGCATAATTCTTGATGCTTTGGAAAGATGAGGTTACAATCTTTGCAATGGAAAAAGAATGGAATCAAATGGATTCTTGAGCTGAAAATTACATGGAGTCAAAGTTGAAGAAAACGAGTTGACTTTCCATACTTTGAAATATTTCAAAATTTCTTCAAAAATGACCTATAATCTTTTGTATCCAAACATGGACTTCCACTTAGAATTTTCTCTTGACCAAAAAAGATGGATTGTAGACCTCTTGAATGACATTTTTAAATTTGAACCACCCAAAATCTCCAAAAATTGAGCATGTTATGACTTGTTGAAGTTGGCCAAAAATCATGAAATGATCTATAATCTTTTGCATTCTTAAGGCAACTTACATCCATTTTCTCACTTTGCACATAAAAGAAGGCCAAAAGTACACATCTTCAAGATCATCATGGAAAAATAATGGACTCAAGGTGATAAAAATTGACCAAGTTATGACCATTTGAAGTCACATATGGAAAATTGGTGATTTATTTGGATGACTTGTAATCTTTCTCCTTCACCAAGTTCTTTCCACATGAAAACTCCTTGGAACTTTTGAAGTGATTTTTTGGTAACTCTTTGAAGAGAAAGATGTCTTTGTAATCACTCAAAAATACCAAAAGGTGAGTATGATATCCTCCTTTGAAGTTCAAAACCATATCCTCTAGATCAAGAGAATTCTTTGAGGAACTTTGACAAGTTTGAACAAACTTCTTGTGCCAACATTCTTTCTTTGTGAATAGAAGTTGTTGAGGATGATGATGAGGACTCATAGCCACTAAAACCACTTCCATATCTTGAAATTTGAGAGAAATGTGCTCTTGTGACTAATAGGAACAAGACCTTGTCCAATCATGACAACTTCTTCCCTCAACCCCCTGTACTTTTGAATCAATTTTGATAACTTTGAAATATGTTGAACCAAAATAAGCCTTGTCATTCCATTTCTTCCAAAACAACTTCAATGGTGAGGTTTGAACTCCTCAAGCTATATTGACTAGGGCATGGAAATAAACTCATGAACCCATGGAGCAACTTGCTAAACCTCATAGAGTTTACCTAAATTATTAACAAGTAAGGAAAACCCACATTGCATTATTAATAAAATAAAAATCTAAGCAAAATATTCATGATCACAAAAGAAAACAAGTCAAGGTGCTTGGTAATTCCTCCAAAAGTCCTAATGTGATCTTGTTGTGATTGAATCAACATGGTTTGATGAAGGGATCTTAGGGGCAAAAATTGGAGCAACTTGAGCAGCAGGATTGTAACATTTGGCATAAAGTTCTCGAGAATTCCCCACGTGTAACCGTGAGCCATACAATATTGAGCAGCAGTAAGTGGAGTAACAGAGATGGGTATTGACAAAAATTCTGAAATAACGGTTGTCTGATGTGGCTGAGTAGTATGAGGAGAAAGAGGAGGAGGTGGTGGTGGCTAATTTTGAGCAGCCACCAACGGTTCTACCAAAGCAATCAGGTTGTCCATACCAACTCTCAAAGTAGTAACTTCTTCGCACGAGTCACGATTCTCTTGTTCAAGGTTTTCCATCTTCTTTCTAGAATTATTCCGAGTATTGTAGCGATGAGACAACTTGTTGACTGAATGACATAGAGAAACAAGTAAGACATCTAGGAATGAACAAGATTGCAAAAACATGTGAAAAATGATGCACGATATTCAATGAACATGATTTATTTTGTTTATTAAAGGAACTCAAAGAATCATAAACAATTCTAAATATTAAAGTACTAACACATTTTGAAATACTGAAAAATATCAATAATCCTAAGTACAAGATAATAAAGATAGAATTTAAAAATCCTAAGGAGCCAAAGTTGATGAATATCTTTCCACACACTGACGCTTTCCCTTAAGTCTTGCAATCTGAGCCTTCAACTGCTTATTCTCTTTTGTATACTTGTCGGCGACTTCTTTCCATCCATCAGAATCAGTAGATGGGTGACCAGGACCTGGATGAACTCTAGAGGAAAATAAATCCTCTTGCTTCTCCATCATCTCCACAACATGACTTTTAAGAATCTCAATCAAGTAATCCTTCTCTTTCAATTTTGTTGAGTAGGATGCATCCTAATTCTGGTACTTAATCTTCCATACTTTCTTCTCTTGTTGCATCCTAACCAAGGCGAGTTGAAGTTCTTCCACATCATAAAAGAGAGGAGGATGAGTCCTCATAACAATATCAGATATAAGTTCCTTATGAGAATAAGGCATCTTCAACTGAATTGTCGTTGCTTGTACCCAACGGAGACGAGGTTCTAAGGAAATAACTCCTATTGGTCCCAAATCTTTTCTACCCTTTCTATGAATATGGCGCAAAGCCTTTTCAATCTCTTCCTTATCTTCCTTGTGATATTCTCCTTCTTTGAAAAAAAACCACTCATATGAATGTTATTTGGCTTGTCTCTCATAAGATGTACAAGTTGACGACGCAAAGAAGGGGATTGTAGTTAATTCCTCCCTTTATACAAAGAAGAGGCGCACTATGGAAACTACCAAAGCTATCAGTAATATCAACATCATAATAAGATTGATAATACCAATCAATATCAGAATGAGTGAGAGCTATAATCTTCGGAGCCCAATGCGTTTCCTTCTTGATATACAAAAAACCAACAGACCAACGTAAATGAGAAATAAACAACTGATATAACAATAGTGTGAAACAAATGATCATCCCTACCTGATAGAAATTATGAATATGGATGGAATAGTAAGTATCTCCTATCCGTCTAGGGATTGGGTTCCCAAACAGAAATATCCTTATGGCATTAACATCCATAAATCTGGCGATGTTAGGAAACAAGAACAGCCAATAGGAAAGTAAAGAAAATATAGCCTCAAAAGTAGCTCTACTCTTTATCTTGACGAAGTAACTAGCCTTTTCCAATAGAAATTGAGCAGGTAAACCTCTTATTACCCCTTTAGTATTCATGCTATCCTAAATCTCATAATTCCTCAAGTGAGTTAGGATGGCAATCTCATGAGACTTGGGGTCTCCTTCAAAGCCGGTGAAAGGAACACAATCAGTAAAAGGTAAACCTAGTAAGTAAGAATACTCTTCCAATATGGGCATCAGCTGGTAATCAAGAAAAGTAAAACATCAGCACAACGTATCATAGATCTGGACCAATGTGGAAAGAATACCCTCCTTCATCTTAAGCTTCATAAGAGGCACGATGGCTCCTTACTTATTCCAAAAATCTATAGAACTCTCAATCTCAGGAATTAAACTTACCGGTTCTTCTATCTTAGGATCCTTGAAACTGTACTTCCGAGTCTTTATGCTTCAAAAATCCATGGTCAAAAAAGTACCTGAGATATTTGTAAAATTCAACCTTAAGTTCCTTGAATTAACTGTTTAAAGAATGCTCATGGGTGCATGAATGTATGATGCAACAATCACACACAAGATCACAAACATGGGGGTTCATAGGTTCGAAGTCACGAGCATGAAGTCAAAGGTTCTACCCACAAGGTAAGGACTAATGGTTTATCACCTATCGAACAAGGTTCTGAAAAGTTCCTAGAGTCTATATTCTTCCTTCGGATATTAGCAATATTCTCAGGAAAAACTCGTCTGAGCATAGAATCGCGTGAAAACTACTTTTGGATTTCTCTGTCATAGTCTCTGCACTACACCTAAAAGGACAAGATGTGTTAAGGGTTCTACGGTCCTCAACTTCTCAGGCTCCCAGGTCGAAAGTAGCACGTCTTCCCAATTGCCCGATAAATGTATACTATATTGAAAGGGGCATCCACTAAGTTGGGGATCTCATGTCTCCTTTTTTGGGATTCCTCCCTCAAAGTTAACATGATTATACTGCGTGTCCTATATTAATTTTTCACAAGTACGGGTATAAGACTTATAAGAGATCACCAAGCACCCTAAAAACCAGAAAAATTCATACATATATACAACAAATAATATATAACAAATAATAACACATACACAAATAAATAAAGATAGGCTCAACCCACTTAGAGATATATAATTCCCTGTGAAATCGCTAGTTTTCTTTAGCATTAGAAATGTTGAGACTAAGCCATTGGATTGACTTAACTTGCACAAATCAAATAAAAATCGCCACCACGCTTTATTGTTCACAAAGGAATTGGGAAAAGAGCGAATAAACCAAAAAAGAGGGGGAGAATCTAGGTATGGGGGTTGGTTATGCAAAGGGAAGGTATTAGCACCCTAAACATCTACGGTACTCCACAGGAACCTCTTCAAAAATCTGTGTATTTTGTCTATAAAGGTGTATACAAAAATAGATGATGGATATGAGAAAAGAAGTATTTTTTACAATTTTTGCACCCGCGCAGTTGCGAACCTTTAGTGCCTATGTACCACCTTCCATGAAATAGGAGATCAAAGTACTCGTAGTTCACCTCAAAAATTTTAAAACACAAGTGTGTTGGTTAATTTTAAGAGAAGAGACACCATCATCATATCCGAGTGGAAAACATACTTGCTATCCACAATTATGAGAAAGGAGAATTTGAATCATCTTAAAGTGGAGTATATAACTTGGATTTTAAAATCAACAAAGCCTCACTCAACACCCAATTGGAAAATATCTCACTTTACTACATATTGTATAAGTATACTAGCTCTCATCACTACAAGAATCGACAAGAGTCTAATATTTTTGAGTAAAAAATGTTTTAAAGTAAAAAGTCAAAGTGGCAAAATGGTTTGAATGAAGTTAATTGACTTTTTGTCTTAAGAAAGATGATTAATTTAATTAAAGTTTGATTAAGAAAAAGATTTTTGAAAATGCAATGGACCTAAGTCCAAATTTATAATGAAACTGGTTCAAGTTAGAAAAACAAGAAGAGTTTTAAAAAGGAGGGAGAATATTTTTGAAATTAAAGAAGATATGAGGAGATGAAGGGACTATCCTAAAGCATAAGATAAAAGCTCAAGAAAAGAACGATCTAACTAAAAATAAGCCAACACATGATATAAGAAGTCAATGTGGAATTCCCATCCTTTGGATTGAAACTATCAAGCAAAAATACTAAACCTATGAGAAATACCAAGCCTGAGATGAGTTAAGTCTTCACAAAAATTGGGCAGAGTAACGGCTGTATACAGAGGAATTCTCAATCACAGACAAAGCATATAATCAGAATAACCTTCAACAAAGAAAATAAACCTAATGCCTTGGTGTAAGCCCAAGAACTTATGACAAAATAACAAGAGAGCAACAAGGTCCCCAAGTATCAAAGCTTCTAATCCTAGGTCCGAGAGATCCGTAACTCCATAATTCCAAGGATAGTTACCAAATAGTCCAAGTAACCTTAAGGCTTTTTTTAATGTTCGAGTTTATTATTAAGTGTCTTCAATAGAAAATTAAAGCTCAAATGAGCAAAAATAAAATGACATAAATATAAATGCTCAAGTGAGCAAAGTAAAAAAAATGCCATGGAATGTAAATGCTAAAGTAAATGGTACATAAAAATAAAGGCACAAAATTAAGGCATAAAGTAAAGTTAATTATTAGTGAATTATAAGTTAGAGGTTAGTTAAATGACCATCTTGAAGCTTGTATTTGAAAATTCATTAGAAGATTGATAAAATTAAAGATTCTCAACAACAAGTCTCATTTTCTTTTTATCAAGTATATCATTCATTTCAAGTGCTCAAAGAAATCATAAATGATCAATGATGTTTAAATGATTCACTTAGACCAAAGTTCATGAAGTTCATTAGAGGATTGATAGAATCAAAGGCTCCTGACAATAAACTTCAAAGTTATTGGATCCAAGGTTTCAAAGTAAACATAGTTAGGTTTGCAAACATAAGTTTGGCCCACGAATGATCATATTTAGAATCGAGACAATTTTAGACCTATGGTAAGCAATCGTAAATGGACTTATGTAGAAGTCACACCTATTTTAAGGCCATTCAGTAGAAATCTATGTACCAAACACGTTAGAGAAATGATATGTAGATCATTCTCCAAAAACATGTAGCACAAGTAAAAACAAGAAAGGGGTAAGATGAAGAGGGAAGGGGATGTATCAGACGAAATTAGGGTTTCAAATATCATCAACATCATTCATCCATTTTGGTGGATTTGGTTTTTCAACCTATCAACACCTAAGATCCAATGAGGTTGAGGAACTTGTCCCAAAAAAATCTCAAATGTCTCCAAATCAGGACCAATTAAAAAATAATAAATACATTTAATATAAAATAAAATTTAAATGATTTAAAAGGGAAATAATTGGTAAAATTCACAACATGTAATAAAACACCAAATAAAAATCCTAAAAAAATATCAGACGTCAAACATGTATCAACAAGTGTTGAGAAAATATTTTGGAATTTTTTAAAGTAAGATACAATTTTTAAAATTTAAACAAATAAGAAAAATAAATGAAACTTTGTGAAAACAGTAAAATAAAAAATAAAAATAAAATGAGGTCACCAATATTTGTCAAGAAGTCAATGTATCCTTCTATAATTTTTTTAGAATTTAAAAATCAAGAAAAGTATTTTTAAATAATTAAAACAAGTCAAATACATTAAAAAATGATTAAAAAAATACCAAATCACAAAATAAAATTTTGAAAAAATAAAATTCAAAAAGAGAAAAATCAAAAGTATTTTTGATAATCTTTTCACAATTTTAGAAGTGAAATTATTTTTTTTATGAATTTTTGAAGTTTAAAACAATTAAAAAAAAATAAAAAAAAATAATGTGGACCATTGGATCAATGTCAAATCGTGTTAGTAAGCTAATCCAAAGGATCCGACACACTGTGCATGATATGGACATTAGTGAATAAACCACCAAATCATTTATTTTTTAAACAGATTTGAAAAAACAAGTGGCGCCTTGTCATTGGTTGAGATATGACATGTCATCGTCTTCAACCTCTGGCAACAGGAAAATTGCAGGTCCATCAATCTGTAAAATTAGAATCTCAGACGGTGCTATTTGCTTCATTTCTTTAAGACAATTCCAATGGTACCCTTGCAAAAAATTTATATTAACCACAACTTAGTCGATTTGGAAAAAACTAGAAGGAAACAATTGAAAAGGGATTTGAAAATTAATGAGAAAAACTCACTTTCAGTTAAAAACCAATGATGCAATGAGTATCAGAGTGATGAGAGCTATATTGTGGTAACATGTTTGGAGATGATTGATGGAGGAATATAACTATTGAAGCTCAACTTGAGAGCTCTGAAAATACACTTGGCTAGCACGATTTAGGGAACTTCAAGGCTTGTTTCTTCTTCTATTAGCTTCAGTTAAGCTCAAGAATGAAGAATGAACAAACAAATTGGATTGAAAAATGCTTTAAAACCAAATTTGAAGTTGTAGAATTGAGAAGGGTGGAGGAAGTTCGACATAGGTTTTCTGGCTCTCTAATGCTTGTCTTTATGAGTGTGTGATAACCCTTATTTATAACTGAGCATGATGGAAAAAAAGTGAGAGAAATGATCAAGTATGACGAATATTCGTATGCACATGCATCATGATCAAAGTGTGACTCGTAAGTCGTAAACACTCAACCATTCCTTATGTTTTGATGTGTTACACTTTTCAGAAACTTAGTTAATCATGTTTATACATCAAATGTGCGACAAATTTGTGTTTAGAGGACACACTAATCAATTTACAATCTGACTGTTTTGACAATATCCGTTTCATGGTACCACCTTTTCAGCCACGGGGAACACAATGTAAGGAGGTTTATGATACAAATTTGGATTCTTTAGAAATTTGAATGATCAAGATTGACAATATGATTTGAAAGTTTTCATTTGGATAATTGAGCTGAGAGTTATGTCCATTTGAATTTGAGAAAAACACACAGATTTTTATACTTAGAAAAATTTCTTAGCATAGAACTCCAAAGTGACCTATAATGTTGTTCAAAATTACATGACCATCCACTCAAAAATCAGGTCTTGATATTTCAAGATGACATGACGTAGATCTCTTGAATTTAATTGTGGAATTGAGATCACACAAAAATCATAAAAATTGAAGGAGTTATGGTATTTGTAAGATGAAGAAAAAATGGTGAAAATTAACAAAAGACCTATAATCTTGTAGTAGACATCCCAAAGATTATTGTGTTAAAAGAATAAGCTTGAGGAGATAAAAATTGACCAAGTTATGATCATTTGAAGTCAAACCCTAAGATTCAAAGGATTTTCTAAGAGACTTATAATCTTTGTCAACCATTAGTGATCTTCCATTCAAAATTAGCCTTAAATCCATGAGGAGAACTTGTTAAGGACCCTTTTAAGAGAATCATGGATTTATAGTTAATCAAAAATCACAAAAATTGAGCAAGATATGGTCCTTGGAAGTCAACAAACCCTAACTCTGAGTGTGTCAAAATAGCTTGAAATCCCTTTCAAATTTTGATGATTTTTCTTGCACAATTGGATCTTGTCAAGTGAAGATAAGTTGTTGTAGACGATGATAAGAACCCATAGAAATAAGAACCAACTCAAAATGTTTAAAATTGAGAGAGTTATGCACTTGTGACCACTAAATCAAGCACTTGCTTAATTAGGTTAACCATGTTAAATAAACCTTGAATTTTTTTGGACTTTCTTGGCAAAATAAAGCATGATGAATCACAATAGTCCTTAAAATTATGTTGTCTTGAAGTACACTAAAAAATGGAGATTAAGTCTCAATGAAACTTGTTGAAGAAGGCATGGAAATAAACACATGAACCTGTGAATCTTCTTAATGAATGCCACCACCAACTTCGAGGAATGTTTGACCTAAATAAAGAGATAGAACTCTTTGATCCATAAATCTTGGATATCATAGACTTTTCCTTGAAGCTTAATCTCTTGAAATCCATTGGAGAACCATTTGACTAAGGTCCAACCCTTAAACCCTAGGTTAGACGGTGAGATGAATATAATTGTGTTATCACCTACAATATGAACATTCAAAGAGGCATATATACATATTTTGATGTTAGTTAAAAGTTAATCATTCTAGAAACACATGTACAAGATACACAATTAAATGTTCTTGGTGACCCCTCAAAAGAAAACTTAAAGATATGATGAGGTAGAAAGTGAGAACCAACCTTAGTGTGTTATCTTGGTGTATTGATAAAATGAGATGATGCAAGATCTTAGTGGAAAAAATTGGTATATAACACATATGAATATGGAGCCCAAGCCTTTTCAATCTCTTCCTTAGTAGCCTTGTGATCTTCTCTTTCTTTGAGAAAGAAACCACTCAGATGAATGTTGTTTGGCTTGTCTCTCATCGAATACCCATGTTGGCGGTGTGCAAGAATAGGATTGTAGTTAATTCCTCTGTTTGTACCAAGAAGAAACTCATTGGGAAAAACACCACAACTATCAATAATATTCACGTCATATTAATACTGGTGATACTAATCAATGTCAAAATGAGTGAGAGACATAATCTTCAGGGCCCAACGGGGTTCCTCCTTGATATCCCAAAAAGCAACATACGGAGGTAAGTGAGAAATAAATCATTGATATAACAACAATGTGAATTATAGGGATTTAATAATAAGTATCTCTTAGCATTGTAGGGATTGGGTTCCAAATTTAGAAAGATCCTAATGGCATTAAAATCCACAAATTTTTTGATGTTAGGAAACAAGAACATCCTATAGGCAAGCAAAACAAAGATAGCCTCGAAAGCAGTCGTATTCTTCATCTTGACTAAGTAACGAGCTTTCTACAGTAGAAACTAAGCAGGTAAACCTTTAATTCCTACTTTGGTAGTCATGTTAACCTCAATGTCAGACTTCTTCAAGTGAGTTATGGTGGCAATCTCATGAGACTTGGGCTCTCCTGCTAAGCATGTGAAAGGAATACAATTAGTAATAGGTAAATCAAGTAAGTAAGAATACTCCTCCAATATGGGCATCAAATGATAATCAGGAAAAGTAAAACACTAGTATAATGGATCATAGAACTAGACCAATTTAGAAAGAATACCCTCCTTCATATTGAGCTTCATAAGAGGAAAAATGTCTCCATACTTCTTCTAGAAATATGTAGAACTCTCGATCTCAAGAATCAAACTCATAGTTCCTCTATCTTAGGATCCTTGAAATTATACTTTCGAGTATTTTTCCTTCCAAAATCCTTATCCAAAAGAGTACTTGACGTATTTGCAAAAGTCAAACTTAAGTTTCTTGAAAAATTGTTTAAAGAATGCTCATGGGTGCATGAATGCATGATGATATAACAATCACACACAAGATCACAAACATAGGTGTTCATAGGTTCAACGTCATGAGAATGAAGTCAAAGGTACTACCGCCAAGGTAAGGACTATTGGTTTATCACCAGCCAAATAAGGTTCTAAAGAGATCCTAGAGTCTACACTCTCCAAAAAAACTCTTTTGAGTGTATCATCAGTTGACAACTACTTCTGGATTGCTCCATTATAGTCTCCATATTACACATAAAAGGCCAAGATAGGTTAAGGGTTCTACGAATTCTTAGCTTCTCGGGATCCATGGTCGAAAGCAGCAATGTCTTCCTGATTGCTCGATAAACAAATACAACAGTCAAAGGGGCCTTCACTGAGTTGAGAACCTCATGTCTCCTTTTTCAGAATTACTCCTTCAAAGTTAACATGACTATACCATCCGTCCTATCTTAATTTATCCCAAGTACGGGTATAGGACTTATAACAGATCACAAGCACCCTGAAAACAAGAAAAATCCAGACATACATATATACAACACATAATATACAACAAATAATAGCACATACACAAATAAACAAAGATAGGCTTAACCCACTTAGAGATATATAATTCCCCAATAGAGTCTCCAGTTTTCTGTAGCGGTAGAAATGTTGATACTAATCCATTGGATTGACTTAACTCTTACAAATAAAATAAAAAAATCGCCACCGTGCTTTATTATGTCCAAAGTAAATGGGAAAAGAGTGAATAAACCCAAAAAGAGTGGGAGAGATTCTAGGTACGTTGGTTGATTTAGAAAAGGAAAGGTATTGGCACCCTAAACATCTATGGTACTCTATAGGGACCTCTTTGAAAATCTATGTATTTTGGGTATAAAAATATGTATACAAAATAAGATGGTGGAGATGAGAAAAGAAGTATTTTTTACAATTTTTTCACTTGTCGCGTTTGCGAAACTTTTTATGCCTACATACCACCTTCCATGCAATAATAAATCATGGTACTCGTAGTTCACCTCAAAATATTTAAAACACGTGTGTATTGGTTAATTTTAAGAGAATAGACATCATCGTCATATCTGATAGGAAGAACATACTTACTACTCACAATTATGAGAAAGGAGAATTTGCATTATCTCAAAGTGGAGGATATAGCTTGATTTTAAAATCAACAAAGCCTCACTCAACACCCAAGTTGAAAATGGCTCACTCCACTACATATCATAGAAGTATAGTAGCTTGCGTCCCTACAAGAATCGACAAGAGTCTAATTTGTTAAGAAAAAGTTAAAAATTAAAAAGCCAAAGTGGAAAAATGGTTTGAATGAGGTTAATTAACTTTTAGTCTTGAGAGAGATATCAAAGTATGATTAAGTTGATTAAAGTTTTTTGAAAATGCATGGACCGAAGCACAAGTTTATTATAAAAGCGGTTCAAGTTAGGAAAACAAGAAGAGTTTTGAAAAGGAAGGAGAAGATTTTTGAAATTAAAGAAGATATAAGGAGATGAAGGGACTATCATAAAGCATAAGGTAAAAACTAAGAAAAATAACTATCTAACCAACAAGAAGCTAACACTTGACATAATAAGTTAATGTAGAATTCTTATCCTTTTGATTGAAACCAAGAAAGAAAAAATACTAAACCTCTAACGAATACCAAGCTTCAGGTGAATTAAGTCCTCATAATAATTTGGCTGAGTAACAACTGTATATAGAAGAATTCTCAATCACAGACAAAGCATAAAATCAAAATAACCTGCCCACAAAGAATATAAACCCAATTCCTTGGGGTAAACCCTAATAACTTCAGACAAAATAACAACAAAGCGACAAGGTCCCCAAGTATCAAGGCATCTAATCCTAAGTCCGAGAGATCCATAACTCCATAGTGCTAAGGATAGTAACCAAATAGTCCAAGTAACCTTAAAGCTTTTAATGTTCAAGTTGATTATTAAGTGTCTTTAAAAGAAAGCTTAAGTGAGCAAAGAAAAATGACATAAAAATAAATGCTCAAATGATCAAAAGAAAAAAATTTGCATGGAATGTAAATGCAAAGTAAATGGTACATAAAAATAAAGGCACAAAATAAAGGAATAAAGTAAAGTTAATTGTTAGTGAATTATAAGTTAGAAGGTTAGTTGAATGACGTTCTTGAAGCTTGCATTTGAAAACTCATTAGAAGATTGATAAAATCAAATCTTCTCAATAACAAGTCTCATTTTCTTTTTGTCAAGTATATCATTCATTTCAAGTGCTCAAAGTAACCAAATATGATCAACGATGTTCAAATGATTCACTTAGACCATAATTCATGAAGTTCATTAGAGGATTGATAGAATCAAAGCCTCCTAACAATGAACTTCAAAGTTATTGGATCAAAGGTTTCAAATTAAACATACTTGGGCTTACAAACATAGGTCTGGGACACAAATGATCATTTTTTGAATCGAGACAAATTAAGCGCTATGTTAAGCAATCGTAAGTGGACTTATGTAGAAGTCACACCTATTTTGAGGTCGATCAATAAGAATATATATACCCACATGTTAGAGAAATGATATGTAGATCATTCTCCAAAAACATGTAGCACAAGTAAAAAGCAAGAAGGGTATATGATGAAGAGGGATGGGAATGATAGTATAACCAATATATCAGATGAAATAAGGGTTTCAAATGTCATCAACATTATTCATCCATTTTGGTGGATTTTGTTTCTCAACCTATCAACACAAAAGATCCAATGAGGTTGAGGAACTTGTCCAAAAAAAAATACTCAAGTGTCTCCAAATCAGGACCAATCAATAAATAATAAAATATATTTAATATAAAAAAATTTAAATTATTTAAAAATTAAATAATTGGTAAAATACATAGCATGAGTCAACAAGTGATGACACATTTTTTAGAATTTTTTATAGTCAGAAACTATTTTTAAACTTTAAAGAAATAAGTAAAATAAACCAAAAATTGTGAAAAATAGTAAAATCAAAAATAAAAATAAAACGAGGTCACCAATATTTGTCAAGAGGTCATTGTATCCTTCCAGAATTTTAAAATCAAGAAAAGTATTTTTAAACAATTAAAACATGTCAAATAAAGTGAAAAATCATTAAAAAAATACCAAATCACAAAACAAAATTGTGAAAAAATAAAAATCAAAAAGAGAAAAATCAAAAGTATTTTTGATAATTGTTTCACAATTTTAGAAGTTGAAATGAATTTAGTATGAATTTTTGAAATTTAAAACAATTAAAACAAAAATAAGAAAATAAAATAAAATACTAAATAATGCGGGGCTTGGATTTGGACTCAGTTATACACGCTGGAAAATCCAAGGGCCCTTAGGTGATGGAGTACGATAGATCTAAGTCAATGCACGCATATACCACACACAAAAGTCAGGCCAATAAGATTAAAACACTTGGTCGTGTATCATGGTTGAAGAATGACATGTAGGTCGTCTCCAACCTCCAGACCATTGCGCGTTGGTTTTTATGAGATCCTTCAAACGAAATTGTTTGAAGCTCAAACTTGTATCATTGGATTCGTCTGTTCCAGACAATACTAGCCTCACCCTCGCGAAAAATTTCTTTAAACCATAGCTTAGTCGATTTGCAAAAAACAAGAAGAAAAAGTGAAAACGAGTTTGTAAATTAAATGCTCAATTCTCCATGAAATCACAAACAAGAAGAAGCATGAGAATCAGAAGAAGGAGGAGAACAAATTAGTAACTTGTTTGGATCAATTTGGTTAAGAAAAATACCTGAACAAAGTAAGAGAAATATGCTCTGAAACTTGATTTTTATAGCTCGATTCAATGGATGATTTGGCTTGTTTTTTATGTGGTTAGATTCATAGAGATTTAGTGACGGTGAAGAGCTCCAGAGTTTAGGACTGAAATGCTTTATAATCGAATTCGAATTTGTAGAATTGAGAGGTATGGAGAAAGTCTGAAAGAAGTTTTCTGGCTCTCTAAAGCTTGTCTAAATGAGTGGGGGATGATCATTATTTATAGTTGGATATGATGAAAGGCTCAAGCGTGCGAATTGGATGAAAAATCAATGAAATCGTGTGAACCTTCTAAATGGAAAAAGTGTGACTTCACATTACTCAAAATGCAGCAAAATGGATGGTTCAAGGGTCGTTTCTCATTATGGAAAGTCCCTAAACATGATTAGACACGAAAGTGATCCTTAAGGAGGCTTGTAATTGGGTTTAAATTGATTTTTAAATCTGACTGAACATGAAACTTTAGCTTCAAGATACCAACTTTACAATAAAGGTGCAAACATCTCAGGGACTTTTATGATGCAATCGTGGATTCTTTAGAAATATGAATGATCAAGCTTGACAATGTGCTTTGAAAGTTTTCGTTTGGGTAATTGAGCTGAGAGTTATGTGTGTTTGAATTTATGAAAAACACACAAATTTTTATACTTCGAAAAATGTCTAAGTATAATGTCCTATAATGTCCTCTTGATCCTTGAAGATGAAATTAAGTAGACCTCTTGAATTGAATTGTGGAATTGAGATCACTCAAAAATCATAAAAATTGAAAAAGTTATAGTCTTTGGGAGATGATGAACAAATATGGGAAACTTCACAAAAGACCTATAATCTTTATTAATTCTTTAACAACTTTCCGAGCATTTTTAAGTCTTTCATATTGAAACAAAGTTGTAGTAGAAACCCTAAATATTATTGTAGAAATATAATGATCTCAAGGAGATAAAATATGATCAAGTTATGATCCTTTGAAGTCACACAAGAGAATTTGATAGCTTTCCCAAAGGACTTGTAGTCTTTCCCAATCATTAGTAATCTTCCATTCAAAATTAGCCTTAAACCCTTGAAGAGAACTTGTTAAGGAACTTTTAGAGATAATCATGGTTTTGGAATCAATTAAGAATATAAAAAATGAGAATGACTTAAGGTAAAAACGAATCACCTACTCCACCTGACAGTCCTTAGCCTTACATAATTCTTGAGAATGGCCTCCCTGATGTTATGTCTCATGTCCCAGAGGCTGACCAGTTCAACCCTCATATCGATTTTTCTACGGCTATCCTTGCCCTTGAGATTGAAGTTGAGTACTTTAGAAGAGTGTAAGTACAAAGTTCGCCTAAGAGGGGGGGGGGGTGAATTAGGTACTTTAATTTTTTTTTGGTTTTAGAGATGATGGATATTATTTTGTGGTTTATGGTGAGTTTACGAAAGAGTAAAATGCAAAAAAATAAAGAGACACAAGCGATATATCCTGGTTCCCCTCACAGTCCGAGAGTACTCCAGTCCCCTTTCAACATGAAAGAGATTTCCTTATAGTTGGAAAACTTAAACAAGAACTACCAAAACCAAGAACAATCCTATTGGACCAAGAACAATCCTCTTGGATTTTCACTATGTCAACAATGAGAACAATCCTCTCAAGGTGACCATACTTGTATCCAACAATCTTGGAAAAACAAGATTACAAAACAACTTGAACTTATTATCAACTATCCTGAAAAATAAGAAAGTGTATAGCAATATTTGATTGATAGAGTTTGTAGTGCAATAATCACTTTGAATGATTTTATCAATGACTTGATCTTCTCTTCCAATAACAATAATATACAATGCCTCAAGACTATAGAATGCTCAAAGTTTTCTGTTTAACAATATATGAAAATATGCAGAAAAACTTTGTGTATGAAAGTAAAGAGAAAGCTTGAGTTTTGATATTTTAAAATTCAGAAACTATTGATTGGAAGAGGTACAAAATGATTTTGAAAATTCAGTATTTATATGTTCATAGCACCTCTTTGAAACAACATAAATTTCTACAAATGAATCATGAACAATTTCCAAGTTTCAATAAAAAGATTCCATGAAATGGTGTTATGAAAAGGTATGTTCAAAGCTGCTGATTTTCAAAAAAATTTAGCATGCAATCGATTGCACCCTTGTGTAAATCGATTACACGGGTTTTAACAGCTAAAAAATTCAAAAAATTTCAGTGAGCAATCGATTTCACATGTGTGTAAATCGATTGTACTTTAAAACAATAGCAAAATTTAATAGAGAGCAATCGATTGCACAAACATGCAAATTGATTGCACATAGAAACAATAACTGACATTTTGAAAACATAACTCATTCAATCGATTGCATCAACATGCAAATCGATTGCAGCCAAGTGAACATTTATTTTTTGCTTATAAAACTTGAGAAAAAGTTTGGACAAGATAAAAACACTTATTTTGATCATTGAGCATCTAAGACTTAAGTTCATAGCAAGAATTGTTATTATACCTTATGAAATTTGCCAAGAGCTTGAACCAAAGACTTTTGTCCATTGATGCTTTTAGCTTGATCAACATCTTTTCCTTCTTGCCAATATATTTTGTCTTTATCAAAACAAAATGCATTGAGAATCATTTGAGAAGCTTGATATTATAAAGAGAAGATACTTCTCTGTAAATGGATTTCCTTGACTTCATGGACATTGTGACTGAGCAGTTTGATAGTGCGTTTCATCATATCTATTCTCTGAGGCGTGATGATGAGACTAACGCTACCCGCCATAATGGCTAGCTCTATATTTGGACTATTGTTATTTTTCTTTTAGAAAGTTGTTTTTATATGTGTGTTATGTACTTTTCATTTACATTTTGTTTTTCGTTTATATTTGTATTTTCATGAAAAAGATTTGTATTTTAGTTATCTCTATTAATGAAATTTCAAATTTTGTTTTTTTTATAGTCCTCTTGTTTATAACTACCGTAGTATCACACTTATTTGTCTCTATATTAAAAGTTAGTATGAAAGCTACTTTACAGCAGTAGCCTTAAGCGTTAGGATTCTTTTTCTATGCTATATGCATTCAATTTTATAAAATTTATGTTTTTAACACTAATTGTGTTCTTCATTATGTCAATGGCATTCGCCATTAACCTGTTTTTTGTGAAATTTTGAACATTTCAAGCAAATGGCATTCACCATCTGCCTAATGGCGTTCACCATAGCAGTCAGGCATATAGTAGTGCCCTTTTGAACTTCCTTTAGCACGTTTTCCAACAAATTCTTTTTCAAAAACCCTTTATCTCTCATTACCACTCAAATTAACATTTATTAATTTACATTAACCCTTTATCCTAATTCCACCACCATTTCTCTTAATCTCTTACTACCCCTTCACCCAAATTTTCCATAATCTTCCATTTTCCCTTTTTCTTATTCAAATTTCATCACGACTTCAAACTATATTTACTACATTGGTATTGAATTCCCCGAAGGAATCAATGGGGAGAATCCAAGAACTATTTTCCACAAGCTTATCAAGAGAAAAGTTCTACCCACTAGGTATCGTGACAAAAATTCTTTACGCCCTTTAGGAATGTTTGACATCGTAAATTGGATGATTAAGAACCTAGGTATGTATCACTTCAACTCCATGACCAGTCTGACTTACCCTAGGCTCACTTATGAATTATTAAGTCCTTTTAGGTATGTCTACCAGTTAGAAGGTCCACGAACCCAAGGCACTGTCTGTAGCAGTGAAAATCGGAGATCAAGCTATTAATTAACTTGACTCGCAAATAAGCAAGAGTCGCCGCCGCGCTTTATTATTTCAAGGGAAAAGGGAAAAGGGAAAAGTGAGAAATAAAACCCATAAATATGCAAAGTAAGGGCAATACTAAAAGTAAAGAAAAATACAATGCATTTGAAAAGATCGTAGGTACGGGGGTTGGTTATACAAAGGGAAGGTACTAGCACCCTATGTATCTATAGTATCCAATATGAACCTTTTGAAATATTTGTATTTTTGGTTAAAAAGTTTGTTTGCAAAAAGGATCGGGGAGATGAGAAATTTTGAAAATGCAACGACCTAATGTCGAGGTTTTGGCTTAAAAGGATGTAAATTTGAAAATAGGGTTTTAAAAGTTTTAACTAATGGGAAAAAATATGAGGGACAAAATATAAAGACTCACAATAACATAAAGTCAAAGAGACGATCCTTTCCCTTGAATTCAAACACAAAGGTAATAATCAGATGAAAACCGGACAAGAACCATGCATCAGATCAAAAGGGATAATAACCATAGTCCAAGGATTAAAGAACCAATTTTAGATTTTTTCTTTATTAAGTGGCTTATAACAAGCAAAAGAAAATAATAAGCTCAAGTGAGTAGAGAGAAGATAAATGCTCAAGTGAGCAAATAAAAAATGCATAAAGTAAAGAAAATAAAATGCTATAGATGATAAATGACATAAAAGTAAGGAGAAGAAAATATAAAGTACGGAAATATAAATAATACTAAAGTAAAGTTAGTACAATATAAAGTTAATAATCTGATTTGAGATAAGTGTAACTTCATATGGAGCATAGAATGTATGTACCCATACATGTTAGAGAAATGACACTTTGAAGTTTATTCTCTTATACATGTAGTACAATTAAAAAATATGAGGGATCAAGATAAATTCAAGGAAGATACGTTATGACAAACTTATCATCAATCCCAAGTACCTTGAATGATCAAAGGACCATTTAGAGGTAGATTGGAAATGATGAAAGTTCATCAAATATCCTACAAGCTTAGATGAACTAAAAAAACTCAAATGTTTTCCAAATTGATCCAAATAAAAATCAAAATAAAATAGATAAAGAATGAGATGAAGTTTATAATAAAAATTGTATAAATCTTATAACTTTCTCAATTTTTCATGAAATTAAACAAATTAATAACGAAAGTTTATCTACTCAATCTCACGACCAAGGATCCATGCTAAAAATAAGTAAATAAACAACAAAAAATTACATAAAAAAATGAAAATTAAACAACAATAAATCACTTTTGCTTTTGGAGGTTCAAGAACACTTTTCAACTCTTGATTTTGAATCCATGGAGTTTCCTTCCAAAATGGTGATAATTATGGTAATAAATAAATAAATAAAGAGTAACAATACAATAGAATTAAATAAAGAAAAAATATGATAGCATACCTATTCAATAAAAGGAAGAAATTACTTGAAAGAAAATGAAGAGAAAAAAGAAGAAGAGAGTTTTGGCTTAGTTTAGTGAATGATTTATGGTATTGTCTCTCAAATGAAAGAAAGAAAGGTCTTATTTATAGGGTGAATAAGGTGAGAGTGTTGATGTGGAAATCGATGTGATTTATGAAAATGGTTCTTGGCCATTGATAAGTCCAAGTTGGCAATCCATGTGAAGTGTGAGAATGATTCTTGGCCATTGAAAAGTCCAAGTTGGCAATCTATGTGAAGTGTGAGAATGATTCTTGGCCATTGATAAGTACAAGTTAATAACCCATGTGAAATGTTTGTACTATATTATAGTGGTCCAAATTTTTCTTTATTGACACAAAAAAAAGGATAGAGTAATAATAATAATAATAATAATAATAATAATAATAATAATAATAATAATAATAATAATAATAATAATAATAATAATAACTAAAAGTGTTAGTAATAATAATAAATACAAAACTAGAAAATAAAAGAGACATTAAGTTATATATTTATGATTTTTTTTCTTGAATTAAAATAAATGAAAATATAAGTGCAAATTAGAAGATAAAAAATAAGATACATATAACAACGTAAAATGACTTATATAATTTTTTCTAGATTTTTTTGAAATAAATGATACCAATATATCAATTTAAATTAATAAAAGAATATATTTTTGAAAATATTTTAGTAAAGATGTAAAAATAGTAAATAAAAAAATAACATGATGTTAAGTACATTTTTTTGTGATTTTTTTTAAATGGTAAAGAAATCATGAATAAAACACAACAAAAATCAAAATCTACTAAATTCATAAACGACTTCTAACATTTCTAGTTTTCGTGGCTTTTCAAAGAATAATCAGCTCTTGACTTGTAAAGAGAGATTGTAGATGATATCAAGGAGAATCATATGCAAAAACAACCCCTCAAAAATGTCGAAATTCAAAGAAGTTATAAATTTTTGAAACCTAACTTAAGAATTGGCAAAAAATAGGTCAAACCACTCGTGAACACTTGTTATGCAATGATGCAAATGGAGGGTGGGATCTTAGGTCAAAAATTAGGGTATGATAGCTTCCCCTATTTAAGTTTCTTCTATTCAGAGATATGAAGATTTAAATCTTTGTTTTGATGAGATTGAATATACTTAAATATAGAATACAAACTATTTTGTCCTAAGATACCACGATGATGTTTATGATATGATATGGATGCAATGCTCTGAATTTTATAGGGAATGACACCACATGAGACAAACTACTACTGGAGAATCCAAGCACATGATAAAGTAATCCCACAAGGGAAGAGATTATAAATCCACTGGGGAACAGAGCCACATACTTCGATTGAGAGACTCTTATCGGGGAACAACTTTGAGAGAAGAAAAAGTTACTGACTCTATCAGGGAAGACGCCTTGCATAGGTTGTGAAAAGATAAATGGATACTGGCTGAAGATGATGGTAAATTTCCAACTTAGTGTCAAAGGTAGAAAAATCAAAAGGATACCGACTCACAGATGATGATAAACTACCAACTCAATAGTTGAAGATAAAAGATCAATAAGATACTGACTCACAGATGACGGCAAACTAACAACTCAATGGTCGAAGGTAGGATAAAAAAATATACTGACTCACAGATGACAGTAAACTAACAACTCAATAGTTGAAGGTAGAAGATCAAACAAGATATCAACTCACAGATGACGGTAAACTACAAACTTAATAGATGAAGGTACAAAATTAAGAGATATCGGCTCATATATGACGGAAACTACCAACTCAATAGACGAAGGTAGAAAAGATGATAAACTTTTCCATAATGAATGGGTTCCAGTCTCCTCTTTATCAAGTCTTCCACTTGAAAAGGATAAAATACAAACTTATCTGTGGGTCTTTTCTGAAGAGATACCATTTGTTGTTGATGAGCAAACTTCTAAAAAGAGATACCATTTATTGTTGATGAGAAAAATTCTCAAAAGAGATACCATTGGCTGTTGATGAGAAAACTTCTTAAAAGAGATACCATTTGTTGTTGATGAGCAAACATCTCATTTGCTGTTGATGAGCAAACTTCTCAATAGAGATACCATTAGTTGTTGGTGAGAAAAATTCTCAATTGAGATACCATTTATTGTTGGTGAGCATATTGTTGGGGATACACAAGCTTCTTAAATAAAGAGGCTTCCACTTGCTATCTTCCAAAGATATCAATAATGCACAAGCTGCTCATGAAGATGCCGCCACTTGCTATCTTCCAAAGATATCAATAATAAAAATGCTGCTCATGAAGAGTCCGTCACTTGTTATATTCCAAAGATTTCAATAATACACAAGCTGCTCATGATGAATCTACCACTTGCTGCTTTCCAAAGATATCAATAATACACAAGCTTCTCATGAAGAGTCCGCCACTTCCTATCTTCCAAAAATATCAATAATACACAAGTGGCTCATGAAGAGTCCGCCACTTACTACTTTCCAAAGATATCAATAATACACAAGCTGCTCACGAAGATTTTTCCACTTGCTATCTTCCAAAGATATCAATGATACACAAGCTTGTCATGTAGATTCCGCAACTTTCTATCTTCCAAAGATATCAATAATACACAAGCTGCTCATGAATGGTCCTCCACTTGCTGCTTTACAAAGATAACAATAATACACAAGCTGCTCATGAAGAGTCTGTCACTTGCTATCTTCCAAAGATATCAATAATACACAAGTTGATCATGAAGAGTTCGCCACTTGCCATCTTCCAAAGATATCAATAATACACAAGCTGCTCATGAAAAGTCCGCCACTTGCTAGATTCCAAAGATATCAATAATACACAAGCTTCTCATAAAGAGTCCGCCACTTAATATCTTCCAAAGATATCAATAATACACATGATGCTCATGAAGAGTCCAACACTTGCTATATTCCAAAGATATAAATAATACATAAGCTGCTCATGAAGAGGCCATCAATTGTTGTCATGTTGAGATTCCAAAAAAGTGTTACGCAACAATAATGGGAAACAAAGTTCATCTTCAATGGGAAACCATGAATAGATTCTTCCAGTGGATAATAAGTATTTAAATGTGCAACATAAATGCACTCTCCATCTAGGTTTCACAGCCTAGAGAGATCTATGGGGTAGCATCCACAAGAGACAAAGCTCAATCCAGGAATAGACTAGAGAGAAAACAGTCAAACAAGACTCCACCCAATAAGGAAACAACTCAATTGGGTATTTATCCTATCTAGATATGGAAAAGGAAAGCTAAAGAAGGATTCTTCCACGAGAGTTAACTCAGTATGGAATTAGAAAGGAGGCACACTTTCTTCTTAAGTTGACACTCTATTTGGAAAGAGCAAATACACTATTTGAATAGACATAACCAAGGTATATGAACCCAATAACATTAACAAATATAAATGTGCATGCATGATGAAAGTGTGAATGATTAAATGAATGTCATGTATATGTTTGAAAAAACAGATAGTAGAGATAAACTGGAGATGATAAGACATCACAGTACAACCAGATACTCGGATAACCTCAATAAGATGAGAACATTACTGGGGATAGAATAAAATCCATTGATAGAGCATATTTCTACTATAAGGCTCTAATCTCTCTGGGGAGAAAGATATTTTTCGGGAGAAAACCCAAAGTCCAATCTTCTAACATCAATAAACCATGGAAAGGATAACAACACGAACTCCACTTCAGCTGGAGAAAAATCTTGCTTAGCTAGAGATATTTGGGAACTCCACCATCTGATAATGTGTGCAAAGCAGATCATATATCTTGACAAATCTGGATTTCCCCTGGAACTAATTTTGGATGCCCCAAGTTTACTGCCGATAAGCTGCGTGAGGCACGCTAATTCTTGCAAATAACTTCACTTCTAAAATGCCCCAAGTTATATGGTTGATGAGAAGAAATCGTATCAAGAGGATTTTACAAAATACCTGGCATCCAAAATGCTCTAGTTTCTTCAAACTCTTAGTGAGATTCATCGAATCTTGACCTAACTTCCCCATATTGACTATATTTGGCATTATAGAGTTTTCAAATTTTCCCTATGAGGATAAACGAACTATGAAGGAAGAAACATGTTCATGCTGAAGGCCTTCAGGTGACATGCCTCTGTATATGATCATTCTTGCAAATGATTCGCCAATTACTTAACAAAGTTTGACACCTTAAAATATTAAACTCGTCATTGGTGCTTATATGTAAGAATTCTTGATATCAAACAAATTTTTTACAAGCAGAAAAAGTTTATTCTGAGAATGAAAATTCTAATGCAACATCTATGTAAGTCTTGAATATTTTGAAAAGATATCACACAAAATTTGCGAGTTAGAGAAACATTTATTTTTGTATAGCAAAAGCATATCATACCAACAAAAATATTTAACAAAACTTATGAGAGTCAGGAACGCAATCTTTTCGAAGTATGCTTTCGAAATAACCTTGCTTCAATTAGGAATTTTTAAGGTTGTAATGTGGCCTAGTTCACGGTTTTCAGAAGAAAAAAAAGATTTTTAAGGCTCAAAATTTATTGGTGTCCACCCATTCTCTATGATGTTCTCCAGTCCTATGTTCAGTTATTTCAACACTAGTGTTCATTTCTCAGAAAAATATTTTGTGATGGCTAAGGAAGTGATAAGGCTTTCAGAGTAGAAGTCACCCTTCTTGTGTTTGTGTTTGTAGTCACACAAATTTGTTCTTTGTTGAGGATTTTTGTGTAGTCTTTCATTGCAATATTTGTTTTCCATAACTTTTTCCTGAACTAATTCTTTGGAATTGATAGTCAAGCGGAATGCCCTAATTTTTTCCTAAGTTGCTCGTTTTCAAGTTTCGACTTAGCGGGGTTTTTTTTTTGAACAAAACGTGTGACATTAGCTTGTCTTTACTTGTTGAGAGGATTGTGACTGCCTCGTTTCTTGATGGATGAGGGATAACCATTTTGGTTTTGCCTCTTCTAACCTCATGATATATGAAGTATAACCATCGCAGTTTCTCTTTAGAAATATCTTCCTTATGAATTTGAACACTCGATTAGATTAACTGAAAACTACCCTGCCCCAGGTTAAAATTGAGGATTTTTTCGTATAGAAAAGAAACTCCTACTTCAAGGCTTAAAATGGGTTAGCAAGGGATTATCTTCCTTATATCTCCGATGTTTAGGGATTTGAAACAATGCATGTACATCCTCAGCAAGATTTTATCCAAAAGCATACAAGCAGAGATTTTTTGCGTTTTTCAGATCATCATCCTCCCTTCAATCTCTGCCTCGACAAAAGAATGGGAAACAAGTTGGTATCATAATGCAAAAAGGAATTTAAAATTTGAAAACAAATATGAGTGAAACGAATGAATTTCTTTAAGAGAAACATACTCATTGTATTAAGATAATCATTCAAATGTAAACAAGTTCTCACATGAAAATAAAGCCTTAACAAACATGAAAGATTACAAGGGAAAGCAGTAAAAATAATAATAAACTGAGAAGACTCTCTCCATCTGGACTTGAGATACTGAAAAAATCCTTCAAAACTCAGAATAACCATTAATCATGTTTACTCTTTGGCAAATGCCTGATTTTAACTTCAAGACCAATGTCCTTGAGTGACAAGATACCACTTCTGACCAACTTCTGAACATCATCTTTCAATGAATAACAATGTTTAATGCTATGCCCAGGGGCTGCCTGATCAAAGGAACAAGTTAAATCAGCTTTGTAGTACCAAGGCATCTTCCCAGGAATCTTCGGTGGAATTCAAGTCTGAACCAAATTCTTCTGCATCAGGATAGCAAAAAACTTCGTATAGGTCGTTGGAATTAGACCAAATTGAGTTTTCCCCTGATTAAGAACTTGCTTATTGTGTTGATGAACTAGAGCTGCAGAAGGTAAATTGAACAAAGGGATGATAGGAGAAACATGATGATTCTGGAGATGATTATTTCTTCCTCTGGATCTCTTCTTGGAAAAGTTATTATCAAACATCTTCACACCACTAGCTGAGCCACCATCTTCATACAAACATCCCTTTCAGACATCTTCTATTAGACGCACTCCCACATTCACTTTTTCAAGAAATTCACTAGGTGAATTAATTATCATCTTCTCATGGAAGAATGATTTCAGAGTTTCAGTGAAGACCTTTGCCATCTCTTCTTCCTTCCTAGAAGGATTGACTTGGGCGGAAACCAAAATTTCAACCAGACCAGTTAAGTGCTCCATATAAGCTTTCAAATTAGTCATCTCTTTACAGAGTTCATAAACTTCTTGCTTTATATTCTCCATTGTTTTCTTAGGTCAAGTGTTGTACTGGTGAGACCCAAGGAAAAAATAATACTTGGAAATGACCTTTGAAAGTGAAACAAAAAAATGTATAATGATGCACGATATGCAAAGTTGAGGTTTTATTTGATTTTCAAGGAGCTCAAGATATGAAGTTGTAAACATCAAAGTATGAAAATAGAATATGAATTTTAAATTGGATCAAAACATTAATCAAGTTATCATCAAGATCAATCATCCATTTTGGTGGATTAGGGTTTTCACCCCATCAACACCCAAGATCCACTAAGCTTGAAGAAACTTGTGATGTTTACAAAGAAAGACTTCTAAATTCCTTGAAAATAGATTTAAAAAAGGTTTCATGGATGCATGAAGGCATGTCTATGCAACAACCACAAGAAAGGTCACAAACAAAGTTGAAAGGTTCAACGTCACGAGCATGGAGTCAAAGGTAAGAACCACCCATAAGGTATAGACTAAGGTCTTAAAGTCACCTGTAGATCAAGGTTCTAAGGAATCCAAGAGTCTACATTTTTATTTCAGATATTACCAACTTCTCAATTACTCGGTAATTAGTAATATTCTCAAGAAAAACTCGTCTAAGTGCAGTATCGCGTGACAACTACTTCCGGATTACTCCGTCATAGTCTTTGCACTAAATATAAAAGGCCATGATGGGTTAAAGGTTATACGGTTCTTAGCTTCTCTGGCTCCCAGGTTGAAAGCAACAATGTTTTCTCGATTACTCGGTAAACAAATACTATAGTCAAAAGAGCCTCCACGGAGTGGGGGATTTCATGTCTCCTTTTTCGGGATTACTCCCTCAAAGTTAACATGACTATACCGCCCGTCCTATCTTAAGTGTACCTTAGTTGGGGTATAGGACTTTTCCATTGTAATTAACACCCAAAGAAACCATAAAATAACAAATATAAGCACACAAGCAATAATAAAGAAAACAAATATAACAAATTAGGTTTAACCCACTTAGAGTATTGTTTTGGTTTCTCTTGCAGAGTCGCCAATTCTGTAGCGGTGAAAATCGGAGATCAAGCTATTAAATAACTTGACTCGCAAATAAGAAAGAGTCACCACCGTGCTTTATTATTTCCAAGGGAAAAGGGAAAAGTGTGAAATAAAACCCATAAATATGCAAAGTAAGTGCAATAATAAAAGTAAAAAAAAATACAATGCATTTGAAAAGATCGAAGGTTTGGGGGTTGGTTATACAAAGGGAAGGTACTATCACCCTATGTGTCTATAGTATCCTATAAAAACCTTTTGAAATATCTGTATTTTTGGTTAAAAAGTTTGTTTGCAAAAAGGATCGGGGAGATGAGAAATTTTGAAAATGCAACAACCTAATGTCGAGGTTTTGGCTTAAAAGGGTGTAAATTTGAAAATAGAGTTTTAAAGGTTTAACTAATGGGAAACAAAAAATGAGGGACAAAATATAAAGACTCACAATAATATAAAGTCAAAGAGACGATCCTTTCCCTTGGATTCAAACACAAAGATAATAATTAGATGAAAACCGGACAAGAACCATGCATCCAATATAAATGGACAGTAACCATAGTCCAAGGATTAAAGAACCAATTTTAGGTTTTTTTCTTTATTAAGTGGATTATAACAAGCAAAAGAAAATAATAAGCTCAAGTGAGCAAAAAGAAGATAAATGCTCAAGTGAGCAAAGAAAAAATGCATAAAGTAAAGAAAATAAAATGCTATGGATCATAAGTGACATAAAAGTAAAGAGAATAAAATATAAAGTGCGGAAATATAAATGATACTAATGTAAAGTTAGTACAATATAAAGTTAATAATCTTATTTGGGATACATGTAACTTCATATGGAGCATAGAATGTATGTACCCATACATGTTAGAGAAATGACACTTTGAAGTTTATTCTCTTATACATGTAGTACAATTAACAAATATGAGAATCAAGACAAAGTCAAGGAAGATACGTTATGACAAACTTATCATCAATCCCAAGTACCTTAAATGATCAAAGGACCATTTAGAAGTAGATTGGAAATGATGAAAGTTCATCAAATATCCGATAAGCTTAGATGAACTAAAAAAAATTCAAATGCTTTCCAAATTGATCCAAATAAAAATAAAAATAAAATAGATAAAGAAGAATAAGATGAAGTCTACAATAAAAATAGTATAAATGTCATAACTTTCTCAATTTTTCATGAAATTAAACAAATGAATAATGAAAGTTTATCTACTAAATCTCACAACCAAGGATCCATGCTCAAAATAAGTAAATAAACAAAAAAAATTACAGAAAAAAAATGAAAATTAAACAACAATAAATCACTTTTGCTTTTTGAGGTTCATGAATACTTTTCAACTCTTGATTATGAACCAATAGAGTTTCCTTCCAAAATGGTGACAATTAAGGTACTAAATAAATAAATAAAGATTAAAAATACAATAGAATTAAATAAAGAACAAGTATAATAACATACTTATTTAATAAAAGGAAGAAATTACTTGAAATAAAATGAAGAGAAAAAACAGAAGAGAGTTTTGGCTTAGTTTAGTGAATGATTTATGGTATTGTCCCTCAAATGGAAGAAAGAAAGGTCTTATTTATAGGACGGATGAGGTTGGAATGTTGATGTGGTAATCCATGTGACTTTATGATAATGGTTCTTGGCCATTGACAAGTCAAAGTTGGCAATCTATGTGAAGTGTGAGAATGATTTTTGGCCATTGATAAGTCCAAGTTTACAATCTATGTGAAGTGTGAGAATGATTCTTGGTCATTGATAAGTACAAGTTGGCAACCCATGTGAAGTATTTGTACTACATTATAGTGGTTCCAACTTTTCATTATTTTCAACAAAAAAAAAAAGGAAAAAATAATAATAATAATAATAATAATAATAATAATAATAATAATAATAACTAAAAGTGTTAGAATAATAATAAATACAAAAATAGAAAATAAATGAGACATTAAATTAACTATTTATGATTTTTTTTCTTGAATTAAAATAAATGAAAATATAAGTGCAAATTAAAAGATAAAAAATAAAATACATATAAGAAAGTAAAAGGACTTATATAAGTTTTTCTATATTTTTTTTGAAATAAATGATACCAATATATAAATATTAATTAGTAAAAGAATATAATTTTGATAATTTTTTAATAAAGAGTTAAAAATAGTAAATAAAAAAATAACATGATGCTAAGTACATTTTTTTGTGATTTTTTTTAAATGGAAAAGAAATCATGAATAAAACACAATAAAAATCAAATTCCACTAAATTCATAAACGACTTCTAACATTTCTATTTTTCATGGCTTTTCAAAGCATAATAAACTCTTGACTTGTAAAGTGAAATTATAGATGATGTCAAGGGAATCATATGCAAAAATAACTTCTTAAAAATGTCGAAATTTGAAGAAGTTGTAAATTTTTGAAATCTAACTCAAGAAATGGAAAAAAAAGGTCAAACCACTCGTGAACACTTGTTATGCAATGATGCAAATGGATGGTGGGATTTTAAGTCAAAATTTGGGGTATGACATTGTCACCTTTATAATGTTCAGGCATAACTAAACCTATAGCCAAGATCAAATGGCTAATATTTTACAATTTCGTCATGGAGATGGTTTTGCTTGCGAAGTACCTTTTGAGAGTGATTGGCAGTCTAAAGCATTTACTTTGTGGCACCAACTTTCTGGTAAAACCAAAACCACATGGGAAGGCCTTAGAACCACTGTTATCCATAACCTAGCCATTGGGTACTCGCATCTATTTTACCTAATACCATTTTTGACCGGGAAAACACTATAAATGTGAATTCTAAAGAGCTTTTCCTCCTCTGGTGTACCTTGTTAGAGACAAAAGTTAGCCCAACACCATTTCTGTTGTCCCACATACAGTCTGTTTAAGATAGAGTAGGAGGTCCTATTTGTGTTGTAGGGTTGATCATAACAATAGCCCTTACATTGAACTTAGCCTCTAATTTAGTCCCATTTAGACCACTCTAGACACCATTTGCGGATTTGACTTATTGCCACAACATGCTTATGCATAAGAGAAAATTTGGTGGAAAATACTTTCTTATGGTTAATAGTTGATGGTTTAACATCACTTTTCCTTCTGTTGAGCGCACAAATGTGCGAGATAGAGCTAATTGGTTATATGATGTTACCTCCCATGCACCTACTGCTAATGTTAGATCTGACCCCATGGAGCAAGTTGCTCCCGAGACTAGTGGATGTGCACGCACATCACATGTTTTTACTAACTCTTTTGTAGGTACCTCAGTCGGACATCAGTCCCAGGAGGAGTATGACTACACCTCTATGATAATAACCCTTGATGATATCCTGATCGAGTTGAGGCATCGGGATGATATTGATGTGGAGTGTGTTATGATGCTTAGAAGTATACAGAGTCAGTAGGCAGATATGCAAGTAACCATTGACGAGATTAGAGGTCACCGGCTTGACTATGCAAACAGAAATGAACACAACATGGGTGATCTCCTTGAGAAAATGGAAGGTTTGTGTATGATTATGGCTGATGTGGCTAAGCTTATGCGCCATGTCCCTAATCCTAGAGGAGGTGGAGGTGATCGTGGACGGTGTAGAGGTCGTGGCCGCTATAAATAAGATTTCATACTAGGTTTTATCTACTCCTTCTTTCACCTTGCAATGAAACATTGAGGATAATGTTTGGTTCAAGTGTGGGGGAGGAGCATTACCATTTTGTTCAGTCTTTCTGTTTTTCATTATTTTGTTTTTATTTTTCGATACATTTTCACAATTGAGTCTTTTGATATGTCATTTTATTTCGTTTGAAAACTCCCTTAGATTCTACACAAATTGAATTTTTTTATTTGCTCTGATTTAATGGCATCACTTTCTGATTGCATAGGTTATTTTAGGCTATGTTATTTAGACTTGGGAAAGTTTTTCTAATATAGGTACCATTCTAACACCCTTGACTCCCTAAATATGCATTATCAATTTGAATATTTATTACGCCTAGAAGCTATTTTCCGAGTTTTTTTAAAGTAGCCTATTGAGTATTTTATACTAGTAGTCAGCACCATCTAAGCATAAACTATGTAGGTGTTGTACCGCAAAATTTGCCCTCCTAAGCACTGGGTCCACAACTAGTGTTTTGGTTTTCTCAAGGAAAATTTGACTTCTAATGCCTTAAGTGACGTTCATGGTTCATCATAGGTCTCCAAGAATGCTTATACCAAGTATTAAGTCTTGCATCACAAGTTTGCTCATTCAATTGCTCAAATGACTGAAAATTAACTATATTGGGTAAAAAGTCAACTATGGTCAACATACAGTCAAACTTCAAGCTTTTTAGTAAAAATCAACATATTTAAGTCATATTCATCATTTGATAAGGGTTTATCATAATTCCTAAAAAAACCCTCAAATCATCAAAGGGGGAAAATTGTCAAAATTAGGGCTTTGACTGAGAATGATTGATCATTGACTTTTGACCTAATACATGACCTAATGGCTTGAAGCATGATCTCGAGGACTCAAACAGAATATCTTGACCTAATTTCATGTCTCAAATAAATATTAAAGATCAAGGGATTGATAGTTGAAATTTGGATTAATTGATGAAAAGTCAACAGTCCCACAAAAAGTCAAACTTTGACTTTTTGGTCTACATTGAATTTAAAAGATCAAGAATCATCAGGCCATTCAAAATTTTCAAGCTTGATAAAAAAGAATCAACAATGTCTAGAAAAGTCAACAAAAAGTCAAGATTTCCAATACTTCGAAAAAATTCTAAGTGTTTTGACTTTGATAAATTCACTTTTTCATGACCATTTTTCACTATGATGCAATATGATTCAAGGAAAACTTTCAACATGAAAGTTGTAAAGCTTGATGAATTCTACATCTTTTTCCTTGAGGATTGATGTCCAAAAAATGCTTGGATTAGGAGATATAGGCCCATGAAGTCATGACATTTTTATTTAAACACTTGGTGAAATTTTCAACATGTTTGGTCAGATTTTAGTCTCAACTTCTTGGCCAATTTTCACCAAGTTATAATTTGATTTAGTCAAAATGGTATACATGAAAGTTGTAGACAATCTTTCAAGCTTTCCAAAATGTCCAACAATATATTTTTATCATGCTTGAGCTAAGAGATACAAATAGATGAAGTTGGGCATCCATTCTTCAATTATAGGTCACTTTGTGATGAACATGAGATCAAATCTCAAATCCATGTTGCATAAATCTTCCTTTGCAGGATTCTAACTGGCAAATAACCCCATAATTAAATGTTTACACAACTTATTTAATCATTATCCAAGTGTTTGTGCCATTGTCCAAACCAATTTTCTATTCTTGGCACAAAGTTACCATTTCCATTCTTGTAAAGCAAACTTTAATCACAAAGTCAATGCATTGAGCACCTAACTTATTTCTTCTGATCACACTCCATTATAAATTTAATAAGCAACCTCCTTGTACCCAGCAAACTCATACCATTCTAGTACTTGAACCATGGAACAATCAAAATCTATCCAACTTGATTTCTCATTTTCAACCAAACTATAACATGTTATCTCAAGATTCTGGTTACTTCAAGATGTCAAACCTCTTGCCTATAAATAAATAGGTCATTTTCAAGCCAAATCACGAATTGATAGACCTCAAAGCATCCTCATACTCACCCACACAAGAATTTGCACCAAAACTCCATTTTGTGGCAACTTCTGACCTTGAACACCAAACTCATAATCTACTCATGCGTTTTCCATTTCAATCATTCAAACATCATTTATACACCATATAGAAGTGATCCTAACAATAGAACCACTTCTGTAATCCCTCCATCACCATCAACCATTTTCAAGACTCAACTCTACAACTTGACTTCTCCAGAAGAATCAACCACTTCTGTTGTGCCTGGGATTTTTGCTATTTCTTCACCCCCCCTTTTACTAACTTGCAGGCCCATTTCATTTTTATTTTAATTTTCTGATTCAAACATAAAAAATAGTTTTTGGGCCTAGTATTCTTGTTCACACCCTCCAATTTCATTTTACTAGCGCAAGGCCCAATTGTTTTTATATTTTCTTTTCTTTATGTTTATTTATTTATTTCGTTTAATTAAAATATAAAAATATAATTTTTATTTCTAAAAAAATAGATTTAAGTTTTTCTAATTAATTAATTTAATTGTTGATAAAAACTGATTTATTTTAATCACCTTAATTTTGCTAGAATTAGGCTATATTTCAAATATCTTTCTCTAAATTAGACTTAAAAAATATATTTTCTAAATACTTAGAATTATTTAGACTTTAATTAATTTAATTTTGATAATAAAAGATCACTTAATCACATCTTATTTTCTTGTAAATGATTAATTTATCAAATAGATTTAGGTCTAATTTTTACCTCACATTGCAAATATTTTCTATGCAAAGAAATAACAAATTATTTTCTCAAATACTTAGAATTTGTTAGGGTGTTAAACATTTTCCTTTTTTTATCATCTTCGCGTGTTTGCTTATTTTTCACATCATTATTTTAATAGTCATGTAATTGCTCATGGTCTTTAATAGATAATTAGGGTTTAATGCTTTCCTCCCCAAATCACAAATTTATACCCCCCATTCCCAAAGCATTGTAATAGCGTAGGATATTTAAATTTCGGAATTTACCGCTTTCCATATTACCATTAGTAATTAGGGTTTGTATGATAAGATTAAAATCAAACATTAGACAACCTTAATTCTAGATAAAATAATTGAATTCAACACACTTTGCACACATGCACCTCTAGGGTAAACCTCATGTGTTGCCTCGGACAAAACAGTCATGTCCCTCGAACATGAGATGCTCTAGAAAAGACCCTCGGTTAAAAGATCGTTGTCCCTTGATGACCCTTCAATGTTGTCTTCGATAAAAGATCTTAGTCCCTTATGACAATTGCTAAAGTATCTTACTAGTTTCCTTTTATATCCTTACGATGACCCATACCTTTAAAGGAGGAGGAAAAGAACAAATACATTTTGAGTAGGTAGATCTCTCGTAATCGCTTGCTCATAAGCTAAAACAATTTCCACATTTCACAACTATTTCCTAAAACACTTTTCAAAACAAACATTTTGTATACATTCTCAACGATACGAGAATCATTACAAAATTTCCTTACATTGGCATTTCCAAAACATTTTTCCAAATAACCCCTTTTAACAAATATTTTCAAAATAAACATTTGTATACATTATCAACGATACGAGAATCATTACAAAATTTATGCACTTAGTTGTTTTCAAAATGTTTTCAAAGATAAACAAACACAAATCATTTTCAAATTGAGCTAGCAATTAAGAGCCCGTAGATAACTACAGATGAAAAGGGTACCAACACCTTCCCTTTTCATAACCTACCCCCTGTACTCAAGAAAAATCTCAAAAGGTCTTTCCTGTTATTTTCACCCTTTCCTTTATTGGATAAAAGAAAAGTCGGTGGTGAATCTTGTTATCTGCAACATTTGTGATAAAACGCAAAATACCAAGTCAGTTCTCCCACCGCATTACAAAAATGACGACTTTGTTGGGGATGAAGAGTAAGTGGGGTTACCTTAAGAACTAGATCACCTTTATTGCTTTACTTCCTTGATTTGCATGCTTTACATGTTAGGGATAAGCTTCAGTTTATTTCTTGTATAGATCATATACCCAAATCTGGGGCATTTTAGGTAAGTAGAAATAGATCGTGAAAATTGTACGGTGCAGACCGATATGGTTGAAGCGATGGCTATGTTGGTGTGACACATTTATTGGTACCGGTATCCCTTGAGTTGAACCAAGGAGAATACGGGGCCGTTTTATGGTGTCTTAAAGCATTAACTAACCATATAACTTTAGTTTAAACAACTTGGCCATTAGAAAGTAGTGAGATAGATGGATTTGTTGCAGACTACAGTTGGTTAATACTCGATACTACACTGATTGAGATCGGATATTCGGGATAATTTGGTCGCAGTTCTGATGCTTATGCTGAAATAATGCCCGATGAAGAAAGATTAATTATATTGGGATTCCTAGAACCCGGTTACTTCTTTAGGAAATATTGAGCGAACTAAAACTTCAAGAGGGTACTTACCAATAAACCCCATGCAAGCTTAAACCTAAGGCCATGTGTGCTTTGTTTGCGTATGATTAATTGTTCGAACATGACATCATGACATTATGCCATAGCATTTTCAATAACCATTTCAAGGACCTAAGGATTTATCTTTGTTCTGTTTGGCAGGTTATGGATTATGCTCGCATAAACACTATCTGAATCAGCTTTGTTAAGATACCTTCTAAACTTAAGGAGTTAGTCTCAAGGGTTCCTGAAAGTTCTCCATTCATCGAAAGGCATGGTAGACTACTCAGTTTGGTTACCTTGGGTTTTGAAGAAGATACGATGAGTGTTCTATTCCAGTTCTTTGACCCTGTGCATCATTGCTTCACCTTTCCCAATTATCAGTTAGTTCCCACAATGTAGGATTTTTCTTAATTACTAGAAGTACCTATTCTCAATTGAATACCTTTCACTTGTTTAGAGAAAGATCCACAACCTGAAGAAATTTCATCAACCCTGCGTTTGAAGCGGTCCGACATTTTAGCTAATCGGGAACAAAGAGTGGAGTCAAGGGTTTTCTGGCTAAATTTATGTTAGAGAAGGCTCAACTGTTCTTAGAGGCTTCGAATTTTCAAGCTTTTGAAGAAATCTTGGTTTTATAATCTATGGGTTAGTACTGTTCCCTAATCTAGACCAACTCATATATGTGAATGCTGTCAAAATCTTCATTTCTTGTAATCCTATGCCTAGTTTTCTTGTAGATATTATGCATTCTCTTCACACTCGTACTATGAGGAAGAGATGGGCTCTTATGTATTTCATACAGTTGCTATCTAGGTGTTTTATTTTTCACCTTCCTTGATCAGTATTAAGGAACAAACAAGGTTTGAGGTGATCGCAAAGGATGATGTTTCTCTCTCATTCAGATATTCATTGGTGTTCCCGATCTCTAAATGATGTCACTATCATTAACTTCTATGGGGAATTCCCTAATGTTCCTCTCCATGGCATCAGAGGAGATATTACTTACAACCCTTTTCTTCTTCTACATCAGTTTGGTTACGCTCGAAGAGATGGTCCTCATGACGCGCTTATTTGGGGGTATTATGTTCGACTATGAGAATTATGTTCAAGTTTATCGTCAAAGGTTTGTATGAGCTTGGGGAATGGTAAGCAATATCGATAGCAAGACTTTGGGACATAAGAATTCTATCCCTTTGGAGCATACCTCAAGTGGGTACAAGCTCGTGCTCAAAACCTTATGAAGCCATATCCCGTTGTTTTATCGATAATTATGTAGCCCATTATCGAAGGGGATGTTCCTTATACCATTCTCCATTTGGAAATGCCTACTGACCTTGAAGAATTGCAGAAATCATGGATTCAACTCAAGGGAGAACGAGACAGCTTTGAAGCACAATTCTATTAAAGCGAGAAGAATGTGTTGGAGATTACAAAGAGACTTAACGAGGAGCAAAGCCTTAATGCATACATCGACACAAAGAGGAAGCATCTGTGGGAGACTTGAGGATTAGGTCTTAGGAGTTTTTGTTTTGTTGAGACCCTTTTTGCTTTTTCATTGTAAGCTCAAGATGCACTTGTAACTTTTTGAACTTATTAATGCAATCTTTGTTTCTGTTTCCTTTTTGGCTGGAAAATTTAAATTTCTTAAGGTCCTTGAAAACATTGCATCCATACATCATGCATCATTTCATAAGCAGGTTTCCTCATCTATTTACTGTTTATTTCAATATAAGATGGCTCTCGAGCAAACTGTCAAAGATCTGCAGACTCACCATGCACAATTTCAAGAGATTCTCCTGAACTTAGCCAAAGGACAACAAGAAATGATGGCGCTCCTTGCCACAAAAAAAGACTAAGAAAATGGTTTTTATCCTCAACATGCGAAGAAGGTTCAAAGGTCATGCCCGAATAGCTCAAGTAGAAGAGGTTTCTTTTGAGGAAAAAGATAATTAAGAAGAGGATGTTAGAAGCACTGGGGATGGGGGTGGAAATAACCATATTTTTGAGAATGAAGACTATTCCGATGAGCAGTACCCTCTGGTAGATGACAAATACAAAAAGCTGGAAGACCGACTCAAGGCTGTGGAAATTCAAAAAGTGCTTGGTTTAGACTTTGGAGACTTATGTTTGGTCCCTGGGGTGGTCATCCCTCATAAGTTCAAAAATCCCTGCTTTCGCTAAATATGATGGGGTCTCTTGTTCCAAACTCCATTTGAGCTCATAAGTGCAAAAGATTCAACCACAAACCTTTGATAGGAAGTTGTGGGTTAATTTCTTTCAAGAGAGCCTATCTGGGACATAGTTGGAATGATTCTATCAACTAGAGGGGGCCAATATTCGTGCTTGGGAGGACTTGGATGCTGCCTTCTACAAACAATATCAATACAATGCTCACCTTGCACCAACTCGTGTGTAATTACAAAGTATGACTATGGGTTTTAACGAAGGCTTTAAGGAGTATGCTCAAAATTGGAGGGACCTGGCTGGAATGGTACAACACCCTTTGACTGACCGAGAATGGAGGAAATGTTCATGGGCACTCAGACAGATCCATTCTTTAATTTGCTGATTGGGAGTTCTTTGTCAGGGTTTACTAAGTTGATTTTGACTGGAAAAAGAGTTGAAAGCGATATAAAAAGTGGGAAGGTCCCAATGGCCCCAACCTCTGATGAGGTAAAGAAACCATTTTTTGGTAAGAAGGAAACTAATATTGTTTAAGGCCAGAGGAGACATATCAAGAATGAATGTCATCAGTCGGTAGGAGCAGTATTCATTTCTAACCCAACCCCATTTCAATGACCATAATAGTAAAACAATCAGCATAGGTCAGACGCCCCAAGGAGGAAATTCACTAGGATCAATATGCCATTGTCTCAATCTTTACAACATCTGTTGAAGGCAGATTTGGTAATGCTGCGAGATCCTCATCCTAATCCCAATACTTCCTCTCCCAAATATAATCCGAACGTGAAATGCGCCTATCATTCAAATAGTCCAGGGCATGACACCAATAACTCTTGGTCGTTGAAGAAAAAGATCCAAAATTTGATTGAAAACAAAGTGATTGAATTTGACCCTCCATAGACCCCTAATGTGATAACTGCACCCATGCACAATCATGGTAAAGGTGTTAATGCTATTGGTGATGTCTCCTATGTCTCCACCATAAGTGACTTGACCACTCCCTTAATGACCGTTAAAAAGAATCTATTAAGAGTCGGTTTATTTCCGGGTTGTCCTGAAAATTATTACCATTGGGCTTCCCAAATTAATGATTGTATATGGCTGAAGAAGGGTATTCAACGCTTGATTGATAGCCATCAAATTCTATTCGAGATAACTCCATCCATGAAAAGTTTACATGAAAGTATATCCCAAGAACTGAGACTTAAAGTTGTTTCTATAATTACAATTTACAACACTCCTATAAGGATTACCTTTAGGGGCCATATAAGGATTCCTACTGAGCCGAGAGTAGCTCCCCTGATCATCGCCGCATCGGGGCCAATCCCCTATTCTTCTGACAAAGCTATTCCCTGGAACTATGGGGAAGAAGTTTATTATCATGGTGTCAGGTAAGAGCCATGTATTACCGAGGATGAAGATTCTAAAGTTAGCAATCATAATAATATTTTCGGAATAAGTAAAGTTACCCGAACATGAAGGATCTTCTCCCCAGAGATTTCTCCTCCAAAAACTATCACAACACATGTTCATATCCCTGCTACGGGGTCAACTGCTGATGCCCGAGGGAACAAAAAAGTGATTGAGCCTGCCCAGACCGAGGCACCCTCAAAAGATGTTACAATTGAAGATCCTTATAAACAAGAGATGAAAGAAATTCTGAAGATCATTCGTAAAACTGACTACAAAATAGTTGAACAACTAGGGCAGACACCCTCAAAAATATCAATGATGTCCTTGCTATTATGCTCTGAAGCACATGACAAGGCTTTGTTGAAATTTCTGAAGAATGCTCATGTACCACAAGAGACCTCTGCTGATCAATTTTAGAATTATGTTGCAAGCCTAACGATTGATAATGGTTTAGGATTTTCTGATGTTGACTTAACTCTGGTAGGGAAGAATCATAACAAGGCTCTGAATATCTCTATTGAGTGTAAGGGCGCTACTTTGGAGAATGTGTTAGTTGATATAAGTTCCTCCATGAATGTATTACCAAAAAGTGCTCTTGATAGATTGGACTGTGAAGGGTTGGTGCTGAAACCCAGCGATATTGTAGTAAGGGCCTTTGATGGGTCAAAAAGAATGGTGCATGGAGAAGTTGATCTTCCGATCAAGGTGGGATCTCAGGTTTTCAACTCCACTTTTTATGTAATGGATATTCGGCCGGCCTATTCCTGTTTGCTAGGATGCCCCTGGATTCATAGGGCAGGTGTTGTTACCTCTACCCTTAATCAAAGGTTTAAGTATCCAGTGAAAGGGAAGATCGTTATAGTCTACGGAGAAGAAGAACATATGGCCAGCCATTTGAATTTTTTCAAATATGTCGAAATGGATGGTGAATTCATTGAAACTCTCTACAGGCATTTGAAGTAATCCGTCTGATGACTGTCGTTGCTAAAGCTACTCTTGCTACTCCTAAGATAATCAAGGATGTACCAAGGATGGCTTCTCTGAAGGATGTTAGGGTTGTGATAGAAGAAGGCGGGTGTACTGTTTGGGCTCAGCTTCCTGATATCCCCTACAAGTCCAACAAATTTGGATTGGGTTTCACTTCAAAGGCTTAGAAAGAGGTTCGACGTGTTCATTCTGGAGGACCACCTTTATGTATTAGCAACAATGAAGTCAATGCTCTGGAAGACATTAATAGTGATGGTGACTTGGAAGACTGGATATTCCCTACTGTTGACTGTGGACTCAACAATTGGAAGGCCAAAGACATTGTATCAATATTCTTCATCCAGGAGTAATTGTTATTTCCTATATTTATTGCTTTAAGAAGTTTGTATATATAATTTATTTTAAAACAATGAATTTAAACCTTTTTCCTTGCCTGGGGCACAATGGTCCATTTGTTAAGGGTTGTCATTACATATATCATATGCTCATTTAATGAAAACATTGGACAATTTTACATTCATATTTTGCGCTCTTTGTCTTTCTTTTACTTTACTGCATTTTCAAATAGCCATGTGACCTTACACAGAAACACATTTTCAGATCCACATCCACTACGGATCTCATTAACAACAATTCTACTATTAATGTTTATGATTTCGAAAATCCAATCTATCAAGCTGAAGACGAAGGTGAAGAAGATTGTGAGATACCTGGAGAACTTGCCAGACTCCTGATACAAGAGGAAAAGACTATCCAACCGCATGAAGAGCCATTCGAGGTAATAAACTTAGGTACCGAGGCATATAAGAAAGAAGTCAAGATTGGCGCCAACTTGAGAGATAATGTCAAGAGCTGATTGGTTCAGATGTTGCCCGATATAATGAGTTATTTGCTTGGTCATACAAAGACATGCCAGGGCTCGATACTGATATCGTGGTTCATCGTCTAACAACGAAAGAGGGTTGTTCTCCGATCAAACAAAAGGTTCGTCGCATGTGTCCTAATATTTCAGAGAAAATCAAGGCTGAGGTAATGAAATAGTTCAATACAGGTTTCTTGGAAGTGACGTCGTATCCCTAATGGGTTGCAAATGTCGTTCCAGTTCCAAAGAAAGACGGTAAGGTCCGTATGTGCGTAGACTACATGGGTTTAAATAGGACGAGCCCCAAATATTAATTCTCACTAATACATATTGATGTCTTGGTTGACAACACTGCTCAACACAATGTATTCTACTTCATGGATGGCTTCTCATGGTACAACCATATCAAAATGGTGCCTGAAGACATGGAGAAAACTACCTTTGTCACAGAGTGGGGCACCATCTGTTATAAGGTCAAGCCTTTTGGGCTAAAGAATGCAGGCGCAACTTATCAATGGGCTATGGTGGATTTATTTCATGACATGATTAATCATGATATAGAAGTCTACATAAATTACATGATAGCAAGATAAAAAACTAAGGAAGAACATCTTGATCATCTGCAATAGTTGTTTGAAAGGCTGGAGAAATACAAGCTGAGGTTGAATCCCAACAAATGCACCTTTGGGGCGAGGTCTAGAAAACTCCTAGGATTCATTGTCAGTGGTAAAGGTATTGAAGTCGATCCTAAAAAAGTTAGAGCTATTCAAGAAATTTATGCTCCCCGTACTACGAAGGAGGTCAGAGGTTTCTTAAGACAAATAATCTACATTTCCAGATTCATATCTTATTTGACTGCTACACGTGAATCGATCTTCAAGCTATTAAAGAAATATTAAGTAGTCAGATGAAACGACGATTGTCAAATGGCTTTCGATAAAATCAAGGAGTAATTACAAGAACCTCTGATTCTGATGCCACCAATTGAAGGAAGACCTCTAATTATGTGCCTAACAGTTTTAGAAAATTTAATGGGGTGTGTGCTGGGGAAACATGACGAGTCTGATCAAAAAGAGCATGCAATATACTACCTTATAAAAAAGTTTACCCACTGTGAAACAAGATATTCACTGCTCGAGAAAACTTGTTGTGCTTTGGCATGGGATTCTCGTGACTAAGACAATATATGTTGACTCATACTACTCTATTGATTTCTAAAATGGATCCCATCAAGTACATGTTTGAGAAGCCAATTCTCTCCAGAGGAATAGCCGATTGGCAAATGATCTTAACGGAATATGACATTCAGTACACCACTTAAAAATAAATCAAAGGAAGTGTACTGGAAGATCATTTGGTGCATCAAGCTGTAGATGACTATCAGTCTATGCATTTCAAATTCTCGGATTAGAACATTATGATAATAAAAGATTGTGAAGAACCTGAACCGTATGAAGGACCTGAGCTAGGATCCCAATGGACTATGGTTTTTGACGGAGCTTCAAATGCACTTGGAAACAGAATCAATGTTGTGATTATCTCTCCTCAAGGTTACCATACGCCCTTCATGGCCACACTTTTCTTTGACTGTACCAAAAATATGGCTGAGTACGAAGCGTGCATCTTGGGTCTTAAAGCTGTTATTGACCTGAAAATCAAATTACTGAGAGTATATGGGCATTCAACCTTGGTAATCAACCAGGTTAAGGGAGAATTGGATACGAAGCACCCACATCTCATTCCATACCGATATCATTTGCAAACCTTGATGTCATACTTCAAAGAGATTACCTTTGAGCACATCCCAAGGGAAGAGAATCAGTTGGTGGATGCCTTAACTACCATGTCATCCATGTTCAAGCTCAGATGGGACAATGAAGCTCCCAGAATTACCATTGAAAGATTCGATGAACCGACACACTACTATGAAATTGATATTGATGGAGTAGAAGAGAAGCCTTGGTTTCATGAAGTGAAAAGGTAACTCAAAGCTAAAGAATACCCTGAAGGGGAATCAATCAATGACAAGAAATTCATGCGGAGGTTTTCATCTAAGTTCTTCCAGAGCAATGGAATCCTATACAGGCGCAATCATGATTCAACTTTGCTTTGTTTTATGGACACTAAGGAAGAAGAGAAAATTATGGAGGACTTGCACAAAGGCATCTTTGGTACTCACTCCAGTGGGCATACTATGGCTAAGAAAATCTTGAGAGCAGGTTACTATTGGTCGACCATGGAAACTGACTGTCATCACCACTCAAGAACTTGTCATAAGTGCCAGATTTTTGCTGATAAAGTTCATGTGCCTCCAGTACCTTTGAACATCATGACTGCTCCTTGGCCATTGGAAATGTGGGGCACTGACATGATTGTTGAAATCAAGCCTAATGCATATAATGGACATCACTTCATTCTCATCGCCATTGACTACTTCATAAAATGGGTTGGAGCAGCTTCATTTTCCTCAGTTACCAAGAGTGTTGTGGCTGGTTTATTATGAATAACCTTAAATGTCGATATGGCATCCATGAGAGAATCATTACTGGCAATGGTTCCAACCTCAACAACACCATGATCACTGAACTCTGCATGTAGTTCAAGATCAAGAACCACAACTCTTCTCCATATAGACTAAAGATGAATGGCACAGTGGAAGCCGCCAATATGAACATAAATAAGATTGTGCAAAAGATGGTTGTGAGCTATAAAGACTGGCATGAAATGTTACCATTTGCTCTTAGTGGCTATCGCTCTTCAACATGGACATCATATAGGGCAACCCCTTTCTCCTTGGTCTATGGTATGGAAGATGTCATGCCGATCGATGTTCAAATTCCTTCTTTAAGGAGTGTGAAAGACGCAGACTTAGGCAAATACTAGTGGATTCAGACTAGGTTGGATCAGTTGAATTTGATTGACGAAAAGAGGCTTCGACTTTCTGTCACAATCAGATGTATCAGAAGCATATGATCAAAGTATTCAACAAGAAGATCAAGCATCGAGTATATCAGGTTGGGGAGTTGGTAATAAAGAACATCATTCTACCACAAGGTGATCCTAGGGGAAAATGGACTCTCACCTATGAAGGACCTTTTGTTGTCAAGAAAGTATTCTCGAGAGGTGCTATGATACTAACCACCATGTACGGTGAAGATTTCCCGCAACATGTGAACGCGAAGATAGTCAAAAGATACTACGCATAAAAACGACCCACTAGGTTGACTGGCCTAGGAAAAAATAAGGGCATCCCGGCGAACCAAAAGGTTTCGGGAAAAAATTAGGGATATATACAAAAGATTGTACACCCGACAAATTGAAAACCTGAAAAGGCGGCTTGGGCAAAAAAGGGTATCCTGGTGGACTGAAAACCCGACAGGGCAGTCTAGGAAAAAATTAGGGATTAAGGCGTACGACTATGTCCCGTTGGATTACTTATTGCAAGCTTTATTACCATGGTCAAAAGTTCAAACGGTACAAAGCAGCTCAGTCAACTTCTTCTGACAGCAAGGGATGAGATGTTTAAAAACATAGGGGCAATAGCAGGTCTAGAACCCAAGGAGATCATTTCCACATAGCTATATGTTTTGATTTCACCTTGTATTCTTTCCATTTTACGATAATTTCTTCTTACTAGGATTTATGTCTCTTTGTACTAAAAACACTTGTTTATAGGCGAATTATCAATACAAATACACCTTAAAGTTCAATCTTTTTGTTTTTTTTGTTTTGTTTGCAAAAACGTCCAATGACTAAAATTAAATGAACATATGCATATAAACATGATTAATTGTTAACAAATATATGCATAAGAACAAGAATAAGCATTTACTCAGAATTCTAGGAATTGGGATGACGTTCAAGCTGTCAATAAATCCCCAAAAATTAATCTTCACAAATTTATCCATAATAAGAATACATTCCCCATAATTTCCCTAAACTACAGAGTTCTGATCGCGACTTTGAGAGTCTGTTTGGTGTAGTGACTGCAAGTGCACAGTCTAATCGCGTAGTTTTAAAAGATATTGAACCCACAAGGACTGATGGTCAAACTATTGTTATCTAGGGTCACTATCTAAGGCTAAGCCTAATTATAAAATTATGATGTCGGGGTTTAAACAGGAAATAACTAAAATCTAATAATTGATATAAGTACACCGGTATGTAATTTGTCAACTTCAAGGATTCAATAATTCATTGGGATAGTTTTAAGTATTAAAACATTGTTTTAGTGAAACTATTAATATAAAAACCCTTGTCTCACACCTGCGTTCTATCGATTCAGGTCATATTATTAAACTCAAATGAGAGCTCTCGCTGTTTCATTTAAAATTCAAAATTATTTTTTGAAAACAAATATAGTCCAAATAATTTTATAGCGTTCTCTCTATATTTAAAATTAATGTTCAATCACCATTATCTGGTTAAAATCTCAAACTCTCGCTCTGTTGATTTTATCCTTAGTCTGTATTTTACTCTCATAACAAAATAATTTAATGTCCAAATTGGAAATCAAAACCAGAAAAGTCTTTTGTAAAATATTTATGCCATTTAATTATCGAATCCCTTCGGTTTAGGACTTCACATACCAGTATCGGGGAAATTAGCCAAACATAATTTTTTGCGTGATAACATAAAATTAAAACATACATTCAATAACATAAGCATGGTAAAAATAAATAATACTATATTTAAAATTGGAACCTGGAATAAAACACTGAAGAATAATATTGTAGTATGCTGTCCTCCACAAGCCGACATGATTAACTTCAGAATAAAATATCTTGAACAAATAAAAATAAACCGAAATTTTTTTTGGAAGCTTAATAAGAAACTAAAGTTGCAATATTCCTCTGATGTGAAGAAATATTAATTTAATGGTAATGGTTTTCTTTTTTACGTAATTCCTAAACGAAACTGGAAAAAGTAGCAAAAACTGTAAAACTGGAAAAACAATAACAATGTTGCAGTATGCAGAAAAATAAGAAAATTTGAGTAGGTACCGAACGTAACAAATTTAGTATTTGTCTTCATTTTATAGATTCCATATGCTGAGCAAAAGTAGGAACACTCCCTTAATCTTCGTTCTTCAATCGTGCAGAATTTTCAGCAAGTTGTGCGCTTCTTAGAGATAATCTCGTAACTGATAGATGAGTTGTGACGAGTGTCATGCATTGTAACATGGGGAACGTATCTTCATTTTGTTCTGGTCAGGACAAGAAGTGTGCCGAAGGGCACACTTTCGGACATTGTGACGGGCGGCATGCGCCTGTGGGCGGCATTGCTTCTGATACAAAATCATTTTCATTTTGCTGCTAAAGTTCCATTTCTTCTTCATTTATCCATTATTTTTCTTCCTTTTCTCATGTATGCTTTGCAGAAACTATTTACCTGAAATATGTTGCAAATACTATAGATAGAGACATAATGCGACATAATAAATGAAGAATCAAAAGCTTTATCTATGTAAATCTGGCGAAAAATGTTATAACTTTTCGTATTATCAAACTCCCCTAATCTTGAACCTTTGCTTGTCCTCAAACAATATAGTTTGTATAAAAATCAATAGAGCACAAGTTAAATGCAAATACACGATGCAATTCGAATCGTAAGAGGTTGTTCCAATGTTTTCGCGGGAACCTAAGCTCAACATAACATAAAAGATACAGTAATAACACTAAACGCCCCCACTATGCAGACCAATTCCAGTCATGCCATTATAGCTCAACCTAATTCTTTTCGCTAAATTTCACATGTTTTCATTCTATCGCAATCAAATTAAGCCCTTTATCTTTACACGCCTATAATAGAGCAGTCGATTAGTGAATATGGTCCTTTTAAGAACGAGGTTCTCGAAAATATATGTTGTAACCTCCTTTAATTCACCTAATTGAAAGTTTCTAGGGTTCGGACCATAGTCTTCCCTACCAAATTCAGTATCAGACACCTCTAAACCAACCAAAAACGAGTTTCTATGTTACATTGTGTAGGTTCCGCATCCATTAGATTAAGTGACCGGGTGAGGGTCTCCTAACTTAATTGGTGCATTACCTATTTTCTAATAGTAGAGCATGTAACTTTTTAAATACTTGGGATCATTCACTTATATTCATTGAATCCCTACGTAGTTTGTGTTTAAGACGGTGTTGACTGCTAAATAAACTACTAGGTATAAAGGGTACTGAAATTGATCTAGCGTAATTTGGGGATTTAGAGTGTTATAATGGTATCCATCGTACTTTTGTTTTACTCATGGTTTCTCATATATCTTAAAAGTGAGAAACCTGTATACTCTTCGAATGCACCAAGATATGCAAGTAATGAACAAAAAATTTGTTATGGCTCAAGAAAGTGGAGAAATTAGATAACAGCAGAAAATTTTGCATAGTAGACCTCGAAAGTACATAGATGTTTTTTATTACAGGAAATATAAGCGGGAATGAAAAATCTACTTAGAACGCAATAAAGAGTTTCCTAACTAACAAACTCCCCTAAGCTTGAAATAAGCAGTGTCCCAATGCTTATAAACAAAGAGGAAATGAGAAGAGAGGAAAAATCGATCTACTCTTGCTCATTATCACTTCCTCTTCCTCTCCCTCGTGCTCGTCCACGTCCATCACATCCAACTGAAGGATGAGGCATACACACATGGTACGTATATTCTCGAAAATCATCCATGCGTATAGTTAAAGCTGCCATCTCCTCAGTCATTCTTGCAACCCGACGCTTATTTCTTTCGTCATATTCTTGCTGCTGAGTTTGCATAGCTACCATAAGTTGCATCATTGCATTTTGATTGTTCTGCATAGCTTGCACCCTTTCATATTGTTGCATGTTGGCAGCCATAATGTCATTATTTGAGGTCGTCACTCTTTCGCATCTTCTTCTAGTTCATGTGGACGTGTTTGCCATGCTTTTAGAAGGAGCTTGTTATTCAGTATCCCCTTGCGCCATTTCCTGCTCCATCTCATCACCCAGGGCAATGCCTTGGTGGTTTTACGCATTATCTCTAGGTGCAGGAGAAGTAAGGTCATAAAGACACTTTTCCATGTTTGTTACATCTGCAAGTGCAGTGTTTGGCAAAATGACACTAGGAACTACTATGTTATGTATTATAAGATTATACCTCCCATCTCCTCTGACCTTAATCAAGTGTCCATCCCGACAGTTATCGATGTTAATGAATGTGGACGCCAGTGGAGGCAGATTTTCAAGCTTGTCTTCTAGGTGCAAGCCAAGTGCTATAGAGGTAACTAGCCCTCCAATGAGAAAGGCGTAGACCCTCTTGCACACAAAAATTAGATATGCGACAAGAGGAATGTGTCGGCATTGATCTTCTGGTTAGCAGTGAAGGTACAACGTAGGAGGAACAACTATTTAGAATTTACATTGATGTTGTTGATCCTCCCAAAAATAGTGTTGGAGATGACGTGGTGAAAATACTGAATTACGAGACTATGTATAGACGATGCATAAATTCCCTACCAACTGGTCGGTTCTTTATCAGAGATAGCTTTCTAAATCCTGAGCGCTGTAGATGCCCAATCTTATTATGTAGGAATTCAGTAGTATACCTCCCCCTCACGAGGGAAGCGGGAGAAATCATACAGAGTTGTTTGAGTTATAGAATATTCATCATTGAACATTCTGAAAATTGCAGATCCGGATAGGTGCTGGCTTTTGTCGCATGGTGCATTATACGAGAACAAACTTAAGAATTCCAAACTTAGCGACTCATATGTAGGAAGATTTTATGTGCAGACGAATGCTAAATCAGAGTTTCTAAGTAACCAACGGACACTATCAAGAATTCGAATTTGCACAAACACTCAGTATCAACATATAGTTTAGGGATTATGGAGCATTTATAAAATTTGAGATACTGAGCCCTCTGGTGTTCTCCGGCTTCCCCATTATACCATGATTTTTTATGATAATTATAATGAAGGGAGTGAGATATGCAATGGTTTAATGGAGTTAAAGTGGGGGTTGAACAAAATGAGAAGAAGAAGAATCGATAAGGGTTTGGGTTATAATAGAAGTTCTTCTGTTTCCGACTCTGTGGTAAGGGGCACACTTTTGTGCCGAGAGGGACCAATTTGTGAAGTGTGATGGTCATCATGCTTGTATGGAGAGCGGCAGAAAGCATAGAGCAGAATACAAATTTTAATTTGTCTCTCAGACTTCCTAATAATAAAAAGTATATATTTTAATACTTGCAGGCAGTACATACATACATACATACATACACACACACACAGATATATATATATATATATATATATATATATATATATATATATATATATATATATATATATATATATATATATATATATATATATATATATATATATATATATATATATATATATATATATATATATATATATATATATATATATATATATATATATATTCAAAATGTTAAAGCATGGAAAATATATGTAAAAATGATAATAGATAATTTAATGAAAAGTAATGTAAATTCCAAAAGTAAATGAAGGAAAAAAAAATATAACTAAAAATAAATGATTAAAATGTACTTAAAAATTTAAAACAGCAAACAATGGAAATTCCAATCTAATAGGTCTTCTCCCCACACTTAAACAAAACATTATCCACAATGTTTAAATGTGAAAAGAAGATATGCAGTAGGTCTGAAATAAAATTAACCATGTTGATTATTAGGAAGAGAAATGGAGTAGACATGCTGATAAAGATTGTCCAACTATTATGCTACCACGTCCATGAAAGAATGGAATTCGAACAACAGAATAATGAGTTCATGTCTCAACAAGTCAAGCTCAGATTGAAGAGCATTTATAGCAGGATCTTGGTCAAATATGGGAGGTGAAGTAGCAATGGAGTAGTAGAGGTGTTTGAGTCAGCCTGATCGGGAGATGGAAAATGATGGTAAAATGGAGGGGTTTCGGGGTCGGTTTCTTTATCAGATAGGATAGAATCAAGGTGGTCATAAATTTGGGGTGTCTCAGGAGTAGGTAGTGGTAAAATTTGTGGGTCGGCCCAATCATATAACCAATTATTCCTATCATGAACGTTAGTCCTAGGGTCAGGTAGGGTGAAAAGAGGTATTAACTGATTGTTAATGAGCATTTCAAAGGTACCCGGGCCTAAGTTCCCAATAATTCCCCTATTGAAGCAAAAATGGATGTTCATGGATTGGAATCTACCTAGAGGGACAATGTTTAGCAGTTGTTGTCTCAGCCCGATGGCATTTGTTGTCATTGTTACTAGGCCTCCTATCAGGATTGGTTCGTGGACAGTTCGTGCAAGATGGTGAATGTTTGTTATCATAAAGGTAGTACCATTTATGGGACGGTTTTGTGATGCACATAACATTATAAAAAGTTCAGCTCTGATACTGTGGTGATGTTTTCTAGCTTTCCAAATAGGGTATGTGCTAGGATCTTATGAAAATAACATAAGGAGGGCTTATGAATTTTTTGAGTGCATGTCATTAGGCTCAGGGTTACTTATTCCTATAATACTTCCCCGGAAATAGTCGAGTTCACCCACATCAAAAAGTTCCTCTTGGATTATTGTGAATGTATCGAGGCCGTGTGGAAATCCTAACAGTTCCACCATTTCCCTATGGGTATAGGTGTATTCAATATCAAACACCCTAAACCTAATTTGTCCCCTGTTAAACCCTAGACCATTGTTAGGCTTGTAGACAAGAGAGCTCAAAAACTCTAGGGTTAATCTACGATAAGTACTAAATCTTCTTCTCAAGGAAGATGTGTCCCAACTTATTGGGCTTAACATATATAAGACATTGTCTGTAATCCCTTGTGTGGTCATAGCAGGTCCATCAGGTAGATACTCAATCCAATCTCCCTATCAACTAACAACTCAAAACTCCTCCTCTGATTTCTTCCTCTAAAAATAATTGCCATTGTTTCAACTGGATTCATCATAGTTAGTGTAGTTAGCTAATAATTAAGTTATCTTGAAGTAAGTTGACAGTTAGAATTAAGGTAGTAGTTGGTAAGAGTAGAGAAACAATATTGCATAATTTTATAAGAATAGAAATAAGAAATAATAAAAGCAAGAAAAGAAAAGAAAAACTAAAAATAAGTAAATCAAAAAGAAAAGACTAAAAAGTAGGTTGTCTCCCAATAAACGCTTTGTTTTAAGTGTAAGCTTGATATAACATGGCGACTAATCAAATGAGTGGGGTGGCAGCGCATCCAACCTAAATGATGTGGAATATTCCTTATTATCGATGCAATGATAATGCTTTAAGCGTTGTCCGTTTATGATAAAAGGTTAACTAGACATTCATTTAATTTCTATTGCGTCATTTCGAAAATCCTTAGTGACTTCGAAAGGACCAGACCATCTAGAGGGAAGTTTTCTCGGAAATAGTTTAAGTATGGTATTAAATAGGAGTACTATATCTCCTTCATTTAATTCTTTCTTGGATATGCATTTATCATGCCATTTTTTAGTTCTCTCCTTATAAATCTGAGCATTCTCGTAAGCGTCTAATCTAAGTTCTTCAAGTTCGTGGATATCTAAGATTCTTTTCTCACCCGTGGCGGTGTATTTTAAATTAAGGGTCTTAGTGGACTAATAAGCTTTATGTTCAATTTCTATCGGCAGATTACATGATTTCCCATGGACTAATTTAAATTGCATGGTTCCGATTGGAGTTTTGTATGCCGTCCTATATGCCCATAGAGCTTCGTGTAACTTAGATGACCAATCTTTCCTATAGGCTGCTACTATTTTTTCTAAGATTTGCTTAATCTCTTTGTTGGAGACCTCTACTTGCCCACTTTCTGTGGATGATAAGGTGTTGCGACACGATGTCGGACTCCATACTTCACTAATAATTTTTCTAATATTTTGGAAATGAAATGGGAGCCACAATCACTAATGACGAGTCTCGGCATACCGAATATGGGGAAGATTATGTTCTTGAAAAGCCTGACTATTACTCGTGCATCATTTGTTGGAGAGGCTACAGCCTCATTCCATTTTGAAACATAGTCGACAATAACTAGTATGTAGTGATTTCCAAAGGAAGACTGGAAGGGTCCCATGAAATCAATTTCCCATACGTCAAAGACATCAACTTCTAGAATTCCTTTTTGAGGCATTTCGTCGCGTCTAGAGATGTTTCCAGTGCGTTGGCATTTGTCGCAATTTTTAACTGCGATATGGACATCTTTACATAAATTAGGCCAATAGAGGCCAACTTGTAATATTTTAGCGCAAGTCTTTGAAGTGCTTGGATGTCCTCCATGGGGAGCAGCATGATAGTGGAAAATTATGTTTTCCATTTCATTTTCTGGAACACATCGACGGAAAATACCATCGGCGCCTCTCTTGAAAAGCAAAGGCTCATCCTAATAATAGTTTTTAAGATCATGAAAGAATTTCTTCTTTTGTTGATAAGATATATCAGGTGGAAGCACTCTGGCAGCCAAGTAGTTGACAAAATCGGCATACCATGGCAGTATGGTTTTAGTGTAGACTTCTTCCACAATTTCATTTATGTTCGTGTCTTCATAAGTCTTAGGGTTTTGGTTGTAATAATTTCCAATTCTAATTGGGCTACAAGGTGTTCATAAGGAAAATCATCATTGATAGGTACACGATCAAATTTGATGCCGTCTATTCTGGATAGGTCGTCAGCTACTACATTCTCAATGCCTCTCTTGTCTTTGATTTCTAAATCGAATTCTTGTAGAAGTAAGATCAACCTTAGTAATCTTGGTTTGACATCTTTATTACTTAAGAGGTACCAGATTACAGTGTGATCGGTATAAATAATTAATTGTGCTCCTACTAAGTAAGAACAAAATTTATTTAAAGAAAACACAATAGCTAACAGTTCTTTTTCTATGGTGGCGTAATTTGTCTACACAAGATCTAGGGTTCTACTTGCATAGTAGATTGCGTGAAGCTTTTTATCCTTTCTCTTTCCTAGAATCGCGCATACGGCATAGTCACTAGCATCACACATTATCTTAAATGGCTTGTTCCAATCAGAAGGTTACATAATAGGTGCTGAAATTAATGCGTTTTTTAGAGTTGTAAATGAATCAAAGAATTTGTCGGTGAAGATGAACTCAGTATCTTTCATTAGCAGTTCGGTTAGAGGTTTGGTTATTTTAGAGAAGTCTTTAATGAAATGTCGATAAAAACCAGCGTGTCCTAGAAAACTTCTTATTTCTCTAACAGTTTGTGGTGGTTGAAGATTTTCTATTACTTCAATCTTTTCTTTATCTACTTCAATTCCCCTATCAGATACGATGTGCCCCATGCCAATTCCTTTTCAGGCCATGAAGTGGCATTTTCCCAGTTTAGCACTGGGTTGATACTTACGCATCTTTTTAGTACAATTTCAAGGTTCAATAAACATCCTTAAAAACTTTCTCCACAAACGGAGAAGTCATCCAAAAAAACTTCCATCTTACCATCTAGAAAATCAGAGAAAATGGACATCATACATCTTTGGAATGTTGCAGGGGCATTACATAATCTGAATGGCATTCATCAATAAGCGAACGTACCATAAGGACAAGTGAAAGTTGTCTTTTCTTAGTTATCGGGATGAATAGGAATTTAGAAAAATCCTGAATACCCGTCTAAATAGCAGAAGTGAGAGTGTTTAGCTAATCGTTCAAGCATTTGATCAATGAAAGGTAAAGGAAAATGATCTTTACGAGTGGCTTTGTTTAACTATCTATAGTCGATGCACATTCTCCACCCGGTGTGAGTTCGTTGCGCTACATATTCTCCTTTAGTGTTTCTTACAATTGTAAGACCTTCTTTCTTTGGTACAACATGTATTGGGCTAACCCATTTACTGTAGGATATTGGGTATAAGATTCTTGCTTCCAATAGCTTTTCTACTTCCTTTTTTACTACCTCTCTCAAAATAGGATTGATTTTTCTTTGATGTTCCCTAGAGGTCTTACAGTCTTCCTCAAGCATAATACGGTGCATGCAGATATAAGGGCTTATTCCTTTTAGATCTGAGATGTTATAACCTAAAGCGGTTGGGAATTTTCTTAGAAGATGTAATAATTTTTCAGTTTCTATTTTTCCTAGGTCTGCATTGACTATCACTGGTCGTTAGAGTTTTGTGTCTAGGAATTCATACCTTAGGTCTTTGGGTAGTGTTTTGAGTTATATGGCTAGCTTCTTTGGACATGGTATAGGATCAGGAGTTAGAGCTAAGCGTTCACTCAAATATTTATCTTGATATTCAGGGCGCCAATTATCATCTTCGATAATTGGAGGTATAGGAATCTTCAATACTTCCGAATAGGTGGTTTGTTGTGTCTCCATTTCTTTTACACATTTATCAATTACATATAAGAAAATGCATGAATCTTCTATGAATGGTGCCTTAAAGAATTTAGACAAGATGAATTCAACTTTTTCTTCTCTGACTTTAAAAGTTAGTTTTCCATTTTTAACATCTATGGGGCTCGTGTAGTGGCTAGAAATGGTCTACCTAATATTATAGAAATATTAGAGTCTTCTTTAACGTCCATGATTATGAAATTAGTGGGGATATAGAATTGTCCTATACGTACAGGAACATTTTCTAACATACCTAAAGGAAATTTCACCAATCGATCCGCCAATTATACATAAATCCTAATTGGTCTTAGTTCTCCCATATTGAGTTTCTTGCAAATCGATAAGGGCATGAGACTAATAATGGCTCCTAAATCGCATAGTGCTTTGTCTATGACAAACTTTCCAATTACGCAGGGTATGGAAAAACTACCTGGGTCCTTCGGTTTAAGAGGCATGTTGTTTTGAATTATAGAACTGCATTCGGCATTGAGCAATAGAGTTTCATTATCCCCAAGATCTTTCTTATTGGATAAGATTTCTTTAACTAATTTAGCATATTAGGGCATTTGTGTGATAGCTTCTGTAAAAGGTATGGTAATGTTAAGTTGTTTAAGAAGTTCAATGAATTTTTTAAATTGCCCTATATTTTTAGCCTTAGAAAATCTTTGAGGATATGTGATAAGTGGTTTATAGGGTGGATGAGGCACATAAGGTTCTTCTTTTTCAACGGCCTCTTCACCATCACCTTCTTTTTCTACTTCCTTCAACTCCACTTCCTTCTTAGTTTCTTTTCCATATTTCTGGTACATGGCTAGGTTTTCGACTCTAGGCTCAGTTGGTCCGCCTAGTTCTGTCCCACTACGAAGTGTTATGGCATTAGCATGTCCCTTTTGATTTGGTTGGGGTTGTCCAGGAAAAGTTCCAGCTAGAGCAGTTGTAGCTGCTTTCTGTTGAGCCACTTAGGATATTTGTGTTTCTAACATTTTGTTGTGTGTGGCAAGAGCATCAATCTTATTTGTTAGTTGTTTAATTTGTTTACTGGTGTGAATATTTTGATTCTTGAAATCCTTATTAGTTTGAGCTTGGGTGGCAATGAAGTTTTCTATCATTATTTCAATGTTGGACTTCCTAGGGATATTCAGAATATTTGAGACATTTTGGGTGGCTTTCTAATATCCTGGAGGTGGAGTAGGAGCTTGCCTAGGTGCGTACAAAGCGTTGTTGCTTTTGTATGAGAAGTTTGGATGTTTCTTCCAAGCACGGTTATAGTTATTGCCATAGGGGTTTCCTTGAGAATAATTCACTTGATCAACCGGTGTTCCTGTTAAGAGTGAACATTCGGGGGGTAGCATCCACGTGAAGTCCATATAAATCACAGGTTGGAGCTACTGCAACCACGGTTTCTGCGAGAGTTGTGGTCAAGCTTTTTATGTTTTGGATAAGGGCTTCTACTTTAGCGTTAACTTTGTCTAAGCTACTAACTTCGTGCATAACTCCTTTCGTTTGAGGTTTCTCCACCATGTTTATATCACTTCCCCACTGATAATGATTTTGAGCTATACTTTTGATGTTGATAGGCATCGTGGTATGGTTTATCCATTAGTGCATTGCCATGAGCTGCATAAATCGTTAGTCTTATGTTGTACAAGAGACCATTGTATAAGGTGTGGATGATCAACTATTCTTCTTGACTGTGATGCGGACAGAGTCGCAACATGTCTTTGTATCTTTCTCGTGCTTCGAAGAGAGATTCACTTTCTTTTTGTTTAAAACTGTTGATATTGGATCTTAGCATAGCCATCTTACTTGGCAGAAAGTATGGCACTAGGAAAACTTTCTTCACTTTCCTTTTTTAAATAGTTAATTCCCGTTTAAGCATTTACTCAAGACTCTAGGAATTGGGATGACGTTCAAGCTGTCCATAAATACCCATAGAGTAATCTTCACAAATTCATCCCCAATAATAATACATTCCCCATAATTTCTCCAACCTACAAAGTTCTAATCGCGATTTTGAGAGTCTGTCGGGTGTAGTGACTGCAAGTGCACAGTCTAATCGCGTAGTTTTAAAAGATATCGAACCCACAAGGACTGATGGTGAAACTACTGTTATCTAGGGTCACAGTGTAAAGATAAGGCTAATTATAAAATTAGGATGTTGGGGTTTAAATGGGAATTACTAAAATCTAATAATTGATATCGGGACACCGGTATGTAATTTGTCGACTTCAGGGATTCAATAAGTCATTGGCATAGTTTTAAGAATAAAAACAATGTTTCGTGGAAACTATTAATTTACAAACTCTTGTCTCACACTTTCGTTCTATCGATTCAGGTCATATTATTAAACTCAAATGAGCGCTCTCGTTGTTTCATTTTAAATTCAAAAGTATTTTTTGAAAAAAACTAGAGTCCAATTAATTTTAAAGCGTTCTCGTTGTATTTAAAACTAATGTTCAATCACCACTATCTGCTTAAAATCTCAAACTCTCGCTCTGTTGATTTTATCCTTAGTCTGTGTTTTACTCTGGTAACAAAACAATTTAATAACCAAATTGGAAATCAAAACCAGAAAAGTCTTTTGTAAAATATTTATGCCATTTAATTACTGAATCCCTTCAGTTTGGGACTTTACATACTGGTATCGGGGAAATTAGCCAAACATAATTTTATTGCGTGATAATATAAAATTAAAACATACTTTCAATAACACAGGCATGGTAAAAATAAATAATACTATATTTAAAATTGGAACCTGGAATAAAACACTGAAGAATAATATTGCAGTATGTTGTCCTCCACAAGCCACCAGGATTAACTTCGGAACAAAATATCTTGAAGAAATAAAAATAAACCTAAACGAATTCTGGAAGCTCAGAAAGAAACTAAAGTTGCAATATTCCTCCGGTGTGAAGAAATATTTCTTTAATGGTAATGGTTTTCTTTGCTTACTGAAGTTCTAAACGAAACTAGAAAAAGTAGAAAAACTCTAAGACTGGAAAAAATAACAATGTTGCAGTACACATAAAAATAAGAAAATTAGAGCAGGTATCAAACATAACAAACTTTGGTAACTGTCTTCTTTTTTTAGATTCCATATGCTGAGCAAAAGTAGGAACACTCCCTTCATCTTCGTTCTTCAATCGTGTAAAATTTTCAGCAAGTTGTGCGCTTTATGGAGATAATCTCATAACTTATATATGAGTTGTGGCAAGTCTAATGCACTGTGGCATGGGGCACATATCTTCATTCCGCTCCTGTCGGGACAAGAAGTGTGCTGAGGGGAACACTTTTTAAGTTTGTGATGGGTAGCATACGCATGTGTTGGGCGGCATGGCTTCTGATAAATAATCGTTTTCATTTTGCTGCTAAAGTGTCATTTCTCCATTATTTTTCTTCCTTTTTATGTATGCTTTGCATAAACTAATTATCTGAAATATGCTACAAATACTACAAATAGAGACATAATGCAACATAATAAACAAAGAATCAAAAGCTTTATCTATGTAAATAGGGCAGAAAATGCTATAACTTTTCGTGTTATCAAGTTCCAATTAATACAATTCGTGGAATTTCTCTTCCCCAGCTGAGTTTGAAAACTGTAAATACTCTACAGATTTCTTCTCTCTAGAAAAATTCAATTTCCCCAAGAGATTTTCTTTCCTCATTAGAATATTTTAACAGGGTTTATTTCCCCAACATGGTTTATTTCCTAACAAACTACAGTCTCCCCAGCTTGAGTTTATTCCCCAAATTGCTATGAATCACTGGTAAAATTCCTCTCCCTAGTGAAGTCACCGTTATCCCCAGAGACTCGCTATGAAACGTGGTACTAGACTAGATATCAGTAAAAATTATCCTCCCCAGACTAATCAGAGGGTTATCCATCTATTTTATCCACAGTTGGGGTATATAAGAATTAAATTCCCATTAGAGCAACGAACGACCAATCTTCCTAACACTCTTCTCCCCAATAGCAGGAGTCAACATTCCTCAACAGAGTTTTGTCAAACAAAAGACAAGAATCCTACATAGAATCATTCTAGACAAGATTGAAGATAAAAATAATCTTCAACCCCAACAGTGGTCAGGGATTTCTTTTCCCAGACAAAATACAACACTAGTTTACAAATACACTTCAACAACATTTCACATTCTTACGTCATAACATATACATATGAAACACATATAGAACAATCTCATTTATTTTGAGAACATCATTATACAATTAATTTCATACATCATGGCATTCCATCAACTAACTCTTTACCTTTTCAAGAAAGATCAATCAACAGGCGAATATCATCACCAATTTTCAAACAGGTTCAAGATTAATCTCGGAAACAAGATGGGGAAACTATCTATGTGATTAGGTTAAAGATTAATTCCTAAAACAAGACGTGGAAACTATCTCTACGACCAACAAAAAGCAGGTTCCAGATTAATTCCCGAAATAAGACAGGGCAACTATCTGGATGACCAGCCACATGTTAATTCCTAAAACAAGACAGGGTAACTATCTTTAAAAAAACAGATTGTAGATCGATTCCCGAAATAGGACGAGGCGACTCTCTACATGAACATATTGAAGATTAACTCCTAAAACAGGAAAGGGCGACTATATTCATCACCAATGGTATGAACTATCGAAACAGGACGAGTTTACCAAGAAACTAATTATAGATCAATTCCCGAAACAAAATGGGGTTACTATCTACATGACAAACATTTCTTTCTAGACCTCTGCTGGCTCAGATCAAATCGACCAAAGATTTATTTTGATACTTCTCTTAGAAGACCTTTTCTGGCTCAGATTAAATCAACCAAAGATTTATTCTGATACTTTCTTCAGTTAAAGACATACGTAGACATCTTCTGGCTCAGATTAAATCAACCAATGATTTATTCTGATACTTCTTTTAATAGACATTTTCTAGCTCAGATTAAAGTTGAGTGTGGACTTAGTCTAATTTCTCTATCAACAGTTACTTTGGATGTGTGATACGGTGGGAGAACTGACTTGAAGTTTTGCGTTTTGATCGCATTTGTGCGGATAGCAAGAGTCGCCACCGACTTTTCTTTTATCCAATAGGAAAGGTAAAAAAGCACATGAAAGACCTTTCGAGATAATTTCTCGGGTTCACGGGGTAGATTATGAAAAGGGAAGGTATTAGCACCCTTTTCATCTGTAGTTATCTACGGGCTCTTAGTTACTCTCTAGATCACTTACTTTTGACAATGTGCTTTTCATGTGGGTTTTGAAAATATTTTGAAAATGTATTTGTAATGGTTCTCGTTTCTATAAGAACGCGTACAAAGTTTTATTTCGGAAAATAGTTCAAAGATGTGTTTGTGGAATGTGTTTTTTTTTAAAGTGATTTTGAAAAGATGTTTTTGCAATGGTTCTCGTCTCTATAAGAACATATACAAAATGTTTTTTCTTATGAAAATGTTTTTTGAGATGAAAGCATTGGTGTGAGAATGTTTTTTGTTGTGAGCAAGCGAGTAACTACGAGAGAATCTACCTACTCGAAAGGTCTTAAATGTTCTTTTCTTCTTCCTTTAGATGTTGTTATCTCACCATTGATTTGGGAAGAATCCCCATCGTTGGATGTGAAGGGACAAACGTGGGTCAATCATACGGTCCTCGAAAGCAACTTGTGAGACGCTTTTAGCAATTTCGTAAGGGACTAGATCGCTTTACCGAAGGCAACATCGAGGGACATAGAGGGACTACGATCTTTTTTTTTATCGAAGGGTCTTTGCCAAAACGTCCCATATTCGAGGGACATGACTGTATTTCTGAGGCAACGAGCGAGGTTACCCTAGAGGTGCGCGTGTGAAAAATTGTATTCATTTCAAGTTTAATTTTGTCGAAATTAGGTTATCTAGCGATTGATTTTGAATCTTGCCATACACGCCTAATTACTATACAGTATAAAGAAAACAATAAGTTGGGAAATTGAAATTCTACGCTATTACAGAGTATTCGAGAATGGGGTACAATTTTTTTACAAATGGGGATGAGTCGAATGCGATTAAAAGTATAAATAGCAAACAATACAACCAAATCGAATTGAAAATGAACAAATATTTAAACTAGCGCAATCTATAAAATTAATTAGCAAAATAACACTATAATATTTTTGGTATTTTATGTTTGTGAGAAAATTAAACAAAACAATTTAAGACTAAAGAAAAAGTTAATTAGTAAAATTATTTACAAAAGTCCCTAACTAAACTATTTAAGAAAATTTAACTAATTTAAAAGAAAATTCACTTAGAGAAAAAAAAAGTTCATAAAGTTATTTCAAAATTCTAACTTAGTTAACTAATTACATTTTTTTTAAAATTGAACTTTAAAGTCTAAAATAAAGATTAGCTAAACTAATTTTATAAAAAAACATAACTAAAGATTAACTAAAACTAATTTTATAAAAATAAAAACTTAACTAAAGATTAGCTAAAACTAATTTTGTTATAGAAACTTAAAGAAAAAAAACAAAGAAAAAACCAAAGCCCCAGCAGGGGTTGAACCCGTGTCCTTAAGTTAGAGCCAATGATACTTTACCAATTCAACTATTCTATTCATTCGTTACAACCATGATTTTATTAATAAAAAAAAAGGAAATTGATAACTGGTTTGGGCCGAGGGACCCAAAGGGCCGACCCGGTTGAAGGCAAAGAACAAGGAAGGGTTATGAAAACCCTAGGCACCAAAGAGGCGTCGCTGGGGTGTTATGGGAAATGCAAAGGAAAAAAAACTTAATTTGTTGGTATGTGATTTCCCCTAAAACAAAAACAAGAGAAGATAAATAAATAAAAACTCCTCTCTCTCTCTCTTGCAGACCATCGTCATCTTCCTCACTACAAATATACTCCATCCCTTCCAAACCCCGATTTCCACTCACTTAAATCACTCAAATCCTCAGGCACCTTAGTGTGAGAAACTCACATCCCCCCGAATAGAACCAACTTAAGCATCAACCCTATTACTGCTTCAAATCCAATCGGCCCAAATTGCGATTTACAGCGGCGGTACTATCATCAGAATATAGATCGAGATTAACAGCGAGGATAGCTTCCTTCCCTTGAGATACGATCTGAGCCAAAATTAATGATGGTGCTACATAACTCAACCATCGAATCTAGAGCGACTTTGATCTCACTCAACAAACCGACATTGAGTTCATGTATATCGCGACGGTACGTCTCGATTATGGATTTAGATTTGGATTCTGCAATGTTTGGAGAGAATGAGGGTTTTCGTACATCTCCAATTCGTGGTCTGTGACGAACCAGATGAACTGCGTTGTGAAAGAGGCAAAGGGATAAAGGTAACCGGAGATACTGATGCGAATTCAGGTAATAAGACTCAAACTCGTACGTTCTTGATTCAGTGATTTCTACTTCTCCATGAGTTCATTGTTGTCGATGTTAATGCAGTGGGACTTACCGTGTGGAAGGGATGAGGAACTGGAAAAAAACGAGAGGCGGAGGGGATTGTGATGAACGGAAGTTTGGACCAAGGAGATGAATAGGAAATGTTTTCGAATCTTTGATAAGTTTTGGTCTGTATTTTCATTTTAGTCTGAAATATTTTTGGTTGATACTTTTGCAGGTGAGTTGTTTGCTGGTGGAAATTTGGAATGTTGTTTTGTGTTTTCATTGATGGTTTTTTTTTGTATGCTTAAATAGTTACAAAAATAACAGCGAAACAGTAGTGTAAACAAATGAAAGTTCAACAACTAATCAAAGGAATACAAAGAAGTAGTATACTTATGAGACCAGGAAGAGAGACTTACAGGATTGGAGCTTTATGAATGGTTCTTTTGAATTTTTATGTGCTGCTGCCTCTGTGTGCTTTCAGTTCCTCAATCGTTCTTGCCATTGGCTTTTTGTTTGACATGGAAGTCTCCTCTGTAAACTTTCTTTCTTTCTCCTTTTTAATTTCTGAAGGGTTATGTTAGGAAAATGATGATGAGGATGATGATTTGGCTTGGTTGTTGTATTGGTGGCTATGGTTATTATATGAACTGTTTTTTCTTCTTTGTATATTTTGATGATGTTGTTGCTGGTTGTAGCATACTGTTCCCCCTCTCTTTGGTTTTCTGTTATGTTATTATATATGGCCCTCAGTGGGTAAAATGGAGGGAAGCATAATGTTTGATTTTGAATGTAACAAAAGATTTTTATGCCAAATTGTTCTATTGCTTTGTTGATGCAGACTTTGTTTTTTTACTGAAATTGTTCAATTGCTAGACTGTCTTGGACTAACCTGTAGACTGGTTTTGCAGCAGGTTTTCAGATTGTCAGCTGCTTTTTTTGTTGCAGCAGTGCAGGCTATAATGAAGTCCTCTTTTCTCTTTACAATATTTGCTTTATTTGTGAACTAAAAGACACATTTTGTGATTTGCAAATGAGCATATTTTATTTAGGCCGATGATAAGAAAAAATTGAGGCTTTTGTTGGGCTTTAATCTTTGATTTGTGATGCTGCTAACTTGTATTTGCCTATTGTGATTTCATTACACCGCCTCTTTTTATTTTGTAAACCGAGATTTATCTTTGTGGTTTGCAAATGGAAAAGAAAACACATGATTGAAACTGATTTGTATGAGGCTTTGAGCTTTAGCACATGGCCTCTTAATTTTTCTGATTCCAAGCATAACCCTTATGATGAGGAAAATTTGTTCTAAACAATAGTTCTTGAATTTTTCACATGCTTGATAATTTTTCTTTTCCTTGTTTCATGATCAAATGAGAATTGGGCGATCAAGGTTGAAAGACGAAGAGGCCATAGCGAGGAGTGAATGAGTTTCTTGAAAATGAAGCAAGAGAAAATTGAAGAAGCATTATTTCTTTCCTTTTTTTGTAAACAAAACAAATGTGATTTGTATCTTAAATTGTAATCCACTTTGAAGTATATACTGAAATTGTTCCTTTGTAACATAAATCGATGGAACTTTGAAGTTTGTTTGAAAACTTGGATGATGATCATTGAATTGGAATTAAATTTTTGAGTTTCGGGTAAATTCTTCCGGATATGAAATACTTGATACAAACCAATTATTGAAAAGAAATTTGAATTTGAAATGATGATGATTTGAATGATGTATGGTTCTAAATTGTCCACATGAATGAAATTTGATTTTGAAAGCGGATATTTCAATCGTGATTAGCCCGAATATCTTAAAATGATGAATGCAATTGAATCCTTGAATCAATATTGAAAGAACCAATAATTCTTCGAGAACATTAGTCAAAAGTCCACTCTAATTCAAATAATCACCAATGATTCAAATACCAATGACTTGAACTAATCAACAAACTATCCAATAATCCCCGCACCTAACATTTTTTACAATGAACAATCTCATAATAAAAGAAAATGTCTTGAGGAAACGATTAGGGCATGAACTAAGTTTAGGAGTTAAGAACATTCTAAATCACAAAATGACCCGTAGCGTTTCCACCAACTTTTATAGCCTTTTCAGCATAATTCGGCCTGGATCCTTGAAGAGAACTTATAGATGACATCATTTATTATAACGTGCAAAAATAATTTGTCTCAAAAATATTAAATGTCGAGGACATGATGATCCATGGAAGCTGGGCACAACTACTTTGAGATTAAGTCAAAATCCAGAAAGCATCCTCTAAAGTATTCGAATCATTGCTGATCTTTCTCACATAATCAGTTCTTGATTTGTGAAGAGAAATTGGAGATGATATCAAGGAGAATCACACGCAAGAAAAACTACTCAAAAATATCGAATAATGAAGAAGTTTACAAGCACTTGAACTTGCTCTTGCAAAAGGGTTAATTTACTCTAGTTGTTTTTAGTTATCTGGACCATTGATTGAGTAAACTTGTGATACGAGGTTTGAAACTCGGCACGAACATCTTTGGTGAGACATGAAGATCTGTGAAGAACAATTGAGAACTTGAAGACTCGATTTTCTTTGAAAAATGAAAAAACCTAATTGCTGATTTACTGCTTAGGGAGAGAATCTGTCTGATCAAATTCTAAGCCAAATTGAGTATCCGAGAAACCCTAGGATAGTATCTTGTATGAAAAATGGGAGGGCAAATTTTGCGGTACAACAGGACGCAATCTATAATTCCATCTCCAATAACTCTTCATCACCTCTCCAAATGGAATCTTTAATCCCATTCTGACATAGTCAACCAATAGTATTACTTCGTGCATAAGCGAGTGCAAATTTCTTGGCACTTATATGTTCAATCATCTTCCACCTTCAAGTCAGGAATGGTGGACGAGCCAATCTAACTCTTCAGGTTTAAGAAGATTGAACATGGGCAGCTGTTATACCTCAAAATTTTCCATCCCTTTTCTTCAAAACATTTCTTATAAAAGTTCTCAAATGCTCAAGGATTCCCAAGAGCAGACCAGACACGCTCACCTCCTAAGCATTGGGTCCAAAACTAGGGTTTTCGTTTTCTCAAGGAAAATTGGACTTCTATTGCCTCAAATGACTTTCATGGTTCATCATAGGTCTCTAAGAATGCTTATACCAAGTTTCAAGTCTTGCATCACAAATTTGCTCAGTCAATTGCTCAGATGACTGAAAATCAACCATATTGGGTAAAAAGTCAATTGTGGACAACATACAGTCAAACTTCAAGATTTTTGGTCGAAATCAACATTTTGAAGTCATATTCGTCATTTGATCAAGGGCTGATCATAATTCCTCAAGGAAAGCACTAAAATCATCAAAGTGGCAAAATTGTCAAAATTAGGGTTTTGACTGATCATTGACTTTTGACCTAGTACATGACCTAATGAATTGAAGCATGACCTCAAGGAATCAAACAAAATATCTTGACCTAACTTCATGTCTAAAATAATTTCAAAAGATCAAGGAATTGGTAGTTGAAATTTGGATAAATTGATGAAAAGTCAATAGTCACACAAAAGTCAAACTTTGACTTTTTGATCAACATTGAATTTCAAAGATCAATAATCATCAGGACATTCAAAATTATCAAGATTGATCAACAAGAATCTACAAAGTCAAGAAAAGTCAAGATTTCCAATACTTAGAAAAAATTCTAAGTGTTTTAACCTTGATAAATTCACTACTTCATGACCATTTCTCACTATGATGTAAGATGATTCAAGGAAAACTTCCAACATAAAATTTGTATAGCTTTATGAATTCTACAACTTTTTTCTTGAGAGTTGATGTCCAAAAAATTCTTGGATTAGGAGATATAGGGCCATGAAGTCTTGACATTTTTATCTAAACACTTACTGAAATTTTCAACAAGTTTGGTCAGATTTTTGTCCCAACTTCTTTGCCAATTTTCACCAAGTTCTAATTTCATTTAGTCCAAATGGTAAGCATTAAAGTTGTAGACAATGTTACAAGCTTTGTAAAATGTCTAAGAACACATTTTTATCATGCTTGAGCTAAGAGAGTCAAAGAGATGAAGTTGGGCATCCATCCTTGAATTATAGGTCATTTTATGATGAACATGAGATCAGATCTCCAAGCCATGCTGCATAAATCTTGCTTTGCAAGCTTCTAACTTTCAAATCACTCTGTAATTAAATGTTTACACAACTGATTGAATCATTATCCAAGTGTTTTAGCCATTGTCCAAACCAATTTTCCATTTTATGCACAAAGTTATCATTTCCATTCCTGTAAAGCAAGCTTTAACCACAAAGTCAATGCATTGAGATCCTCACTTATTTCTTTTGATCACACTCCATTATAAAGTGAAGAAGCAACCTCCCCGCACCCAACAAACTCAGACCATGCTTGTACTTGAACCATGGAACCATGAAAGTCTATCCAACTTGATTTCTCATTTTCAACCAAACCATAACATGTTATCTTAATATTTTGGTTACTTCAAGATGTAAAACCTATTGCCTATAAATAAAGAGGTCATTTGTAAGAAAAGCACGAATTGATAGCCCTCAAAACACCCTCAAACTCCCTCAAACCATAATTTGCACCAAAACTCCATTTTGTGGCAACTTCTAACCTTGAACACCAAACACATAATCTACTCGTGCGTTTTCTATTTCAATCATTCAAACATAATCTATACACCATATAGAAGTGATCCAAACACTTGAACCACTTATGTAATCCCTCTATCACCATCCACCATTTTAAAAACTCAAATCTGCAACTTGACTTCTCCAAAAGAATCCAGGCACTCTCAATCCAAAGTAAGCATTGAAATATCTTCCTGGGAGTTCAGTAAAGTTATCTAGATTATCACAACACCTCCAGGAGTAATCCAACTTAAAACACGTTTCTTACTTTTGAGGTAAGTTTCTCAACTTTGAACTTTCTATACAAGCATCATTATTGTTTACTTTCTGAATAAAAAATGTAGACATCATTTCCATGAAGCTAACCATGTGCTTACATTTCATTTATCTTCCCTGAGTGAAGATAATTTTGAAACTGAAGTTTCTGAAAAATTAGGGTTCAATTTGGTACCAACAGAAGTTCATGTACATCTTTGAGTGTTAATTTAAGTTATTTACATGGCTGAATTTGTGTTATGATTTAGAACAAGTTTGGTGTTTACAGTTTTTTAAAGGATTGAGAAATGAAGGAGTTAGCATTTTAAAAATTCTTATTGTTGTTACTGGCGCGAGGTAGGAGATGAAGTTACATGCAGGAAGGAGTTTGTAATATATTTATTAGTTTGTGCTTTATCTACCAGATGTATCACAACCCCAGTGGTTAAAGCGCGCACCTGTGACTATAGGGACCTGGGTTCGAGCCCCAGTGGTACCCTTTTATTTGTTTCACATTTATTAGTTTCAGATTCAATGCAAGCAAGCAGCAAGTGCACATGGTGTTCTTCTCTCCATCACCATCTGATCATTCCATGATTAAATTCAATGTGCTAGATGGGCAAGCCCATGGTACATCATCATAAGCCAGCAACACTGGATCTTATAGGCGCCTGGACTCTTATGTTGGGCCTGGGATTTTTGTTATTTCTTCACCCCCCCCCCCCCCCCCCCCTTTACTAACTTGAAAGCCTATTTCATTTTTATTTTATTTTTCTGATTAAAACACAAAAAATCTGTTTTGGGCCTAGTATTCTTTTTCGCACCCTCCAATTTCATTTAACTAGCGCCAGGCCCAATAGTTTTTATATTTTCTTTTATATATTTATTTCATTTAATTAGAATACAAAAATATAATTTTTATTTATAAAAAATAAGATTTAGGTTTTTATAATTAATTAATTTAATTGTTGACAAAAATTGATTTATTTTAATCACCTTAATTTTGCTAGAATTAGGCTATATTTCAAATATCTTTCTCTAAATAAGACTTTAAAAAAATATATTTTTTAAATAATTAGAATTATTTAGACTTTAATTAATTTAATTTTGATAATAAAAGATCACTTAATCGCATCTTATTTTCTTGTAAATAATTAATTTGTCAAATAGATTTAGGTCTAATTTTTACCTCACATTGCAAATATTTTCTAAGGAAAGAAACAACAAATTATCTTCTCAAATACTTAGAATTTGTCAGGGTTTTAAACATTTTCCTTTTTTTATCATCTTCGCGCGTTTGCTTATTTTTCACATCATTATTTTGATAGTCATGTAATTGCTCATGGTCTGTAATAGGTAATTAGGGTTTGTTGCTTTCCTCCCCCACTCACAAATTTATACCCCCCATTCCCAAAGTATTGTAATAGCGTAGGATATTTAACTTATGAAATTTACCGCTTTCCATATTACCATTAGTAATTAGGGTTTGTATGACAAGATTAAAATAAAACATTAGACAACCTTAACTCAAGATAAAATAATTGAATCAAACACACTTCGCACAAATGCACCTCTAGGGTAAACCTCATTTGTTGCCTTGGATAAAACAATCATGTCCCTCGAACGTGAGATGCTCTAGCAAAGACCCTCAATTAAAAGATCGTAGTCCCTTGATGACCCTTTGATGTTGTCTTCAGTAAACGATCTTAGTCCCTTACGACAATTGCTAAAGTATCTTACTAGTTTCCTTTTATGATCATATGATGACCCACACGTGTCCCTCACATCCAATGATAGGGATTCCTACTAACTAATGGTAGGATATCACTATCTAAAGGAGGAGGAAAGGAACAAAGACTTTTTAAGTAGGTAGATCGCTCGTAATCGCTTGCTCACAAACTAAAACAATTTCCACATTTCAACACTATTTTCTAAAACACTTTTCAAAACAAACATTTTGTATACATTCTCAACGATACGAGAATCACTACAAAATTGTCACACTTAGGCGTTTTCAAAATGTTTTCAAACATACACAAACACAAATCATTTTCAAAGTGAGCTAGAAATTAAGAGCCCATAGATAACTACAGATGAAAAGGGTGCTAACTTCTTCCCTTTTCATAACCTAACCCCCAAACTCAAGAAAATTCTTAAAAGGTCTTTCATGTTCTTTTCACCCTTTCCTTTATTGGATAAAAGAAAATTCAATGGCGAGTCTTGCTATCCGCAACATTTGCAATAAAACACAAAAAACCAAGTCAGTTCTCCCACCGTATTACAGTAGGAAACCAATTAAAATAAGTGAATGATCCTAAAATGAATTAATTGCAAATGCATGTTATTGGTCGATCCTTTGGTATCTTGTACTGGACTTGGTAGGGAGGACTAGAGTCGGATCCTTTGCAACTACAACTTGGGTGAATAAAAAGGGTTATACCACACAATCACGAGAACCTCGAGTAAAAGAAATAAAAAAGATAAATTTCCCCTTGTAATTGGTCCTTTGGTCTCTGGTATTGGACTTGGTAGGGCGGACTACAGTCCGATCCCCCACAATTGCACAAGATATAAAGGGGTGTGCCGCATTTTGCTACCAAAACCATGTGCTAAGACGATCATAATCACTAATAGGTTTCACTACTATGTGTGTGCGAGGATAACAGGCATAATGTGATTGCGCCAGAATGAAGAATAGGAGAAAATGATTATAGGTCGAGTCATAATGATGTGATTCGGATTGGTATTGCATAGGGGAAGTCTTTGTCCACAAATGTGGAATTGTGTCAATAAGGTGTCCTTGTTGTCAATTTCAATTACCTATCTTCTTGGAAATAGCCTAGAAATTATCTTTCCATTTCGAGTTTCTTAATGCCTACGTTTCAGACAATGCGCTCCTGTCTCTTTTTGAGTTGGGAGTTTTCTCCAGGACGAGAAAAAGTCTTAGTGTGGGGTAGTTTGGTAACTAGAAATCATATCATATATTAAGCTCATTGTGTGTATTAATTGTCCGTGTTTTATCTTGTTATTTGCATTTTATCTTCTTTTCCTTTGTTTTGTAGTTACTAGGATCATCAATTGCAAATCTGGAAATAAATCAGAGAATGAGTGAAAAATTAGCAAAGTGCAGCAAAAAGCCAAATTTATGCAGCTCTGTCGGATATGGCATTCTCCATAGGGAGATGGCGTTCGCCTTTCCCCTCTAGCATGTAATTAATGAGTTGAATCAATGGTGTTCGCAATTTCCCCAACAGCGATCCCCATTCAGTCGTAGAAGCAAATTTTCATTTCTAAATGAGTAGTTATTGGCAGTTTTGGCCTCCCGAGTCGGTTTCCCGAATCCAAGTTCGTGCGGAAGCCCTATCCTTTTAGTTTTAAGCAGAAATTAATTGTAAAAGTGATAATAACTCACATCGATGGATTGTCACACCAGTTTATTTTTCCTGGTACTATACTCTTGGATCATCAATACAAGCCCGCCGCCATTTTTAATTTATTCAGTCTTTTTAATTTCTAGGTTATCATTTATTTATTGTTTTATTATTTATAATTACTTTTGATTGCCATTAACATGTTAGTAGTAGGTTTAATATGTTTCAATATGTTTGTGTTAAATGAAATTATGTCTGACTGATTCTGTTTGAGACCGGCATATGAGGACCTTCAAAACCAACGGGACTTGGAAAAAAATATTAGGTGGGAACTTATGAATAATTGATTATTTTGGTTCTAGTTTCCATGTTGTTAGTTTAATATTCCGACACGAGAGTGAGGCATAAACCAAGGTTCAATCCGATAACACGAGAGTGTGAGGGTTGAACCGCATAATGGAAACTAGGCATCAATCTTAAATATAGCGAGAGCGCTTTAGGCATCGCATAGAACTTTATCTGCTATCAAAATATGTTTTCTAATTAATGGGTGAGCGAGAGCAATATCCTAGGGTTAGTGAGGGTGGTTCTTGTCAATAACGCGAGAGTGTGAGACAGAGTCTTTGAGTTGGTACATTTCTACGGAACTGACTTTTATTTCCTATTTAACATCATATGCTACTAGTCCTTTAGGCATGCAGGATTCATACTCCAAACTAGTTTAGTCATTGTTTTCAACCTTAAGCAATTTTGTTTCTGATTCTCATTTCTTAACATTTCAAATCCCTTTAGCCTTAGTTGTGCATTGCAACATAGATAACATTAGTTTAATTATTAGTCTATGTGGGTTTGACAATCCTTTAAAACTACGCGATAGAATATGGACTTGCGGTTACAGATTTGGACAGATACATAAAGTCACGATTAATACTATATAAACCTAATTAAAGCTCCACACATTTTTCATTAAGTGTGTGAACACCTGCCTATTAATGGTGTTGATTGATAACGGGTCATCCCCGAATATGACGCCTAAGCTTACTATGATGAAAAGCATAATGACCTTTAATTGCATTCAAAGTTCCGTATATGAAGAAGAGTATTGTCTAAATATATGTTAAACCTAATAGATCTTGCATATTCTTGGAATACCATGGATACACCCAGCAAGGGCGGTTACCATCAATTCCCCATTAAAATATGAAATTCCTACTGGAAACAAAACTTATTATTTCCTTGTGAAGTTACCTAACTTTGTGGCACTACATCAAATACAGCCACAACAATCTGGAGATATCCGCTGTTATTACTCACACAATAGAGAAATCATAAATCTGGAGATCTATAAAATGTTATTGAGAACAAAGACTCTAAAAACTAGGACAAGTGATAAACATCCCTAGAAAAGGAAGGTTAACACGATTTAGACTACCACTCATCTAAGGATAGTAAAAACCATGAAGATCAAAGAGATACAGATTCCTCCTGTACAAAATACTTTCATCATCGCCAGGTTCAAGCACAACGAGCAGCTATCCATAGTGCTCAATAAATATAATGAGGGGGTATACATTCTCGTCATCAAATGTGCTCCAGATAAAGAAATCAACAATTGGATTACCATGGAGATCCCAGAGATCTATTTCTTTTTAAAGAAATTTTAGTGTTTTCAAATCCCTATGCTTTTCCCAAGGCATAGTGGTAACTTTCAAGGGCCCACCTTTGTTTTAAAAATTTGTTTATCATTAATAAAAATTGTATTTGCAATCAATTAAGATCATTTTCTTTCAATCCTTTTCTTTTCAAAATGGAAATTCTTTCATACAAATTTCTAATTCTATAAAAATGAACAAATACATACCTTCACCTAAACCTATTGGTAACAACACTACTATAATCAAATATGACTTTGATTCTCTGATTAACCAAGTCGAAGAGGATGGTGAGGAAGATTGTGAACTCCCTAAAGAGTTATCCAAGACATGAGTCAAAGACAATACAACCATATTAAGAATCAATCGAGGTAATCAAGCTTAGAACTAAGGAAGACAAGAAATAAGTCTGAATAGGGGTTACCTTGGGTAATGATATAAAGACAAAACTATTGAAACTCCACACGAGTGCATAGACGTGATTCACTTGGTCATATCAAGATATGTCCAGCCTTGACACAAATATTGGGGAGAATAAGCTGCCACCCGAGGAAGGTTGCCTGCTAATTAAACAGAAGCTTAGAAGGACCAGACTAAACATTTGTCTCAAGACCCGTGAAAAAGGAGTCCCAAAATAACTCAACAAAATGTTTTCTAACTGTCATGAAATATCCACAATGGATCGCAAATATCACGCTTGTAACAAGGAAAGACGACAAAGTCTGTATGTATGGAGAATACCAGGATTTAAACAAAGCAAGCTTAAAATATGACTTCCCATTACCTCACAATGGGGTATTAGTAGACAACACGGCTCAATACCTAGCATCCTCACTCACAAATGGGTTGTCCAAATACAACCAAAATCAAGATGGATCCTGAATATACGAATATGACTACCTCTACAAATCCTTGGGGCATATGTAGTTATAACTTAATACCTTTTTGCTTTCAGAACATAGAGGAAATATTTGTTTTTCATAATTTACATAAGATCAGTACTCCTACTAGAAATGGAAATACCATAACTATGACTACTCATGGAAACTAAGCTTGAAGAATCAGAATGGGCACAAGTACGACTCAATCAATGCAAAAGTCATTAAAGAAAAGCACTTAATTGCCTTCCATCATGGGAAGTTATATCAAGATCGGTTAAAGAAAACCTTTAACAAGAAAGTCCTCGAGTACACCACGAAGATGATTTAGCGTTAAATAAAACCTTACTACCTCGATTCAATTTACGTGGAGTGTACCATATTTCCCCATCGGTAATTTTACCAAAAATCATAGTAAATTAATTTATAAAATAAAACATCAAGAATAAGATGCCACATCTTCATACGTCATACATGCTCATATAAAATGATACATAACATATAGTTACTTTTTATTCATGTTTGAACTATGTCTCATTTATTCGCAGTGGAAAACATCACTAGTATTTATTCTCAACATGAGTGATAATTATCAAAATTCAAGATTCCACGTAAACATCAAATAAAATCCAACAAATGGAGTTTGTAACACGGTGGGAGAACTGACTTGGAATGTTTTGTGTTTGATCGCAATTGTTGCGGATAGCAATAATCACCACCAACTTTTCTTTTATCCAATAAGGAAAGGGTTAAAAGAACAGGAAACACCTTTAGAGATATTTTCTTGAGTTCGGGGGGTAGGTTATGAAAAGGGAAGGTATTAGCATCCTTTTCATCCGTAGTTATCTTCCGGCTCTTAGTTTCTTGCAAGATCACTTGCTTTTGTTTGAGAATGTGCTTGTGGTGTGTTTTTTAAAAGTATTTTGAAAAACATCTTTGTAATGGTTCTCGTTTATATAAGAACGCGTACAAAGTGTTGGTTTTGAAAATAGTTCAAAGAGGTGTTTGTGGAATGTGTTTTTGAAAGTGATTTTGAAAAGGTGTCTTTGTAATGGATCCCATTTCTATAAGAACGCGTACAAAGTGTTTTAACTTTTGAAAATGTTTCAAATGAAACTGTATAAAATGTTTTTGTTGTAAGCAAGCGAGCATCTAGGAGCATCTTACCTACTCAAAAGGTCTAATTGTTCTTTTCCTCCTCCTTTAGATGTTTCTATATTACCATTGAATTGGTAAGAAGCCCCATCATTCGATGAAAAGGGACGGGAGTGGGACTATAGTCATAGAAGGCAACCTATGGGAGGTTTTAGCAATGCTGTTTAGGGACTAGATCGTTTACTGAAGGCAACATTAGAGGTCATCGAGGGAATACGATCTTTTATCGAGGGTCTTTGCTAAAACACCCATATTCGAGGGACATGACTATTTTTCCGAGGCAACAAGTAAGATTACCTTAAGGGTGCATGTGTGTGAATAGTGTGTTTGATTTGAATGCATTTAGTTTTTGATTAGGGGTTGTCTACTTGTTGATTTTATCTTATCATACATCCTAATTACTAACATTTATACAAAAGCAATAAAAAATGCAAAAATAAATCCTACACTATTACAACAATATTGAAATAGCAAGAAAATAAAATGATAAAATAAAAAATAAAAAGAAGAAAAATGAGCTCCTTTGATTCAGGCAGAAGCATCCTTCAATTCTGAAATTTTCGACCCCTTTCAATTTGGGCCTGGAGTCAGCAAGGTTCTGTCCTCCGATTGGGAGCTGGAAGTCAACAAGGCTCTGTCGTTCGATTGGTAGCTGGAGGTTAGCAAGACCACCTTTCTAGTTACTTCCTTCGTTTGAGGGCTGGAGGCAGTATGAGATGCATTCACCGGCTACATCCTTCGTTTGAGGCCTGGAGTTAATGTGAGGTGCATTCTTTGCCTCAGGCTCCTTGCTTACTCCTTCGACTTTAAGCATGCTAGTCCCTCAAGTTGAGATTCGAATGGCTTGAGCAGTTAGCCAATTGAAGGGTATAGTGAACCTGTCTTAAATTCTTAAAATGCAACATTCAAGTGTAACTACAGGCCAGGGGTTAGCACAAAATCATTGGGTCTCAAAGTCCAAAGCCTAACTAGTCAGAGATGAGATTTTCAGCATATGGGCAGTCAGAATCGTAGGTTAAAACATGGTTAAGCTCCCTATATGAAATAACTACATTTCTCTTTATTGGCATGTGCACATGATATTTAAATAAAATAGACTCAAGTTCAAAGGGAACTTACCTCTTGAAGTTCTTAAATAGAACGAAACTGCAAGTGTCTTCCTTGGTGGTGAATGGAAGTTCGTTGGGGCCTTCCTGAGACTAATCCAATTACTACTTTGTGCAAGCAATCACTGAATTGAAGGAGGGTGTGTGAATGAATCAAAGGTTCTTTCTATGACAAGTAACGGAATGAATAAAAGGGTTATTGTATTATAGTTGGGGAAGTGGGTCGAAGGCTAGTTAGATGGTCACTTGGGGGGTGAATCGAAGGATTCACTTAGTGTACAAAGGGGGTTGAGTTTTTTAGAAGTGTTTAAAAAAACGTTGCGAGGTGTTTTAGAGTTGTTTGGGAATTTTCACAAGGGTTCTCTTGCAATTCTTTAGGCGCCCCTAACATGTGTGGTGGAGTCTCATATTTATAAGGCAGTGGTGCAGGACTGTTATGCAATAGTTTTGGAATTTTATGGCCAGTGTATCAGGCCTGAACCTGGCAGCACATGGGACTTGGTCAACAAGTACCTTTGAGTATCTCAACCTTTTGTCTTGACCCCCTAGCCATATCCTTTGACCAGACTCTTCATTAATCATTTCTTTTTTTCAAATCTAAGTGTCCTTCAAATGGCTCATGTGGGTATCCTTTGAAGGGGCCCAAATAAGTGTCTTTCGACCAGGCCCTTCATTGGTTCCTTCAAATGGTCCAAATACATGCTCCTGGGGTGGGTCAGCAAAACATGTCATTCGATTGGGACATTCAGACATGTCTAGCAAGTCCTTCGAATGTGACACCATGGTACTTCTTTCGCATGAGACAATGGTATAGTGTAGAATTTGTGTGTTGAAGCAAGCCATTTCCAATGGAGATACTGCCCACTCAAACTTGCCTGCAAGGGGCTATATGACCAAACGAAAGGGTGTATGTAGGAGGTCCCTGCTTTGTGACTTCATGCAAACATGCAAGAGATCCTTGCTCAAATGAAGGCTTTTATGAAGGGAACCATATGACAAAACGAAAAGTGTGACCAAAAACCTGTGTCGAAGGATTCACACACCCCAAAACGAACAATGCGTGCAGAGGATGAAAGGCACAATCTAAGCTTGCAGCACAAGGAAGGCCATATGCCCCAATTGAAGGAGGCCTGCAGGAGGCAAGATGTGTAATCGAAAGAGAGCAGAAGAGAGGCTTTTGCCTCCTAAATTGAAGGACATCATCAGGAGGGTTTTTGCCTTGCAAATTGAAGCTAGTTGATGATAAGTGTTGCCCTGTCAAAGCCTGTAACAAGTTTCTTCAAGGGTGACTTTGGCCTTGTGCATGTTAGCATGATAAGGAATTCTGCCTTGTAAATCTTGGCTAACACGCAGGAAAGATGCTATATGGCCAAACGAAAAATTTGCACGAAGAGAATAAAACATTCAAACAAAGTCTAGTGGCCAAAGAAAGTAGGAAATGAACTTGCCCAAATGAAGTCCAGCGCCCAAACGAAGGATGCAACCAAAGCCTACATCGAAGGAGCCAAAGTTCCCAATTGAAGGATGTAAAATTGAAGAGAACTTGTTTTTCCTTCAATTTTGTCAAAAGAGTATTTTCATCTATTTTGCCTCTTTTAGAAATTTCCTCTTTAATCTTGATGCTGAAAAATCCAAATGTATTTGTGTAAGCTTGAATTTTTGGGAGCCCCTTGTGAGAAATGCCTTGAGAAATAAGAGAGAAAATTTTGGGATACAACAGTTGCCCCTGTTCAATCTTCTTAAACCTGAAGAGTTATATTGGCAAATCTGCCATTTGTGACTTGAAGGTGGAAGATGATTGAACACTAGAGTGCCCAGAAATTTGCACTTGATGATATTGTGGTTGAGGTGTAAGGAATGGGCTTAAAGATTCCATTTGGAGATATGATGGAGAGTTGTCGGAGATGGCCTTATAGATTCCATCCAAAGTTGATTGTTGACAGAAATTAGACTAAGTCTAAGTTTGACTTCAATTGGAAAAGAATCAGAATAAACCTTTGGTCGACTGAACCAACAGAAGTCTTGAATATTCTTTAACTGGAAAGAATCAGGATAAATATTTGGAGTAATTTATCTGAACTAGAGAAAGTGTCTACTTGGAAAGAATCAGGATAAACCATTGATCGATTTAAACTGAACCAGCAGAGGTCTGGAAAAGAATCATAATAATTCTTTGAAGCGATTTATCTGAACCAGAGAAAGTGTCTACTGGGAAAGAATTAGGATAAACCATTGATCGATTTAAACTGAACCAGCATAAGTATGCAAAAGAATCAGAATAAATCTTCGAAGCGATTTATCTGAACCCTAGAAAGTGTCTACCAGAAAGGAATTATGATAAACCATTTATCGATTTAAACTTTTCCAGCAGAGGTCTGGAAAAAATCAGAATAAATCTTTGAAGCGATTTATCTGAACCAGAGAAAGTGTCTACCGGAAAGGAATCAGGATAAACTATTGATCAATTTAAACTAAACCAGCAGAGGTCTGGAAAAGAATCAGAATAAATCTTTGAAGCGATTTATCTGAAACAGAGAAAGTGTCCATGGGAAAGGAATCAGGATAAACCATTGGTCGATTTAAACTGAACCAACAGAGGTCTTGGATTATCTTTAACTGTAAAGAAACAGGATAAATCTTTGGAGCGATTTATCTGAACCAGAGAAAGTATCTACCAGAAAGGAATTAGGGTAAACCATTGATTGATTTAAACTGAACCAGATGAAGTCTGGAAAAGAATCAGAATAAATCTTTGAAGCAATTTATCTGAACCAGAGAAAGTGTCTACTGGAAAGGAATCAGGATAAACCATTGATCGATTTAAACTGAACCAGCAGAGGTATGAAGGAGGTATTCATCATGTAGATAGTCACCCAATCCTATTTCGGGAATTGATCTACAATTGATTCGTTCACATATAGTTGTCTTGTCTTGTTGAAAATTTATTGATGATAATTTTCTATTGATTGATCTTTCCTGAAAAGGTATAGAGTTAGTTGTATGCAATTCCTTGATGTATGGAATGCATGGCATGATGATGTTTCTCAAAATAAGTGAGATTGATATATGCATTTGTGTTATCGATGTTATGATGTATGAATGCAATGTATGCATATATTAGCTGTTTTGCTGCAGTGTTTTTCAGATTGGGGAAAATAAATCACTGACTGCTGCTTGGAATGTGGAGTGTAAGCCTTCATATTTTGTTGAAATTGAAGTGTTGATAGATGGGTTTCCGTCATTACAGAAGTAAACTCTATTGGGGAAGGGAAACACCGTGCATTGCTTGTGGACTTGGTGAAATCCTGCTGGGGAATCCTAAGCAGCTGGGCGATTTTCACTAGAGAATCCTTGATGTGGAAATTAGAAACTATGCTCTATCGGGGATATGATAGCACCTGATACCATTAGGCTGCATGCCGGAGATATGCCACTGATCCTGTAGCAGGATGTCTTTGCTTCTGCTCCTGCTGGAGAAAGTACTTGCGGGGATTTTATGGAATGGCCTATAGATATTATCATGTTTCTTAAAACCATTAGTAATTGTCTTTTTGTTCACTTTTCCTTTTTTATGTGTTCACTTATAAACAGTAATTACGTTCAAATGCATATGTTCAAAAAATAATCACTGGACGTTTTTGCAAACAAAACAGGAAAGTAAAAGAAAAACAGATAGTTTTGAACTTTTAAAGGAATATATTTGCATTAACTTAAATAAGTATTTTGTACAAAGAGACGAACATCCTAGTAAGATAATGTCGTCATGAAAATTAAAACTAATACAAAGAAAGACAGATATGTGAAATAATCTCATGGGGTTCCCATTCTACTATAGCCTTTTTGTCTCTGAGCGTCTCGTCCACTTGTTGCCTTGTCTGGAGCTGGTTGAATTGAATAGTACAATTTGAGTTTGACAACTGATATTGAAGATTGGCTGTAAGGTGATCCAATGGGACATAGTCATACGCTTTAAATCCCTAACTTTTTCCTGGACCGCCCTTTTGGGTTTTTAGTTAACCGGGATACCCTTTTTTCCCAAGACGCCTTTTCAGGTTTTCAGCTTGTCGGGTGTACAGGTTTTTTTGTATTTATCCCTAATTTTTTCCTAGGCCAGTCAACCTAGCGGGTCTTTTTCATGCGTAGTATCTTTTAACTATGTCTGCATTTACAGGGTGCGGAAGGTCGTCGCCGTCCATAGTGGTTAAGATGATGGCACCACTAGAAAATATGTTTTTAATCACAAATGGTCCTTTGTTTGTAGGAGTCCATTTTCCCCTAGGATCACCTTGTGGTAGTATGATATGCTTGATTACCAAGTCACCAACTCGATATACCTGACGTCTGACCTTCTTGTTAAAAGCTTTAATCATACGTTTTTGGTACATCTGGACATGGCAGACAGCCGTAAGCCTCTTCTCATTAATCAAGTCCAAATGGTCTAGTCGAGTTTGAATCTATTCATCTTCATTCAACCCTACATCCCTCATGATTCTCAAAGAAGGTACATGGACTTCAATTGGTAGGACACCTTCCATATCGTATACCAAAGAGAAAGGAGTTTCCCATGTTGATGTGTGCTCTGTGGTACGGTAACTGTGGATAGCAAATGGTAACATCTCATGCCAGTCCTTATAGGTCACTGTCATCTTTTGTATGATCTTCTTGATGTTTTTATTAGAGGATTCTACAACGCCATTCATCTTCGGCCGATAAGGAGAAGAGTTATGATGTTCGATCTTGAATTGCATGCATAGTGCGGTGATCATAATGTTGTTGAGATTGGTACCATTATCTGTAATGATTCTCTCTGAAATACCATACCGACAGATAAGATTTTGTTTGATGAATCGGGCCACAACTTTCTTGGTAACAGAAGCTAATGAAGATGCCTCAACCCACTTCGTGAAGTAATCAATGGCAGCCAAGATGAAGCAGTGTCCATTAGAAGCTGTGGGTTTGATCTCTCCAATCATGTCCATGCCCCACATTGCAAATGGACAAGGAGCAGTCAGGACATTTAGAGGAACCAGAGGCACATGTACTTTGTTAGCATAGATCTGACACTTGTGACAAGTTCGTGAATGCAAATAACAATCCGCTTCCATGGTGGACCAGTAGTATCCTTCCCGTAGGATCTTTTTAGTAATCGTGTGTCCACTAGAGTGGGTGCCAAAGGTACCTTCATGTAAATCAACCATGATCTTATCTGCCTCACTCTTGTCTATGCACCAAAGCAAAGTAGAGTCGTGGTTATGCTTATAGAGGACTCTGTTACTAAGGAAGAACTTAGCAGAGAACCTTCTCAGGAATTTCTTATCGTAGACTGAAGTTGCCTCCAGATATTCTTGGGCCTCGAGATATCTCTTAATTTCATGGAATCATGGCTTGTCCACTACTTCTTCAGTATCAATCTCGTGACAGTAAGCTGGTTCGTCCATCCTCTCAATAGTGATCTCAAGAGCCTCATTATCCCACCTGATTTTGAACATGGATGACATAGTGGCTAGCGCGTCCGTTAGTTAATTTTCCTCTCGTGGAAAATGCTCAAAGGTAATTTCCTCAAAATGTGGGATTAATGTCAACACATGTTATTTGTAAGGGATGAGATTAGGATGCTTCGTGTCCCATTCTCCTCTGATCTGTCTAATGACTAAGGCTGAGTCTCCAAATACACTTAAGGACTTGATCCCCAAATCTATGGCAACTTTGAGACTCATAATACACGCTTCATATTCAACCATATTGTTGGTACAGTTGAAACACATCCTGGAGGTGAAGGGAGTGTGACAGCCCTCAAGAGATATGATCATGACGCATATGCCATTGACGAGTACGTTAGAAGCTCCGTCAAAAACCATGGTCCATCGGGATCCTTGTTCAGGTATGTCATATGGTCCGAGTTCTTCACAATTATTTACCAACATGATGTCTTCGTCCAGGAATTCGAAATTCATGGATTGATAGTCATCCATATCCTGATGAGCCAGGTGATCAGCTAACACACTTCCCTTTATTACTTTCTAGGTAATGTACTGTATATCGTATTCGATCAGGACCATCTGCCATATTGCTATTCTTCCAGAGAGGGCGGTATTCTCAAATATGTATTTAATTGGATCCATCTTGGATATCAATAAGGTAGTGTGAGTCAGCATATACTGTCTTAGCTGGAGAGAAGCCCGTGCAAGAGCGTAAAAGTTTTCTCGAGTAGTGAATATCTGGTCTCACAGTCGGTAAACATTTTGCTCATGTAGTATATTGCATGCTCTTTTTGGCCAGACTCATCATGCTGCCCCAGCACACACCCCATTGAATTTTCCAAAACTTTTAGGTACATGATCATAGGTCTTCCCTCAACTAGCGGCATAAAAATGGGAGGCTCTGGAAGGTACTCTTTGACTCTATCAATGGCAGCCTTGCAGTCATCATTCCATTCCACCACTAGATTTTTCTTTAGTAATTCAAAGATTAGATCACAAGTAGCGCTCAGATGGGAAATAAATCTGGCGATGTAGTTTAGCCGTCCTAAGAATCCCCTAACTCCCATCTCAGTGCGAGGAGTGGGCATTTCTTGTATTTTTTTTCCTTTGCAAGGTCCACTTCAATAACTTTACTGCTGACAACGAAGTCTAAGAGCTTACCGAACCATACTCAAAAAGTGCATTTATTCGGGTTCAGGCTTAGTTTGTATTTCTTCAGTTTTTCAAACAACTTCTGCAGATGGTCGAGGTGTTCCTCTTAAGTTTGAGATCTGGATATCATGTTATCCACGTAGACATCTATCTCGTGATGGATCATATCATGAAACAAAGCCACCATGGCACGCTGATAGGTTGCCCCGGTGTTCTTCAGCCTAAATGGCATAACTTTGTAACAGAACGTGTCCCATTATGTGACGAAGATCATTTTCTCCATGTCCTCAGGTGGCATTTTGATCTGGTTATATCTGGAGAAACCATCCATGAAGGAGAATACTTTATGTTGTATGGTGTTGTCAGCCAGAATATCGATGTGGGGAAGCAAGAAGTCATCCTTGGGGCTTTCCCTATTCAAATCTCTATAATCCACACACATATGTACCTTACCGTCTTTCTTGGGCACTGGAACAACGTTGACGACCCATTTTGGATAGGAGGTGATGGCTAAGAATCCGGTGTTGAACTTCTTCATGACTTCAGTCTTGATTTTTTCTTACATTTCTGGCCGCATGCGACAAACCTTCTATTTCACCAGAGGACAGTCTTCTTTTGTTGGCAGACGATGGACCACGATATCAGTGTCGAGTCCTGGCATGTCTTTGTATGACCAGGAAAAGACCTCAACATATTCATGTAGTAACTGAGTTAAGCGCTTCTTGACACTATGCTCCAAGTTGGCACCTACCTTGACTTCTTTCCTGTCCTCTTCAGTACCTAAGTTAATTGTTTCAACCGGCTCTTCGTGGGGCTGTATGGTCCTTTCTTCCTATTGTAATAAACTGGAAAGTTCCCCTGGTACCTCCCAATATTCCTCACCTTCCTCTTCGGCCTGGTAGATCGGATTTTTAAAGTCATAATTGGCCATAGCAGAATCGTTACCCATTTGATCCTGAGTGGATGTGGATTTGCATTTTGATATGTGAGTGTGTGTAAGAGCATAACTATCTTTGATAAAATAAAAGGTAGAAAAAGAAAAACAAAGAGCGTAAAATTTGCATGCAAAAACGTCCAATGATTTATTGATGACATATGAAGATGAAGTAACAACCCTCAAGATGGACCATTGTGCCTCGGGTGAGACACAAGGTTTTAAAGTCTAAATTGTTTAAATATTACAAGTCCTAAAAATTAAAGAGACAATTAATCATGAAAAAAGGAATAGGAATAAAATATTTGGCCTCCCAATTGTTGAATCCTCCGCTGATGGTTGGAAAAATCCACTCGTCCATGTCACAACTGCTATCACTATCTTTCAATGCATTGACTCCCTGATTGCTGATGCGTAAAGGTGGTCCCCCAGCACGAGTGCGTCAAATAGCTCTTTGGGTCTCCGAAGTAAAACCCAAACCAAATTTGTTGGATTTGTAGGGAATATTCGTAAGTTAGCCCCAAATGGTACACCCACCTTCCTCAACTACTGCTCTAGCATCTTCTAGAGAGGCCATTTTCAATGGAGGTATGGTAATCTTCGGAGCTTTGGTAGAAGTCTTGGTCACAGCGACCGTTTGTGGAACCTCCTCAAAATTCTGACATGGGGTTTCAATGAACTCACCGTCCATTTCAACATACCTGAAAGAGTTAAGGTGACTAACCATGTACTCCTCCTCCCCATGGACTGTGATGATCTTTCCCTTGACTGGGTATTCAACATCTAATGTAGGGTGGAAGTGGCAGCACCAGCCCCATGGATCCAGGGTCGACCCAACAGACAGAAATAGGATAGGCGGATATCCATCACATATAAGGTTATATCAAAAGTCTGAGTTCCAACTTTGATAGGGATGTCTACTTCTCCGTGCACTATTCTTTTAGAACCATCGAAGTCCCTCACCACAATGTTGTTAGGCTTTAATGTGAGTCCATCACAATCTAACCGGTCAAGAGCATTGTTGGGTAGGACATTCAGCGATGAACCTATATCCACCAGAACATAGGATAACATAGTGCCCATACACTCAATGGAGACATGCAAGGCATCATTATGTTTCCTTCCTTTGGGAGTTAAATCAGGGTCAGAAAAACCCAGTCCATTATCAGCAGTTAGTCTGGCCATACTATTCTCGAATTTATCAATAGAGGTCTGTTGGGGCACGCGGGCGATCTTCAAAAATTTTACCAAGGCCTTAGCTTGGGCCTCGGAGCACAAAAGTAAAGCCAACATTGATATTTTTGAGGGGGTATTCCCCAACTGTTCCACAACGTTGTAGTGACTTTTATTAATTATCTTTAATATCTCTTCCATCTCCTTTCTATTAGCTTTAAGAATGCCCTATGGACGTGCCTTCTTCTAGACAGGCTCAAACAATACCTATTTTCCTCTTGTCTCGGTAGCAGGGATAACAGAAGGACTATTAATGTGAGTATCACTGGGAATGCTGGTAGGAGCGATAGCGGGAATAATTACAGGAGTAGAAATGGTCTTTGGAGAGATCTCGGGGGAGAAAACCCTTCCACTTCTTGTTATCTTACTGGTCCCAACGATATTGTCGACATCAAGATCAGTGCCTTTAGCAACTTTTTCTTTGATAGCAAATAGATCTTGCTTGAAACCATGGTAATAGACGCCAACCTCATAGTTCCAGGGAATAACTTTGTCCAAATAATATGGTATTGGCCCTGGCATGGTGATGATTAGGGGAGAAGACTTTGGAACAGATGTATTCTTGACGGGTCTTTTGGTGGAGACCCTGGGAGGATTGTCAGAAATGGTGATTATTGAAACATCTTCACAGGAATTTCTGGTAAGAGGAACTTTCCTGAACAATATTTCTTTGTTAACCATCAGGAGCTAGACGCCCATCTTCAGTAACAAACAACCATCTGGTAAAGACATACATAAGTGACAACTTTCATCACATCCCGGAAACAGACCGACTTGCAATAGATTCAGTTTAACAGTCAAAAGGGTTATAGTTAACTCATTCATGGAAGAAACAAAACAGTCATCATCAACAACATTGACTCTTTGACCATGTTTGGACATTAATGCCATTATTACATTAGGTGTTTCTAGGGGGTCAAACTCAATCTCTTTCTCCTTGATAAGGTCTTGTACCTTATTCTTCAAGGCCTAAAAATCGTTTGTATCATGCCCCAGACTCTCAGAATGATAGGCACATCGAGCATTCGGGTTGTAGCGGGAGAAGTAGTATTGGGGTTCTTGGGAGCTTCCTTTAGAGTCGCCAGATTGGTCTTCAATAGATGTGGCAAAACTTGGGACAAGGTCATGTTTTTCCGGGTGAATCTTTTTATGGGCGCCTCTAGCCTGCATTGATAGTTTCGCTGTTGATTTGATACAGGATTGGAAACCATAATAACCCCTACCGTCGGGTGACATTCAGTTTTGTTTTGATTCATGTGGTCATAAGAAACGCTGACCTCCTTCTTTCCGGTAAAGGGTTTCTTTATCATGCTTGAGGATACATCCTTTTGAATTTTTCCGCTCTTAATACCGACTTCTACCCACTCACCAGTCATGATTAATTCAGTAAATCCAGTTGAAGAGCTTCTGATTAGATGGTTGAAGAATGGACCAGACAATATGCCTAAGAACATATCCACCAATTCTCTGTCAGATAAAGGGGGTTGGACTCTTCCCACGAGATCCCTCCATTTTTTGGCATAAATTTTGAAACCATCACCTGCACCCATAGACATGCCTTGTAATTGTGTTCGAGTTGGAGCTAGGTCAGCATTATACTAGTATTGCTTGTAAAAAGCAGCAGCCAAATCTTCCCAATTGCGAATATTGGTTCCTTCCATTTCATAGAACCAATCCAACTGCGTCCCTAACAAACTTTCTTGGAAGAAATGTACCCACAGGTTCCTATCCGCAGTATAGGGTTGAATCTTCTTGACGTATGACCTTAAATGCAGCTTTGGACAAGAGACACCGTCATATTTTACAAACGTGGGGACCTTGAATTTCTGCGGGATGACCACCCTTGAGACAAGTTCTAGCTCTTTAAAATCCAGCCCGGGTACCCTCTGGATCTCCATAACATTGAGGCGATCCTCCAGCTATTTGTATTTATCATCAACAGGAGGATACTTCTCTTCATAATAGTCAACCTCTTCTTCTTCTTCAGACTCTGGGTGGTCATTTACTTCCTTGTTCTTTCTTTCTTGATTATATCCTTCACCCGACGAGGTGGCGAAATCTAGAGTTCTCCTGGATGGTCCTTTGAACCTTCTTCCCAAATTTAAAATGTTGACTAGTTTCTTCACCTTCTTATTCTTATCTTTGATCATAAGAGCCTTCAAGTCCTCTTTTCCTTTATCTAGACACAAGAACATCTATTGGAATTGAGCGTTCTGCGCTTGAAGATCCTTTACTGTCTGTTCAATATCCATCTCACTGAAATAAACAGTAGAAAGATAAGGAGACCTGTTGTAAGAAACCTGTTTGTGTTATGATGTATGAAAATGCATATGCAAATGATTTCAAGGAAATTAGAGATTTAAATTTGTTTAGACAAAAAGGAAACACATGTTGTGTTAATAAATCCAAGTTCGGGTACATCATGCCTCTTTGGGCTTACAATGAAAAAAATAAAATACAAAAACTCCTAAGACAAAAAGTTTGAACGCATCCTCTTTGGTGCGATGTAGGCGTTCAAACTCCACTCTTCATGAAGCTTCTTGGTGAGTTCCAGGACTTTCTTCTCACTGGCGTAGAATTGGGCTTCGAAAGTGTCTCACTCTTCCTTTAGATAAATCCAATCCTTTTGCAAGTCTTCAAGAGAGGTAGGCATGTTGGGATAAAGGACAGTATACGGGACATCTCCTTTAGCAACAATCTCCATGATAATAGGTAGGATGGAGGGGTAAGGCATTACAAGACTCTGAGAATGAGCTCGTACCCACCTAAGGTAAGGCTCAAGGGGAATGGAATTTTTGTTTCCCAATGTCTTACTATCCACTTTGTTTACCATCCTCCAAGCTCGTATAAACCTCAGATGGTAGCCTTGATTTTCTCTCTCGTAGTCGAACACCACACCTTGGATGAGCGCATCATGAGGACCTTCTCTTTGTGCATACCCAAACTGTCACAAAGCTAAGCAAGGGTTATAAGTGATACATCCCCTATTGCCAAGAAGAGGGACATTGGGGAATTCCCCATAACGGTCGATGATAGTAATGTCCTCCAAGGATCGATAACACCAGTGGATATCTGAATGTTTGAGTGACATAAACCTATTGGACAATCTCAAGCCTTGCTCTCTCTTCACAACGGATCAGAGGATATGTGAAACAAACCACCAAGCTAACAAAGGAGTACAACACGTGAGGGCTCCTCTTCTCTTCATGGTTCTAGAGTGGAGAGAATGCAGGATATCTCCCAACAAAGTAGGCATTGGATTGCGAGATATGAAGATTTTGACAATATTCACATCTATAAGTTGGTCAGGATTTGGAAATAGTACCATCCCATAGATGAGAAGAGCCAAGATTTCATTGAAATCTTGTAAATCCAGAGTGTTCTAACATTATTGAGCTTTTTCCAATAGGAACTTGGCTAGGAACCCTTTGACACAACTTCTTGTTTCCCAATTAGCCGTCACGTTGGATTGTTGCAAGTGTAAAGTTGAGAAGTCGCCCATGTTTTTTGGTGAACGGAGAATTCTCAGAGAACCTTGATGCTAACTCTTTGAGCTGAAAAGGTACTCTTACGGGGTTTACTTGGATTGTATTCCTGCGAGTGGGAGTCATGACCTACAAAATAGAACAAAGATTAATCTCAAAATCCTTGAAATGGTTAGTCTAAAATGCTATGGTATGATGCCATGATGTTATGTACAAGCATATGCACAAGTTAATAAAACAAGTCCTTAGGTTTAGGCTTGCATGAGGTTCATAGGTAAGTACCTTCTTGAAGTTTAGTTTGTTCAACCAGTCCTAGAAAGTAAACGGGTTCTAGGGAATCTCAATATCACTGATCTTTCTTCATCGGGCATTGTTTCAACGCAATCCTCTTTATTTGAGACCTAAATATCCTGAAAGTCCAATCTCAATGAGCGTAGTATCAAGTATCAACCAACTTCAGAATGCACAAAAGCCGGCTACCTCACTACTTCCTAATGGACATGTTGTTCAAGTAAAGGTTCTAAAGTCAGTTAGTGCTTCATGACACCACACAGTGGACCTATATTCTCCTTGACTACACAAGGGCTACCAGTACCAACAAATGTGTCACACTAACGTAGTTATTGCTTAGACCATGTCGGTATACCCCGCACAGTTTCCATAACTTATTGCTACTTACCTAAAAAGGTGTCCCAGATCCGAATAGAGGATTAAAACAAGCCCAAACAAGGAACCATAAAGTAAAGCAAACAAGTCAAACAATAAAAATCAAGTAAAGGTGCTCTAGCCCTAAGGTAACCCCACTTTTAAGATTTCCCTAGCAGAGTCGCCAATTCTATAACACGGTGGTAGAGCTGACTTGGAATGTTTTGCGTTTGACCGCAATTGTTTCTGATAGCAAGAGTCTCCATCAACTTTTCTTTTATCCAATAAGGAAAGTGTGAAAAGAACATGAAAGACCTTTAGAGATATTTTCTTGAGTTCGGTGGGTAGGATATGAAAATTGAAGGTATTAGCATCCTTTTCATCCATAGTTATCCACGGGCTATTAGTTTCTTGCTAGATAACTTGCTTTTGTTTGAAGATGTGCTTGTGGTGTGTTTTTTGAAAGTATTTTGAAAAAAGTATTTGTAATGGTTCTCGTTTCTAATGCGTACAAAGTGTTGGTTTTGAAAATAGTTCAAAGAGGTGTTTATGGAATGTGTTTTCGAAAGTGATTTTGAAAAGGTGTCTTTGTAATGGTTCTCGTTTCTATAAGAAAGCGTACAAAGTGTTTTAACTTTTGAAAATGTTTCAAATGAAAGTGTATAAAATGTTTTTATTGTGAGCAAGGGAGCAACTTGGAGCATCATACCTACTCAAAAGGTCTAATTGTTCTTTTCCTCCTCCTTTAGATGTTTCTATCTTACCATTGGTTTGGTAAGAAGCCCCATCGTTTGATGTGAAGGGATGGGCGTGGGACGTTTGTATAGTCATATAAGAAAACCTATGGGACGTTTTAGCAATGCCGTTTAGGGAGTAGATTGTTTACCGAAGGCAACATTAACGGTCATCGTAGGACTATGATCTTTTATCGAGGGTCTTTGCTAAAACGACCGTATTTGAGGAATATGACTATTTTTCCGAGGAGACATGTGAGATTACCCTAAGGGTACATGTGTGTGAGTAGTGTGTTTGATTTGCATGCATTTAGTCTTTGATTAGGGGTTGTCTACTTGTTGATTTTATCTTATCATACATCCTAATTACTAACATTTATACAAAAGCAATAAAAATGCAAAAATAAATCCTACACTATTACAACCATATTGAAATAGCAAGAAAATATAAAGATAAAATAAAAAATAAAAATAAAAAGAAAAATGAGCTCCTTCGATTTAGGCAGAAGCATCCTTCGATTCTGCACTTTTTAACCTCTTTCGATTTGGGCCTAGAGTCAGCAAGGTTTTGTCCTTCGATTGGGAGCTGGAAGTTAGAAAGACCACCTTTCTCGTTACTTCCTTCGTTTGAGGGCTGGAGGCAGTGTGAGATGCATTCTATTGGCTACTTCCTTCGTTTGAGGCCTGTAGTCAGTGTGAGTTGCATTCTTCGCCTCAGGCTCCTTCCTGACTCCTTCGACTGTAAGCATGTTAGGCCTTCAGGTTGAGATTCGAAAGGCTTGAGAAGTTAACCAATCGAAGGGTATAGTGAACATGTCTTAAATTTTTAAAATGCAACATTCAAGTGTAACTACAGGCCAGGGGTTAGCACAAAATCATTGGGTCTCAAAGTCCAAAGCCTAACTAGTCAGAGTTGAGATTTTTAGCATATGGGCAGTCAGAATCGAAGGTTAAAACATGATTAAGCTCCCTATATAAAATATCTACATTTCTCTTTATTGGAACGTGCAAATGATATTTAAATAAAATAGATTCAAGTTCAAAGGGAACTTACCTCTTGAAGTTCTTAAATCGAAGGAAACTACAAGTGTCTTCCTTGGTGGTGAATGGAAGTTCGTTGGGGCCTTCCTGAGACTAATCCAGTTACTACATTATGCAAGCAGTCACTGAATCGAAGGAGGGTGTGTGAATGGATCGACGTTTATTTCTATGGCAAGTAACATAATAAATCAAAGGGTTACTGTATTGTAGTTGGGGAAGTGGGTCGAAGGCTAGTTAGATGGTCGCTTGGGGGGTGAATCGAAGGATTCACTTAGTGTACAAAGGTGGTTGAGTTTTTTAGAAGTGTTTAAAAAACGTTGGGAGGTGTTTTAGAGTTTATTGGTAATTTTCACAAGGGTTCTCTTGCAATTCTTCAAGCGCCCCTAACATGTGTGGTGGAGACTCATATTTATGGATGACATGGGCTGATGTTTTAGGAGGGAAAACAAAAGGTTTAAACAAAAAAAGGCATGCTATATTTGTAGCTTTTGAGAGGAAGTGTCTGTATGCCATTTTGGTGCAAGGAATAAGGCAGTGTTGCAGGACTGCTGCGCAGCAGTTTTGGAGTTTTACGGCTAGTGTATCAGGCTTGAACTTGGAAGCGCATGGGACTTGGTCAACAAGTACCTTTGCGCATCTTAACCTTTTTTCTTGACCCCCTAGCCCTATCCTTCAACCAGACTCTTCAGTAATCATTTCTTTTTTTCAAATCTAAGTGTCCTTCGAATGGCTCATGTGGGTATCCTTTGAAGGGGACCAAATAAGTGTCTTTCGACCAGGCCCTTCATGGGTTCCTTCGAGTGGTCCAAATACATGCTCCTCGGGTGGGTCAATAAAACATGTCATTTGATTGGGACATTAAGACATGTCTCGCAAGTCCTTAGAATGTGCCACCATGGTACTTATTTCGCATGAGACAATGGCATAGTGTAGAATTTGTGTGTTGAAGCAAGCCATTTTCAAGGGAGATATTGCCCACTCAAACTTGCCTGCAAGGGGCCATATGGACAAACGAAAGGGTTCACACACCCCAAACGAAGAATGCGTGCAAAGGATGAAAGGAAAAGTCGAAGCTTGCAGCACAGGGAAGGCCATATGCCCCAAACGAATGAGTCATGCAGGAGGCAAGATGTGTAATCGAAAGAGAGCAGAAGAGAGGCTTTTGCCTCCTAAATTGAAGGACATCATCAGGAGGCTTTTTTCCTTGCAAATTGAAGCTAGTCGAAGATAAGTGTTGCCCTGTCGAAGCTTGTAAAAAGTTGCTTCAAGGGTGACTTTGGCCTTGTGCATGTTAGCATGGTAAGGAATTATTCCTTGTAAATCTTGGCTAACACGCAGGAAAGATTCTATATGGCCAAATGAAAGATTTTCACGAAGAGAATAAAATGTTCAAACAAAGTCTAGTGCCCAAACAAAGCAGGAAATGAACTTGCCCAAATGAAGTCCAACGCCCAAACGAAGGATGCAACCAAAGCCTACATCGAAGGAGCCAAAGTGCCCAATCAAAGGATGTAAAATCGAAGAGAACTTGTTTTTCCTTCAATTTTTCCAAAAGAGTATTTTCGTCTGTTTTGCCTCTTTTAGCAATTTCCTCTTTAATGTTGATGCTAAAAAATCCAAATGTATTTGTGTAAGCTTGAATTTTTGGGATCCCCTTGTGAGAAATGCCTTGAGAAATGAGAGGGAAAATTTTGGGGTACAATAGAGTTCTATAATAGTTTACTCCCATCATAATAAAATAAGCGTAAAACCCCCAAGTGTTATGTATCCGAGCTGACATGGACTCAATATACGCAAAATGAGGCACTTCTCACTTAACCTCGACCTCGAGCTACTTCAGATCATCTGCACATTACCCACGTAAAGGCAACATTCAAACAGAAGGGGTGAGATATCATGACAATATTAAAGAAAGCATTATAACGAGTAGATAACAATTTAAGTACGCATAATTATACTTCTTTAATTCACACCTTTACTTCATTCATCACACCAGAAAGTACATCAACATATAGGAAAATACATACACAACACATAACTCTCATCATAATATAACACATACTCTTTCAGCATCAAAGCATCAAGTTATCAATCATAGAGAAATCAAATGTGATCGACAATGACTCAATGCATGTGGTACCAGTTGGGCATAAACCTCATCATAATTCCAACATAGGGAAGCAACATCATAACACCAATACATGCAATCTTTCGCCAATGCATGCCATCATTCGCCAATACAGGCCATCTTTCATGAATGCATGCGCAATTGACATGCAACAACATAATTTACATTGATTATTATTGTTCTTCAATGAAACTACAATACATGCCATCTACATCATCATTATCATGCAATACATCATGCAAAACAATCGAATTATTCATACAACATCATATTACTCAATCGCAACATAATTCATGGCACATTACTCAGGAATATACACAAATAGGAATTAATAATGGTCAAATAATTATTGACTGTGTTCCAAATTGTATTTATAGGATAGAAAATAATTTTAGCTTCTAAAAGGTCCAAACGGCGCGTCAAACGGACACCCGAGGCAAAAGGTATGCAATTTACAATTTTTGAAAAATCTGACATTTCAGTGGTAATCGATTACTTCTAGAAGGGTAACGGGTTACACCCCCATGATTCAAAATTACCACACTACTATCTAGTTTGGTAAACAATTCCCACCCATGTTGTACCCAGTTACACGTTCACATTTTGTTCACTTTTCCCAAAATTGCAAAGGGTAACCAATTACCCTCCATGCAGTAATCGATTACACCAGATGCAGAGTTCAAAAATCTGCAATTTTTCAGGTTATGAAAATCCATGTTTCAAAACCCCAATTCCCAATATTTTAAACAAAACAGTATCTTCTAATTATACTAATAATTCACCAATAGTTCCTATCAATTCCATTCAATATACATCATCAAATTTCACCAAGAACACACAATATGTATCAAAGAATTCATCAATGAGAAAATTCCCATTAAAGGAAAATATGGAGAAAATCAAGAACACACAATCATAGAACCTAAACACTACCATACTCATCATTATGCAACCCCTTATAGTGTTATAATCTAAACATTATGGTGAACCTTCTTGCCCTAGCCTTTTCCTCTTATTCTCTCTTCTACGATCTTCTCTGTTCTTTCTACGTTGTTTTTCCTCTTCTCTATTCTCACTCTAATTTATTCCAAGGACCCCTAAATCATAATACCAACCTTTCCATTCCCTATTAAATAAAATAATAATTCTATTATTCTACTAATAATATTTATTTAATCAGTATTCTATAATCTTAAATCTAATATTTTAATCCAAATAAAGCTAATAACTAGTTATCTCTCTACAACTCATGTTTCTACACTTTTGGGCATACATCCATATCATCTCAACTCTAATAACTTCTAAGGCCTCTAATTCTCAACAAATGCATCACAACAAATTTTTTTTTTACTAATGTGCATAACTACATCACATCGTATAATTAATTTAAGTAAAATGATTCCATGAAATTGGGGTGTTACAACTCTCCCCCACTTAAAACATTTTCGTCCTCGAAAATTACCTGATGTAAATAACTCTGGATAATCCTCTCGCATCTTGCTCTCTAATTCCCATGTTGCATTCTCTCTAGCATCACCTCTCCAAACCACTTTCTCAAGAGTAATATATTTTCCCCTCAGCTTCTTTATTTCACGATCCTCATCCTTGCAGGTATGGTTTCAACAATAGGATTATCCCGCACTTGTACAACATCCATCGGGATCACATGTGACGGATCTGAAATATACTATCATAGTTGCGACACATGGAACACATTATGAAAATTTGACAGATTAGGTGGCAAGGCCAATGTATAAGCAACATTTTCCACTTTTTTTAATTTGATACAGACCAATAAACCAAGGAGTCAACTTCTTTGACTTCAAAGCTCGACCTACACCGATTAACAGTGATAATCTTAAGAATACACGGTCTCCATCTTGGAACTCAAGATACTTCCTCCTCTTTTCATGGTAACTCTTTTGCCTACTCTATGAAGCCTTCATCTTTTCTTGAATTAATTTCACTTTCTCCATAGTTTCTCGAACAATTTCAGGTCCGACCATTACACTTTCACCAGATTTATACCAACACAAAGGTGTTCTGCACCTCCGACCAAACAATGCCTCAAAAGGTGCCATACCAAAACTAGAATGAAAACTATTGTTATAATTGAACTCAATCAATGGAAGATAACTATCCTATGTACCTCCCTGATCAAGAACACAAGCTCTCAAGAAATCCTCCAACGTCTGAATAGTTCTCTCTATCTGACCATTTGTTTGGGGTGACATGTAGAACGCAATTTGAGCTACTCTGATCATCTACCTTAAGTCATTGTCTTAACTATTACTTCTATCAACTATCAAATCCATAAGTTTCACATCTATCTTCAGACTCTCTTTAGTTTCCACCAGAAAATAAATGTTCACTTTTCGACATCCTAAACCTTCCACTCTATGGTGTTAGCTCGCATACCAACTCAAATCTCTGAACTACTCAATAATTTCCATGTCTTTCATAGCCACTTTCCCATTAGGTTCACGTGAACTGGTGAACGACTATCCCCTCGATAGAAATTCAATCACCTTACAAACTATCAAGCTTGCAAGACAAGTTTATTAAATCCAACACGATCTTGTCTACTATCAACAAGAGATTGAGGGTGATCATTTCCTCAATTTGTTAATAGATAGACGAAAAACATAATAGATCATAAACCATCATTACCAAACTATAATAGCGTCCCTTTAGAACTTGTTCTCAAAGTCACCTAAAGGACCAAGACCCAATAAATTCCTTTGAGGTTTACATATTCTTCCATAATTTCCTTCTCACTCGATCTCGTCGATGAAACACCATCACCCAAATACATTACATAATCGACTTCACACTCACTTAACATCATGCAAATGTTAAGTATTTTCCCAACTCAGGAAACGCTAACATACAAATTACATCATAATTCATTTTGTTCCAATTGAAGTCTTTATCTATGTAGAGGGCTACAATCACATTCATCCATCCTTAGTTTTCTTTTAAATCTCACAACATCGAGGATACATATATTTTCATATTTGAATCTCATTACAACCACAATCTCAATAATACAACCTCCACATCTCGATTGATGATAGAAACTTCCAAAAATTTACTGACACGTGTCGATACTATGCTATCAATAACATGCAATCCACTATACAATGTAACGTTATCTTTTCCTCAAAGATCTCTCCACTTTAGCCATTCTCAATTGGCATAAACTGAAATTCTATGTGTTTCTCCAATATCTTCATATCCTTACTAATACCAAAATCTCATTCATTAACAACATATCATTCTTGACCTCATCTCAAACAAAATGCGAAAATAACCATTTATGTCCAAAAAAAGCTTTTGGTCTCTGTAACAGACTTTAGAGCCTCCTAATATAGAACTTCATCTACTTGGAATGGATCCACTGTTACCACCACCCAAAAGAGAATACTCATGAAATTCTACCTCCTCAAACTATAATTTACACATTGATAACTTAACATACAACTTCTTCTATTTGAACACTTGCAATACAATTCGTAAATGCTCGACATGTTCTTCTTCTTATTTGGAATATATCAAAATAATGTCAATGAATACTACCACAAACTGATCCAAATAAGTGTGAAAGATATGATTCATATATTCCACAAACACTTTAGGCGTAATAGTAACACCAAAAGGCATCACTCAATACTCATAATGTCCATAGCGAGTTCTAAAAGTTGTCTTCTGAGTATCATCATTCTTGACGCAAATTTGGTGATAACCCCATCTCAAGTCAGTCATGCTAAATACGTGCGCACCTACCAATTGATCCATCAAATCATCAATAATTTAAAGTGAATGTTTAATTTCAATCATTAACTTAACTAAATGTCTATAGTAAACACATGACCTCGTACTACCATCCTTCTTCTTAGTAGCTTCTTCAGTTCTCCGAACTTCGAAACTGACATCCTGTATGGTGCCATAGGAACAAGTTTTTGTACCAAGAACGAGATCAATAGAAAACTCTACTTCTCATCCAACATCACCACGTGACAAATAAATTAGTTCCTGGTGCTGGAACCATTTTTAAAACAAAGTTCATCACATTAGCTTTCTAACGCTTCAAACAGAACTTAACTCGGATGTCCAGAACTCAAGTTTGAATTTTTGAAGTTTTCACAAAATGGAGTTCAACACAGTGGTAATTGATTCCCTCCAGGATGGAAATTGGTTACATCCCTGTAACCCAAAAATAATGCGCTAATGTCTGATATAGTACCCGGGTACCCATATATTGGTAATCGGTTACCCCGAGTACATAAGCACTTTTCTGTTGCTTCTCGACATGGATATCACTTTTCTTATCAACCCAAAACATCATTCCTCTTATAACTCAAAAGACACGTTAGTTTGGCAAAACCTAAGTTTTTAAAACATCAAAAATACAATTATTTTCATAAGTCTACTAATACCTTTGAGTTCCAAATCTGACTCGTGATTCACAGATACCCAACAACATTAACGACACTCAACAACCACTTACATGATTCCAACAAAAAAATTCATGTCAATTGATCACTCCAGCATTACTCCGAACAATGACAGCACACACAATGGTGACTCAACACTGAAAATTTCACAATCAACATGCAGTTCTAAAAAATAAGGCAACCACCTAAGCTTCATCTTCTAAGAGTTATCCTACTTACTAAACATATATCTTCCAGCATAGTAATCTGCATCGACTCACCAAAGCAACTCATAGTTACTTGGTTTAACCTCAAACAATTTACCCCAAGGATAACATTAATTCAATCCAACATTTCGCTCTAACGACAAGTCTCAATTATCCTTGGGAAAACATCAGGACTCACACCCAACTGACATATCATTAGCCGTAACATCCCCCTCCACTCTCAGAGATGCGAGCAACACAAGAACTTGATTATTCCCCCTCAAGAACACTTTGAATTACCATTAGACTTAAATTCAGAATCCGTACTTCCTCCAGATTCGAGAAACAACACGGCTTCTCCAATATTTGTACTTATGCGATTAACAGCACCATGAACCAATTGTTCACACCTGAACAGTCTCAGAGAAGCCTAAGCTTCTCCCCCACTTGTTTCAATCTCACTCCTGTAAATAAGTGATTAGAACAGCAAGAAAGTACCAACAATTTTCACACACATGTTGCGTACTAAGGAATAAAACAACGACATTATTCAACAGCCACACTACAGACTCAACAACTTGGCCGGATGGACCGACCTTCTCTGATACAACTAATGTAACACTCTATTTCTCCATCGGTAATTTAACCAAAAATCAGAGAAAATTAATTCAAAAAATAAAACATCAAGAATAGGATGTCAAATCTTCCTACACATACATGCTCATATAAAACGATACACTAAACATAGTCACTTTTTCATCATGTTTCAACTTTGTTTCATTTATTCACAGTGGAAAACATCACTAGTATTTATTCTCAACATGAGTGATAGTTATTAAAATTCAAGATTCAACAAAAACATCAATTAAAATCCAACGAATGTTATTCTAAAATAGTTTACTCCTATCATAATAAAACAAGCACAAAACCTCCCAAGTGTTATGTATCAGAGCTGACATCGACTCAATATACGTAAAATGAGGCACTTCTCGACTAACCTCGACCTTGACCTCGATCTACTGTGGATCATCTACGTGTTACCCACGTAGAGGTAACATTCAAACAGAAGGGGTGATATATCATAACAATATAAAATAAAGCATAATAATAAGTAGATAGCAATTTAAGTACTTATAATTGTACTTATTTACCTCACACCTTTACTTCATTCATCACACTACAAAGTACATCAACATATAAGCAAATATGCACACAATACATAACACTCATCATAATATAACTCATACTCCTTCAGCATCAAAACATCAAGTTATCAATCATAGTGCAATCCAATGCAACCGAAACTGGCTCAATCATGTGGTACCAATAGGGTAGAACCCTCATCATAATTCCAAATTAGGGCAGCAATATCATAACACCAATACATGCCATTTTTTCGCCGATACACGCCATGTTTCGCCAATTCCACACTAATATAGACCATCTTCATCATCATTATCATGCAATACATTGTACAAAACAATTGAATTATTTATACAACATCATCTTACTCAATCGCAACACAATTCATGGCACATTACTCGGTAATATACACATATATGCATCAATGTTGGTCAAATAATTATCTATTGTGTTCCAATTTATATTTATAGGATATAAAATAGTTATATCTTCACATCGGTCTAAACGACACGTCAAACGGACACCCGAGGCGAAAGTTATGCAATTTATATTTTTTGAAAAATCTGGCATTTCAATGGTAATTGGGTACTGCCAGGAGGGTAACCGGTTCCCCCCCCCCCCCCCCCCCCCCCCATGATTCAAAATTTCCACGCTACTGTCCAGTTGGATAACCGACTCCTACCTATGTTGGAAACCGTTACGCGTTCAAGATTTTCCCACTTTTCCCAAAATTGCACAAGGTAAACGATTACCCTCCATGCAGTAATCGGTTACACCTGATGCAAAGTTCAAACTCTGCAATTTTCCAGGTTACAAAAATCCATGTTTCAAAACACCAATTCCCAATATTTCAATCAAAACAATATCTTCTAATTATACTAATTAGAAACCAACATTGCCTATCAATTTCATTCAATATACATCACCAAATTTCACCAATAACACATAAAATGCTTCAAAGAATTCATTAATGGGAAAAAACCCAATAAAGCAAAATAGGGAGAAAATCAAGAACACACAATCATGGAACATAAACACTACCATACCCATCATTATGCAACCTGTTATAGTGTTAGAATCCCACCCTTACCTTGGATTTTTCCAGTTCTAGACTCTTTATGGTGAGCCTTCTTGCCCTAGCCTTTTCCTCTTCTTCTCTCTTCTACGATCTTCTCAATTCTTTCTACGTTATTTTTCCTCTTCTCTATTCTCACTCTATTTTTTCTAGGAATCCTTAAATCATAATACCCACCTTGCCCTTCCCTATTAAATAAAATAATAATTCTATTATTTTACTAATAATATTTATTTAATCAGTATATTATAGTCTTAAACCTAATATTTTACTCCAAATAATGTTAATAACTAGTTATCTCTCTACACCTCATGTTTCTACATTTTTTGGGCATACACCCCTATCATCTCAACTCCAATAACTACTAAGGCCTCTAATTCCTAACAAATGAATCACAACACAACAAAAGACTTACTAACGTGCATAACTACATCACATCATATAATTAATTTAAATAAAATGATTCAACAAAATCAGGGTGTTACATAGAGAATGGACAACCCAATTACGAAGACCCTTATATTATCAAGAAAGTCTTCCTCTAGGGAACTTTGATGCTTAAAAAAGAAAACGGTGAAGATGTGACACATCAACTAAACTCGGACGCAGTAAAAAAATTTAATATGCGAAAAATATCTAAGCCCTCTAGGTTGAAAACCCGAAAGGGAAACCCAGAAAAAAATGGGTGTCCCGGTGGATCGAAAACCCTCAAAGGGCGATCCAGGAAAAAATTAGGGATTCTCAACAAAAACGACGACGCAAAAAAAACCTTATGATCCGAGGACTCATTCTTCATCACTAATTAAGGAGGGGAGGAATCAAACCAATCACTATCCTTCAAAGTGAAGTATAAAAATTATCACTGATATAAGGAACATAGCATTGTCGAAACCCAATTGCATTGCCATTCTTATTTTTTGTCTTTTTTGTAATTACCTCTTTTAAGGAATTACATCTTTTAACATTGCCTATTTACAGGCCCAGCTAGTAATAAAATTACTTTTTTTTTGGATTTTTTACTTTTGCATTTCTCCTTTTGTTTCTCTCACTCCTTTATCATTTATGCTTGTTTGTAAATATGATAATTACTTTATATAAACGATACATTAAAAATATATGGGTATAAATAATCAAAAGTGTTAAACACGGTAAAGGTGTTTTAAGTCGAAAAATCAAAAGGAAACCCATGGTTCCCAATGCACATTCAAATGGAGAACACAAGCATTCAAATATTGTCAAATTTTTATAAAGGAAGTCAACACAAAAAATTAAAAATCAATCTCAAGACGACAAAGAGATAAATTTCATGTCAACGTCAAAAGAAAAATTTCAAAAGAATAGCTTCGAGACGGCGTATGTTCAAAGATCAACTCCAAAGCAAATTTTGAAAGAACAACTTCAAGACAACCGACTACGAAGCAAACAACAACGCACATTCAAAGATCAAACTCAAGAAAGTCCATTTCTTCCAAAACAAAAAAAATCCAATGATCCAACGAGGAAACTTTACGCATTTGCATAAAAATATCTTATTACCAAGCATTACAAAAATCAAACCATTCATAACACTTGGCGCATTTACATGTTCATAACATTTTAATTAAGCATTGTGCATAAACATTTCAATCATGACTTAGGCCAAGGGATACATAGAAAAATCTCAAGGCCTATTATCTATCTAAGTCGCCTACGTATATTAGAAATTCAAATCCTAGCTTTAACACTATTACAAATAGCAACCTCAATTAAGAATATATATAACGACTAGAGGTATTACACATCAAATTAAACTAGGCAATATACCTATGATTCATATCTATAACTTAGTCATCTTTCTATTGTCAAACTTTTCTAAACTTTCGAATATTTTAAGTGTCAAATTCTCAAATTATCAAAATTCAACTGTTCGAATCCAAAATTTTCAAGTTCAAACTTTTCAAATGGTCAAATTCAAATGTTTTGGATTCATACAATTAAAATTCAAATTTCAAAGCAACATTATTTATGACCTAGGTTTTGATAAAAATGCAAAATCTACGATATAGCCTACTATGTTAGTCTCGAAGCTTTAATAAGTTATTTTTCAAAACACGTATTATTTACCCCCTAGGTTGTGGTAGATGTGCAAAAATTTGCGTTATAATTCACTGTGTTAATCTCGAAGAGACAATGAATTATCAAACTTTTGTTATTTATCCCCTAGGTTGTGGTAAATATAAAATCTGCGATAGCTTATTATGTTAGTCTCATAGGGATAATGAATTATCAAACTTATGTAATTTACCCCCTAGGTTATATATATATATATATATATATATATATATATATATATATATATATATATATATATATATATATATATATATATATATATATATATATATATATATATATATATATATATATATATATCTACGGTGTAGCTTACATGTTAGTCTCGAAACATTAGTAAGGTATTTTTTAAAACTTCTGTTATTACCCCCTAGGTTGTGGTAAATATGTGAAATTTTTTATATTACTTGTTGCATTAGTCTCGAAGAAGCAATAAGTTGTTTATTTTCAAACCCTACATTATTTTTCCCCTGAGTTGTGGTAAATATTCGAAATCTATGATACAGTTTATTGTATTAGTCTCGAAACGGAAATACGTTATCTATTTTCAAAGTCACGTTACTTACCCCATAGGTTATGGCAAATACACGAATTCTAAGATTATTGTTACTTGCTTTGTTATTTAAACTATTTTACAAAAAACTTTCAAGTCTTTGGTCAAATTTTTTGGTCTTCCATTATTAATAACTCCTTGATTCTAATAAGCGACAACTTCGTACTCTCGCTCCTTTCAATCTAAGAGTAATTAAATAGGGGCAATTGTCAGACCCCAAATTTGTCCACCTTGGTACTACAGTCTAATATTATTTTACTTGTATTTTCGTTAGGGTTATTTATACTAATTTATTATATTATTTCTAATATCTAACTTTGGAAAATATACATTTTTATTTTTTAAGTCATACTAATATTTAGTTATGCTAATTTAGTTTTATGAGTAATTAGTTTACTTAAATTATTGTTTATAAAAGGGGTTATTTATTTTTTTATCACTTGTATGAATTTAGTCGTTTTCTAATACTACTTTAATCTTATAAATAGTTTTATTTTTAAGGTTATTTATTTATAAAGTCTCTAAATAAAGTAAGCTTTAGTATAAATTTTATTTTATTATACATTTAATGTTGAATTATTATTAAATGAGTATTATCTATTGTCGATTTAAATACTGTTTATAAATTCTGATTTCTATTTGATATTAGATTTTTCTTAAAAACTTTATCTTTACTATCATTAACATTTGTTGACCAGAGGTCAACTTCCAAAAACAAAATCAGATTGTATTTATTTAATATTTTATTTTTATATTTTATTTTATTTTTTTTTAATGTATGTTGGCCGATGTCAAAAAGGGTTTAGAAACCCTAATTTACAAGTGGTGCAGCCTCCATCTCTTCTACCCTAAGCTAATATCAAAAGCCCGGAAATACATTTGAACCAAACCGAAGCAAAGATAGAAATTTAGATTCGGACAAGGTACATAAAATAAGCAAACCCTAATTCTAAAATTTAACTAATTATAGTCCCTAATTGACAATCAGAATCAATCAATTAGTTGATTGATTTGTAACAATGATTGGAACTTAATTCTATTTCATAATTGAATCTAAACCCTAATACTATATAAACTTAAACCTAAGAAAAAGTTGAGGCAGGAAAATCTGAGACAACTTTAGACGAAAGAAAAATCTGGAGAAGCAAAGTGAGAAGAGTGATCAGAGAAATTTGAAGTTGAAGCCCTCAAATCCCTTGAACCATTGCCCAATTAAATACTTGAAAAAAGAAGGAGGGAGAGTTTAGAGAAGAGAATTAAATACTAAATATCAGAAGTAAAAACATAAGATCAAAGGTACACGATAGTTAGATTTGAATTGCATGTTTGCTATGATGTGTGTATGTTGATTTCTGCAAATTTTGGGGAAAAAAGGATAAATTTCCCGGGAAGAATTTATCACTCCACATTGGCCTCAGTGGTGACTCACAACGGTGATCTAAGTTCTATGGTTCTTCCTTCACACCTAGGGTTATGGTTCTTCCTTCGCACCTAGGGTTTTTTGTTTTCTGTCGGAGGCGCGATTTCTAGAGAGACCTTTAGCGAGATAAATTTCAGAGAGAATAGAGAGTCTTGAAGAGAAGAGAGTGAGTGGGAAACGAGAAATGACCTAGTTCTGAAAGAAAGTTGTTTAAAATCTCCCTCTACGACCCCCTTGAGGCGTGACACATGGCCATCCACTGGCCACGTGATAAGGATACTTTGAATGAATCCCATGTGTTCCGTCTCAACATACTCCCAAGTCAAATCTCCATATCGTTCCTTTGTTTCACATACTTTCGATCAGTGTCCCATAATCATCTTCTGGCGACCTTATGATGAAAATCTAACGCGTCTTATTGAGCTTGTACACCACAGCGTCATAGGATTGCCCACACAAAGTCCAGAAAAACTCTAAAATAGATAACCAATCAAACCTGACATTTTCTACTAATTTAATTCAAATAAATATCATTTTCAAAAAAGGATTGTGGATCTACTTTCAAAATTATCCGTGAAAGCTTTTACAATATCCATAAAAAAATAAACAAAACACATATGAACTATGAAATTGGACTTTGATTCTTCGCAAGAGGAAACGTAGGCACGTGGTTAAGACCAAGACGAGTCCCTTAACTAAACAAACTAAAATTTTTCAGATATACATGATAATAACATACTTTAAGTAGAAAATCCCAGTCAATCCTAAACCTAGAATTGGATCCCCATGAGAACAAGGGAGATGAATTGTGCCTAACACCTTCCCTTTGTCTAACCAACTTAGGAACTTAGAATCTCTAAACCAAATTAGGGTTATCTTTTATTTCACTTGTTATCTTAGCGTTTGAGTTGCAAAAAGATTATATTTGGTACAACCCAATTCAACCCCCCCCCCCCCCCCCCCCCGCTTTTCTTGTGTTTTCCGCACCTTTACCAATCACTAAGGAGTTAGCTCTGGGTTGAGATGAATGTTTTGGATAATTATGAATCAGGTGGTAGAATTGCTATGTGTGACAATATGTTCCACAAAAATGACATCTCCATGGTTGGAGTTTGGCTATGGTCTGAGTTTCCTATCACCTAGCAACATAAAATTTTAGCAAGATAAAATTTTATCCCAAGATATTTATTTTTATTTTTCAAGGATTGACAATTAAATCCTATAGCAGCATGTCTTATGACTTCTTCTACATCTTGAAGAATATCGTCCAACACATTAGATCCATTATTCAACATCCTAACAATTTTGATCAAATTATCAAGTTTTGATGTTAACATAATCCCTTTATTCTGAAGCTCAGAAACGCCAGCTAAGTAGTCCATCTTCTCAGCCTGGAGTTTAGTTATGACCATTCTCTGCTTCACTCCCATTTGTTAGACTTCCTCGATTTTTTTGCACAGTTCTTATTGAGAAACAGTCAATTAACCATAAGATATTTCTTCACTTCTGAAGTCTACATTAGAATCCCATCATCCTATAAAAGCAGTCACAAGTTTAGCAGACTCTACCCTAGTTTCACCTTTAGAGAAATCATATCTGACCAAGAAATAAACATTCCCTTAGGTTGTCTCTTGAGATAAGTAGGACATTCTGCTATAATGTTCCAAAATCATTCACATCCATGACACTGAATCTCTTTACTTTGATTAGACATCTCTTCAGTTCTGGGTTTATTTTGAGAACCATAACTATTGCTGATGTCAGATGAGATGTTCTTGACATTTGGTCTTCCATTATTCTCCATTCTCTTCAATATTCTATATAATTTCTTTCCAAGTAATAAAATGGTATTTGACAATCCTTCCTTAATATACAGATCAACTTGACCCCCTTTATCTTCAAAATTGGATACAAAAGTTATGCTCTTGTTCTTCTTCTCATACTTGTCACTTATAGCGAGTTCAAATGTTTGAAGTGACCCAACAAGTTCATCAATTCTTATGTTGCTGATGTCTTGAGCTTCTTCAATAATTGTTACCTTCATGTTAAATATCTTAGGTTGAAACCTTAGAATATTTCTAACAAGCTTTTCTTCTGACGTTTTCTCCCCCAAGGCACTAGATGTATTTGCTATTTCAAGAACATTCATGTGAAAGTCCTGAATACTTTAATCGTCATTCATATTTAGATTTTTTAAATTTGTTAGTGAGTAGCAGAAGCCTAGAATCTTCACTTTAGATGTGCCTTCATGAGTTGTCCTGAGGATTTCCCAATCATCTTTAGCAATAGTACATGTATTTATTAACCTGAAAACATTCTTGTCCACTCCATTGAATATAGATTCAAATCATTGGAATTTCAAAGAGCTAATTCATCTTCCTCTGTAGACTAGTCTTCTTCTAGTTTCAAATACTCATTCTCATATTTGTCCTTCACAATAGGATGATTCAAACTTCTCAAAACAGTCTTCCAAGATCTGTTGTCCATGGATTTTAGAAAAGATATCATATGGGCCTTCCAATAGTCATACTTGGCGCCATCTAACAGAGGTGGTTTGTTATTGTATTCTCCTTCCTTTTCCATAGTACCAAAAGATATCTTCCCTGGAGGTCACAAAAAAACATAACAACATACTTGCTCTGATACCAATTGAAATTCTTGCACACTAGATAGATGTTAAAACTGATGTCACAACCCCAAAACACAATATCAAGATTGTTTTTAAGACATCATTGTTGTACCCCAAATTTGTCCTACCTTTTACTTTTGTTTGGCTTAGACTTCGCATTTCATCTACATCATATTCACTTGTTCATTGGCATATCATGCATTGCATTGGATAAGGTACTTTGGTTCAAGAGGCAGCAATTATGCAAGACTAGGGTTTCATATTGGTTGAGGTCCCTTCATCATTTAAAGGCAGTTTCATCTAGTTCTTGAGCAGTGGACTATGTGGCATCAAGTTTTAAAATATGTCTATCATGGATTTCTTTCTCATTAAGTTACAAGGATGTTTCTCATTCAAACTCATCAGATCCTGTATTAAGGTTTATTTACCTATTGTTTGTCAAGGGACTAGGGTTTTGGATTCATGGTTATTGTGAAATTCATCTTTCATTTATTTTAAAGACGTCTCAAGATCAAGATGTTAGGGTTATAACTTGTTGATGTTATGGTTCTCACCTTTATTTTCAACTGAGAAGACTTTGAACCAGGGTTTTCTAGACTCTCAATATCGAAAGCCTCCTTCTTCATTCAATGTGCATCATCATAGTTGAGCCTGTTAAATAATTCAAAATTATGGTCAAGGGTTTGTGACTAGTATTGCAAGTAGTTGAGCCATGGAACAAGAGATGATGTTGAAAACTCGTATGATAATCAAGGCATGTTTTTTGGTTGTTACTGTAATTACAAGTCACTTGTGGTTTGGACATCAAGGTTATAGTTCTCATTGAGAATGCAAGTTTGATTTGGACATGATATGGAGATTAAGGTTGGAAGATAATGCATATGGTTTACTTGAAATAAATGTTACAAAGGTCATCCGATATTTCTTGGAGTTCAAATTACAAAAGAAAGATGTATCATTCAAACCAATCAAGTGGGGAATTTCAAATTTCAACCAAGATTCAAGATTTGTCTAATTTCCATACAACAAGTTCATAATTCATAAGTTCAAAGAGGAAGATTTCAAGTTTGAATTTAAATTAAAGGAAACTTTATTTCAATTCAAGGTTGTTGGATTAAAAGACATAGTCAAATTCATACAAGAAAGTCGTACACAAGTTTTTGTTACAATGTGTTCTAATAAACACATTCAATAAAATAATGTTACATTCCAATTCCTAAGGCTATTCTACAAGATCTTCATCTTCTTTGAGAGAATTCTGAGCTTCTTGCTAGCCACGACTTCTTTATCTTTCAACCTTTCTTTTTCCATTCAATCCTCATTTGTCATGAAACAAGAAAGAGGGAAAGAGTTAGCAAACCATCAATATTTGAATAAGATTCCAAACGAGAACAAATTGTTAAAAGAGAGTTTTCATTTCATCATTAGGGTTCATATTCAGAATCAGAAATTAAAAGGGGTTGGTTCAATCCTGGGCTATCTTCTACTATTTTTCAAATAAAAAAAGTTTGAGTTTTGGTTCAAAAAAGGAAAACAAATTCACAAACAATTTTACTTCAAAAACAAAGCCAGTCGAAAGCATTGCCAAAAGTCAGGCCTGCTGCCCTGCCTATTTCTGTCAAAGAAACAATCTCAACTTGCACAAAACTGCCAAACAACACAGCAATCCAAACTGGCAAGCAAAGCAGCAAATATAAAACAACAAACAACAACAAACATTCCAAATAACACAACAACCAACACGCCAAACAACAACAAGACTAGCTAACAACAATAAAATGGAAGTAGCCCAAAACAACAATAAGACTAGCAAATAGCAGCAAACTAAAAGGCCAACCAACAATAGCTCACAAAACCCTAAAGGCTAGCAAATAGCCAAAACCCTAATTGTATCATCATGATCCTAGACTAACAAACCTCTCAAAAATTATAAGAAAAGAAGAACAACAATTTTGCATCATAGACAGAAAAGAGGAAAAGAATAGGGTCAGGAAGACATCACCTAAGCAAAACCAGCAAACTAGCTGTTGTATTGTCTAGCCCTGCAAAAACCAGTTGCAAAGAGCCAATTTATAGCCCTGCCAAGTCTGCACCAAGTAGCCCTGATGTCATCCCTATTATGCTTCCACAAGCCTCCAAAAAAACTTGTGACATTACCTAAAGACTAACCAAACATAACGTGCACTCAAAAGGCTACAAAAACAACATATCAAAATGTTCAAATTTCTCAAACATTTCCCCCCAATTTCCACCTCTCATCTGTTATAAAACGGTAGAGAAATAGCATATAGGAGGGAGACCACTGTTTTGATCACCTTCAAAATCACCCTCCCAAAACAAACCTTGCTAACAAGCTTCAAGATCACTGTAAATCCAAAATAGAAAAATTCTACACCACAATCATAATAGAAATCATCCACAAATTCTAAGAGAAATATTTCAGATATACACCGCAAAGAAACAGGGAAGGAAGCCTTGTTCATCAAATTGATTTTCATCACATTCAAAATCTCCCTCTGAAGCTTACCTTGCTGACCTGCCGACAAAAAATTTCAACACGAAAAACAGCAAGGTTCCAGAAGTCCAACTGAGTCTTATACCACAAGAATCCTTTTATGTTCCATTAACAACCTTCAAATATCCGATGTTCTCCAATCCGCACTATCAAACTTGTAATGCATGAGAAGCTTACATTCTCACAACAGTTTACAACAACCCGAGCAACATAGAAGTGGAAGACAACGAGAAGAAAGGCTTACCTCAGAAAATCGTCCCTACAATAACTTTCGGATCGGTAATGTTATCTTATCTATTTGCTCTGATTTTATGTTCCATTGTGTCATTCGATTTGGAAATTCCGCTTAAGTATTATGTTAATTATTTGGTGAGAACCGAGAGAAAGTCTTTGATAATCTATGAAGAGAGGGTTGGGCGACCGAGATGATAGAACAAAGGGAGTTTTACCGCGATTAAATGGAAACTGGCGATGAGTTTAGACGGAGGAGATGCGACAGAAAGGGTTGGATCGGTGATGATGATTGAGGCACAAGCGTTTAGGAAAAAGAGGATCGACACTGTGGTTTGAGTGGGATAGGTTAAAGAGATGGAAGGCGGACAATGAGGCCGAGGAAGAGATTGAGAGACAAAATGTTAATGCTTTTGATTAATGTGTTTTCTAGAGAAATGAAATTTCTTAGATCAAGCTTGCATGCTCACTAGGCGCGGTGCCCCATTCAAGCAATTAGGGTTCCCAAAATCTAGATCCCTCTTTATTCTCCCAGCCGGATCCGGGTTTGGGCCTAGCCTAACCCATTTTCCAGATTTTGATTTTTTATAGTCTTTGAGTTGGTAAAACCACAAATGAATAAGCCCGATGCATTGATAAGAGCTATGAGAGGATAAACTAGGGGTCTCTGGTTCAATACCCGCTTTTACAAGTTTTGCTCTAAACCAACATTTTCTTGTTTCTCTATTAACTTTATATTTTGTTTAAATTTTTACAATTTATTTTAATTTAGTTTAAATTATCTCCTTTAAAAACATCCAATAAATTTTTATATTTCGAATTGAATTTTAATTTCTCTTAATATTTTCTTTATAAAAAAAATATATACAAAAATGTATAGTTATTGTTAATTTTCTTTTGATACTTTCTATATTTAAAAATCACAAAGTATGTTTAGGGTTAGTTTAATTTTCTTTTAGTATTGTCCTTTACATAGAAATCATAAAAAATATAAAATACGAAAATATTTTATTAAAATAAATAATTAGATTTAAAAATAATTTTTTTTATTAGTCATTTAGAATATTTAATTTTTAGAGATAGTTTAATTAGTTTGTTTGTTAATTTTTGATTTGGTTGTATTGCTTGTTTAAATAAATTTTTAATCGAACTTTCAATTTGACTCATCCCCATTTATAAACTTTTACCCCCATCACCATATGGTTTGTAATAGTTTAGAATTTTGTTTCTCTACTATTTTCTTTACATGTTTAAATTGCTAATGATACATATTTTATCCAATTAGAACACTTGGCCTCCTCTTGGGTTCATCATCAATGAGCAGATATCCACTTACAAATGCACACTTGCATACATTTCTTTGTTTGGTCATGGGCTTTTCTAAAACGACAATTATTCGATTGATTGTTTCAATTGGTCGTTTAGAATACTAGTGCGAGCTAGTCCCACTTTCTAGGAGCATTCATATGGACACCTTGTTTGGGCTATTGATTTTTATCTTACACATTGAAACCATTTCTCTCCCTTGGTTTACATACCAAGCATCTTCCTAAAGGGTCTCATAGTTGAGTTTCGGAATGGCCATTCTCATGAGGTTAATCAAGTCTTGCCCTTGGTTAACCATAACCCGAATCAACCACTTTGGTCCATATATCAAGTGTTCCATGCACGAAAGGTCTCATGGTTGAGGGTAGAAGCACCTATTCTCAAGAGATTAATCAAATTCACCCCTTGGTTAATCATAACCCGATTCAATTCCAATACACCAAGCATTCCATTTACATCTTTCATGATACTACTCATTTTGTCGCGACTCTTGCCATGATCACCCTACATGAGCACTCTTCACAAACACCCTCTCCTTTTACTTTATGTTTATAACATGCTCCCTTAGGATGATAGTTTCCTCTTCTTTAAGATGCGAACTAATCAGACCTTAGGATGAAACCCATGCATGACATCATTAGGGTTTTTCCTAGTCTCCCTCTTAAACATTTTTCTTTTGTAATTAAAACTTCTCTTTCAAAAATCAAAAATCCAAAAAGAAAAAATTTAATCATTACTCGAATTCATTCTAGAACTTGCAAAACACTCAACCAGTAAAAACTCCCCAAAAGGTCATGTTATCTCTGTTTTACTGCGATACAGGTCGTGCCTATTGCTAGAATGCGTGCGTTAATGTCGCCCATAAAAATACACCAACAAACCAACATTTTCTAGAAGAACTACGGTGTTCTGATTCCTTCACTGGATACGTAGATAAAGGGTTGCGAAACCCTCACAAATTCAGTAATAAAAAACTATTTCTTTCCCCTTAACAAGTATAGTTATAGATAAACACACCCTTAGAAGAAAACGAACAAAATGGATCTCGTTGAGTACAACAGATGTGAGCGGTGCTAATACCTTCCCCTCGCATAACCGACTTCCTTAACCTTTCTCTTGGTCGCAAGACCATCTTATCCATCCTCTTGTGGTTTTCTCGAAATTTCCCCTTCCTTCAGGATAAATAAAGTTCGCTGGCGAGTCTATGTTTTTTACTGGTAACTTCAGCTGGCGACTCTGCTGGGGACATTCTTTTGCGAGTCTCTCCTAGTTTTGTTGATTTGTCTCTTTGGGTGTTTATTTATTTTCTTTATTTTCTTTACCATTTTATTTCTTTGTTTTATTGTTTACTTTTGTATATATTGCATTATATTGTTGCTACTCACATATTCTAGATATGCTGTGATGTTGAGTTATGTGATTACATTTGATAAGTCCTATACCTGGACTTGGGTTACACTTAGGATTAGGACGGGTGGTATAGTCATGCTAACTTTGAGGGAGTAATCCAGAAGAAGGGGGCATGAAAATCTCCCACTCAGTGGAGGTCCCCTTGAAAGCAGTGTTGTTTACTGAGTAATTGGGATGACATAAATGCTTTCAACCTGGAAACCAGAGAAGTTGAGAGCCGTAGAACCATCAACTCATCGTAGCCTTTTTAGGTGTAGGGCGGAGACTATAACATAGTAATCCAGAAATAGTTATAATACGATGATGCACTCGGACGAGTTTTTCCTGCGAATATTACTGATTACCGAGTAATTGGGACGTCGTTAATATCCAAAGGAAAAGTGTAGAATCTGAGGTTTCCCAAGAACCCTGTCCGGCATGTGATGAACCCCTAGTACATACCTTATGGGTGGTTACTTGGACTCCATGCCTGTGACGTCAGACTTTTGATCCTGTTAATTTCAATTTATGCAAAGGACTACACAATGGTTATCCAGAATATGTGAAGCTGAAATCTCATGCCGTAGCATACCATGACATCATACCATCAGGTATATACATCTCATATCTAAGGAATTACAAACACAAGTCTCGTTGGTCGAGCTCTTAAAAAATAAAAACAATTTTTTCATTTAAAAAAAGGATAAACGATTCTTTGGATTTCCTTGGAAATGAAGATAAAACATTCATTCATACTATCATGCATTAATTATTCACAACAAAAACTTATTGGGGTCCCTTTTCCATCAGACTTCAGTGAACGGCAAAGAGGACTTCTCCACATCCCTACCATATTAGAAGCAACCAGTGAAGACTTATGGATCTTTTTGAAGAGAATCAAAATGCTCTCCGCTGAGATATGGACACCATGGGCACTCGCATGGATCGGCTTTTGAAAACACTTCATGCTGTTATCAAGGGTCAAGAAGAGCTACATCAAAGTGTTGCCAAGCTTGCTACTGCTTCCTCCTCCACTTCTGCTAATGAGAGGAATGATAATGCAAATGTTGAGACCCCTAGTGGAGCTCCTCGGAATGATGTTGATGATCATCACAACGTCATTGATCTTGATGAGACCCACGTGAGTCTTTCCGCTGGATTTGAGGAAACCACAAAAATGTACCATGCTCTCAAAGAGCGTCTCAAAGCCATGGAGGGTATTAAGACTTTTGGATTCAATAATGCTGCAATGTGTCTCGTGCCGGGTGTAGTTATCCCTCCCAAGTTCAAGGTTCCTGATTTTTACAAACGCAAAGGAACCTCCTTCCCAGAGACTCATCTTTGTTCCTAGTGTCGCAAGATGGCATCCTATGTTGAAAATGAACCGTTACTCATGCACTTCTTCCAAGATAGCTTGACCAGGGCACCGTTGGACTGGTATATGCAACTAGAAAGAACTCATGTCAGTACTTAGGGAGAACTTTATGACGCCTTTTTGAAACATTATCATTATAATACTTCCATGGCTCCTTGCCGCACTCAGATTCAAGGGATGACACAAAAATCTGAAGAGTCGTTCAAAGAGTACGCCCAAAGGTGGCGTGAAATGGCTGCAAGGGTCCAACCTCCTCTCTTGGATCGCGAATTGATTGATTTGTTTATGGGTAATTTACGAGGGCCTTATCTCTAACACATGCTCAGCAGTACCTCTACTTACTTCTCTAATATGGTCATTATTGGAGAACATGTTGAAACTTGTATTAAGGCTGGAACGATCCAAGGTATCCCTAACAATACCAACAATAATACTAGCATTGGTAGGAAGCCGTTTTCTAGTTTCGCTAAGAAGAAACAGGGTGAGATTAGTGTTGTCACCATCAACCAAGGAAAAGCTCCTGCATATCCTCGAGTTCGATTTCCTTATTTCCCAACACCTACTGTTGTTCCTAATCAATATGTTCCTCAAGTGTATGCTGCTACAACTCCAGCAACCTGGATGGCCCAACAATGGCCTTTCACTCCTCAACTACAATATCTTCCACAACAATAATTTGAACCGCCTCCAAATTATCAACAACAGAATCAGCAACCTCAAGGTCCGAGAGCTCCATAGAGATAAAGAGCTCCTGAAAGAAGATTTGATCTCATTCCTATGTCCTATGCTCAGCTTCACCCGCAGTTACTTACCAATCAGTTGGTTCAACTGCTTGAACTTGGTCTACCACCAAATTCTCTCCCTAGGGGACATAACATTAATGCTCATTGTGAATGTCATTCTGGAGCCCCAGGACACACAATTGAGAAATGTAGAGCATATAAATGTAAAGTTCAATACCTCCTCGATACAAAGGCCATAAATTTCAACCATGTTTGTACTAATAGTCAAAATAATCCCATGCCTCCTCATCCAGGGGCAGGGGTCAATGCTATTGAAGAAAGTAGTGAACAAACTATGGTAGCCAAGGTTAACGAGGTCAAGATGTCATTAGGAACTATTAGAGAACATTTTCTGGAGCACGAGGTGCTACAGGAACTCCATGATTTTTGCTTAACATGTTCCTCTAAACCCGAAGAGTGTATTGGTTTGAAGACGGCTATCCAATAGCTAATGGATAAAGGTGTCCTATAGGTAGAGGAGATATTTCGAGATGAAGAAATTGATGTCTTGGAAATTCCTTATTATCCGAGAAGAATTTCAGAAACACCAAGCACCCCGTTGACAATTCAGGCTCCTAGTACCCCATTAATGATTCAAGCTCCCGCTATCCTTGCAACAAATCAAGCTCATATTCCACCTCTATGTAATAACTCGAAGGCAGTTCCATGGGAGTATAATATGGTCTATATACTCGGGAAGAAATATGAGTGTCCCCTAGTAGATGACAAGAATATTACCAACATTGTAGGAACCAGTAACATGACTCATAGTGGCATGATCTTTTCTCCCCCACCACTGCCTCTCAAAGAAACTAATAGTGATGCTCTGGCCAAGGCTAGGGGAAAGCAAGTGATTGATAAACAACCTGAACCTTATGTAAGACAAGAAGCAGAACAACTTTTGAGGATTCTTAAGAGAAGTGATTACAAAGTGGTGGATTAACTCAACCAGGCGCCATCCAAGATCTCTATATTATCTCTCCTCTTGTGTTTGGAGACCCATCGCAATGCTTTACTGAAGATTTTGTGTTCCTCCAATGTTACTCAAGACATTTTTGTGGCCTAGTTTGAAGGGATCATAACCAATATTGCTATAGGAAATTGTTTGGGTTTTTGTGACGATGAGCTCCCAATTGAAGGAAGAGCTTACAACAAAGTGTTGCACATTTCTATGAAGTGTTTGTATACGGTTTTATCACGAGTTTCGGTAGATACGGGTTCTTCACTCAATGTGATGCCTAAGGCTACTCTGTTAAAGTTGAATATAGATGGGGTAATGATGAGGCCTTCCACCCTGAGTGTTCGAGCGTTTGATGGTTCAAAGAGATCCATGGAGGGAGAAGTGGACTTTCCTGTCAAGATTGGTCCCCACACTTTCTATCTGTCATTCTACGTTATGGACATTTTTCCATCCTATACTTGCCTTTTGGGTCGCCCATGGATCCATGTAGCAGGAGTTGTGACCTCTACTCTTCATCAACGCCCGAAGTTCATTGTGAATGACAAAGTTTTTATTGTTTGTGGAGAAGAAGATGTAGTGATTAATAATCTGACAACCTACCATTATATGGAAGTGGAAGGTGAGGTGCAAAAGTTGCCCTTTCAAGCTCTGGAGATTGTTTATGTTAACAAGTTCCCTATCATAGAAGGTAAAAAGTTTGAAGCACCCATGGTCTCTTTTAATGATGCCAAAGCCCTCATGGAAGCTAGATAGCCCCATGATGGGTGGGGACAATTGATTGAAGTACCTGAGAAGAAAGTTTGTTATGGTCTTGGGTATCAGCCATCATCCTCCATGCAAGCTAGTTTGGTTCCTATCAAAGGAAAGCAGGTTCCCCCAATTTTTGAATTGTTCATCAGTGATGGTACAAGCAAAGGAGGACAAGTTCACTCAATCAATGATGAAGGTGATGAATAAGATGTTTCCAGATTTATATCAGGTTGTGCCAGACGAGGAGCTCAGCAATTGGACCGTTGTGGACATCCCTGAAGTTGTTTTCCTTGATGTGTAATTATCTATTTCCTTTAAGTCATATACCCTGCCCAAGGCATAGAGACAACTTATAGAAGGGGCCTCTTATGTTTCAATATCCGTTTAAAATAGAATGAAAAATCTCACTTTCGCATACAATTTTGTTCCTTGTTTTTTATTTTTCATAATAAAAATGGCAATGATTTTCTTTTTATATTATAAATATTTTCTTGCACTTTCTAAAATAAAAACATAAAATCATCAATCATGCAGATCCGTCTCGAACTCCATCAAAAACAATTGAGATATGGTTCCTAATATCCTTGAGAATTCAGTTGACCATGCTGACGAAGATAGTGGGGAAGATTGTGAAGCCCCTGAAGAACTAACAAGTCTCTTGACACCGAAAGAGAAGGTCATCCAGCCATATCAAGAAGAAACAAAAGTTATCAATCTCGGTACTGAAGAGGTAAAGAGAGAAGCCAAGGTAGGTGTTGTCTTGCAAAGTGAAGAAAAGAAGGGGTTGCTTGAGTTTCTTCAACAATATCCTGACATCTTCGCCTGGTCGTATGAAGACATGCTCGATTTAGATACAGATATAGTGATGCACAAATTGCCACTGATGCCATAATTTCCTCCTGTAAACAGAAGTCGTGAAGGACCAGACCCGACATGGCCTTGAAGATCAAAGAAGAAGTTAAGAAACAGCTTGATATCGGCTTCCTATATGTGATAAGTTACCCGCCTTGGATTACAAACATTGTGCCTATACCTAAGAAAGATGGTAAGGTACATATGTGTGTGGACTACCGAGACTTGAATAGAGCAAACCCAAAGGATGATTTCTTGTTGCCTCATATTGATGTATTGGTTGATAATACTGCTCCATCTTCAGTGTTCTCTTTCATGGATGGATTCTCGGGTTACAATCAGATAAAGATGGCTCTTGAAGACATGGACAAAATAGCTTTCACAACTCCCTGGGGTACCTTTTACTATAGGGTTATGCCTTTTGGTCTTAAAAATGCTGGTGCGACATATCAGCATGCTATGGTGACTCTCTTTCACGACATGATTCATAAAGAGATAAAGATGTATATGGACGATATGATCACAAAATCACAAACTGAGTAAGAACATTTGGTCCACTTGCAGAAGTTGTTCGATCATCTACGAAAGTTTAGGTTAAGGCTTAATTCCAACCAATGCACCTTTGGGGTTCGATCGGGCAAGTTACTTGGTTTTATCATAAGTAAACGAGGAATTGAAGTAGATCCTGACAAGGTAAAAGCAATATAGGATATGCCGACACGGAAAAATGAAAAAGAAGTACGAGGTTTTCTTGGAAGGTTGAATTATATAGCAAGGTCCATTTCTCATCTTACGGCTACCTGTGAACCCATTTTTAAATTGTTACGCAAGAATCCAGATGTCCATTGGGATGAAAGTTGTCAAGAAGCCTTCGAAAAGATTAAGCAGTACCTTCAGGAACCACCAATACTCATACCTCCAGTTCCAGGGAGACCTCTCATTATGTATTTGACTATGCTTGAAGGATCTCTGGGTTGTGTGCTCGGAAAACATGATGATACTAGACGAAAAGAACATGCCATTTATTACCTAAGTAAAAAGTTTACTGATTGTGAATTAAGGTATTCCTTACTTGAGAAAAGTTGTTGCGCTCTTTCTTGGGCAACTCGACGTTTGAGGAAGTACATGTTGACGCATTCTACACTTCTGATATCTAAGATGGATCCGATAAAATACATCTTTGATAAACTAGCACTTAATGGAAGATTGGCTCGGTGGAAAATGCTTTTGTCTAAGTATGACATCCAATACATCATATAAAAGGCTATCAAAGGTAGCATTCTTGCTGATCATCTCGCCCAGCAGCCATTAGAAGAGTATCATTCAATGAAGTTTTATTTTCCAGACATGGGCGTTATGAAACTTGTTAATAAAGAAGGACTTGAACCAGGGGAGCGATGGACTCTCACGTTCGATGGTGCATAAAATGTCATGGGCCATGGCATTGGGGCAGTTCTGACTTATCCACACAATACTCACATACCTTTCACAGCCAGGCTATGTTTTGATTGTACAAATAATGTCGCAGAATACGAAGCTTATGTAATGGGTCTTAAAGCAGCCATTGATTTGAAGATCAAGATTCTTGAAGTTTATGGTGATTCTGCCTTAGTAATATATCAAGTACGAGGTGATTGGGATACACGACACCCTAATTTAGTTCCATACTGGGATTACATATTAGAGTTATTTCCCACTTTTGATGAGTTCACCTTTGAGCATATTCCTAGAGAAGTAAATCAACTGGAAGATGCTTTGGATACTTTAGCAGCAATGTTCAAGGTCAGTTATCCGAATCATGCACCCATGTATAAGAATTCTTCGTTACAAGAAGCCAGCACATGTTTTCCCTACTCATTGTCTCACAAATGAAGACGTGTCGGGCAAAAAGCCATGGTACTTCGACATCAAAAGATATCTTGAGAAGCAAGAGTGCCCCGAGTGTGCTACAATTTGTGATAAGAGAACTCTTAGTAGTTTAGCATCCATGTTTTTACTGTCAGGAGACGTTCTGTACAAAAGAAACTATGATCCAATTCTGCTCAGATGCGTGGATAGACACGAAGCAGAATCCACCATACGAGAAATTCACGAGGGCTCTTTGGGACTCATGCCAACGAACATTCCATGGCCATGAAAATACTACGAGGAGGTTATTTCTGGATGACGATGGAAAGTGACTATTGTGTATATGCGAATATGTGCCACAAATTTCATTTTTACACAGACATGATACATATTCCTTCCACTCCATTGAATGTGACGACTTCACCATGGCCCTTTGCAATGTGGGGCATTAATATGATTGGACACATCGAGCCGATCGCTTCAAATGGACACGGGTTCATTCTCGTTGCTATTGATTACTTCACCAAATGGGTGGAAGCGGCTTTGTACAAAAATGTGACCAAGCAGGTCATCACTCGCTTCATCAAGAAAGAAATAATATGTCATTATGGGAATCCTAACAAGATCATCACTAATGGGTCGAATTTCAACAATAAAATGATGAAGGAAATGTGTGAAGAATGCAAGATTGAGCACCATAATTCATCACCCTATTAGCCAAAGATGAATTGGGCATTCGAAGCAGCTAACAAGAACATAAAGAAGATTGTCTATAAAATGGTGAGAACAATCAAAGATTGGCATGAGATTTTTCCTTTTTCCTTGCACGGCTATAGAACTTCGCTGCATACTTTCACTAGGGCAACTCCTTTTTCAGTAGTCTATGGTATCGATGTGGTGCTCCCAGTCGAAGTGGAAATTCCTTCGTTAGGGTTCTGATGGATACTAAACTTGATGAAGCTGGATGGATTCAAATAAAGCTCGACCAAATTAATCTCATTGAAGAGAAGCGCCTAGAAGCCATTTGTCATGGTCAGTCATATCAATAACGTCTCAAGAGAGCATTTGACAAGAAGATTCATCCTCGAGAGTTCCATACAAGTGACCTGGTTTTAAGGAATATTCTCCCAATTCACTCTGATCTAAGAGGCAAGTGGACTCCCAACTATGAGGGGCCGTACATCATGAAGAAATCTTTCTCAGGAGGTGCTCTAATCCTGACAGACATGGATGGGGAAGACGTTCCACTTCCAGTCAATTTAGACTCGGTCAAAAAATACTATGCATAAAAAGACCCACTAAGTTGAAAGCCCGAAAGGGCCGCTTAGGCAAAAGTTAGGGCTAAAAAAAAGAGAAAATGAATAATCTGCTAAGTCGAAAACCCGAAAGGGCGACTTAGGCAAAAATGGGTATCCCGGTGGATTGAAAACCGGAAAGGGAAATCCAGGAAAAAATTAGGGACAAAAAGCGAGAGACTACAGTCTGAAAACTATTCACGGATAACAAGTACACCCTCCTAACACTAGATGAATCAATTCAATTATTATCCTTCAGAAGCACAACACTAGGACGATCCAGGGTATGGGAACTATAGCAATATTAGTTTTGATGGAAGTTCATGATTTTCTTATTGCCATTTTACTTGTTGTATCTTATCTTTTCTTCACAACTTCCTTATTTAGGAGTTGTTTCCATGTAGGAATGCCTATTACAGGCCATACTCATTAATAAAAATGTACACTTCCACCAAAAAGTCTTTGTTATGTCCTTTTTACTTAATTTTTTTTCGTATGCAAATTGTGATTTAAATTATTTGTTAAAAATTGCATTGAAAACAATAAGGCAATAATAATCACAAGCTAAGATGTGAAACACGAAATTTCATGGATATAAAGGCATCCCAAGGGAATGCCATGGCGCCTAAGTATTGTTTTTCTATGCAGGTAGCAAGTCATATAACGGTCTCCTCGACCAAGATTTCGTCCTCACCACCTCATTACAGACGGTTGAGCACCCGATTCTCCAACATTGAGAAACTTAGGGCATTTGATAAGATCCACGTCTCTAATCAGTCATCCACAAGAAGTCCAACATATTAAGAAAGTCAGATCAAGCTACTCCTCCTCAGCAAGATTTAATCCCTACTGAACATGACAAGACTATAACTCAATTCTCAAAGTTTAAGCACCAATCTGTATTGGTATCTCAAGAAAATGGGCAAGGATCCCAATGAGCCTAATATTCGGCACTCTGCATACAATAATCATCAATTCATATTACATTTCATCCTCAAACGCATAACATATCCATGGATCATCATGCCACACTTCAAAATGCATACGAAGCGTGAGTCAGATTTGGTACCTTGCACGAAAGCCCCAAATCAATAAAACATCCCCACAAAGAATATCATCCCCTTAATTCCCAGCTAACATCTTCCATTACACTACCAACCAATAAGTCATGGTGGCAGTACATTGTACTACTCAACTCTCAATATTCGCATTATCTTTTCTAGGGTCGTAGGTCATCCATAGATCTTACCCTCATTTTATCTTTTCTAGGGTCGTAGGTTGTTCATAGACTTTACCCTCACGTTACCTTTTTTAGGGTTGTAGGTCGTCCAAAGATCTTATCCTCGCATAATCTATCTTAGGGTCGTAGGTCGTCTGTGACTTTACCCTCATGTTATCATTTTTAAAGTCGTAGGTCGTCCGTAGATCTTACCTTCGCTTTGTCTTATCTTAGGTCGTAGGTCATCCGTAGATATTACCTTCTTGTCATCTTATCTTGGGTCATAGGTCGTCCGTAGATCTTACCCTTGTAGGATCAAGCGCTTACCACTGAGATAAAAGCAATTTCTTGTAGCCAAGGTGCAACTTTATTTCCATATAGTACGAGCATTTTCAGGGGCTGCACCTAGTTTACTAAGCACCCATGGGTGGGACATTAAGCCCTTCGAATCCCTAAGGTTGACGCTGGATATTTTAATCTAACAATCTCCCACCCAGTGTCAGCCAGGGGGATTCGAACCCATAACCATGCTCTGATACCACTTGTAGGATCAAGCGCTTACCACTGAGCTAAAAGCAATTGGTTGTAGCCAAGGTGCAACTTTATTTCCATATAGTACGAGAATTTTCAGAAGGTTGCACCAAGTTTACTAAGCGCCCATGTGTGGGATGTTAAGCCCTTGGAATCCATAAGGTTGATGCTGGATATTTTAATCCAACAACCCTCACGCTATGTTTTTTAAGATCGTAGGTCATCCATAGATCTTACCCACGTGTTATCTTATCTTAGGTTGTAGGTCTTCCATAGATCTTACCTTCATGTTATCATTTTTAGGGTTGTCCGTAGACTTTACCCTCACGTTATCCTCCCATTTGTCGTAGGTCGTCCGTAGACTTTACCCTCACGTTATCTTCTTTAGGGTCGTAGGTCGTTTGTAGATCTTACCCTCATGTTATCTTATCTTGGGTCGTATGTCGTCTGTATACTTTACCCTCATGTTATCTTTTTTAGGGTCGTAGGTCGTATGTAGACTTTACCTTTGCATTATCTTTTCTAGGGTCGTAGGTCGTCCATAGATCTTACCCTCATGTTGTCTTATCTTGGGTCGTAGGTCGTCTGTAGATCTTACTCCCACTTTATCTTTTCTAGGGTCGTAGGTCGTCCGTAGACTTTACCCTTACATCATCCTAACTTAGGTCGTAGGTCTTCCGTAGATCTTACCCTCGCGTTATCTTTTCTAGAGTCGTAGGTTGTCCATAGATATTACCCTTGTTTTATCTTTTCTTGGGTCGTAGGTCGCTCGCCGGTCTTACCCTCATGATATCCTTTCTCCCGTGTCATAGATCATATGCCAATTCTTACCCGTTGTTTGTACCTTTCTTTTTGGGTCGTGAATCCCACACGATATATTCTCTGTTGTCGTCGAGTTCTACCCGTCGTCTTTAATTTATCATGTTGCCATTAATCCCACTTTCAGTCACCATGATATCATCAACATTATATTTTTTGTGACTTTAACACCTACTTCCCTGAGAACCTTGTATTGACACTGTTATCCCAGTACAAGCTATCATTATTCAACCATATTTACCTATCATAACCAGTTCACCTGTAAATTCATTTTTCTCATCCCTAGTAGACGTCACGAACAAATAAAACTCACACCATCTCTCCAGGACAAATTTCAGGTCTTGGTATTTAATCAGCTTCCACCTTGAACTTTCGAAAGGATGGCGCCAATCTCACTTTCAGGTTTAAGACTATTAAATAGAGGCAGCTGTCGTACCCCAAATTTGTCCTACCTTTTACATTGGTCGGGCTTAGACTTCTCATTTCATCTACATCATCTTCACTTGTTCATTGGCATATCATGCATCACATTGAATAAGGTACTTTGGTTCAAGAGGCAGCATTTGTGCAAGACTAGGGTTTCGTATTGGTTGAGGTCCCTTCATCAGTTAAAGGCAGTTTCATCTAGTTCTTGAGCAGTGGACTATGTGGCATCAAGTTTTAAAATATGGTTACCATGGATTTATTTCTCATCGAGTTACAAGGCTGTTTCTCATTCAAACTCATCAGATCCTGGATTAGGGTATATTTCCCTATTGTTTTTCTAGGGACTAGGGTTTTTGATCCATGGTTATCGCGAAATTCCACTTTCATTTATTTCAAAGACGTCTGAAGAGCAAGATGTTAGGGTTATAACTTGTTGATGTTAAGGTTCTCACCTTTATTTTCAACTGAGAAGACTTTGAACCAGGGTTTTGTAGACTCTCAATATCCCAAGCCGCCTTCTTCATTCAATGTGCATCCTCATAGTTGAGCCCGTTAAATAATTCAAAATTATGGTCAAGGTTTTATGACTAATATTACATGTATTTGAGCCGTGGAACAAGAGATGATGTTTCAAACTCATTTGATAATCAAGGCATGTTTTGTTGTTGTTACTTCAAATACAAGTCACTTGTGGTTTGGACATCAAGGTTAAGGTCCTCATTGAGAGTGCAAGTTTAATTTGGACATGATATAGAGATTAAGGTTGGAAAACAATGCATATGTTTTACGTGAAATACAAGTTAAAAAGGTCATTCGTGATTTCTTTGAGTTCAAATTACAAAATAAAGATATATCATTCAAACCATTCAAGTGGGGAATTTCAAATTTCAAACAAGATTCAAGATTTGTCTAATTTCCGTACAACAAGTTCATCATTCATAAGTTCAAAGGGGGATATTTAAAGTTTGAATTTAAATTAAGGGAAGCTTTATTTGAATTCAAGGTTGTGGGATTACAAGACATAGTCGTATTCATACAAAAAATTTGTACACAAGTTTTTCTTACAAAGTATTCTAAAAGATACATTCAAGAAAATAATGTTACATTCAAATTCCTAAGGCTATTCTACAAGATTTTCATCTTCTTCGAAAGAATTATGAGCTACTTGCTAGCCACGACCTCTTCATCTTTCAACCTTTCTTTTTTCATTCAATCCTCATTGCTCATGAAACAAAAAAGAGGGAAAGAGTTGACAAACCATCAATATTTGAATAAGATTCCAAATGAGAACAAATTGTTAAAAGAGAATTTTCATTTCATCATTAGGGTTCGTATTCGGAATCAGAAATTCAAAGGGGTTGATTCAATCATGAGCTATCTTTTCATAATTTGAAAATCAGAAAAGTTTGAGTTTTGGTTCACAAAAGGAAAAGAAATTCACAAACAATTTTACTGTAAAAACAAAGTCAGTCAAAAGCATTACCAAAAGTCAGGCCTGTTACCTTGCCTATTTTTGTCAAAGAAACAGTCTCAACTTGCACAAAACCGCCAAACAACACAGCAACCAAACTAGCAAGCAAAGCAGCAAATATAAATTAGTAAACAACAGCAAAATTTCCAAACAACACAATAACCAACAGGAAAACAGATAACACAAAACGGCAGCAGCCCAAAATAGCAACAAGACTAGCAAACAACAACAAACTATAAAGCCAAACAACAATAGCTCACAAAACCCTAAGGCTAGCAATTATCCAAAACTCTAATTGTATTATCATGTTCCTAGACTAACAAACCCTTCAGAAGTTATAAGAAAAGCAGAACAACAATTTTGCATCATAGACAGAAAAGAGGAAAATAACAGGTCCAAGAAGACATCACCTAAGAAAACTGAAAAGCTAGTTGCTGTACTGTCCAGCCCTACAAAAACCACTTGCAAAGAGCCAATTTCTAGCCTCGCCAAGTCTTCACCAAGTAGCCCTGATGTCATCCCTATTATGATGCCACAAACCTCCAAAAAAACCTACGACATTACCTAAAGGCTAACCAAACATAACATGCACTCAAGAGGCTACAAAAATACTATATCAAAATGTTGAAATTTCTCAAACATTTCCCCCCAATTTCCACCTCTCATATGTTATAAAATGGTAGAGAAACAACAGAGAGGAGGGAGACCAGTGTTTTGATCACCTTCAAAACCACCCTCCCAAAAAAAACCTTGTTAACAACCTTCAAGCTCACTGTAAATCTAAACCAGAAAAATTCTACACCACAATCAGAATAGAAATCGTCGACAAATTCTCAGAAATATTTCAGATATACACCGCATAGAAACAGGGATAGCAACAAGGATCCAAAACTCCAACCAAGTCTTATACCCTAAGACTACTTTTATGTGCCATTAATAACCTTTAAATCTATGATGTTCTCCAATTCGCACTATCAAACTTGTAATGCATGAGAAACTCGCGTTCTTACAACAGTGTACAACAACACGAGCAACATAGAAATGGACGACAACAACAAGAAAGGCTTACCTCAGAAAATCTTCCCTACAACAAATTTCGGATCAGTAATGTTATCTTATCCATTTGCTTTGATTTCATGTTCTACTGTGTCATTTGATTTGGAAATTCCGCTTGAGTATTGTGTTAATTATTTGGTGATAACTGGGAGAAAGTCTTTGATAATCTGTTATGAGAGGGTTGGGCGATCAAGATGATAGAACATAGGGAGTTTTACCGCGATTATATGGAAACCAACGATGAGTTGAGACGGAGGAGATGATACATAAAGGGTTGGATCGGTGATGGTGATTGAGGCGGAGGCGTTTAGGAAAAAGAGGATGGACATTGTAGTGTAAGAGGGATAGAATAGAGAGATGGAAGGCGAACGATGGGGCAGAGGAAGAGATTGAGAGACAAAATGTTAATGTTTTTGATTAATGTGTTTTCTGGAGAAATGAAATTTCATAGATTAAGCTTGCATGCTCCCTAGGTGCGGCACCCCATTCAAGAAATTAGGGTTCCCAAAATCTAAATCCCTCTCTATTCTCCCAAGCGGATCTGGGTTTGGGCGTAGCCCAACCCATTTTCCGAGTTTTGATTTTTTATAGTCCTTGAGTTGTTAAAACAACAAATGAATAAGCTCGGCACAGTGGTAAGAGCTTTGAGAGGATAAACTAGGGGTCTCAGGTTCAATAACTGCTTGGACAAGTTTTTCTCTAAACCAACACTTTATTGTTTCTCTTTTAAATTTATATTTTGTTTAAATTTTTAGAATTTATTTTAGTTTAGTTTAAATTATCTCCTTAAAAAACAACCAATAAATTTTTATATTCAGAATTGAATTTTAATTTTCTCTTAATATTTTCTTTATAAAAAAAATATACAAAAATGTATAGATTTATTGTTAATTTTCTTTTGATACTTTCTTTACTTAAAAATCACAAAATATGTTTAGGGTTAGTTTAATTTTCTTTTAGTATTTTCCTTTACTTAGAAATCATAAAAAATATAAAATACGAAAATATTTTGTTAAAATAAATAATTAGATAAAAAAATATTGTTTTTATTGGTCATTTAGAATAGTTAATTTTTATAGATAGTTTAATTAGTTTGTTTGTTAATTTTAGATTTGGTTGTATTGCTTGTTTAACTAGATTTTTAATCGAACTTTCTATTTGACACATCCCCCCCCCATCCCCATATGGTTTGTAATAGTTTAGAATTTTGTTTCTCTGCTATTTTCATTACATGTTTAAATTGCTAATGATACATATTTTATCCAATTAAAACACTTAGCCTCCTCTCGGGCTCATCTTCAATGAGCAGGTATCCACTTACAAATGCACGGTTGCACATATTTCAAAGTTTGGTCCTAAGCTTTTCTACGATGACAACTATTTGATGGATTGTTTCAATTGGTCATTTAGAATACTAGTTCCACCCTAGTCCCACTTTCTAGGAGCGTGGATATGGACACCTTGTATGGGCTTTTGATTTTTATCTTACACATTGAAACCACTTCTCTCCCCTTGGTTTACATACCAAGCATCTTCCTAAAGGGTCTCATAGTCGAGTTTGGGCATGGCCATTCTCACAGGGTTAATCAAATCTTGCCCTTGGTTAACCATAACCCGAATCAACCACTTTGGTCCATATATCAAGTGTTTCCATGCATAAAGGGTCTCATGGTTGAGGGTAGGAGCACCTATTCTCATGAGATTAATCAAGTGCACCCCTTGTTTAATCATAACTCGATTCAATTCACATACACCAAGCATTTCATTTACGCCTTTCATGATACTACTCATTTTGTCGTCACTTTTGCCATGATCACCCTACATGAGCATTCTTCACAAACATCCTATCCTTTTACTTTATGTTTATAACATTCTCCCTTAGGATGATAGTTTCTTCTTCTTTAAGATACAAACTAATTAGACCTTAGGTTGGAACCCATGCATGACACCATTAGGGTTTTTCCTAGTCTCCCTCTTAAACTTTTTTCTTTTGTAATTAAAACTTCTCTTTCACAAATCAAAAATCCAAAAAGAAAACATTTAATCATCACTTTAATTAATTCTAGAAATCACAAAACACTCAACCAATCAAAAGTCCCCAAAAGGGCATGTTATCTCCGCTCTACCGCGATACAGGTCGTGCCTATTGCTATAATACGTGTGTTAACGTCACCCACTAAAAACACAAACAAACCAACATTTTCTAGAAGAACTATGGTGTTTTGATTACTTAACTAGATACGTAGGCAAAGGGTTCTGAGACCCTCACAAACGCATTAATAAAAAACTCTTTCTTTCCCCTTAGCAATTATAGTTATAGATAAACACTCCCTTAGTAGCAAATGAACAAAATGGATCTTGTTGAGTATAATGGATGTGAGTGGTTCTAATACCTTCCCCTCGCATAACCAACTTCCTTACCCTTTCTCTTGGTTGCAAGACTATATTTTCCATCCTCTTGTGGTTTTCTCGATATTTCCCCTTCCTTCGGGATAAATAATGTTCGGTGGCGGCTCTGTGTTTTTTGCTGGTAGCTTCAATCATATTACTGAAAGACCAATTTTCAAAAACAATAAATCATGCCGAAAGTAAATTGCATAAGATAAATAACACAGTCAAATGTTTACCTAGCTCAGTGCAACTTCACCTACTCTGGGGGTATCCAAGCCAGGAAGGATATCCACTATAATAGTATTACTTCAAAATTATAAACAAACTAGTTTACAACTTATCACCTAATCACTACCCATGCAATTTCTACCTAGGAACCTCCAAAATATGAGAATCCCCTATCACTTCCCACAATCACCTCAGTGATAATAACAATGACAAAAGCAGAAGAACACACTTCCAATTAAATAGATTGCACTCTTTTCTTAAAAGCTCATGAATGAGTGGAAATGAACAAAGAACAATCAGTCAACCTCAATGCATCAAACAAGATAAATGAGTGAGATACAAAAACAAAGAACACTAGAAAAACTCTCAACCCCAAAAGAATCTTGGATAACAACTTCCCCTTTTTTACACCTTGCATTAGGTTTAGGTTTTTATTTCTAAACTCCTCATCTAGCATTGGTCCTGGATTCTCCACTCAATTTGTTGTAAATCCACAAACTGATGTCCGCACAAATTATGTAGAAAAGATATCCTTGAGATATGGAACAAAAACATCACAAGTTTTCTAAATTGTCTCAACATCCAATTTTAGAAACTGATGCATGGTTGGAGATAAAATTACTTATTCCAAATATAAACTTTCTTGATATGCGCAAATATGTGAGATAAGTTAATAGATAATCTCACAAAATCAAATCTGGACCTTCAAGAAGTAATAGTAGTGCGTGCTACATAAAGTGATCAAGATGGCATGGCATCTTGCTCAACATTTGGTTGTGATACATGTTTTACCAAAATTGTTGTCAATCACAAAATAACAGACCTAATAATAGAGTTTACTCATAAAGAGAAAATTGAAACGATATAACCTCACTATACATAGGACGGATCATGCACTTAGAATTTCACAAGGAACTGTTGAACGAAAGTTGAAACAAATGCAAATAGTGCCATAAAAACGTTAGACATCAATGTTCTCGCCATTTTTCTCTTTGTCAAAGTACCATATGTCTTTTACCTATATAATAATACTTGTTGTTGCTTTCTAGGTCACAACGTCCTTCCTCATTTCCAGAAAGTTAATGTGATTAGGAGATGTCATCCATCATATGCCTTGAGCTGCCTCAAATGAGAACTTATGTTCTCTTCATATAGCCAAGACATCTTTCTTGTAAAATCAACAAGACAAACTAGGTACTCAATATTAATTGGGTCCTTGATGGTAAGTGAAACCTTGGTTACATTTAGGAAACTATTTGTAAACACCTTTAAGAACTAAAAACTTCCTAAATTTGCATTTTACAATGGTATGAACTTTCATACAACAATAGTGATAACTCAAACATTGATGAGATGAACTTTTGCCCTTTGATTACTTTTCAACATATTTATACCTTCTATAAGGATTATTAGAAGGCATATTGTATTTGGTGGTATCAATGGCAAAAGTTACCTTTGGTTCTAGAGCCTTATTTAATTTGGCCTTTACAGATCTAGCCTCTTATTGCTAAATGTGACAAGTCTCACAACCAAAATCAAACCAAGAGGGTTTTTCATTCTTAACTTGTGCTTTTTAAACGTCTAACATATATTTCTTTAGAGCTTCCATTTTCTTTTTCATTTTGTAAAACCTTAACTTCCAAATATGAAAAAATCTTTTTATTTGAAGCTAACTTTTTAAAAGCCTTTATCACTTCTCTATGTAGATTTTAAAAAGCATCATGTAATTTGGAATGAGACAATCTACCAAAATATTCATATTTAGAATTACTTATATTCTTTTTATTCCTTTCACGATAATGAGCAGAGAGACAAACCTCATCATATTTTGATGATTTGATATATTTTTTCTTATTTTCATTATAATAGCTCGAGAGACAAACCTCATCACATTTTGATGGTTTGACATCCTTTTTCTTATTGTCATTATAATGGACCGAGAGACAAACAACTGCTGATTCTTAATTATCACTTGAGTCTTCGTCACTTGAGTAATCACTATCACTTCCCCCAAGAAACATATGCTCTTGTAGAATTTCTAGATTTCTTGCGTTGATCCTTAATGCTATCTTTTCAAGGAGTGGACAATATGACTTGTAATGGCCATCTTTTCCATAATTGTAACATGAATGTCTTGATTTTCCTTTCTTATTTTCATCTTCCTTTAAGTATGTAGATTGTCTTCTAAACATGTTGAGGTTTTTGTCGGAGTGTTTTACTCCATTCTTTCTAATATACTTATTTTACCTTTTCACAAACAAATCCATTTCTTCATCATCATAATTTTGTTGTCATTAATATCACTGTCACTTTGCTAATTTGTTAGGGATCTTGGACTAGAAGCCTTTAGAGCAATAAATTTATTTTCTAACTCCTTATCCTTTCCTTTCTCTTTCTTTAGCTTCTTATCATGTTTATTCTCATGTTTTTTCAAGCCTGTGAGTTCTCGCTCATGTTCTTTAAGCTTACCAAAAAATGTAGTGAGGTCTAGTGTTTTAAGATTATTAGTTTCCTTAATTGCAGTGACCTTTGGTTTCTAATTCCTAGTAAGACACCTCAAAACTTAATTTGTAGCAGTTTCATTGGAACCAGTTTCCCAAGTACATTAAAACGATTAATTAGATAAGAGAATCTCTTTTACATTTCGGCAACGGTTTCATCATGCTTCATGCAAAATAGTTCGAACTATTGATTTAATGTCTTAATTGTAGCTTACTTGACTTCATTAGTTCCCTCATGGGAAACTTACAATGTGTCTCATATAGCTTTAGCGGTTTTACGTTGAGAAACACGATAAAATTTATCAACACCAAGAGCGGATATAAGAATATTTTCTGCTTTCCAATTAAAACCTCACTTTTATGATCATCATCATTATTCCATTGTGCTTCCGGTTTAGGTGTGAAAACACCATTAGCATCAGTCACGGTAATTTGAGTTGGACCGTTGATGAGGGTGTCCCTCGCACCATTATCTTACAAATTGATATGAATATGCATGAAAACTTTCCAATAACCATAGTTTTCATCGGTGAGTACATGTGCTCTAATGTACGCCATTTTAGGTCTTGTAGCCATTATCTAATAAGTGTTTTTGAAGCACGAAATGAATCGGAGCTCGTGATACCACTTATTAGACGACAACAACTTATCTAGAGTGAGGTGAATAGATCCCCAAAGTAAAAATTATCGTTTAAAATTCTATTCTGAAAAACGAATGAAAAACTATGGCAAAGAGAAGATTTAGTCTAGCTCAAACAAGTCATATAAGCCAAACCGATTATAAGAAACTTGGATATGGCAATATATTGTATAGAATATATGAAAATGATAAGAACTTAATATAAGAATAATTTCTTAATCAATCGTTTTACTATGAACACAATGTAGACCTTTTTCCAATGAAATGGTTGATAAAAACATAAGCTAGCAAATTATCAAACACTTGGTGCACAATCGATTTTTCAGAATTTCTTTTGGACTTTGTTGATATGAAATACCACATACAATATAATTATTTGTATTGTAATCAAAAAAGAAATTTCAAGTATAAAAATCAAAGGATTTGTCTATACGTATTGTTTACAGAATCAATGAATTTAACAATTTGCTATAAAAAGTATATAGAAGTAAATGAGAAAGAGGTCTCAAGAATTTGTTTAGATAGTTCCCAATCATCCTTTCCATGGCTACGTCTTACCCCAATTCCATTTGGAGTTGAGATATCAATTCTTAATTTGCAAAAAATATTTACAAGAGAAATCTAGCAATGCAACCCTACAAACCCAATGTTTGATGTTGATTCTAACCCTTTCTCTTCCCATGATCGCAAGCTCGACAAAGTATCTCGTTAATACCAATTGATTCACCATCTCACGCTACTCCTTTGCAAGAACCCCCGTTCTTTAAAGTTTTCACTCGATTTAATCTAATTGTGTATTACCGTGTCCTAAGATTTCAAAATGATTAATCGTCTCACATTACTCCTTTGACAAAACCAACCATTCTTCGAAGCTTTCACTCAATTGAATCCAATATTTGTGAAATCTTGTGCGAACCTCCAAATAAATGCTATGATATTGAAGGACAAACCCTAAGGTTTTTCCGGATGAAACCCCCACATATTCTCAACCCAATACACTAGTTACACCAACCTAAATTGGACGTTATCAACACAAATATAGATGCACCCAAACAAAAAATGATTATGTGTAGTTAGTTTGTGTGATTGTGTTAACCCATATTTTGTGAGTTAATACATGCTTATTTAGTTGTCTATTCAAACCTTTTGTTTTACTTGTTAGTTATAATTTCTTGCATTTATAGTTGTTTTATTTGTTTTAGCCTGAAGCACAATTGGAGCTCCATTTTATAGTTTAATTGTGTTTTGTGTGTGCAAAGGATGACAAATCGAGCTAAGGAAAGTTGTAGTAGTCTGTTGCATGGAGCACAAGTTGAAGGAAAGCAAGAGAACTCAAACCAATGGAAAACAACAATGGAAGATGTTGGCCAATGAGGATAGAATGGAAGTAAGTACTAAATGGAGGGAAAGCTTGGTGGTGCTGAAAAAGAGAAATAAAGTATTCAAATTCAAAGAAGATAGCGAAGGTGCTAGAAGATAAAATTTGGTGCGATAGTACGCTGCAATTAGAGAACACGCTGCCTGCACCTGCTGTAGAGGACTGCAACACTACAACTTTTCCCCCACCATTGTCTCCTTTTACAAAGATTCCTTGATCTTATGCTTCTGAATTATGTGTTGGCGCTAATTTTATGTGGACTTGATGTGATTTCATGTACACAAACCCATGATCCAATGTAACACACAAACCCTAATCCTTGGTCTATAAATACGATTGTGGTTGAATATCAAAAGAGATTTCATTTGTTCCAAGATAATATTACAAGATTTTGAGTCCTTGAAGTTGTGGAAACGTGCTAGAGTATTATTTCCTCATCCAATCATGTGCTTGCTGATGAGTTATGGCGCGACTTAATCCATCTCTTGAAGATTAGCCATCTTAAGGTATCCTCTAAGTCTCTTTTAGGTTTATATTTTTTGTTCATTTATTGTATGAAGATGTTTCCTTTGAGAACCATTCTTGTATCTTGTGCTCAGCTCACTATGAGCTAAACCTTTTGTAGTTGAGCAATTTGAAATTAATATCAAGTAGTTTTTATGTTATATGTTGTGTGGCTAGTGCTTGCTTTACCATAACTTTGTTTTGTTAAAAACTTGTTTCTTCGCTTGATCAACTTTGAAATAGGTAACAACTTATTGTTGTGAGAGATCTAATAATAAGCACATTGCATTAGTAAAAATGGTTGAAAGAGTATGATAGAGATATTCACTTGACCTAGTTTTCTTAGAGATAAGAAACTACAACAATTAAGGAATTAAGATTAATTAAAAGATGTATATTAGGGTTATAAGTGAGGCTTAGATATTTGTTCCCTTACCATTTTATGCATGCTTTTGATGATGTATTAATACACAACAAGGTCGCTTTGACCTTGCCTGTCACGACACCACACAACATTAACACATAACTACACAAAAGATATTAATGGAACAAAGCTCAACTAAAACATTCTTAATATATTTCCACCACTCTTCACTTTACTTTTGACTCTCATTTTAAGTGAAGTTGAACTCATAATCACCAATCTTTATTTCTCTGTGCTCATGCTTAAATCAAAAGAATAGTTTTATACAAAAATAAAATCAAAGTAATAACACTTTATGTGGGTACGATAGTCTTGTATTTATCACTTGTTGCAATCAAAACGTGTATACTTGCATGTGACACCTTTGAGAAGTGAAAATTTTTTTGGCACCTTTGTCGAGGTGTGGATTAGTGACATTTCAGATTTTCTATATTTAGTATTTTTTTTTTTGCTTTTAAGAATTTGAGCTTTTAATGTTTCACTAGAATATGGTGTCACGACATATATTTTAGCTATTGTATACACAAGTCGTTACACCTAGTTTACAGTGGATATCTTGAACCTGAAAGATCACTCAGAGCACTAAGAAGATATCAACTTACTGGTCACAAGCTAGGAGATCCAATTGTTGTTGATCTGGAAGAAGAAGGAGACCTTGAACCACTAGTACCACAAGTAGAGGAAGAAGAGCCAATCCATGTCATGGCTGATAACGACAGTAACATTATTGCTAATGATAAGGCCTGTAACATCATAGGCTATGAAGTATTTGATCCTAATGCTATGAGCACTAGTACTATCTTGATAGAAATCACTACAACTTAGTTTGAATTTAAGCCTATGATGTTTCATATGCTACAAACTACTGACCAATACTCAGGCTCTCCTAATGAAGATCCTCATTTGCACTTAAGACAATTCCTAGATGTTGCTGGTAATTTCAAAGTTCCTAGCGTGACTGATGATGCCTTTTGTTTGAGGCTTTTTCATTACTCCCTAAGGTATAGATTCAAGAGTTGGCTAATCCTTATAGCCTAATTTCATTGAAACGTGGAATGATATATGCGAGAAGTTCTTAGCTAAGTATTGTCCTCCTTCCAAAAATGCAAAGATGAGAAATGAAATTACTTCATTTAGGCAAGGAGATGAAAAGTCTTTATTTGATGCTTCATTCAAGTGCTTCATTATGAAGTGCTTAATTCAAGAGACCAAAAATATGTTTCAAGCGTAAGGAGTGAGTACTAAGAATCTTCAGAACCAAGTGGGGTAGATTGCTACTGCTTTGAGCTCAAGGACCGTGGGTACCCTCCCAAGGTCTACTAAAACTCCAGCCACACCATTTGGAGTAATGATTATTGAGACATGTCAAGTTATCAAACTTAGGAGTGGAAATGAATGTGAATGTTCCGATACTAATAACACTAATATGAGTCAATTCTTTCATGGGCAGGACAATGCTGAAGAAATGGAAGAATCCATTGAATAACCATCCTCATCTAGACAACATGACAAAAATACTAACACTACTGCTAGAGGCATGAATTCCAAATTAAGGAAGCAACATGAAGTCATGCCCGATCTAGACAGAACCCAAAAGTTCATTCAAGAAAGACCACCACCTCCTTTTCCCCAAAAGATTTAAGGCAAAATAAGAGCATTAGTTTGGAAAATTCATGGAAATTCTGGAGCAACTTCATATCAACATACCATTGATTTAAGTCATTCAAAAAATGCAAAACTACTCTAAGTTCATGAAGGATGTCCTTATCTAAAGGAAAAGAGTGGGATAATTTTCAACCATTGCACTAGCTCAAGAGTGTAGCCAATTGGTCCAAGGCAAACTCTCCCCTAAATTGAAGGATCTAAGAAGTTTCATCATCCCTCGTAATATTGGGGAGACATTCTGGGGTAAAGCATTGTGTGACTTAGGGGTTAGTATCAACCTTATGCCCTTATCCATTTATAAGAAATTAGGGATAGGCACTGCCAAGCCTACAACCATCACTTTGCAGCTAGTTGATTGGAGCATTTGCTACCTTCAAGGGAAGATTGAATATGTGTTGGTAAGGGGTGACAAGTTTGTGTTTCCTTCTAAATTCATCATTATGAACTTTAATGCAGATATAGGTAAGCTCATTCTATTGGAAAGGCCTTTCCTTGCTATGGGAAGGACGTTAAATTATGTGGAAAAATGAGAACTCACCATGAGGGTGAATGGTCATTAAGTGGTTTTTAATGTGCTCAGTAGATTACAATATCTTGATGAAGAGGTAGCTGATTGGTCTATGGTTTCTATCTGGCAAGGAATCATTCACAAATGTTTACTCAAGTCAAGCAATGTCTTAACTCAATAGCTAAAAAAATTAGAAAAAGGTGACAACTCACAAGAAGGAATTATGTGTAGATCTATGAATAAATCTACTGTTGAAAGAGGACTCTATGGAGGTGTTGTAATTACTTACTAATGATTAGAAGCAAACTCACCTTCAATAGAAGTTCCTCTTGAACTAGAACTTAAGAAAATGCCTACTCATCTGCAATATGTTTTTCTAGAGGCTGGACAGAAGTTGCATGTAATTGTTGCAACAGATTTGATGGAAGAACAGAGGAGCCAACTGCTGGAGATTTTGAAAAACACAAGAGAGACATTTCTTTGAAAATTTATGACATTAAGGGGATTAGTCCCACAGTTTGCATGAATAGAATTTTGCTATAAGAAAATGCCATCAACATTATTGAAGGTCAAAGAAGACTTAATCCCATCATGAAGGAAGTGGTCAAGAAGGAAATTATAAAGTGGTTATATGATGGGATTATCTATCGCATTTCTGATAGTGTGTGGGTGAGCCTAATTTAGTGTGCTCCTAATAAGCAATGCATGGCTGTAGTCTGCAATGAGAAAGAAGAACTAATCCACACAAGAACAGTTACGGGGTGGAGGATTTGTATGGACTACAAGAAGATAAATAAGACCACAAGGAAGAATCATTTCCCCTTACCTTTTATTGATCAAATGTTGGATAGATTGGTAGGAAAGAAGTATTATTGTTTCTTAGACGGATACTCGGGATACAATCAAATAGCCATTGCTCATGAAGATCAAGAGAAGACAACATTCACTTGTCCTTATGGCGCCTTTGCTTTTAGAAGGATGCCTTTTAGACTATTAATTGCTCCTGCCACCTTCCAAAGGTTCGTGATGGTTATATTTTATGACAATATTTAGAGTTACATGGAGGTCTTCATGGATGACTTCTTTGTTTTTTAAGAGTCATTCAAGAAGTGTAAAGATAATATAGATTTAGTTTTGACAAGGTGTGAAGAGAACAATCTTGTGTTGAATTGGGAGAAGTTCCATTTTATGGTAAAGGAAGGGATTGTTCTTGGTCACAAGATTTCAAAAAGATATTTGAAAGTGGATCAAGCCAAGATATAAGTCATTGAGAAGATTCTTCCACCTGTGAACATCAAGGGCATTAGAATATTTTGGGGAATGTTGGATTTTATAGAAGGTTTATCAAGGAATTTTAAAAAAAATCACCAAGCCACTTTATCAACTATTGCAACATGACGTGCCTTTTGTCTTCAGTCAAGAGTGTTTCAGCTCCTTTAACTTGTTTAAGAAAGCTTTGATTTTCGCACCTATAGTGAAAGCTCCTGACTAGACAAATCCATTTGAGTTAATGTTTAATGCAAGTGATTTTACAATTAGCATTGTATTGGGGCAGAGGCACAAAAAGGTATTTCACACCATCTATTACACTAGTAAAACTTTGATTAAAGATCAAGATAACTACACTACCCCTGAGAAGGAGCTACTAGCTGTTGTGTTTGCCTTTGATATGTTTAGATCTGTGGTCGGTGGGAACGAGAACTGACTGTTTTTTGAATGTTGGTTCGCGTTTGCGTTTGTTTTTGCAAAGTGTCGCGGTAAGCAAGAGTCGCCACCGTCTTTTATTTTATCCAACAAGGGAAAGGACAAAAGCACAGAAAAATTCCTTTTCGAGATGTTTCTCGGGTTCGGGAGGTAGATTATAGAAAGGGAAGGTGTTAGCACACTTTCTATCCGTGGTTATCCACGGGCTCTTAGGTACTTGCTCACTATGTTTTCAAAAGGTTTGCTTTTCTTTGTGTTTGTGGGTTTTGAAAAGAGTTTTGTTTTTGAAGAAAGTGTAAGTGCGAAAAGTTTTTGTTTTGTTTTAAAAGAGAGCAAGTACTTAAGAACCTCTACCTACTCAAAAGGGAATTTAATTGTGCAAATGTACTTTAGACAGTACTATCCTGCTATTGAGGAGTAGGTAGCACCGTCGTTGGAGTTTTCGGGTCAATTCGATTTTAGGGACGTGTGGTCACTAAAGCAACGTTAGGACGCTTTAGGGGTAATCCTAATGTCTTAGATCATTTTTATCGAGGCGACCATTTCGAGGCAACTTATGGTCTTGGGACAAAGGACGACTTCTAAAACATCCTATACTTAATGACCACGTTCGAGGCAACCAAGTGAGGTGTACCCTAATAGTGGCATGTGCAAGTGTGTCAATTTTCAGTTACTTTACTCTTGCATGTCATGGTGAGCTATTGTTGATTTTAAGTTTAAGAGTTAATCTTGTCATGAAATCCTAGTAAGCATACATCTAAGCAGTTTAATATATGTACAGGAATTTAAAGTGCGGGAATTGTAAACCCTACGCTATTACAAGGCTTTCGGGGAGGGGGATTATTTACATGTCCAAAATTGGGGGGAATAAAGCAGTAAAGGGTCTTAGTTAAGCTATTACATCCCAATAGGCAATTATAATAAAATAAACGCGCATAAAACAAGGAAAAGAGACATCTAAGAGATTTCTAAGTAAATAAGTAAATCTTTTTGGTTGTTTTTGATTAAGAAGATATTTGAATTAAATACTCCTAAGTCTAGTTTATTTTAAATTGATAAAATGAAGTTAAAATAATTAATTAATTTGTTTACAAAATTAATTTGAATAAAAACTAACCTAATGTTTTTTTTGTGATTTTTTTATTTTAATGTTAATTAAAAAGATAAAAAGAAGTCTATGAGAATAAAAACAAAAAAAAATAAAGTGCAGGAGGGATCCTTCGATCCAGGGAAAAAATAGTTTCGACCCAGGGAGAGAATGGACTGCTTCGGTCCAGAGAGGGTCCTGGTCCTTCCGATTGGGCCAGACAATAAGGCATGAGTAGCCTTCGATCCAGGGAAGAGGATTGCCCTTCGATCATGGAGGTCATGGCTTTCGATCCAAGGATGAGATGCCTCTTTCGATCTAGCACGCTAATGGGTTCGATCCAGAGAAGGGCTCTCCTTCGATCTGGGATGTTATACCTGCAAAAGTATGTGAGTGAAACAAAAATTCAGGGCCTGGGTATTGAATCCCAGGCCCTTCAATCTTGCACTTGTTGGGGTATCTTCAGGCTAAATCTGCAGCAAATGTTAGCACACGAAAAACGTGACCTGGGTGCCAAACCCAGGCCTTTCGATCCTGTCTAAGATGGAAAATCAAAGGTAACAACAAGTAATAATGCGTTTATACAAATGTAAGGTTGGACAATTTACCCTTTCTTACCTGCAGATTGAGTCTTCGATTTGGGCACTGGCTGGATGGGAGCACTTTCAATCTGGGATTTCTGGGCGCAGGAACTTTCGATCTGGGCACTTCTGGGCGCACGCACTTCCGATCTAGGCACTTCCTGGATGTAGGAACTTTTGATTTGAGGGCTTCTGGGCGTAGGCACCTTCGATCTGGGGGACTTCTTTGACTTGGATAATTCTGGGCAGCGTCTCTCCAATGTTTTGTTCTCCTGCATATTTTTTTTGTGTGTGTATAATTTTCGTTCTATGATTTTCGTGTGATTTTTCGTGTAATTTTCTGTGTTGTAATGTGTCACTGGCCTCCTATTTATAGGAGTGTGGGAATGCACGAAAATGGCAAGGGACAGCCATTAAAATAGGCCTTTAACGCTCTGGACAAAAATCAAACACATTAAATCATTTCCTTTTTTGAAACATTCGTGTCCCTTGAATGAACCTGGACGCTTGGATTTCGAGTGCTTTCAGGCCATGCTCTTCGATTAGTCCTGATTTGCCTCTTTCGAATGGACTCCCTGCGTACCCTTTGAATGGGCCTGGCCCAAATATCAATCGAAGGATTCCAATCGAAATGCTCTGCTAACAGGCCAATCAAAAGGTGTTGTTCATGCCAATCGAAGGACATGGTTGACATGCCTGTCGAAATTGCCTTGACATAATTCCAATCGAATGCTTGTCCATAATGCCAATCGAAATACTCCTTCAGAATGCCAATCGAAGGGTCTTTCAGGATGCCAATCGAAATGCTTGTCCAGAATGTCAATCGAAGTGTCTCTCAGGATGCCAATCGAAAGGTATTTGAAGTACCACTCAAAAATCTTCTTTTTCCTTAGGCAAGAGTTTATGATCAACCAGGCAGGGGGAAGACTTTGGAAAATATGAGAGGGCAAATTTTGGGGTGCAACAGTTGCCCCTATTCAATTTTCTTAAACCTGAGGATATAGATTGGCATTCTAGCCTTTCGCGATCCGAAGGTGGAAGATAATTGAACACTAGAGTGCCCAAAAATTTGCACTCGCATGGTGTAGTATCAGCATTGTGACGTCGGGAATGGGCTTACAAATGCCATTTGGAGATGGTTGGTAGGAGGATGGGCTTATAGATGCCATCTGCAGGAGAGGTAATGGATAGTCATTGGAGATGGGCTTAAAGATGCCATCCAGGGGCGATTGTTGGACTGTATTTGAATGAGTGACAGAATTACATCCGAATTTGGATCGTATCTGGACTGTTATTTGAAGGTCTCTGATTTCCTGTCATTAACTGGGAGAAATAAATCTAACCAGAGGAGGTCTTTTTTGATAATGATGTGTGATGAAGGAATCTGAGACGATTGCTACAACAGTGGGATGATGAAGGAATCTTGGACGATTACTACCTTAGCAGGATGATGAAGGAATCTTGGATGACTTCTACCTCAGCAGGATGATGAAGGAATCTTGGACGATTACTACCTCAACGGAATGGTGAAGGAATCTTGGACGATTACTACCTCAACGGGATGGTGAAGGAATCTTTGACGATTACTACCTCAACGGGATGATGAAGGAATCTTGGATGACTTCTACCTCAGCAGGATGATGAAGGAATCTTGGACGATTACTACCTCAGCAGGATGATGAAGGAATCTTGGATGACTTCTACCTCAGCAGGATGATGAAGGAATCTTGGACGATTACTACCTCAGCATGATGGTGAAGGAATCTTGGATGACTTCTACCTCAGTAGGATGATGAAGGAATCTTTGATGATTACTACCTCAACGGGATGATGAAGGAATCTTGGATGACTTCTACCTCAATAGGATGATGAAGGAATCTTGGACGATTACTACCTCAGTAGGATGATGAAGGAATCTTGGATGACTTCTACCTCGCCAGGATGATGAAGGAATCTTGGACGATTACTACCTCAGCAGGATGGTGAAGGAATCTTGGACGATTACTACCTCAGCAGGAGGGTGAAGGAATCTTGGATGACTTCTACCTCAGTAGGATGATGAAGGAATCTTGGACGATTACTACCTCAACGGGATGGTGAAGGAATCTTGGACGATTACTACCTCAACGGGATGGTGAAGGAATCTTTGACGATTACTACCTCAGCAGGATGATGAAGGAATCTTGGATGATTACTACCTCAGCAGGATGATGAAGGAATCTTGGATGACTTCTACCTCAGCAGGATGATGAAGGAATCTTGGACGATTACTACCTCAACGGGATGGTGAAGGAATCTTGGACGATTACTACCTCAACGGGATGGTGAAGGAATCTTTGACGATTACTACCTCAACGGGATGATGAAGGAATCTTGGATGATTACTACCTCAACGGGATGGTGAAGGAATCTTGGACGATTACTACCTCAGCAGGATGATGAAGGAATCTTGTATGACTTCTACCTCAGCAGGATGATGAATGAATCTTGGACGATTACTACCTCAACGGGATGGTGAAGGAATCTTGGACGATTACTACCTCAACGGGATGGTGAAGGAATCTTTAACGATTACTACCTCTACGGGATGATGAAGGAATCTTTGATGACTTCTACCTAAGAAGGATGATGAAGGAATCTTGGACGATTACTACCTCAGCAGGATGATGAAGGAATCTTGGATGACTTCTACCTCAGCAGGATGATGAAGGAATCTTGGACGATTACTACCTCAGCAGGATGGTGATGGAATCTTGGATGACTTCTACCTCAGCAGGATGATGAAGGAATCTTTGACGATTACTACCTCAACGGGATGATGAAGGAATCTTGGATGACTTCTACCTCAACAGGATGATGAAGGAATCTTGGACGATTACTACCTCAGCAGGATGATGAAGGAATCTTGGATGACTTCTACCTCAGCAGGATGATGAAGGAATCTTGGACGATTACTACCTCAGCAGGATGATGAAGGAATCTTGGACGATTACTACCTCAGCAGGATGGTGAAGGAATCTTGGATGACTTCTACCTCAGCAGGATGATGAAGGAATCTTGGACGATTACTACCTCAACGGGATGGTGAAGGAATCTTGGACGATTACTACCTCAACTGGATGGTGAAGGAATCTTTGACGATTACTACCTCAGCAGGATGATGAAGGAATCTTGGACGATTACTACCTCAGCAGGATGGTGAAGGAATCTTGGATGACTTCTACCTCAGCAAGATGATGAAGGAATCTTGGACGATTACTACCTCAGCGGGATGGTGAAGGAATCTTGGATGACTTCTACCTCAGTAGGATGATGATGGAATCTTTGACGATTACTACCTCAACGGGATGGTGAAGGAATCTTGGATGATTACTACCTCAACGGGATGGTGAAGGAATCTTTGATGACTGCTACTCCAAAAGGTAATGACTTTTATCTGTTGATCGATCTTTCCTGAAAAGGTAAAGAGTTAGTTGTATGCAATGTAATGATGTTCTCAAAATAAATGAGATTTATGTTATATGCATTTTGTATGCACATGTTATGAATGTTGTTGAAATGTAATTTTGTCTTGGAGAATAAATTCTTGACAAGCGTTGGGGAGTTATTAAATCCCGGACTGCTGTTGAAGAGTAGGTATGTCTTCAAACTTTGCTTAGAATGTTTCCACTGAGGATCCTTGTTTTGTTGAGGAGAACTCCATTGGGGAAAGTTGTGAACTCTGTGGACAGTATTGATTCGTTCTTGGGGAACAAGTTCAGGAGTCTCGGTTGTCCGTTGCTCTACTGGGGAGTCAAAGTTAAACTGACATCTGGTCGGGTCCAGGTTTCACAGTAACTTGCTGGGGATTGCAGAGTAGTCTACTGGGGAAGAGGAGTTGTGGTCCTTTGATTTGTAGTAGTCGGAGAGGCAAACTTAAGCTGGGGAATCCTGGTGTTGTTGGGGAAATAAACCCTGTCGTCAGTCTGCTAGAGAAGTGACCTCTTCGTTGGGGGAAGTCCTCGAGGATTCTTGAGGTGGATTCAGTTGGGGAAAGGTTTTCATAGATTAAACCCTTGCTGGGAGTCATCCTATGAGAAGGATCTGTGGAGATTTGTCATTGCCCCTAGCAGCAGGTGTTTGTGGCACTTCCTGGAAATGTTTGACTGTATGTAACCCTTCATTGAGATTGATGTTCAATGCCCCAAGTGACGGAGATGGAGATTTGCCCCTGGTTACTATGCACTTCTTTGAGAGATGTCCTGGAATCTTAATTGGACTGCCCCAGGTGATGGACAATGATCATGCCACGCCCCTTGATTGGAAGTGTCATCCTTTTTGAAGTGATTTTGTTCACTGAGAGGGTTTTCGTTCATCAGATATTCGTTGTGTGAATTTCTCCGCTGTCAAACAAATAGCCAAATGCAAACAGTGATATTCAAATAATGCAAAGTTTATGCTTGTCTCGAAGTTTTGAAAAGTGTGTTTTTTAGCAGAAAACTTTTTTTTATAAGACAAATTCAACGCAAGATTTAGGGCAAAGCCTTACAGGAGTCAGGATACCTTTTGTAACAGTATGCTTTCGAACTAACCCATGCTTCAGTTAGGACTTTTGAAGGGTTGTAACGTGGCTTGGTTCACGGTTTAAGAAACAAAGGATAAAGGCTCAAAGTATATTTGTACCCACCCGCTCTTCGTGATGTTCTTCAATCCTAAACTCAGTTAATTGTGCATTTGGACTCCAAATGAGTCTGGAACGACGTTTTTGGTGATGGTTCACACAAGTTGAATTTGTTGGAAGGCAGTCATTTTTGCAACATTTTTTCATGTTATTGAGGATTTTTAGCGACCTCGTTCTTTTGATTTGTTATCCCTAACTTTTGCCTGACTGTTCTTGTTTTTGAGATTACAGTCAGCGGGATGCCCCAACTTTCTTAAGCCTCCTTTATAGATTTTGGCTCAGTGGGCTTTTCTCTTTTGAGAGATTGACTGCCTATGAGATAAGGAACCACCACTATATTTTGATTCCAGAGGAATGCTTTTGATGTCGTTCGTTGTATTATGAACTGAGAGTTTTGCGACTTCAATGCACATCTTTTGAATTAAGTGAGAGACTACCCTGCCCCAGGTTTAAATCAAAGGTTTCAATTTGTTTAAAAACATAAAACTCCTACTTCGTTGGCTCGAAGGGGTTGACTAGGGATTATCTTCCTTATAACTCCAGTGTTTAGGATTTGAAAGAAATGCGTGTACATCGTCAGCAAGGTCTGTCCAAAAGCATACTATATGAGATTATGGCATTGTTTCATCATCCTCCCTCTAAAGGCTTGTAACTTTTTAGCAAGAGTTGAATGTCATAAAGAGAGTAAAAAGCATAGTTTAAATATAATGAAAATGATTGGATCAAATAAAGACAAACATATGTGATGCATTAATGAAACAAAGTTTGGCATTAATGGATAATTGTTTGAATAACAAAGAGATTACAACTTGAAAATTCAAATGAACAAAAATCTTCTCGTCTCAGTACTTGTAACTTCAAATGGTGAACCTTGGAGGTATGGTAGAAGAACTCAGCCTGGCCATCTTGTGTGAATTCCAATGCTCCCTCATCAATCAGGTCTTGAATTTTGTTCTTCAAAGTCCGACAGTCGTCGGTGTCATATGCAGGACTGTCAGAATGGTATGCACACCTTGCATCAGGATTGTACCTTGGGGAGGTTGTGTTGGTATTCTTAGGAGGGTCCCTTAATGTCACCAGATTCAATCTTAACAAGTGTTGTAAAGCTTGAGACAGCAGCATGTTGAGCTTGGTAAATTGCCTCCGGTCAACCCGTTGCTTTTGGTGAGGTTGATGCTGGACTTGTGACCCTGAAGCAAGCTGAGGAGCTTTTCCCTTGTCTTCTTTCCCCAAAGGTGGTTGAATGATGACTTGATCTTCAACCCTAGTTGTTTGCCCCACTCAGTTATTTTGAAGCAGCTTGTTGACGAGGACCCTGAGCTCTTCTTGTCTTTGAGCTAAGTCTTGAATGAGAGCCATCTGGCCCACCCGCTGTCCCATCACCTGGATCTTCATTGTTGCCAACTCAATTTGTAGCCCTTCCAACTGATCATTCCTGATGCCTCCTGGATTCCTTAGGACCAAGCCCCTTGTGAGGAGAGCTTTTATTTCTTCTTGCCCATGGGATAGGTTCAAGAACATTTCTTGAAGTTGGGCATTTTGAGCCCGGAGATCTTGGTTGTTTGGTTGGAAAGCCATTGCTGCAATAAACAACGAGAACATGAGAGACCTGTATTGGAAGACCTGTTATGATATGTATGATATATGTATGTAATGTTTTCAAGGATCTCGCGGGTTAAACAAGAAACTGTTAGAATCTGAATCTGGTAGTTTTGATTGAAGGAACTTCATGTTGCCGAGAGTCCTTCTTCAAGAGTCAAGCTCACCATATCGAGTGGGTCATAGCCCCTAACTCAAGTTATCGTGCTTGGATTTCTAGATGGTATTGGCTAAAGGAAAATAAATCCCCTTTGCCCCTTGCTAGACTTTTGATTTACCAAAACCTGCACCACAGACCCTTGAGATCCTTGAAATGGTTAAGGAAATGTTAAGGTATGATGTTATGATGTATATGCTATGCGTTCAAGCAAAAAGTGAGGTGATGTAAGTGAGCCCTGCAATAAATCCAATTTGTTGGATAAGGACTGTAAACAAAACCTGCAAGGAACCCCTGTTGTCAGATAACAAGTAGTTCAAGTTTGAAGGAACACAAGTCACACATATAGCCTTAAGTTTAGGCTGGCGTGGAGTTTAGGCATTACCCTCTTTCAGTTTAGTTGGTTTAAACCTGTCCTAAAAAAAATAGTAATCGGGTTCTAGAGGATCTCAATATCACTGACTACCCTCAATCGGTCATAATTCCAGCTTAGCAACCTTTTCTTGCGGCCGGAACCATCGCGAGAGTTTAGTCTCAATGAGTGTAGCATACTGCTACTGTTCTATGGCCAAGTTGGTCAATTTAAGGTTCTAAGGTCAGTTGGTGCTTAATTACTCCTTAAAAGACCCATATTCTCCTCGTTTCAACACAAGGGATGTCGGTACAGACGAAGGTGCCACACCAATGTAGCTACTGCTTCATCCGTGTCGGTCTACGCCGGACAGATCCCTCACAGTTTACTGCTACTTACCTAAAAAGGGTACCCCAGATCCGGGTTAGGATCTATAGAACTCCAATACAAGCCCACAAAATTAAAAGCATACAAAGCAATACAATTGAAAACACAAGTGATATAATCCTAAGGTACACCTCACTTATTTAAACGTCCCCAGCAGAGTCGCCAGTTCTGTGGTCGGTGGGAAAGAGAACTGACTGTTTTTTGAATGCTGGTTCGCTTTTGCGTTTGTTTTTGCAAAGTGTCGCAATAAGCAAGAGTCGCCACCGTATTTTATTTTATCCAACAAGGGAAAGGACAAAAGCACAGAAAAATTCCTTTTCGAGATGTTTCTCGGGTTCAGGAGGTAGATTATAGAAAGGGAAGGTGTTAGCACCTTTTCTATCCGTGGTTATCCACGGTCTCTTAGGTACTTGCTCACTATGTTTTCAAAAGGTTTGCTTTTCTTTGTGTTTGTGGGTTTTGAAAAGAGTTTTGTTTTTGAAGAAAGTGTAAGTGCGAAAAGTTTTTGTTTTGTTTTAAAAGAGAGCAAGTACTTAAGAACCTCTACCTACTCAAAAGGGAATTTAATTGTGCAAATGTCCTTTAGACAGTACTATCCAGCTATTGAGGAGTAGGTAGCACCATCGTTGGAGTTTCCGGGTCAATTCGATTTTAGGGACGTGTGGTCACTAAAGCAACGTTAGGATGCTTTAATGGTAATCCTAATGTCTTAGATCATTTTTATCGAGGCGACCATTTCGAGGCAACTTATGATCTTGGGACAAAGGACGACCTTTAAAACATCCTATACTTAATGACCATGTTCGAGGCAACAAAGTGAGGTGTACCCTAAGAGTGGCATGTGCAAGTGTGTCAATTTTCAGTTACTTTACTCTTGCATGTCATGGTGAGCTATTATTGATTTTAAGTTTAAGAGTTAATCTTGTCATGCAATCCTAGTAAGCATACATCTAAGCAGTTTAATATATGTACAGGAATTTAAAGTGCGGGAATTGTAAACCCTACGCTATTACAAGGCTTTCGGGGAGGGGGATTATTTACATGTCCAAAATTGGGGGGAATAAAGCAGTAAAGGGTCTTAGTTAAGCTATTAAATCCCAATAGGCAATTACAATAAAATAAACGCGCGTAAAATAAGGAAAAGAGACGTCTAAGATATTTCTAAGTAAATAAGTAAATCTTTTTGGTTGTTTTTGATTAAGAAGATATTTGAATTAAATACTCCTAAGTCTAGTTTATTTTAAATTGATAAAATGAAGTTAAAATAATTAATTAATTTGTTTACAAAATTAATCTGAATAAAAACTAACCTAATGTTTTTTTGTGATTTTTTTTATTTTAATGTTAATTAAAAAGATAAAAAGAAGTCTATGAGAATAAAAACAAAAAAAAAAAAATAAAGTGCAAGAGGGATCCTTCTATCCAGGGAAAAAAGGAGTTTCGACCCAGGGAGGGAATGGACTGCTTCGGTCCAGAGAGGGTCCTGGTCCTTTCGATTAGGCCAGACAGTAAGGCGTGAGTAGCCTTCGATCCAGGGATTAGGATTACCCTTCGATCATGGAGGTCATGGATTTCGATCCAGGGATGAGATGCCTCTTTCGATCCAGCACGCTAATGGGTTCGATCCAGAGAAGGGCTCTCCTTCGATCTGGGATGTTATACCTGCAAAAGTATGTGAGCGAAACAAAAATGTAGGGCCTGGGTATTGAATCTCAGGCCCTCCGATCCTGCACTTGTTGGGGTCTCTTCAGGCTAAATCTGCAGCAAATGTTAGGACACGAAAAATGTGACCTGGGTGCCAAACCCAGGCCTTTCGATCCTGTCTAAGATGGAAAATCAAAGGTAACAACAAGTAATAATGCGTTTATGCAAATGTAAGGTTGGACAATTTACCCTTTCTTACCTGCAGATTGAGTCTTCGATTTGGGCACTGGCTGGATGGGAGCACTTTCAATTTGGGATTTCTGGGCGCAGGCACTTTCAATCTGGGCACTTCTGGGCGCAGGCACTTCCCATCTGGGCACTTCCTGGATGTAGGCACTTTTGATTTGAGGGCTTCTGGGCGTAGGCACCTTCGATCTGAGGGACTGCTTTGGCTTGGAAAATTCTGGGCAGCGTCTCTCCAATGTTTTGTTCTCCTGCAAATTTTTTTTGTGTCTGTATAATTTTTGTTCTATGATTTTCGTGTAATTTTCTGTGTGTTGTAATGTGTCACTGGCCTCCTATTTATAGGAGTGTGGGAGTGCACGAAAATGGCAATGGACAACCATTAAAATAGGCCTTTAACGCTCTGGACAAAAATCAAACACATTAAATCATTTCCTTTTTTGAAACATTCGTGTCCCTTGAATGAACCTGGACGCTTGGATTTCGAGTGCTTTCAGGCCATGCTCTTCGATTAGTCCTGATTTGCCTCTTTCGAATGGACTCCCTGCGTACCCTTCGAATGGGCCTGGCCCAAATATCAATCGAAGGATTCCAATCGAAATGCTCTGCTAACAGGCCAATCAAAAGGTGTTGTTCATGCCAATCGAAGGACATGGTTGACATGCTTGTCGAAATTGCCTTGACATAATTCCAATCGAATGCTTGTCCATAATGCCAATCGAAATACTCCTTCAGAATGCCAATCGAAGGGTCTTTCAGGATGCCAATCGAAATGCTTGTCCAGAATGTCAATCGAAGTGTCTCTCAGGATGCCAATCGAAAGGTATTTGAAGTACCACTCAAAAATCTTCTTTTTCCTTAGGCAAGAATTTGTGATCAACAAGGAAGGGGGAAGACTTTGGAAAACATGAGAGGGCAAATTTTGGGGTGCAACAAGATCCTACTTGATCGATACCAAAGTTATTGTGTACACTGATCATACTACAATTCAATACATAATTACTAAAAAAGATGCCAAGCGGGGGCTTATTAGATGGGTACTTTTGTTGCAAGAGTTTGATCTGGAGATCGGAGATAAGAAAGGATTTGAGAACTTGGTAGTTGATCATCTTTCAAGGCTGCCTGGGGAGTTACAATAGAAGAATGATGGAGAGATTCAAGAGACTTTTCTTGATGAGAAGCTGTTAATGATAAATGTCAGCATGACTCCATGGTACGCTGACATTGTTAATTACCTGGTCAGCAAATTTGTGCCACCTGAGTTCAATTCCCAACAAAGGAAAAGGTTCTTCCACATGACTAGAAGATATTTCTTGGAAGAACCATTCCTTTGCAAGAAGTGTATTGATCAATTATTGTGAAGATGTATGGATCATCCAGAGGCAAGACAGATCATGTATGCCTGTCATGAAGAACCATATGGAGGACATTTTGGAGGCTCTAGGAATATAGCCAAAGTCCTACAATCAGGTTATTTATGGACTACTTTTTTTAAGGATGCTCATAATTTTGTGAGGAAATATGATAGATGCCAGAGGGTTGGAAACATATCCTTGAGGAAAGAAATGCCTCTCACAAACATTTTAGAAATTGAAATTTTTTATGTATGGGCCATTGACTTCATAGGACCGTTTCCTCAATTTTTTGGTAACTTGTATATATTGGTAGTTGTGGACTATGTTTCAAAGTTTGTAGAGGCAGTGGAAACTCCCACTAATGATGCAAGGGTAGTGACCAAATTTTTAGTGAAAATTAGTTTGTCTAGACATGGCACTCCCGAAGTCATTATTATTAATGGAGGGACTCATTTTTGCAATAAGATCTTTGAGAATCTAATGGAAAAGTATGGAGTTAAGCACAAAGTTTCCATGACCTACCACCCTCAATGCAGTGGGCAAGTTGAAATTTCGAATAAGAAAATAAAGAGGATTTTAGAAAAGGTTGTTAAACCTTCTAGAAAAGATTAGTCTAAGCATTTGGATGATTCCTTGTGGAAATATAGAACAACTTTTAAGACTCCCTTAGGCATGTCTCGATAAAGACTTATCTATGGTAAGGCATGTCACTTGCCCGTTGAGTTAGAGCATAAAGCTTTTTGGGAAGCCAGGATCCTGAATATTGATTAATCTAAGGCTGGCCAAGCTAGAATACTTCAACTAAATGAGCTTGAGAAGCATAGGCTATTATCTTATGAAAATGATGAGTTGTATAAAGAAAATGCCAAGAAATGGCATGACAGGAAGTGCTTGAAGAGGGAATTAAGTGAAGGATAATTTGTTCTTTTGTTTAACTCTAGGTTAAAGATTTTCCTTGGAAAACTTAAATCAAGTTGGTAAGATCCCTTTAAACTAATAAATATTTATCCTCATAGGGCAGTAGATTTATTGAATGAAAGAACATGCGAAACTTTCAAAGTGAATGGCCATAGGGTGAAAGTGCATCATGGTGAATCTTAAACAACACAAGGGTCACTATGAATCTGATTGAATCTATCTGAACTTTTTTGAAGCCAGGCTAGAAAACTATAAAATAGCGCTACTGGGAGGCAGCCAAGCTTAACTTTTATGTTTTAGTTATTATTTTGTTTAGATGATGTTATTGATGCAATAAAATAGGGAAAAGACACTGATGAGTTTTTCCGTAACTAATAAATTTGGGGTAGTCTTGCACAAGAAAGGAGAAAAATATGTGATGCTAAGTCCCTTGGATATAGCATGAGAGAGGTAAAGTTCATAGAACATGTGTGGATGTGAAAAAGCAAGTGGAGAGACAAATCCTCACGTGAGCGTGGCACTATTCAGCCGCCAGCGTGTCGTCACAAAGGGACAGTACCCTAGACTGTCCAAACCTCCTCACTTGTTAAAAATTCAAGTTTCTCCAATTTTTTGTATTACATTAAAATTTCTCAAACTCCTCAACTACTCAACAGCCACTCACATTATAACTACCCATCATCACATTCTTTCTCTCAAACCGTTCCTTTACCATCTTCCTTAAACTTCCAAAAATCTTTGTCTCTCTCATAACCCTTTTGCACACTAAAAAGATCTTACCTATCTCAAGCCCTAAAACAATGAAACCAACATACTCCCTAGGAAGAATGAAAATCATTGCCCTTAATAATGCTACACCTGCAATGAAGATTTTGGATGATGAGGGAAGTGACGGCGAATTATTCATCAATGTTGATGCAAAGCGAAGATTCACTAGTTCCATCTCTAGTAAGGGAATGCATTATGAACGAGGTTTTACTTTGGATAGAGAAGATTGTAACCTAGGTCTCCCTGGAAGCATTGGTTCTCTCATCAAGCTCAAAAAATGGATCAAGTTATGTCAGCAACCCGCACCTTACAACATGCAGTTAGTGAAGGAGTTTTACTCCAATCTGTCAACCAATAATAGGAAAAACGAAGTCATGGTAAGGGGGAAATGTGTCCTACTCTGAAGATACCATCAAAATGAAGTATGGGTTGAAAAGCCCTAATGAGAAATACCAAGAGATTATATACAGGGATGATGAAGATGAGTATGAGGCCTACATGCAATCCTTGTGCAACCCAGGTACCACATGGGTAGAGTTGGCTGGAGAAAAGACAGTAAAGATGATGGATTTGAAACCAGAGGAAAATCCTGGTATTAGTTCATTAAGAATTATGTGAAGCCAACAACTCACAACGAATATCTCAACAAAGCAAGGTTTTCCTTGCTACATTGTATTACTGTTCGGGAGGATGTAAATGTGGGGAATATTGTGGTTCAAGAGATTCAGTAATGTGATAAAAAGAATGATGGAATGTTATATTTCCCTTTCCTAATTACCACTTTGTGTGTTAAACATGGGTTGCACAACAAAGAAACTGATGAATTGTGTAGTCCTATAGCTACCTTTGATAAAAAATAGCCTGCAAATGTTAATGAAACCAAGAGGAAGAAAAAGGTTAGAGGTAGGGCATTGCTCAGTAAAAGGAGATATGGACGTTGAAGGCGGCAACTTAACCTGGAAAGTGGTGTTGTAGATGCAGAAGGATCAGATAAAGATTTTTCATGTTTCAAAAATAAAAGTATGAGTGGGAATTGAATGTTAACCAATTGGTGGACAATGAATAGCCAACTCCAATGTTCACTAATCATATATTGGGGATGTTGGAGGAAGAAGAAAATGTGAACAAAGAGGAAGAGGAAAAGAGTAATTATAAGAATAAATCCAAAAAAAGTTGTAAGGACTGAACCTGTGAAGGATCCTAGTGTGTCTACTTCAGGCATACTGAAGGACTTATCTCCAGAGAAACCAAAGAGGAAGACAAAGAAAAAATTAATAGTAATGGGCAGAGTGAAGAAGAAAATAGAGGAATATGTGCCGGTAACAAAAGAAATTGTTGAAGAAAATGAGAATGATAATGAGACACTTGAAAATATGTTGACACAAGTGACGAAGGATAAAAAGGAAATGAGAGCAGAAGTGCCTAAAAAGGAGAAATCCCTTAACTTGGTTATTGAAGAGGAATTGAGTAAAGTTTTTAAGAATGTGGTGGATGTTGTTGCTGAAGAGAATGAGAAGGAGAAAAAGGGAGATGTTGATAATGTGGAAATGCAGGAAGAAAAAGGCTTGACTGAGGATGACTCTTCTGAAGAAGAGGGTGAAGAAAATGATAAATCTAAAGATGAGGCAATGGAGGAGAATACATGATCAGAGAAATTTGAGGAGGAAGAAGAAGAGGAGGTGAAGGAAGATGAAGACGGGGATGACTCTTCAGAAACTTCAAAAGAATTATAACTATTTGATGAGTCTCCTTAAGAGACGGATGGTGATGTGACCCTGGTGGTCACAGTTGTACCCCAATTTTCCCCCCTAAGATCCCTCTATCATCTCATGTCAACTCAATCATAACAAGATCATACTATGGTTTGGTTATTATCCTTACCTTTGGGTTTTATCATAGGGAATCACCAAGAACCTTGACTTGTATATTATGATCATCTATGTTTTTTTATGATTAACTTTTAACTCATAAATACAATGAATGTTTGCTCTAATTGATGATGATATAGGTGAAAGCACAACACATTCCATTAAGTGGATTTATAGGTTCATGAGTTTATTTCCATGCCTTCTTTAGCAAAGCTTCATTGAGATTCAAGCTTCATCGTTGAAGATTCTTTGAAGTAATATCATGACAAGATCTACCATGTTTCATCATGCCTCGATTTTTCAAAGAAAATCAAAGGATGCAAGATTTGATTAAAGAAGTTTGAGCTAATTGGACAAGGTCTTGCTTTCTTGTTTACAAGTGCATAATTCCCTCAATTCTTAATATTTGGAGTTGGTTTTTGATGCCATGGTTTCTCATTATCATCGTTAACTACTTCTAGTTACAAGAAAAAAATATTTGTGCATGAAAGTTTTCCAAAATTGAAAGAGGTTTCCAAAGCATTTTATTGCTCTATGAGCTAGGGTTTTGAACTTCTAAGGGCTATATCTTTCTCATCTTTTGGTATTTTTGAGTGATTCAAAGTACATTCTTCTCTTTAAAGGGTTATCAACAAAAATTTATGTCAACTCATGAATTTTCACCAACTTCACCAAGTTATAACTTTCTCGATTTTTGGAGTTTTTAAATGGTTCAAGTTTCAAAATGTCATTAAAGGAATCTACTTCATGCTATATTTTTTGGTCAAGAACAAATTTTAAATGGAAGGCTATGTTTAGATGCAAGACATTATAGGTCATTTTTGAAGAAAAACTTAGAATTTTTCTAAGTATAAAAAGTCATCATCTTTTTCTCAACTTTGACTCATCACAACTTTAAGCTCAAGCATACATTTGATTCAATTTTTTGCTCATTGTGAAGTTTGTGATCTCATCTTTCCAACACATCTAGAATCAAGTTATAAATATTCCTAAATTGTGCACACCATGATTTCAAAGTTGGTACCTTAGAACTGAAGTTTTTCAAACAGTCAAAATGAAATTTCCAAAATTTGACTTCTAATCCCCAAATTTGTGTGTGTTTTCTACTTAAACATGATTAGCATAAACTCGAGGATGATTTAGAGTGTCAAAAAGCATCATTTGAATGAGTTTTTATGCACATGTGATCATAATCTTTTCATGAAAACAGGTGTGCATGATTTCCCTCCAAATTGCATCTTTCACCATTCCTCTTGATTCCATTCACTTCTCCTATAAATACAAACTATATCCCACTCATTTTCGCAAGCTTAGAGAGCCAGAATCACCCTGCCAAACATTCTCTTGAAGCCACTTTTTTGCAACATCGAATTTGGTTTTCCAATTTTCCTCAATCCATTTTCTTTATCAATTCTTCATCCTTGAACTTCAATGAAGCTAACAAAAGAAGAACCAAGCTCTAAGACTCCCTAAATCATGCTAGCTAAGTCAAGTTTTAGAGCTCTGAATTTGAACTTCAATAGGTAGATTCCTTCATCAATTCTCTAAAACTTTGGTACTGTATAAAGCTCTGATCATTCTGATCCTAGTCGCAACATTTGTTTTCAACTGGAAGTGAGTTTTGGCCATGAATTTTAAAATCCCCTTTCAAATCTTTCCTTCCAAATCGACTAAGATACACCTTACATAAATTTTTCGCGAGGGTACTATTGGAATCGTCTTGAAGAGATGAAGTGAATGGTACCGATCTCGAGCTCTAATTTTTCCGTTTCAGAGACCTGTGATTCGCGTGGCTGGAGGTTAAAGATGACCAACGTGTCATCTTTCAACCAATGATATCGTGCAATTTGTTTTTTTAATTCTGATTTTAATAACTGATTCAGTGTTTATTCACTAATGTCCATGATATTCACAGTGTGCCAGATCCCTTGGATCTGATTACTAACGCATTTTAACATTGATCCAATGGTCTACATCTTTTTGGTTTTTATTTTATTTTCTGATTTTATATTTTTTTTTTTTGAAACTTCAAAATTTCATGATAAATTCATTTTTACTTCAAAAAATCTGAAAAAATTCTTAAAAATACTTTTGAGTTTTTTCTTTATGATTATTATTTTTTCACAATTTTATTTTGTTCTTTGATATTTTTTATATTTTCTCACTTTATTTTACTTGTTTTAAATGTTTAAAAATACTTTTCAAAATTTTTAAATTCTGAAAGAAATATGGAAGGATACAATGACCTCTTGACAAATATTGGTGACCTCATTTTATTTTTATTTCTGACTTTACTATTTTTCACACTTTTTGGTTTATTTTGCCTATTTATTTTAACTTTAAAAATATCTTCTGATTTTAAAAAATCACCAAAAAATTTATAAAAATATTTGAGCTCATTTCTAATTTTTCGATTGTCTCATTGAATTTCTCTTGGATGTTTTGAGTATAGTTGCTATTTTCCCCTTCTATTTTCATTTAAAACCATTTAAAAAAAATATTTTTCTTTATTGTTTTTAAATACAATTTTAGTCTTGTATATATTTTGGCTGATCTTGTACTATGATATTTTGATCATGAGCTTCATTAACATCATTGGATCTTGGGTGTTGAGTTTAATTCAACAAAAAGAGATGAATAATTTTAATGATAGCTTGATTAAATTTTTGGTTCAAATGTGGTTTAATTCTTATCCCCTCCCTCTTCATCTAATCCCCTTCTTACTTGTACTACATGTTGTGGAGCACGATTTACATATCCTTTCTCTAAACATATAATACATAGATTGCTATTGACTGGCCTCAAAATATGTGCGACTTCTATATAAATCCACTTACGATTGCTTAACATAGCGCTAAATTTTGTCCCGATTCGAGAAATGATCATCTATGGCCCAAACCCATGCTTGCAAGCCTAAGTATGTTAACTTGAAACCTTTGATCCAATAATCTTGAGATTCATTGTTATGAGGCTTTGGTCTTATCAATCCTCTAATGAATCTTTATAAGCTTTGGTCAAAGTGAATCACTTAAACATCATTGATCCTTTATTGTTGCCTTGAGATTATGAAAATGAATGATATATTTGACAAAAAGCAAATGAAATGTGTTGTTGAGAGAATTTCATTTTATCAATCCTCTAATGAGTTTCAAATGCAAGTTTCAAGATGGTCATTCAACTAACCTCTAATTCATTAATATTTGACATTTATCTTATGCCTTTATTTTGTGCTTTTATTTTAAGCCTTTACTTTATGCACCATTTTATTTTAGCATTTACATTTCATTCTATTTTCATATTTTCTCACTAGAACATTTAATTTTATGTCATTTTTATTTTTCTCACTTGAGCTTCTCATTTATTTTTGAAGATACATAATAATCAACTTGAACCATACAAAACTTTAATGTTACTTGGACTATTTGGTTACTATCCTTGGCATTATGGAGTTAAGGACTTCATGTACTTAGGATTGAAGACCTTGACCTACCTTGAGACCTTGTGACTTTCATTGATATTTTGTCTATAGTTCTTGGAGTGTATCCCAAGACATTAGGTTGTTTGTTTTCTTTATGTGCAGGTTATTCTAATATATGCTCTGTTTGTGATTGGGAATTCATCTGTATTCAACTGTTACTCTTCCCAATTAATGTGAAGACTTAATGCACTTGAAGTTTTATTCTTAATAGGTTATATTTTCCTTTCTTGTTTGGTTTCAATCCAAAAAATAGGAAATCTATATTGACTTATTATGTCAAGTGTTGGCTTCTTGTTGGTTAGACAGTTCTTTTCCCTAGCTTTTACCCTTATGCTTTAGGATAGCCTCTTCATCTCCTCCCATCTTCTTTAATTTCAAAAATCTCCTCCCTCCATTGAAAAGTATTCTTGTTTTTAAACTTGAACCACTTTCACAATGAACTTGGATATAGGTCCATGCCCTTTTCAAAATATTTTCTCAACCAAACTTTAACCAACTTAACAATACTTTAACATTTTTGTGAGAAGACTAAAAGTCAATAAATCTCATTCAAATCATTTTGCCACTTTGGCTTCTTACTTTATAACGTTTCTCAAAAGATCATACTCTTGGAAATACTTGTAGTGATGCAATATACTATACTTCTACAATATGTAGTGAAGTGAGATAATTTCCACTGGAGTGTTGAGCGAGGCTTTACTGATTTTAAAATCTAAGCTCTATCCTCCACTTTGAGATGACACAAATTCTCCTTTCTCATAACTGTGGGTAGTAAGTATGTCCTTCCACTCAGATAATACAATGATGTCTTGTCTCTTAAAACTAACGAACACACTTGTGTTTTAATATTTTTAAAGGTGAACTACGAGTACCCTGATCCCCTATTGCACGGAAGATGGTACGCAGGCACTAAAGGTTCGCAATCGCGACGGGTGCAAAAAATCATAAAAGATACTTCTTTTCTCATCCCCACAATCTATTTTTATACAACATTTATAGCCAAAATACACAAATTTTCAAAGAGGTTCCTGCGGAGTACCGTAGAATTTTAAGGTGCTAATACCTTCCCTTTGTATAACCAACACCTGAACTTAGATTATCTCCCCCTCTTTTTTGGTTAATCTCTCTTTTCCCATTCATTTGGAAATAATAAAGCGCGGTGGATATTTTTATTTGATCTGTGCGAGTCGAGTCAATCCAATGGCTTATTCTCAACATTTCTACAGCTACAGAAAAAATGGCGACTTCACTGGGGAAAGATTGACCTATTGTCGGTCCATCCCTAAGTTGGTCGAGCCTATATTTGTTTATATTTGTGTGTGTTTTTATTTTTTGTATATTATGTGTTGTATATATGTTTGTCTGGATTTTTCCTGGTTTTCAGGGTGCTTGGTGATTTCTCATAAGTCGTATACCCGGACTTGGGAAAACTTAACATACGAGGGGCGATATGGTCATGTTAACTTTGAGGGAGTAATCCCAAAAAAGGAGGCATGAGATCCCCCACTCAGTGGAGGTCCCTTTGATTATAATGTCGTTTACCAAGTAATTGGGAAGATGTGCTGCTTTCAACCTGGGAGCCTACTAAAACTGAGGACCTGTTGGCTCCTAAATTTGACACCCATGTTTATTATCATATAGACCATTAATTATGAGTCAGAAGAGTTTCCTACATAAGAAGGCTTCGACCAACTGATCATGTCGAAGGATCATTAAAGAATGACAAGATACTTAGAGAAATTCCTTTAAGTTGGAATCTTGTTGTCTTCGACGTCGAAGGAACCTCACGACAAAGGTCCCTGATGCCCAAGGTCGAAAGGTTTGAGATTTGAATTGTTGGAGGGAAAACGGTTCCCAGGAGTTACCAAGTGCAACGTGTCAAGAACATAGGCGTCGAAGGTTGTGAGCGTGCCATGCGGCGTCATCTCGAAGCGATGTAACTGCCCAACGGTTACTTAGGATTTTTCTTAGTATAAATACTAAGTTTTTATGTAGTTATTAGTGTGTTCATCATTTTATACAAGTCACTCATTTAGATTCAAGTACCCAGCGCGAGAGAAAGAATCATTGAGAATGTATGTGTGAAACACCATTTTAATTTATCAAAATCTTTTATATTCAAGCAATTTACCGTTGTTCATTTATTTACCTCCGTCGAAGCCTTTTATTTAACAATTCCTTAACGCTTTTATTTATTCTATCAAGCTTTTCTCCATGCAATTTACTTAAAGTATCTTTACTTTACTGGCATTAATCACCATTAGGATTAGTCAAACTCCAAAAATCAACCTTGTCTTAGGATCAATCTGATCGATCCTGCGAGTCACCAAATAAGTAACCTTTTGGAAGATCAGCGGATGTTTATCAATTTTCAGGGTAAACAAATTGGCACACCTGGTGGGACCTTGTGTTGATTTTCTCACGATTAACCGTTTTATATAAAATATCCTCCTTTTTCGAGAGTATTGCATGTTATTGAGAAGTGGTAGAATATACACCAACGAAACCAATACTAGGAGAAGAAGTGAAGAAATGGAGAATCCTCCAAACAACGGAGAAATCCCACAGACAAACATGGGAGAAACGGTTATCCCAACCGTAAGTGAAGTGGTAACCGTTGGTTCAACGCCAGCAGTAACAGTTACAGAAACGGGGCCATTACCTCCATTTACAGGCCCCAGAATGCCTTTGGGAACTCCCCCACCAAGGGGAAACCAAGGAACTAGGCCATATGTTCCCCCAGGCTTTTCGACTGTCGGTTTAAATCGAGAACTACTCTATGGCATGCCAACTTCTGAATTGGCTAGCCTGACGAATGCTACGTCCACTTTTTCAGATCCTTTAGTGAGCGCCTCTTCGCCACTCCAAGGCTCTGGGGTTTGTATGGCGAACAGGGGTAGAACCCAACTCTTAGGAGGAACGTGCCAAGTAATGCATGGCCTTACGAATGCCTCGACAGCAGTCTTGAGGCAGCAAATGGACGAAAGCAACCACGACATGGTTAAAATGTTGGCGCAAACTTTAAGTATAGTGCTAAATCCTCTAATACAGAATACCACCCAGTCGAATCAGCAAATGACAGTGCAAATGTCGCGTCTGGCTGACTTTTTTGGGGTACCCCAACCTATTCGACAGCCTCAAAGGGCACAAATAAGGGGGAACCAAGGCATACTTCTAGAGGAAGAAACCACTATCAACCAAGTCCAGCAGCCTGTCGAAGAGAACCTTAGGGTACAAATGGAACAACCTGGGGTTGAAGAGCCTAGTGTTATATCCCCGAAAATAAGGATGGTTAATAAAAACCAAAACGCTGACGAAGTAGTTCAGCAGATCCAATACCAGAATATTGGTTTGGAGAATAACTTGACAGCCATGATTGAAAGAATCATGATGCAAAATGGGATGAATATGGGCTTCCGTAGGCCCAACTTCACATCCCCGCTGTCGAAATATGTGTTACAAATGGACTTGCCTCCTAGATGCAAAGTCCCTAAGTTCACTAAGTTTTCAGGGGACACCAGAGAATCCACTATTGAACATGTGGCAAGATATTTAATTGAAGAAGGAGAAATTTCAAACAATGAGAACCTAAGGATTAAGTATTTCCCAAGTTCCCTAACCAAGAATGCGTTTACTTGGTTCACAACTCTCCCCCCCAATTCGATCCACCATTGGACCCAGTTGGAGAGATTATTCCATGAGCAATTCTACATGGGACAAACCAAGATAAGCCTGAAATAGCTGGCCAGTGTAAAGAGGAGATTCACTGAGCCTATAGACGAATACCTAAATAGGTTTAGATTTCTCAAGGCAAGATGCGTTACGCAAGTGCCAGAACATGAGTTAGTCGAAATAGCCGCAAGAGGTCTAGATTACTCCATTAGGAAGAAATTAGACACTCAGTACCCGAGGGACATGGCCCAATTGGCCGATAGGGTTCGACAGGTAGAACGCCTTAAAGCTGAAAAAGCCAGGGCGACGAAAACTCATAAAAGAGAAAGGATAGCATATGTCGAAATGGACGATGAAGATCCAGAAACGTTCGACGAACCTATAACCGTCGAAGAAAGTGAGGTCGATTTAGCTGAGTTAAAACAAGGGCCACCATACTCTTGCAAACTACTAGTCCCCTCAAGTGGAAAAAACCCCACTGGTTCTGAAAAGGCCAATGATAGGTTCCCTAAAAAGACTTACAGTTTTGATATTACGAAATGTGATGAAATTTTTGATTTACTTGTAAAAGATGGCCAAATGATAATACCCCCAGGGGTAAAAGTGCCTCCTCTTGATCAAAGAAAGAAAAGAGGCTATTGTAAATATCATAACTTTTTGGGCCATAAAACATCTCAATGTTTTCTTTTCAGGGATCTCGTGAAGAATGCTATCGAAGAAGGGAGGCTGAAGTTCACTGATAAGGCCCCCGTGAATGTGGATTCGAGCCCTTTGCAGGCGGAATCCCACTATGCTGAACCTTCAGAGGTGAATATGATCGAAGCTTCCAGGAGTCAGGTGAAAAGGCAAGGGATAACTATGGTCGAAGTCACCAAAGATCATGTTAATATGCCAATCTTTGGCAGTTTTTCTGGGAACCTTTCCAGAAAGACGATCGAAGCAGTCCAAAAGGCCGCCGAAGGTCCAAAACTGGTGACAGTTGGAGCCTCAAAATCTGGAACTAAACTCGTTTCCTACTTGGCTGCAGTGCAAGGCCAGACAAAAGACCTGGAGGCTCAAATGAAGCAAATGACTCTTGCTACTAAAGACAACATGAATGTCAACATGGTCGAAATCTCTGAATCAAAAGTTTCAAAGGAAACCATTAGGCAAGAGCAAGCAAACAGAACAACTTTTCCTCTGGAGAACGAAAACCTGGAAAAATTCTTGCAACGATGCCAGAAGAAAAACTCAGAAGTAATGTTGTGTCCTCGATGCAGCTCTATTTTTGACAAGAAAGCTGCTGAACACATCGAAGGTGTAAGAGAAGCAAATAAAAATTGGAGCAGAAATGCCCAAAAAAGTGAAGGCGCTGATGCTCGACACGATCCCAGAAGAACCTACCAAAAGGGTTCAAGTCAGGAAAAGAGGCTACCAACTTTTAGTCCTCTAACCAATGTTCCAGTTGATACATGGCTCAAAACATCGAGTCAAAAGAGACCCAGCGAAGAAAGGTGGCATTCCTTTGAAGTGCCAAGAGGTTCATATTTGACACACAAGAAAGAACCTCATGTAGGTGCCTCCAAAGTGACCCAAGTATCAAGTAACTATAAGGGAAAGAACCCAATGTCTCGGTCCCAGTGGAGAAGATACCAAAGGCGGCGCAAGGCTGAGAGAGAGGCTATCAATAAACCAAAACTAGAGTCAAGTTCAAATGTCCCCCAGCGAAAGCAAAGAAAGCCTTTGGAGAGGGAACCAGTGTCCAATAGGTTGGTATGGCCTGAACAAGGCGAAGCTGGTGACGAAGATGGCTCTGAGTCTGATGACACATTAGACATCATGGTAAATATAGTTTCAGTGTTGCCAATAGAATTCAACCGCCAAATGGAAGTCGAATCGAAAGACTGGCAATTCGAACAAGAGATGGCCAAGCATAGGCCAGTTTGCTACTTTGTCATGGGTAATGGATGCACTGAAGAGAAGAATGGTTTCTTCGAGTCACCAACTGAGGCGATGAAAAGTCACCTCAAGCCTTTATTCATAAGAGCAAAAATCGAAGAGGCCACTGTAAACAAAATCTTGGTGGACTGTGGCGCAACCATCAACATAATCCCCCACTTCATGCTAAGAAAAATAGGCAAGAGTGATGAAAATATCAAGCCTCATAATATGGTCCTATCGAACTACGAAGGCGGAATAGGGACCACCATGGGTGTGATTCAACTAGATCTCAAAGTGGGATCCATCCTTCGACCAACCATGTTTATGGTCATATCGGCTAAACCAAATTACAACCTTTTGTTGGGCCGAGAATCGATACATGGTGTAGGAGCAGTACCATCATCAATGCACCAAAGGGTGATATTATGGCGTCCTGATGGAATTGTCGAGAATATAGAAGCAGATCAGAGCTACTACTTAGGCGAAGTAAATCACCTAGGGAGAGCTGACTTCGACAAAAATTTGGCTCACATTGGGCCATGTCCAGCACCTGACTTCGACATGGCGCCAGCGCCAAATGCTTTTTGTTTCTTGTACCTGCATCCTGATCATGGGTTTCAATGGGATAAAGAAGACTTGTCCCACATTGATTCCAGTGGGCTAACTGACATCCAGCCAACTGGTTGGGGAAGTGAATTCAGTGATAATGACTGAGTCACAAGCATTGCAGTGAATTTCGGCTTACGTAGCGGAAACAAGGATTATAGCGGCTCTCGAAGCCGAGTAAAATATATGGCCACCAAGGCCAGCGACCCAGAACCACCAGATATAGGTCCTGGAAAAGATTTCGACCCAGAACCTCCTGATATCGTGACAGAAGGAATGCAGGATCAAAGGCTCGACGCCATCTATGATGATGAGCCTTTGGGATTCAAAAAGGACCCCCTTGCGAACAACATCAAAATGTTAGCACAGGATCCTTTAGAAGAAATCAACTTGGGCGAAGGGTTAGATAAAAGGCCCACTTACATCAGTGCCAAAATAGACCCAGAGCTCAGGGTTGAAGTGATCCAATTATTAAAGGAGTTCAAGGACTGCTTTGCATGGGATTACGACGAGATGCCTGGTCTCGACAGAGGATTGGTAGAACTTCAGTTGCCAATCAAACCTGGAAAAAATCCAGTCAAGCAATTTCCAAGACTCTTCGCTCCATAAATACTGTCGAAGATCAAAACGGAAGTCGAAAGACTGCTGAAGTGAAAATTCATACGAGCTACGAGGTATGTCGAATGGATTGCAAACATTGTGCCAGTAATTAAGAAAAATGGTACGTTGAGGGTGTGCATAGATTTCAGAGATTTGAATGCTGCAACACCTAAAGATGAATATCCTATGCATGTGGCGGAAATGCTAGTCGACTCTGATGCCCCAGGGCTATAGGCACTTACGAATGGGTAGTAATGCCTTTTGGTCTGAAAAACGCTGGGGCAACATATCAGCGAGCGATGAACTCTATCTTCCATGATTTTATTAACACTTTCATGCAAGTATTTATTGATGATATCATTGTAAAATCTGTTTCCAGGAAGAACCATATAGACCACCTTCGACAATCATTTGAAAAAATGAGAGAGCATGGTCTGAAAATGAACCCTTTGAAGTGTGCGTTCTGTGTGAAAGCTGGAGATTTCTTGGGCTTCGTCGTCCACAAGAAAGGAATCGAAATCAACCAGAACAAGACAAAGGCAATCTTGGAAGTGAAAGCGCCAACGAATAAGAAGGAACTGCAATCTCTGCTGGGAAAGATAAACTTCTTAAGGAGATTTATATCTAACCTAAGTGGAAAAGCGCAAGCCTTCTCACCCTTACTTCGATTGAATAAGGAAGGATTCGAGTGGGGGAAAGAGCAACAGGAAGCCTTCGACAAGATCAAAGGGTATCTTACCAAGCCACCTATTTTGGTGCCTCCTTGTAGCAATAGGAGTATGAGATTGTACATAGTTGCATCCGACAAAACTTTGGGAAGCATGTTAGCCCAAGAAGATGAAAATGGAGTCGAAAGACCCATTTACTACCTTAGTAGAGTTTTGAACGATGCAGAAACTAGATATAGCGAAGTTGAAAAATTATGTCTATGTCTTTATTTCTCTTGTACAAAGCTCAAACAGTATATAAAACCAGTTGATGTGTATGTTTCGTCTCATTTTGATGTTTTCAAATACATGTTGTCGAAACCCATCTTGCACAATCGAATTGGCAAGTGGGCGCTAGCATTAACTGAGTATTCATTGACCTTTATGCCTCTTAAGGAAGTAAAAGGACAAGTGGTAGCAGACTTTATATTCGACCACTCAATTCAGGTTGAAAATATAAATTACGTGGAGATAGAACCCTGTAAATTTTACTTCGATGGTTCCAGCCATAAAGATGGAACGGGGGTAGGGGTCTTAATTATTTCTCCAGAAAAAATTCCAACAACATTCAAGTACAAGATAGAAGGTACTTGTTCGAACAATGAGGCTGAATATGAAGCTCTAATTACTGGCCTTGAAATATTGTTGGAATTCGGGGCAACTCGAGTCGAAATAATGGGAGACTCAGAGTTAGTCATTAAGCAAGTCACAAAAGAGTACAAATGTATAAGGGAAAATATCATTATGTACTTTGTGATGGAAAACCTTTTATTGAAAAAATTAGAAGTGGTTAATATTCGACATATACCTAGATTGGAAAACCAAGTAGCCAATGATTTGGCACAAATTGCATTTGGGTACAAAATATTAACCACTTCGAAGCGGTGTAACTGCCCAGCGGTTACTTAGGATTTTTCTTAGTATAAATACTAAGTTTTTATGTATTTATTAGTGTGTTCATCATTTTATACAAGTCACTCATTTAGATTCAAGTACCCAGCGTGAGAGAAAGAATCATTGAGAATGTATGTGTGAAACACCATTTAAATTTATCAAAATCTTTTATATTCAAGCAATTTACCATTGTTCATTTATTTACCTCCGTCGAAGCCTTTTATTTAACAATTCCTTAACGCTTTTATTTATTCTATCAACCTTTTCTTCATGCAATTTACTTAAAGTATCTTTACTTTACTGGCATTAATCACCATTAGGATTAGTCAAACTCCAAAAATCAACCATGTCTTAGGAGCAATCTGATCGATCCTGCGAGTCACCAAATAAGTAACCTTTTGGAAGATCAGCGGTTGTTTACCAATTTTCAGGGTAAACAAATTGGCACACCCAGTGGGACCTTGTGTTGATTTTCTCACGATTAACTGTTTTATATAAAATATCCTCCTTTTTCGGATTGGGGGAAACTCGAGTCAAAATAATGGGAGACTCAGAGTTAGTCATTAAACAAGTCACAAAAGAGTACAAATGTATAAGGGAAAATCTCATTATGTACTTTGTGATAGCAAACCGTTTATTGAAAAAATTCGAAGTGGTTAATATTCGACATATACGTAGATTGGAAAACCAAGTAGCCAATGATTTGGCACAAATTGCATCTGGGTACAAAATTTCAAAAATGAGATTACAAAGAGCAATTGAAGTTCGAGAAAAAATAAAAGCAACCAGCTTGTCTCCAACTGAGTTGGAATCGACAAGACTAGGGTATGCTGATCAAAGGAATTTTGAAATTTCGTTCATAGACAATTTATCAGAGCAGGATTGGAGGAAACCCATTGTAGATTATCTACAAAATCCAGCAGCTTTGACATAACGAAAAATAAAATATAGGGCGTTAAGTTACGTACTCATGGGGAATGAGTTGTTCAAAAAGACGCCTGAAGGGGTATTACTAAAGTGCTTAAGCGAAACCGAAGCATACATAGCCCTTTCGACTACGCATGCTGGAGCATGTGGAACTCACCAAGTAGGTCATAAGATGAAATGGTTGTTGTTTCGACAAGGACTATATTGTCCTACTATCTTGAAAGATTGCGTCGAGTTCGCGAAGGGTTGTCAGGAATGCCAAGTCCACACTGGTATCCAACATGTACCAGCAAACGAGCTTCATTCAATAGTGAAGCCTTGGCCTTTTAGAGGATGGGCGTCGGATCTGATTGGAGAGATTCGACCAGCATCATCAAAGAGCCAGAAGTATATACTGGTAGGCATTGATTATTTCACTAAATGGATCGAAGCTATCCCTTTAGTCAATGCAGACCAAGAAAATGTCATTGAATTTATTCAAAATAACATTATCTACAGATTTGGAATCCCTGAGACTATAACAACTGATCAAGGGTCAGTGTTTACTGGTCGAAAGATGCAGGAATTCGCTCAAGAAACAGGCTTTAGACTCCTAACATCAACACCTTATTACGCGCAGGCAGATGGTCAGGTCAAAGCGGCAAATAAAATAGTGATTGGCCTGATAAAAAAGCATGTAGGAAAGAAGCCAAAAAATTGGCATAAAACGTTAGACCAGATCTTGTGGGCCTGTCGAACGTTCCCAAAGGAAGCCACAGGTACAACACCATATCGGCTAACTTATGGTCATGACGCAGTACTGCCAGCAGAAATTTGTCTTCAATCAGCAAGGGTTCAAAGACATCAAGATATTCCCTCAGAAGTTTAGTGGGATATGATGTTAGATGAATTTGTAGATTTAGACGAAGAAAGACTACGAGCTCTCGACCTACTGAGAATTCAGAAGAAAAGAGTGGAAGACTCTTACAATAAGAAAGTAAAACCTAAGGCATTCTCGCCTGGAGAATTAGTTTGGAAGGTAATTCTCCCCATGGATCGAAGAGATCGAAGCATGGGAAAATGGTCACCCAAGTGGGAAGGACCGTTCAGAGTTATTCAAACTTTTTCTGGTGGAGCATATGAGGTCGAAGAGTTAAGCGAAGATAAAAGACTCTTGAGGGTAAACAGTAAATATTTGAAAAAATATAAACCTATGCTCCAAGAGATCAAAATAAATAACAATTAACGACTAAGTGAACCATAAAGCCAAAATGGAAAATGACATTGATCAACCAAAATGGATACATTGTATTACAAAATTTACAGTACATGGTCAATGAAGTACAGAGCAAATTAAAAGGGGACAGAGGCTTTGAGACAAAGATAATTGGCTCGCTGTAACTCCAGTCGTTTGTTACACAAGGCATTCGCTTGGGAAATTTTGGCAATATGGTCATCTAGGGCTTGGGCCCTTTAGGCGAACTCTAGGCCTCGAGCAACTTCATCTTGGCTCTCTGCGTCTGAAACGGTCGAAAGGAGTTCCTCTTTGCGCTTAGTGTTAGCGTTTAACCTGGCTTCCAACTCCTCGATATGCGCCCGTATAGAGGCGTTATCCTGATTTATGGCTTCGATTTCTTGTTGCTTGGACGTCTTCTGTTTCGACAATTCTGCAATTCGAGAAGTTGATTCAGCTACTTCAGTCCAAGCAGAAGAACTCTTGCCATGCAGCGTTTCGAGTTGGCTGTTGAACCCCCTTCGACGATTATAATCCGCAGATACTTGGTCAATAATGGAGTATAACTCCAAGATGAAGCTGGAAATCTCTGGAGAAACAGCAAGCAAATAGACTGCACCCAAGACATCCCGCAAACAAGACTAGGCAGTAGGATCCCCCTCCAAAGCCTTCATTAGATCCCTCTTGAAGAATTAAGCCTTAACTTTCTTTAAGACATCATCGAGAGGAGAAGTCAAAGTAGACTTCCCTGATGCAGTAGAAGCATCATGACTGGGGTCGGATGAATTTTCCCTGCTCTCGACGATGGCGTTTAGATAGCCAATTGGATCATTTTGCTTTAAGAGGGCTAAGTCCTCTTTGGATCTGGGCTTTGTCGAGGTAACCTTTTCTACAACAATGTGGGTTTGGGGATGAGCATTTTCAGCAGCGTCAGCGTCAACATGACCCTCTTCATCATGTTGCTCTTCTGTCTCATTGACCACTTGAGCTTCCTCCTGGTGATGCTTCTCAGGGGCACCCTCTGTTTCAGCAAGAACTTCATCATCCACCAGTTCCTCCTCTCGTTGTCTGCTATAGTCAGCAGAATCTTGTGTCTCCGAAGTTTGATTCACTTCGTTAGCAGAACTGACGAAAGAAGAAGGATGGTAAGTGGGTTCCCCTGTGCTGTTTACGAAGGTATCAGAACCTTCGACAGGATGCCCAGTTGGTGCTGAAGTTCCAGCCGTTTCCTAAAAATAGAAAAGGAAAAATATTCTGATTAGAGAGATGCACAATCGAAGGTGATCGTCGACACCTAAGTTAAAAGTGGTCGAAGGCACTACCTGTAAAGGAACCTCAGCCCCATGGCTATAGTTGTCACTCTCAACGGGTTTACTGAGCAAGACATTTAGCTCCTCCTCTGTGGGTTCTTCGATGATCACAGGTGGTGGCCTGGGTTTATTCCCTGTGACCTTGGTTCTTATCACAGGTCGAGGTTCAGAAGCAGGGGCAGCCTTCTTCAGCTTTCTCCGTTTGAGAGGAACAGGAGGAGATTCCTCCTCGTCACCACTCGAAGATTCGACCGTTAATATAGGTCGCTTCTTAGGCGCAGGTTCCTGAAAATCCCTGATAGAGTCGATTTAAAACACAGCATCGGGAACAAGAATGTTTAAAACCAAATAAGGAAACAAGAGAAATTTTTGTTACCTGTGCTGGAGGTTTTGTAGAGGGACCTCCACCCTGATGGCTGTCTGTGGCTTTCTTAGCCACAGGTTTTCGAACAACTGAAAGAAGAAAAGTTCACAAGCTATATTTGGCAGATATAAGTTGAAATGAAAAGACAAGTATAATTTGAAGAGGGAACGTACATTTCTTTATTTTGTCGAGAACCAAGACGAAGGACTTCTGGAGTTCGTCTGCAAAATCCTTTTCGTCGAAGAACTCTTCGACGTAATATCTCTTCCACCAGTCTTCAAAAGATGGTGAACAGAGGAAGTTGAGTTGGTAGTCGAACAATGATAGTACGGTCTGACCAACGTACCTACTAATATGCCTAGTAGCGGCATCTTCAGAGTAGTCATTACAAAAGTACAACAACGATTTCTCCCGAGGATAAATTGGAGAAGGAAGCGATTGGATAATGCCAAACTGTCGAGAGACAAGATTCGGCTAGTAGGCAATCAGGCTCAGCTGATTTTTTGAAGTCTTGAAACGCAACGGCATTATCCTTGGGGTAAGAAACGCTTCCCACATTGTTGTGTGCTCTTCAAGGTGAGGATCCTCTGATGATTTAGGATGGGGCCTGGTGAACCACCCTGGACCAAACTTTCGACCGACGAAAGGAGCCATGGTCGAGGTAAATTCCTTCCTTCCTGCAAACATCTGAACGAAGTTTGCGAAATTCTTTTGTAGTTCCAGCCCATCCTCAGTGGGAGTCAATAAGGCAAGCTTGGTGCCTTCGACGCGCCTTTTTGCTATCTCAGGAGCCTTTTCATTTATTTGAGTCTTCTGGGGTAGAAAAGACTCAAAAGTGGCATTTAGCCAGAGTTGAAGTAGCCAGAAGGGACCAGCAAGCAGCAAGCTGGCTCTATTTTCTATTATTTTTAATTGAGCCGCTCCACTGCTTATCGACTCATACAAGTTTGCCAGTATTAATTCGGCCAAACAGATGTTTTGGTCGTGATGAAGTTGAGTAGCGAGGGTGACCATTTTCTTTGTCACCTATAGGGATTTCGTGCAGAACATGAAGCGCGACAGCCAAAGGGCTAGAAACGCGATGTGCTCCACATCAGTGACCACAACCGTCGATTTGTCATGGTAATGGTTGGTGTAGGTGGTATAAGTGGGTTTCGTAGCAGAAAACCCAATCTGGTCTTCAGACATTTCCTGTGGGTCGAAGTAGTCCCCAGTTGGTCGAAGACCAGTAATAGCGTCCACGTCGAAGAGAGTGGGCGTTACCATTCCACAAGGCAAGTGGAAGGTATAGTGAGTATAGTCCCAAAACAGCAAAGAAGCTACCAGCATTTCAGGACAGTAGTTAAGACCAGTTTTGGACAGCATGACTAGGTCATAAATCCCCATGCCTTTCCAAATCGAAGCCTGGCACTTCTCCATCTTGTTGAGCCAAGCATTGTATTCTGGTGTAAGGTTAGGGCTAGACCGAAAAGCCCTAACCCCCTTATTAAAAAACCGAAGATCTATTTTCTCTTTTGCAGGATCTTCGGTATCATATGTCGCCTTCTTTGAGCACCCAATGGGCTTGAGTGCCTCATGCACGGGGAAGAAACCCTCGATTTTCGTTGGGTCAGCAATGCATGTTGAAAGAGGGCCTGGCATGGCAAAAACCTGGTTGGAATACCGAACAGGAATCAGCAGTTGAGAACCATAAGTTTCACGCTCAGCATCTCCCATGGGTTCAGGAACCCTTCGCATTCCCATGGAGTTAACTATCGGAGCGGTTGAGAAGATTTCCGGTTGAGTAGTTTTAGAGGGAGTGCTAGATCTGGGGACATTGGAAGCACGAGTACGTGAAGCCATATTTTTTTTTGGTTTGAGATGAAGATGGATGAAGATGAAGAACAAAGATTACTGGGTTTGAAGAGGAAGAAGCAAAGGTTTACTTGCAGAAAATTTCATTCGACTGAAGATTTGGATGCAAGAAAGCGTAAAGAGTCCAACAGAGGCACTTAGTGCTATTTATAGTGATTGAAAAATCACAAGGCTCGAGGTCATTTAATGCCACAGACAAGAGTGGGGCACGTGGCACTCATATGGTGTTGTAACTGTTCTGAAGAACGGAAACGTTGCAGTGTGCGTCCTCGATTTCGGGAAATAGTCATGATGATAGCATTTGAAAGGACATCGTGCATGCAAAATGCCTTACTGAAGTGACGTCTTGGGAAAAGGTGAAATGATGACTTTTTGAGATTGTCAGTTGGTTGGTAGGAGACGAAAAGCACACAAACTAATTTGTGGCTGAGAATGAAGGACAGGTGTCGAATGGAATATCAAAGAATGCCTTTTTCTTTTTAGTATCGAAATAAGACATTCTTGGGGGGAAATTTGTTGGCTCCTAAATTCGACACCCATGTTTATTATCATATAGACCATTAATTATGAGTCAGAAGAGTTTCCTGCATAAGAAGGCTTCGACCAACTGATCATGTCGAAGGCTCATCAAAGAATGACAAGATACTTAGAGAAATTCCTTTAAGTTGGAATCTTGTTGTCTTCGACGTCGAAGGAACCTCTCGACAAAGGTCCCTGATGCCCAAGGTCGAACGGTTTGAGATTTGAATTATTGGAGGGAAAACGGTTCCCAGCAGTTACAAAGTGCAACGTGTCGAGAACATAGGCGTCAAAGGTTGTGAGCGTGCCATGTGGCGTCATCTCGAAGCGGTGTAACTGCCCAGCGGTTACTTAGGATTTTTCTTAGTATAAATACTAAGTTTTTATGTAGTTATTAGTGTGTTCATCATTTTATACAAGTCACTCATTTAGATTCAAGTACCCAGCGTAAGAGAAAGAATCATTGAGAATGTATGTGTGAAACACCATTTAAATTTATCAAAATCTTTTATATTCAAGTAATTTACCGTTGTTCATTTATTTACCTCCGTCGGAGCCTTTTATTTAACAATTCCTTAACGCTTTTATTTATTCTATCAAGCTTTTCTCCATGCAATTTACTTAAAGTATATTTACTTTACTGGCATTAATCACCATTAGGATTAGTCAAACTCCCAAAATCAACCATGTCTTAGGATCAATCTGATCGATCCTGCGAGTCACCAAATAAGTAACCTTTTGGAAGATCAGCGGTTGTTTACCAATTTTCAGGGTAAACAGGACCATAGAACCTTTAACCCATCTTGGCCTTTAAGGTGTAGTGCGGAAGCTATGACGGAGTAATTCGAAAATAGTTGTCAAGCAATACTACACTCAGACGGGTTTTTGTTAAGAATATTACTAATTACCGAGTCAATCGGGATGTTGCTAATATCTGAAGGAAGGATGTAGACTCTAGGAGCCTCTTAGAACCTTGTTCGGAAGGTGATAAACTATTAGACCATATCTTATGGGTACTAACTTTGACTCCATGCTCGTGACGTCAAACCTATGAACCCCTTTGTTTGTGATCTTGTGTGTGATTATTGCATCATGCATCCATGCACCCATGAAAATATTTTAAGACATTATGGTTGAAGGGAGTTAAAGTTGAGTCTTTTTGAATATCTAAAGTACTTTTGACCCTGGATTCTGGAAAAAGAAAGACTCGGAAGTATAGTGTCAAGAATCCCAAGATAGATGATTTGATGAGTCTAATTTTCGAGATTGAGAGTTCTGCAGATTTTCGGAAGAAGTATGGATTCGTTGTGTCTCTCATGAAGCTTAGGATGAAGGAGGGTATCCTCTCGACTTTGGTTCAGTTCTATGATCTGATGTATCAATGTTTCACTTTCCTTGATTATTAGTTGATGCCTACATTAGAGGAGTATTCTTATCTACTGGGTTTACATGTTACTGATTGTGTTCCTTTCACCGGTTTGGAGGGGGAGCCAAAACCTCATGAGATTGCTGCTTTGATTCATTTGGGGAATTCTGAGGTTGAAGACCACATGAATACAAAAAGAGGGATTAGAGGATTACCCGCTCAGTTTTTATTAGAGAAAGATCACTACTTTTATAAGATGAAGAGTACGGTTTTTTTTATGCCAACTTTGCTCTACTTGCCTATGCGTTGTTCTTATTTTTGAACATCGAAAAATTTGTGGACGTCAATTCCATTAGGATATTTGTGATAGGGAATCCAGTCCCTACATTATTATATGATGCTTATTACTCCATTCATTTTGGGATTCTTATCATGGAGGGATGATCATATGTTGCACGCCTTTGTTGTATCAGTGGTTTATTTATCACTTGCCTCAATCTGATTATTTCTGGGATATCAGGAAGGAACCTCATTAGGATCCGAAGATTATTGACCTCACTCATTCAAATATTGTTTGGTACCATCAGGCTTACCATGATGTAGAGATTTTCGATAGTTGTGGTAGTTTCCCCAATGTACCTATTCTTGGTACAAAGGGAGAAATTAAATACAATCCTGTTATTGCACGACGACAACTTGGAAATTAGATGACGGATAAGCCAAATAGTATTCATCTGAGTGGTTTCTTTCTTAGAGAGGGAGAGAATCATAAGGAAGCTAAAGAGTAGATTGCAAAGGCTTTCCGTCATATTCACAAGAAGAGTAGAAAGGACTTGGGACCTAGAGAGGCTGTTTCTATGGAGCCTTGTCTTCAGTGGGTACAAGAAAGGGAAATTTTGTTGAAGATTCCATATTCCCGTGAAGAACATATGCCAAATATGTTTGTGAAGACCACCCTTCCCATTTTGGATAATGTGGAAGAGCTTCAATTGGCCGTAGTCAGGATGCAGCAGGAGAAAGAAGCTTGGAAGAATATGTTTCAGACTTTAGAGGTATCCTACCGAGCAGACTTGAAGGAGAAAGATTACTTGATCGAGATTCTCGATAGTCGTGTTATAGAGATGATGGAGAAGAAAGAGGATTTATTTTCCTCTAGCACTCATTCTGGACTTAGTCATTCACTTCCTGACTCTAGTGATTTGAAAGTGATTGCTAACAGGTATGCAGAAGAGATCAAGAAATTGAAGGCTCATATTGCAAGACTCACAGGAAAGCGTCAGTGTGTGGAGTGATCTTCATCAGCTTTGCTTTCTTATGCTTTTTTAGACTCTATCTTCTTTTTGTACTTGGGATTGTTGAAACTTGTACTAAAAAGATGTAATCCATTTTGAAGTTATTATAATGAGATTTTTCAGTATTTCAAATGTTTAGTACTTTAATATTCGCAAAATTTTCATAAATCTTTGAGTTCCTTGAATTATTAATAATAAAATAAATCATGTGCATTGCATATCATGCATCATCTTGTACATATTTCTTGCATTTCTTTTCATACACAAGTGTCTTACTGAATTTCTCTACTTCGTTCAGCAAGTTGTCTCACCAGTATAATACTCATGCTAATTCCAGGAAGAAAATGGAGAATCTTGAACAGGAAAGTCGCGAGCTACGTGACGAGGTTACTACTCTGATGGCTTGTATGACCAATCTGACTGCTTTGATGGAATCATTAGTGGCTGCCCAGAATCAGCCACCACTTGCTCAACCTCAACAAACAACATTTGCTTCTGAAGGACCATCAGTTCCGGTTTTTTTTGCCCTAGTTACTATTGCTCATAATCGTATGCCTCAGGGTTATCCATGGGGAGTGCTAGATAACATCATGACAAAAGGTTTTAATCTTGATTCTCCAATTGTTCAAGCTGCTGCAACTCCTGCACCTCCTGTGATGCATATTACTCCTGCTTCTAGAAATGAGATTCACTATGCTGCACCTCCTTTAGTGAATATTGTGCCATTTGTTAATGATGAAGTTTATCGTCCTATTCATCCACCAAGTGAAAGATTAGGATTATATGATCGAATGAATGATTTTCAGGGTCAGTTTGATAAGATGCAAAAAGAAATGAAGGCCCTCATAGGAAAAGAATTGTTTGGGAAAAATGTGAATGATATGTGTTTGGTTCCAAATGTGAAAATACCTGTAAATTCAAAGTACCGGAATTCAAAAAATACAAGGGTAATACCTGCCCCCGTGCTCACCTTGTCATGTATGTGAGAAGGATTTCTACTCACATCGATGAACAACGCCTGTTAATTACTTTTTCCAACAAAATTTGATTGGTGCTCCATTCAAGTGGTACATGAGTTTGGACAGTGTCAACATTCATACTTTCAATGACTTGGGTGAAGTGTTTATTAGGAAGTATAAGTATAATGTGGACATGACACCTGACCATGATCAACTCAGGGAAATGGTCCAGAAAGACAAGGAATCGTTTAAAGAGTATGCACAGAGATGGCGTGAAGTAGCCGCCCAGGTGATCCCTCCAATGGAAGAGAAAGAGATGACAAATATTTTCCTGAAGACTCTAGGTGCCTTCTACTATGAAATAATGGTGGCGAGTACACCAAGTGATTTTACCGAAATGGTGAGTATGGGCGTTAGTTGGGAAGAAGCTGTAAGAGAGGGTCGTTCGACAATAGGTGAAAATTATGGTAGTACCAAGAAGCCTTCATACGGGTTTGCCAAGAAGAAAGCAGGAGATATAAATCCTGTTATTCAAGAGAGAAGGGTTAATCATCCTAGAAGAAATCATCAGCGCCACCAACAGGTAGCCTCGATAACTCTAGTTGACAATATGGATCTGACCACAGTTGCTAATCAAAGATCATCTCCTCAGGGAAATCGTGGGCAGAGTCAGAAGAGAGAGGATTTTGACTCTATTCCCATGAGCTATGCAGAGTTACTCTCGACATTAATTTAAAAGAAGTTGGTTCAGACCAGGCCACCCCCGGCTATACCATCGCCTTTGCCTTGGTATTATAAGGCATACCAGAGGTGTTCTTTTCATTAGGGAGCACCAGGGCACAATGTTGAGAACTGTTATCCTTTGAAATATAAGGTACATAAGATGGTGAGATCTGGCCTTTTATCCTTTAAAGATGTGGACCCTAACGTGAAAGATAATCCTTTGCAAAAGCATGGAGGAACAAATACTGTGAACATGGTTGTTGGTTGTCCAGGGGACTTCCGTATTTTTGATATCAACCTGGTTAGAGGAGATTTGGTAAAAATGCATGCTGACCTCTGCTAGTTTAGTTACTATACGCATGACCATGCTGGTTGTGGTATTTGCAGTACAGATATACAGGGGTGCAATAAGATAAAATCTGATCTTCAGGAAATGATGGACGAAGGCTTCATTCATATAATCAGGCCTAGGGCAGAGTATGAATAGGATGTGAATATGGTTTTGGGATGTCCCGGAGAATTCCAGATCTTTGATGTGAATCATATGAATGATGATTTGGTGTAGTTGCACACTACTTTCTTTCACATGGATGGTCAAGTAGAACACCATTATGGGTCTTGCCTGGTCTGCTGCAGAGATTCGCGTGGTTGTTCCATTATGAGAAAAGGTATTCAATTATTGTTGGACAATGGTACTATCAAATTTTCGAGTAATAGAGATGATTACAACGAGATTAATGTGATTGAAGATTGCTTAGATGAGATTGTGTCAGATGATGAGTATGCTTCTGCAGATGAATTCTTTTCCTCAGATGAAGATATGTTTTCCAACAATGAATCTGTGTTGCCTAAGTATTCTGAAGAGGGGGTGAATGTTATTGTGCCTTGTTTCAGTTTTCCTGCCCCTATAGAGATTGAGTATTTTAGCAAACTAGTTGTTGCTCCAGTGGTGATTTGCTTGCCGGGTCCTGTTCCTTTCGAATCAAACAAATTCGTGCCCTACAAATACAATGCTACAATTCTAGAGGATGGTGTGGAAGTTCCCATCCAACCGTTGTCTGAGGTCAAGAATAATGCTGAGGCCATCCGAGTGACCCATAATGGTTGTGTTTTCACACCTGTCATTCAAGGGAATGTTAATGCTGATAAGAAGATTGTTTAAAGTGTTGAACCTAAGAAAACAGTGAGGGAATCTAGTGGTACTACTCTGGAAAAGGACATGGATGATATATTGAAAATTATCAAGATGAGCGACTACAGGATCGTAGATCAGTGGTTGCAGACACCTTAAAAGATATATATTCTAGCCTTGCTGATGAACTCTTCTTCCTACAGGGAATATTTGATGAGAGTGTTGGATCAAGTCTTCACGGAAAGTGATATGCCTTTGGACCAATTCAACATTATGGTAGGGAATATTACATCCTATAATAACCAGAGTTTCTGTGATGACGAATTTCCCAATAAAGGAAGGAATCATAATTTGGCTCTCCATATCTCCATGAACTGTAAGAATGATTCATTGTCAAATGTGCTGATTTACAATGGATCCGCTTTAAATGTCATACCGAGGAGCATGCTTATGAAGCTGAAGTACCAAGGAGATCCCATGCACCCTAATAGCATAATTGTAAAAGCTTTTGATGGATTAAAGAAGTTTGTCATCAGGGAAGTAGATTTGCCTATTTACATAGGCCCTCACCTATTTCGGATTACTTTCAAGGTTATGGATATGGTGCCTGCTTACATTTGTTTACTAGGACGACCATGGATACACGAGGTAGGGGCTATCACTTCAACTTTGCACCAGAAGTTGGAGTTTGTTCGTGAAGGAAAGGTGGTCATCATAAATGAAGAAGAGGCTTTGTTAATATCTCATTTATCCTCTTTCAGTGATGTGTAAGCGGATGAAGCTGCTGTTGGAACTCAGTTCCAAGCTTTATCCATTGATAATATAAGAGGAAATAAGAATTATATAGCTTCATTTAAAGATGCTCAGCCGGTCGTGCATAATGGCCATAGTAAAGTATGTGGAAGATTGTTGATCCACCTATAAACAAGAATAGAGTTGGTCTGGGATTTTCTGTGAAGAATGATAAAGGCAAGAACATGAAGCCAAAGTCTCCCTTGGGTAATTATCAGGATATCATTCATAGTGGAGGTTATCTCCATCCAACTGTTCCTAGGATCAATGCTATTATGGAGGATGAAGCGGAGCAAGAGCTGTTGAACTATGTGATGCATGGAGTTAGAGTCCAGAATTGGATCACCATTGATGTTCCCTCTTACATTCATGTCTCAAAGTAATTTCTTTTTTGTTAATCTTTTCAAAATCTTTCACTCTGCCCAAGGTGAAAGTATTGATATTGTATGGGCTTATCTGTTTGCTTTGATCTTTAAAATCAATAATAAAAGTTGTCTTTGATTCCCAATATGTGTCTTTATTTTCTGCTTTTTCTTGAAAAATGGTAATCAAAAGAAAACCATTCAAAATAAATAATAATTGTAATCTGCATAATCACTTGCTATGTGTGTCAATTTCTAAAAGAAATCATAAATCATGTGTGCAGATTAATTAAAAAATTCGTTGAATGTAATGACCTTGCACGTTATCCCAACTTCGAATATCATGTGTATGTGGCCGAAGAAGAAGAATATGATGAAATCCCATAAGAGGTTTCACGGTTGCTCGAGTGCGTGGAAAGTGCAATTCAGCCGTTTAATAGCCGTTGGAGACAATCAATTTGGGATCAGAGGAAGATCCAAGAGAAGTCAAGATTGGAGCATTGCTGCATTCCGATGTGAAGAGGAGGTTGATTGAACTGTCGAAAGAGTATGTGGACATCTTTGCTTGGTCATACCAAGACATGCCTAGTTTGGATACTGATATTGTGGAACATCATTTGTCGCTAAAGCTAGAGTACCCGCCAATCAAGCAGAAATTGTGAAGAACTCACCCTGATATGCTAGTGAAAATTAAAGAAGAAGTATTAAAGCAGATTAACGTCTGTTTTCTTGTGACATCAGTATATCCTTAGTAGATTTCCAATATTGTCCCAGTACCAAATAATGACGGAAAAGTTTGCATGTGAGTTGATTATAAAGATTTAAACAAAGTTAGTTCAAAAGATGACTTTCCATTGCCACATATTGATATGTTGATTGATAGTACAAAAAAATTCAAAGTATTCTCGTTCATGGACGGATTTTCCAAATATAATCAAATCAGAATGGATCGTGGGGACATGAAAAAAAAACGTTTATCACACCCCGGGGAACATCCTGTTACAGAGTTATGCCCTTCGGGTTGAAAAACGTTGGTGCAACGTACCAGAGGGCTATGACAACCCTATTCCATGATCTGATTCATAAGGAAATAGAGGTATATGTTGATGATATGATTGCTAAGTCCTAGACTGAAGAAGGGAATATAAAAGATTTGTTGAAATTGTGTATGCGTTTGAGATAGTATCGTCTCTGCTTGAATCCAAATAAATGTACCTTCGGTGTTTGATCAGGAAAATTGTTAGGTTTCATTGTCAGCCAAAAAGGGATCGAAGCTTACCCTGATAAATTCAAAGCAATTCAAGAAATTCTAGCACCAAGAACTGAAAAGAAAGTTAGAGGCTTCCTTAGGCGTCTGAATTACATTTCCAGATTTATTTCCAACATGATTGCAACGTGTGAGCCAATCTTTAAGTTTTTAAAGAAAGATCAAGGTTGTGTGTTGACAGATGATTGCCAAAGGGAATTTGAAACTATTAAAGAGTATTTGCTTGAACCCCATATCTTTCTCCCGTCTGTTACAGGAAGACCATTGGTTATGTATCTGACAGTGTTAGACAATTATATGGGCTATACTTTAGGACAACAGGATGAGACATGGAAGAAGGAATATGCCATTTATTATCTCAGCAAGAAGTTTACTGACTGTGAGTCATGATATTCTATGTTGGAAAAGACATGTTGTGCTTTGGCTTGGGCGGCAAAGCAGTTGCGGCAACATATGTTGAACCATACTACTTGGTTGATTTCCAAAATGGATCCAATTAAGTATATTTTTGAAAAGCCTGCTCTTACTGGGAGAATTGTCTGTTGGAAGATGTTATTATCTAAATATGATATTGAATACCGTACTCAGAAGGCTATAAAAGCAGCGTGTTGGCATATTATCTTGCTCACCAACCGGTTGATGGTTATCAGTCTGTTAAATATGATTTCCCTGATGAGGATGTTATGTTTATGAAGGTAAAGGATTGTGATTAACCTTTGCCTGGGGAAGGTCTTGATCCTGAATCCCAGTGTGGTATGGTATTTGATGGAGCTGTAAATTCTTATGGGAAAGGAATTGGTGTTGTGATTATGACTCCTTGTAATACGATGGGAGAACTGACTTGGGTGTTTTGTGTTTTATCATAATTGTTGCGGATAGAAAGAGTCTCCATCAACTTTTCTTTTATCCAATAAAGGAAAGGGTGAAAAGAATATGAAACACCTTTTGAGAATTTTTCTTGAGTTCGGGAGGTAGGTTATGAAAAGGGAATGTATTATCACCCTTTTCATCCGTAGTTATCTTTGGGATCTTAGTTGCAAGGTCACTTTGAAATTCTTTGTAAATGTTTTTTTGTGTAAGTTTGAAAGTATTTTTTAAAAGTGCCTTTATTAAGGCGAACTTTGTAATGATTCTCGTCTCTATAAGAATGTATACAAAGTGTTGACTTTTGAAAATATTTCATGAAAGTGTAGGTGTTTGAAAGATATTTTGTTTTGAAATGATTATGAGCAAGCAACTATGAGAAATGTACCTACTCAAAAGAAAGTATTTGTTCTTTTCCTCCTCCTTTAGACAATGTTATCTTACCATTAGTTAGTAATAAATCATATCATTGGATGTGAAGGGACGGGCGTTGGTCATCGTACAATCATATAAGACAACATTGTAGGATACCTTAGAAATTTGTCATAAGGGACTAAGATCGTTTATCGAAGGCAACACCGAAGGGTCATCGAGGGACTACGATCTTTTAATCAAGGGTCTTTGCTAAAGTATCCCACGTTCAAGGGCTATGACTGTTTTAATCTAAGGCAACAAGTTTGGGTTAATCCTAGAGGTGTAAGTGTGTAAAGTGTATTGTTTTAATTTAATTTTTTCTTGAATTAGGGTTATCTAATATTGATTTTTAGTCTTGCCATATAAACCCTAATTACTAGAAATACTATAGAAGGCGATAAATTGTTAAATTTAAAGTCCTATGATATTACAATACTTTATGGGATAGGGGATACAAATTTACAAATGGGAATGAAAGCAATTTAAAACCTAGTTACTATTACAACCAAATTGAATAATGCAAAACAAAATATACAAGAAGATAAAGATAATGTAAAAGAAAAGAAAATTATTTGTATGGATTTTTTTTTATGAAAAGAGTTTTAATTCCCTTAATTGATTTGAAAAGAAGTTGGTTAATTAGAAACCTAAAGTCTAAGGTAATTTAATTAAAAGAGAAAATTAAAATAAAACCTAAGTCTAAATTAATTTTTAAAAAAAATTAATTAATTTGTTAAGAAAATATTTTTTAAGTCTTTTGTTTAAAGGAAATAAAATAAAGTGAAAATAAAATAACAACTTTTATTTTAAGTATTTTTATAAAAAATATATTTTTTGTATAAAAATAATAATAATAAAAAAAGAAATAAAAATAAAATATGAAGTCAGGGGGTCTGAAAAGAAAATGGGTGGTTAGAAATTAAAAGAGTTTGGTGTTTGGCCCAAACATATTTTTATTTGAAATCAGAAAAGAAACAAAAAAATAAAAAGAAGTGGGATAGGCCTGCGTGTTGTGAAGGAGCAAGGGGGTTATGGTGAGTAAAATGGAGTAAGCCCAATGCTGGAAGGCCCAGACGCATTGGAAAAAAAAAAGAACAAGGAAAATGTTAGGAAAAAATAACAAAAGGTGTCACTGGGGCTCGAACCCATGACCCTTAATACCAATGTCTTACGTGCGCACTCTCTGCCACTGTGGTGGTTGTTTCATCCGTTTATAACACAACTTGTAATAAATATAAAATGAATTTCTTCATGAATTCCCACTTCATTCCTAACCTCGCGCCAGAGTGTTCTGCAAAAAAATTTAAATCTGTAACTTCCTCATTTCTCAACCAAAATGGAAAATGTGAATATGAAAGTTGTTTAAGTTTAACCACGATTTCAAATATGTAAATAACTTAAACTATGGATCAAAGATGAACACGAATTTTTGTTGGTACCAAATTTAACCTAATTTTTTCTGTATGTTCAACTTCAAGATTCTCTATATTCAGTCACCATAAATGAAATCTAAAGGCATGGTTAGTTTCAGGACAATGATGTCTACATTTTATCTTTTAAAATCGAAGCCAAATGTTGCTTGTATGAAGAGTTAGAAATTCAGAAACTGACCTTGCAGATGGAGATCGTGTTTAGAGTTTGACCACTCTTCAAGGTGTTGTAATGATCTGGTTAGCTTCACTGAACCTCCAGGAAGCTATTGCACTACTTACTTTGGATTGAGAGTGCCTGAGATGTTATGGAGAATTCAACCTACAAGTAACTATTTTTGAAAATGGAAGATGAGGAAAATGGTTTTGCAGTCGTGTTGCAGGTGTTTGGATTGTCTCTATATGTGTATTAGAATCTTGGTGATTGATGAAAATGGAAAACACATGAGGGGATTATGAGAAATATGTTCAAAGTCATAAATGACATAACAATGGTGTTTTTATAGAAATTTCTGGTTTGAGGGAGTTTCAAAGCTTGTAATTTTGTGTCTTTGGCTTGAAAACAATGTCTCAATTTATAGGAAAAGTTTTGAGGACTTGAGATGATTAGAAAACAAAAATCACATGTTATGGATTTTTAACTTGTTTTTTAAGCAAGCTTGAAGAACGTGGTTTCAAGGTGAAGTACCATGCCCTCTTGGGTGGATAGACACCTTAAACATGTTTGCTCTGATCTTATAGATGAAGTTGGTGCAGAAGAAACAATTTCAAAGCTCAAGACAAGTAGACTTTGTGATTAAAGCAACTTTTCAAGAATGGCAATGGTGCCTTTGTGCCATAAATCGAAAATTGATTTGGAAAAAGGTTAAAACACTTGGACAATGGCTTAATTAGTTGTGTAAACATCTGATCATGGATATATTTGCAAGGTAAAACGCCTTCAAAGCAAGACTATGCAACATGGTTGGATATTTGGTCAAGTGTTCTTCCTAAAAATGATTTGTAACTCAAGAATGAATGCTCAATTTCTTGCCTTCGATTCTCTTATCTAAAACATGGTCTCTTCAAGTTCTTTGACATTTTGGTAATCTTGAAACATTATCTACAACCTTCATGTTGACCATTTTGGCTAAATCATCTTGCATCTAGGTGAAAATTGGCCAAGAAGTTAGGTAAAAAATTAGCCTAAACTTGTCAAAATTTTCACCAAGTGTTTTATAAAAAATGTCATGACTTCATGGGCTTATATCTTCAAATATAAGCATTTTTTGGACATCAATACTCTAATACAATGTTTTAGAATTCATCAAGAACTACAACTTTCATGTTTAAAGTTTTCTTTGAATCATCTTGCATCTTGGTGAAAAGGGGTCATGAAGTAGTGAAATTATGAAGTTCAAAACACTTAGAAATTTTTCTAAGTCTTGAAAAGTTTGACTTTTTTATGGAATTTTTGATTTTATTGATTCTTGATGATGAAACTTCATATTTTTGAATGTCTTGATGGATATTGATCTTTGAAACTCAATGTTGACCAAAAAGTCAAAGTTTGACATTTGGTGTAACAGTTGACTTTTCATCAGTTGATCAAATTTCAACTATCAATTGGTTGATCTTGAGAATGATTTGAGCCATGAAATTAGGTCAAGATATTGTGTTTGAATTCTCAAGATCATGCTTCAAAACATTACGTCATGTATTAGGTCAAAAGTCAATGATTGGTCAATCCCAATCAAAACCCTAATTTTGACCATTTGCCCCTTTGATGATTTAAATGCTTTTCTTGAGAAATTGTGATCAAACCTTGATCAATTGATGAATATGACTTCAAAATATTGATATGGGCCAAAAATCTTGAAGTTTGACTGTAGGTTGACCACATGAGACTTTTTACCCAATATAGTTGATTTTCAGTCATCTAATCAATTGATTGAGCAAAAATGTGGTCCAAGAATTGAAACTTGGCATGAGTGTTCTTGGAGGTCTATAATGAACCATGAAAGTTATTTGAGGAATAAAAGTCCAATTTTCCTTGGGAAAATCAAAACCCTAATTTGGGGTCTTAATGCTTAAGAGGTGATTTGACCTAGTCAACACTTGTGCAAACTTGAGCTATTAAAGATCTTTTGTGATAAATGTCTTGAGAAAAGAGAGGGAAAATTTTGGGGTACAAGACTCCTCATGGGTCACATATTCCTTTTACTGCAAGGCTAGCATTTGATTGTACCAATAATATGGCAGAGTATGAAGCTTGTATCATGGGACTCGAGGAGGCCATTGATCTCAGAATCAAAGTTATGGATGTATATGGCGATTCAACTTTGGTAATAAATCAAATTAAAGGAGAATGGGATACTCGTAAGCCTAGTTTGATCCCTTACAAAGAATATGCTAGAATATTATTACCCTTCTTTAATAAAATTGAATTCCATCATATTCCCAGAGATGAACATCAGACGGCAGATGCTTTAGCAACTCTAGCTTCAATGTATCAAGTGAATAGTTGGAATGATTTACATTGTATCACAGTGCGGCGTTTGGATAGACCAACTGACGTGTTTACAACAAAGGGAGTAACAAATGAAAAACCTTGGTATTATGATATCAAGCATTTTCTCCATACTCAGGAATACCCAATTAGTGCATCGAATAAAGATAGAAAGACATTGAGAAGGTTAGCAAGTAGCTTTTTCCTCAATGAAGATATGTTGTACAAAAGAAACTATGACATGGTGTCCCAAGCAAGATTATCACCGATAACGGCTCAAATGTAAATAACAAGATGATGACAGAATTCTGAAGAATTCAAGATTGTCCATCATAATTCATATCGTTACATGCCAAAGATGAATGGGGCTATTGAAGCTTCTAATAAAAACATTAAGAAGATCATCCAGAAAATAGTTGTTACTGTTGTACCCTAAATTTCGCCCCTAACTTTTTCAGTTTCACTTTCATATCATATTTTGTCAATTAGCCACAATCATTAATAAATAGCTTCATTCATCACATTTTCATCCTATCTCTAAGTTTTCTCTTGTGTTGTTAACTAACTTCTAATCAAAATACAAAAATATTTGTCTTTGTATATTTGTGTTTTGTAGGTACCGAATCAAAGCGTCTGACAAATAGGCTTTTCCGGTATTATTTTCGTAAAATCTCTATTTTGCAAAGAAAAATAATTCAAAAAGTATCATTTTTTTCACTTTACAATCGATTGCTCCTAGAGTGAAATTGATTGCACAGAGTGCATTTTACGCAATATTTGAAAAAAATCATTGTACAATCGATTGCTCCCAGAGTGCAATCGATTGCACATAGTGAAATTTTGAAAAAAATTAGCAATTTCAAGCTTGTCAATTTTGGCTCCAATTTTTCTTCATTTTTGAAAGATATATCATTAATTCAAATTTTGGCTCCAATTTTCTTCATTTTTAAAAGATATATCATTAATTCAAATTTTGGCTCCAATTTTTCATTTTTTTGAAAGATATATCATTAATTGAAATTTTGGCATCAAGAATTAATTACCAAACCACCACTAAACCCAAGCCTAAACTCTATAAATAGATCCTTAATTTCATTCAAATCTCAAGCTTTTGATACCAAACTCATTTTGCTAAAAAAATCTCTCAATTCTCTCCATCTGCCAAATTATCTCAAAGCTCCATTTTAAAAAAAATTTAGTAAGCTTTGCTTGAAGCTTACTAATCTTTGAGCTAAACCTTTATCCAATCACTTTTTCTTCATCAATTCTTTACATCCAAGCTTGGGAAATTGATTCTTGGGGCTGAATTGAAGCAAATTCTTGAAGTTGTTTTGATCTTTCACAATGTGATCTCTTGTTGATCTTTGGGTTTGATTCGTTAAGCATTGTTTTTTGATTCCATTGGTGCTATTTTCTCATCATTTGATGGAATTTTCGTGCTCAATTGAATCCATGATCATATGGTGTTTGATGGAAAGTTTAAACAAGAATTTGGCCTTTTAAAATGTTGTTTTTTCTGTTTTTAACAGGGTGCAATCGATTGCTGTAACAGCGCAATTGATTGTCACAGCAAAATTTCACGTTATTTTTTGAAAAAATGCACTGAATCGATTGCTTCCAGAGTGCAATCGATTGCAACAGAACAAAAAAGCTTTTTCAGCGTTGTTTTAGGGCTGTTTTGATTCATCTCTCTTTTTATACTCACTCATTTTGATTATTGATTTGGATTGCAATTTTAAATGCCCAATTTATCTTTAAATTAAATGGACTTTGGGTGTAGATAAATATGGATAAATGTTCATTAATTCAAATCGACCTAAGAGTGAATTCTTTAATTCATTTTTAGTACTTTGGATTAATGATATGTTTAGTACTTTAATCCATTGAGATAAGTGATTGGATTTAAAGATGAAAGAAATTTGAGGTAGTGATCCAAATTAGCTTATCATTCCTCTCCCTCTTCATCTTATCCTTTTATTTTATTTATTTATTTGTGCTACATGTTAAGGGATTATGATCTCTATATCATTTATCCAAACATGAAGTAAATAGGTTTCTATTTACCGGCCTCAAAATAGGTGCGACTACTACATAAGTCCACTTACGATTTCTTAACATAACACTAAATTTTGTCCCGATTCGAGAAAATGATCATTCGTGGCCCAAACCTAAGTTTTCAAGCCCAAGCATGTTAATTTGAACCCTTCGATCCAATAACCTTGAGATTAATTGTTAGGAGGCTTTGGTTCTATCAATCTTGCAATGGATCTTTATCAATTTTGGTCAACGCGAATCACTTAAACATCATTGATCATTAAATGTTGTCTTGAGGATTCTTAAATGGATGATATACTTGACAAAAAGCAAATGTAACTTGTTGTTGAAATGTTTTGGTTCTACCAATCCTCTAATGAGTACCAAATGCAAGTTTCAAGATGGTCATCCAACTAACCATTAACTTCTAACAATTGACTTTATTTTATACCTCTATTTTTATGCCTTTACTTTATGCACCATTTTACTTTAGAATTTACATTTCATGCTATTTTCATCTTTGCTCACTTGAGAATTTACTTTTATGCCATTTTTATTTTGCTCACTTGAGATTTTTATTTTCCTTTTGATGATACTTAATAATCAACATGAACCATAAAAAACATTAATGATACTTAGGCTACTTGGTTATTATCCTTGGCATTATGGAGTATTGGAATTCTTGGACTTAGGAATAGAAACCTTAGCTTATGTTGGAGACCTTGTGACCTTAATTGATATTTTGTCTGGAGTTCTTGGGGTTCACCCCAAGACATTGGGTTGTTTGTTTGTTTTGATTGCAGGTTATTGTGATTACATACTTTGTTTGTAATCTGGAATTCATCTGTATATAGACGTTACTCTGCCCAATTTTTGTGAAGACTTAATACAATTAAAGCTAGGTTTTCTCAAGAGGTTTAGTATCCTTGCTTAGTTTCAATCCAAAGAATGGGAATTCTATCTAGACTCATAATGTAAAGTGTTGGCTTCTTATTTGTTAGATGGTTCTCTTCCTTAGCTTTTACCTTATGCTTTAGGACAGTCCCTTCATCTCCTCCCATCTTTTTTAATTTTCAAAATCTTCTCATCTTTTTCAAAAGCTTTTTTGTTTATAAACACAAACCGCTTTCATAATAAACCTCGACTTTGTCGAGTGCCTTTTATTTTAAAACTTCTTTTCTTTAAACAAACTTCAATTCACTTAATCATAATTTGACATCTTTCAAAATAAACAAAAGCAATTTAACTCATTCAAACTCTTTTGTGCGCTCGAGCACCTTTTAACCTTAAAACCTTTTTTCAAGATTAGACATGATTCAATGATAGTCGAGCAACATTATCCTACCCCCATGGTTATAAAGGTGTCGACTTTTCCACTTGAGTGCTAGAGGCATTCTCAAACCCTCACTCTTGTTGACGCAGGGTCCATCTTTCTCACACATTATGGGTGTTAGTCGAGATTTTTCTCCTAACAATGACGACTTGTCTCCTTGTTTAAAATCAATCAACCGACAAGTCTTTTCTAGCCAAACTATGGTGCTCTGACTTTCCCATTGCACGAGGGAGTACATAGGCACTAAGTCTTACGACCCAAGGAAAACAATAAAAATAATAAAAGAAACCAAACAAAGTGGATCATGCGGAGTATCGTAGATGCTTAGGGTGCTAATACCTTCCCTTTGCATAACCGACCCCTATACCTTGATCTCTGACCTTTTATTTCATTGTGGGTTTTGTTCGTTTTTTTCCCATTTCCCTTTGGAAACATTAAAGTGAGGTGGCGACTTCATTGTGTTGAGATAATTCATTTAATGGCTTAATCTCAAATATTTACCACTAAAATTATTTTCCTATCATTACTGTCGCAATTTCGTTTTATCTCCACGCCATTGACGACGATGATTGTTGCACGACGGTTACTTATAAAGATTGGCATGAAATGCTCCCTTTTTCTTTGCACGGGTATCGTACATTCGTCCGCACATCAATAGGGGCAACCCTATTCTCTCTTGTGTATGGTATGAAAGCATAGCTCCCCGTTGAGGTTGAGATTCCCTCTTTACGTGTGATAATGGAAACCCAGTTGTTAGAGGCTGAAATGGTCCAAAACAGGTTTGACCAATTGAATCTGATTGAAGAGAAGAGAATGAAGGCCTTGTGCCATGGCCAGTTATATCAAAAGAGAATGAAGAAAGCTTTTGATAAAAAGGACAAGACTCGTGAATTCAAAGAAGGCGGCCTCGTTCTCAGGATGATCTTGTCTTTTAATGTTGATTCTAGGGGCAAGTGGACTCCCAATTTTGAAGGCCCATATGTTGTCAAGAAAGCCTTCTCTGGTGGTGCATTAATTCTTAAAACTATGGATGGCGAGGAGTTCCCACGTCCTGTGAATGCTTATGTAGTCAAGAAATAGTTTGCCTAAAGAAATAAAAGAACAACTTGCTAAGTCAAAAACCCGAAAAGGCGACTTAGGCAAAAAGGAGTGTCTCGGTAGACTGAAAACCCGAAAGGGCGGTCTAGGAAAAAATTAGAGACATAAACAGAATAAGCTTTCCCTCTAGGTTGAAAACCCGCATGGGAAACTTACGTAAAAGTAACAGATTTATTGGCAAGTAACTGCGTCAGACAAGACTTGATTATGGAAGCAATTGTAACGCCCGTTAATTTAATTAATTATTCAATTAAATTATTTTTGGATTATTGGTTGAAGTTGTGAGATGGTGAGAATTGTTGGTATAGGTTGTTAGATTATTATTAATTAATTAATTAATTGATTAATAATAATAATAAGGTTGGAATTAATGGAATAATATAAGATTAAGTTGTCCAGCTTATTTATATGGTGGTATATATTATTAAGGAGGTGTGAGAATTAGGCCCAATAGCAATACTATTATTGTTAAGTTTGGTTATCATAATAGAAATTAGAAGTGACAATAAGGAAAATTAGTTTTATCAAGTATAAGAGGAATAAGGGTTGGAAGAAAGAAAAGAACGTAGAAGTTACAGAGAAGAGGAAAAGAGGCAAAGCGGGATTCAATTGGAAAATTATAGAGCAACCTTCAATATAAGGTAAGGGTGGGGTTCTGACTCTATAATAGGGTATGTGATGAGTAGTATGTGGGATTGGGTTGTAGAATTGTTTTGTTTTTGTTGGAAAATTTATATATTGTTTTTGATGAGGAATCAATGAATTAGGGATGAATAATGATGTCCAAGTGATGTATAATTGATGTAGAAAAATAGGATAATAATATATGACGATTACCTATGATCTGGTGATGATATAAGACCCTTAATATAGTGAAATCTCAGAAAATCACAGTAAAATGCAGAAAAAACCATGTTTTGGAGTTTGAGTCGACTCAAACTGAAGGGGGGTCGGCACGATACAACCCTCCAGGAAAGGAAGTTTTGTCATGCAGTTTTGAATCGACTCATAGTCATTTTTTCTTCGACTCATTCTTTGCATCGACTCATACAAGGTTTTGCGTCGACTCATACAACAAGTTTTCTGGCTGATTTTGTAACCGCCATAACTTTTGAACCGTAACTCCATTTGTTGTGTCATTCGAAGTGTTGGAAAGCTAACGTGATTAAATATATTTATAAGGAGTAAAATGAAAGATAAGAATGATAATTATAGTACCCAAGTTAGGATATCTTTATCTTTCCCGTGTTGAATCTCCATGATATTTTGTGGTGATGAAGTATGATGATGACATGACGATCTTATGATAATGCTTGGTTCATAATAATAATATCAATGATAATGATGATGTAGTATTATAATATAACAATTTGTAGAGTTTTGTAATTAGAAATAAGCATTTACGTAAGTAAATAACCGGTATAGTCGAGAATTGTCTGAAGAATTATAGGCAATATTATGTTGTAGACTTATGGCCAATGTCGAATAGTTGTTGACCTGTTGTTGTGTTATTATTGTTGTTACGTACTAAGTTGTAGGCTTATGCAAACGTTGCACTAATTGTTGTTGTTGAAATATCACGTGGTAGGCTTATGGTCAGTGTTGAATTATTAATTAGTTGTAAGCTTATGCCAATGTTGAATTATGTTGAGTTGTTGTGTTGTTTTGTCACTATGAATTCTTGTTGGTAATGTGAAGTTGCAGGGAATTTTAAATGATGATGAATTACCTCTATTTACTAGTAATAATGGCGATGTGGGCTTATTCCTTGCGATGGATGATGATTGTTGTGAGTATGTGTTAGTGCATTCATTGAGTCATATACATTTGCATACTCTGTGATGGCCTGGATTGGAAAACTGCGAAGAAGGCTTATGCCTTCTTGATGCCTCTATTTATTGGCATATTTTTAAGATGATATTTCTTCTCCAATGGTACCACATGCATGTACATTGTAATTGAGGCGCAATTGATGTTGCATCTTGAGTTGTGGTTGTTTTACGTTGTTGACTTGTTGTGACAAGTATTATCTAAAAACGGTGAGTTAGTAGTTATGTAGTGTTGATGTTTTATTGTGATTAAAGTTATTTGTAAGTTGTGAAGTTGTGATTTTATATGATCTGATTTAATATATTATTTATCATACGACTTATTATATTATCCAATATCTCACCCATTCTATTTGAATGTTACCCTCTGTTGGTAAAGTGAAGGTAATCAAGAAGGACAATTGTTACCTTCGTTAGTTCAAGTCGGTGTCGTTGCTCTGATACGTAGCACTCGGGAGGATGAACGCTTGATGTTTAGTTGTTGATTATCATTTTAGTTTCTGAATTTTTAGGTTGATTACAAGAAATAATTATTCTCTTGAAGTAGTTTTAGCTGAATAAGAGATGTTAAGTGAATTGAATCTGAGTATGTATATTCCGCTTCTTATCAATATAAAGTTTTTTTATTTTGAAGGATAAATTAGGTTGTTATCGGTTCATCCGAGTTAAGTGTTATGTATCTGTTTTATATGTGATTAAATAAAGTTTGATTTTAAGTTGTAAATGTAGCATCCTATTTGTGTTAAACTCTGATTTTATTATTATCCGCCGGGTAGAATTGAGGTGTTAAATTAGTTGTATCAGAGCAAGTCAGTCCGTCCGGTCAAGTTTTCTAATGTTGTTTGTTCCTTAGTACGCGACAAGTGTGTGGAACACTGTTGGAGCTTTCTTGCTTTTATAAGCGATGGTATGCAAGAGTAGGTTTGAAGATAAGTTGGGGAGAAGCTTTGATTCTAGGATATGTTTCAGTTGTAAGATGTTGGTTCAACATGGCGACAGTGCAAGTATTGTTGAATTTTTGTTGTTTACTGAATCCGAAGATGACATGGATTAAAGACTTTCTTTGTTAATAAAGTTGTAACATCTTGGGGGAGGATGATCATACATTGTTGATGTTTACTTCTCGAAGGATGAGGATCATTGTAACAGTTGTTGATATACGAGTAGAGTGTAAATCAATGATGTTTCTGAAGGTGATTGTTAAGTAACAAGGATAATTTTTAGAATATGGAAATTTAGAAAGTTGCGATGTTACAGCGCTGCTGGTGGATTGTGAAGTTGTCGGTTTGAGTACGCTTGCATAAGATGTCGACGTTTGAACGGTGATAGAGTGACATATTGCTGTAGACGTTGTCGTGGGATCCTTGTGAGTGATTGAAAAGGGTGTTGAGGTTATTGGAATGTTTTTAATCGTGAGTCAGAGTCCGAAACGCGAGGATATGAGTATGATTTTAGGGATGGTAAGTGTTAGTACTGATACAAATAAATCTTGTTCTGATGTTACCGTAAGGTGTGTATTAGTATGTCGTTGGATGATGTAGGTGTTCGCATTTTCGGATAACTTTTGAAATTCACATCTTGTGTTTCGAGTAGCGGATGGGTGTTACGTTTGAACCTATGAGGAGATAGAAATATATTCTATCACATGAAAGTGTTTTAAAATATGGTTAATGCATTCCCATATGGAGGAACTCTGAAGTCGTTTACGGAACTAGAGAATTTTTGGGCATAATTGATTGTTACCGCAGTTGTTCGAGACAAGGACAAGCATAATATGTTGTTGGCGAATAAGTTGAGAAATGAGATGTTTGGCATTAAAAAGGATAGTCGTTCATCATTTCAAGTATGGGATGTTGCATGTGAAGAAAGTTTTTATAGAACTAAAAAAAATTTAATTGATGACTTCTCTGATATTGGTTTTTCCTAATCCGAGTGAGTCATTTGTAGTGTATTATGAATGCGTCTAAGATGGGACTTAGTGGCGTGCTAATGTTGAATGGACAAGTTGTTGCTTGTGCTTCTAGACAACTCATAGTTCATGAGAGGAAGTATCCTACGAGTGACTTAGAGTTACCAGTGGTGGTGTTTATGTTGAAGATTTTGAGACATTATCCTTTTTGTTCTAGATTTGAAGTATTTAGCGACCATAAGACTTTAAAGTATTTATTTGATCAGAAGGAATTAAATAGGAGACAACGAAGATGGTTGGAGTTGTTGGAAGGTTATGATTTCTGTTTGAATTATCATCCAAGGTAAAGTAAATATCGTGGCTGATGCTTTAAGTCGAAGGACTTTACATATGTCAACAATGTTGGTTAAAGAATTTGAATTAATTGAACAGTTCAGAGATATGAGCTTAGTTTGCAAGGTGACACTGAAGAGTGTTATGTTGGGGATGTTGAAGATTAATAATGATTTTATGGACAGTATTAAAGAAGCTCATAAGTTAGATGAGAAATTGGTAGATTTGATGGTTGGACTCGATCAGTCTGAGAATGATGATTTCGAGTTATATAAGCAGGGTGTGTTGAGATTCTGTAATTGAATTTGTATTCCTGGTGATACGGAGATGAATAAAGTAATTCTTGAGTTTGAGGATACTTAACCTACGTGTGAGGCAAAGTGAGTGTAATGTGGACCATGTAATATGTTAAGCGATGGTGTCTCATTGACAAAATCGAATGAGAGAGAAATTATGGAAGTATTTGTAAGCCTCATTGGAAATTATTGAATTTAGGTGATTTAGGTGACTTGAGTACAAGTTTGAAAGGAACACAATTGTAGTTTGGTAACGATGCTTTATACTCCATTATGGTTGTCGGCTATCTGTTGACAAATTGAGGAACTGATCACCCTTAATCTCTTGTTGATAATAGACGAGATCATGTTGGATGGTATAGAATTGTCTTGCCATCTTAATGGTGAGTGAAGTGGTTGATGTTGTATCATGAGATAGTCCCTCACCAATTTGTGTGAAAAGTGGCTAAGAAAGAGTTGAGGCGTATTGAACAATTCATAGTAGAGGGTTTATATGCGAGCTAACATTGCAAAGTGAAAGATTGATAATATCAAGTGAACAATGGTTTTATGGTGGATGTTGAAGAAAGTCTGAAACTAGAATGAGATTTGTAAACTATATAGTTGGCAGAAACTTTAATGAGGATAATGACTTAAGATGGATTATCAGAGTTGCACAACTGAAGCGTATGTGGCGCAGTTGCTATGAGTATATGACTCTACATGCTTGGTTTAGTAGATTATTGATGTAGGGATGATGTTCCAAGGTGTTGTGATATCTCGGAGATATTTGTTGATCCTGTAAGGAAATTATTATGGTTGTTAGTTGATGGTGAGTTGTGTGTATATTTGTTGAGTTATATTGTTAAGTTGATGTTATATTAATTTTGATCTAGTTGTTGTGATGTTGTTGTTAGTTACCGTAAATGATGGATAGTACTCCATAATATGACGAAGTTGATTATGTTGGATATGTTGATGTCAATATAACAGTGATACAACGATATGAATTGAGTTGTTGATATTATGTTGATAATTGACATACATATGTATATATGGGAATTAAATTGCATATGTGTTTTTGTGTTGGAAATGTTGTTAGGATGATAATGTGATGTTGTATATTCAGGTATAAGTTTGTTATGGTTGTTACTACTTTAAATGTTGATATGTCAAGATATGGTTGATGTGGTTGATAAGTTATTAACGATTATATTGAGAAGGTGTTGAATGATTAGCATGTATGAATTTGATTTAAATTGTGTTGAGATATTGTTATGTCGAGAAACAAAGTGTTGCCGGACGCAACTTGGAGATCAAAGAGTGTGATGCAAAATTCGCGTTAAGAGTGGTAGTATCGAGTAGATTTTCGAGGACAAAAATATTCTAAGTGGGGGAGAGTTGTAACGCCCGTTAATTTAATTAATTATTTAATTAAATTATTTTTGTATTATTGATTGAAGTTGTGAGATATTGAGAATTGTTGGTATAAGTTGTTAGATTATTATTAATTAATTATTAGTTAATTAATAATAATAATAATAATGTTGGAATTAGTGGAATAATATAAGATTAAGTTGTCGGACTTATTTATATGGTGGTATGTAGTATTAAGGAGGTGTGAGAATTAGGCTCAATAGAAATACTATTATTATTAAGTTTAGTTATAATAATAGAAATTAGAAGTGACAGTAAAGAAAATAGGTTTTGTCAAGTAGAAGAGGAATAAGGGTTGGAAGAAAGAAAAGAACGTCGAAGTTATAGAGAAGAGGAAAAGAGGCAAAGCGGGATTCGATCGGAAAATTGTAGAGCAACCTTCAATCCAAGGTAAGGGTGGGGTTCTGACTCTATAATAGAGTATGTGATAAGTGGTATGTGGGATTGGGTTATAGAATTGTTTTGTTTGTGCTGGAAATTTTATATATTGTTGTTTGATGAGGAATGAATTAGGGATGAATAATGATGCCCAAATGATGTATAATTAATGTAGAAACATATAATAATAATTGATGATGATTACCTATGATTTGGTGATGTTTTAAGACCCTTAATATAGTGAAATTGCAGAAAATCCCAGTAAAATGCAGAAAAAACCATGTTTTTGGAGTTTGAGTCGACTCAAACTAAAGGGGGGTCGGCGTAATACAACCCGCCAGGAAAGGAAGTGTTGTCACGCAGTTTTTCATGGAATCATAGTCATTCTTGCGTCGACTCATTCTTTTCATCTACTCATACAGGGTTTTGCGATGACTCATACAACAAGCTTTCTGGCAGATTTTGTAACGACCATAACATTTGAACCGTAACTTTGTTTGATGCGCCGTTCGAATCATTGGAAAGCTAATGCGATGAACTATATTTATAAGGAGTAAATGAGGGATAAGAAGTATAATTATAGTACCCAATTTAGGATATATTTAGTTTTCCCACGTTGAATCGCCATGATGTTTTATGGTGATGAAGTATGATGAGGACATGATGATATTATGATGATGCTTGGTTCATTATAATAATATCAATGATAATGATGATGTAGTATTATAGTATAACAATTTGTAGAAGTTTTGTAATTATAAATAAGCATTTAGATAAGTAAATAACCGGTATAGTCGAGAATTGTCCGAATAATTATTGGCTATATTATGTTGTAGACCTGTGGCCAATGTCGAGTGGTTGTTGACTTGTTGTTATGTTATTGCTGTTGTGGCGTACTAAGTTGTAGGCTTATGCCAACATTGCTCTAATTGTTGTTATTGAAATATCAACTTGTAGGCTTATGACCAGTGTTGAAATATTATTAAGTTGTAGGCTTATGCCAATGTTGAATTATGTTGAGTTGTTGTGTTGTTGTGATTGTCACTATGAATTCTTGTTGGTAATGCAAAGTTGCAGGGAATTTGAAATGATGATGAATTACCTCTATTTACTGGTAATAATGGCGATGTGGGCTTATGCCTTACGATGGATGATTATTGTTATGAGTATGTGTTAGTACATTCTTTGAGTCATATACATTTGCATACTATGTGATGGCCTGGATTGGCAAACTGTGAAGAAGGCTTATTCCTTGTTGATGCCTCTATTTATTGGCAGATTTTTAAGATGGGAGTTATGCTTCAATGGTACCACATGAATGTGCATTGTAATTGAGTCGCATTTGATGTTGCATCTTGAGTTATGGTGATGATATATTTGTGGTTGCTTTATGTTGTTCACTTGTTGTGACAAGTATTATCTAAAAGCGGTGAATTAGTAGTTATGTCGTGTTGATGTTTTGTTGTGATTAAAGTTGTCTGTAAATTGTGAAGTGGTGATTTTATATGATCTAATTTAATATATTATTTATCATAAGACTTATTATATTGTCTGATATTCCACCCCTTCTGTTTGAATGTTGCCCTCTGTTGGTAACGTGCAGGTAATCAAGAAGGACAATTGTTACCTTCGTTAGTTCGAGTCAGTGTCGTCCCTCTGATATGTAGCATCGGGGGATGAACGCTTGATGTTTAGTTGTTGATTAGCATTTCAGTTGCTGAATTTTTAGGTTGATTACATGAAATAATTGGTGTCTTGAAGTTGTTTAAGCTGAGTATGTATATTCCGCTGCTTATCAATATAAAGTTGTTTGATTTTGAAGGATAAATCAGGTTGTTATCTGTTCATCCAAGTTAAGTGTTATGTATCTGTTTTATATGAGATTAAATAAAGTTTTATTTTAAGTTGTAAATGTAACATCCTTTTTGTGTTGAGATCTGATTTTATCATTATCCGCTGGGTAGAATTAGGGTGTTACAGCAACAATCTTCTTGGATTCTCACCATACTTCAACAGAAGTCGCTGCTCAGGAATTCAAAGTTGTTAGGGAGAATAGTGGTCATTGTAGTTCAATGTATCTTTTCCAATATATATTACGATTTTCCAAACTTTATAATCATCTATGGAGTCTCACCATTCGCAAACTCTATTTATTATTGATAGCATTTTTCAAAGCAAAAAGATTAAATATCAAAATTGTTTTTTGAAAGGAATTTACAAATTAATTTTTACTTTAGATTTTGTGACACAAGAAAAACAAAAATGGTGATTCCAAGGATGGATGAACTCAGAAATTTTTGAAGTTTGTTTTCCCCGGGAAGGCTCTCTCAGATAGTTGGAGATAAAACCAATTGGTATAAGATGCGGTATTGGGCTTATAATCCCGTTTTCCCCAGTCAAGTCTTGGTCCATTTTGATTTCGGGTTTGCATGGTTTGAGGTCTCTATCTCAGATTCCCTAGTAAGGTTTTCTCTTATATGACGAAAGTCCTTTATTCTTAGCAGTAATGTCATTATTGTTGTTTTCCCAGGCAACTAGGCAAGGGAAGTATCTTTTCTAAGAAGTGTTCAAACAGTTGTCAACTTTTTCGGGTTTTCTCCCGCCAAGTGCTAGGTGTTTTCATAATTTGTCCCCATGGAAGATTGTGTAATCATCACTCTTGGTATTGTAGAATTAATTTTTTTGGCCCCTCAAACATGTGGTGTTAAACTCCCTAATGAAGTTTGCACGGAATCCCCAATCAATATCTCAACGATATGGTTTTCATCTGCCCTGACAAAGTCAATATTATAAACTCCAGTGAAAATCCAGATGTTGAAACTTTTTCTTTCCCCATTGCAGTTTGTGTGATGTTCCCCGGTGAAGCCTGAAGGAGGATGTTAGATCCATGTATTTGCACTGATTATATTGTTTTGATTTGATTACTTTCGAATTATATTTCTTCCAAGTGGAGTCAAGCCACGAAGTAGGACTTTGTTTCCTCAGTTGATGCTTACTCTCTTATAAATCCTAATCTTGGAATTGATTTAGCCAAGTGTTTACTTTACCCGAGTTGGTTTTGTATGTTTATCCCCAGTGTAGTGTGTTAGTTTTGTCTGCATATACATGATAACATTCATACATACATCATGAATATTTGAGTTAAAATTCATTAATCATTTACAATTGATATTTTTGTTGGCATATTGCCCTATTTGAAGAGTTAGGTTACCCTCTCTCAATTACACTGTCAACTTTAAGCACAAAGTGTGTAATTTTTCAATTTCCCCACTAAGTTATCCCACGTGGAAGATTCTTGTTCTAGCCTTCCTATTCAGTTTTTATCTGAGTGGAATGCAACCCTATTTTGAGTTTATTTCTCATCAAGTGCTATCTCGGCTGGTTGTTTCACACCAATTTTTTTCTGGTTCGAATCTGTGGTTCCTGATAGCATTATTACTTTGATTTCTGCAAACCTTGAGCCCTAGTTTGAGAACATGCATTTATTTTGACATGAAAAGACTTTAGCTCCTCAGTAGGAATATATTGGAATTTCCCCAGGAAGCCATATTTCTTCCACCCAGGAACTTATTATTACAGTTCCTTCTCATGATAACAAGTGATGGTCTCTTTATTTGAGCAACTTGTACTTCTGCAGTAAGTCTGTTAGTCCCCTGAGAAGATTTTTTTGTTACTCCAATGAATGGTAGTCTCTTCATTATGGTAGATAGTTCGTTGTTGAGATTTGTTACTCCAATGAATGATAGTATCGTCATTATAGGAGATAGTTTCGTTGTGGATATTTGTTACTCCAATGAATGGTAGTATCGTCATTATAGGAGATAGTTCGTTGTTGAGATTTGTTACTCCAATGAATGGTAGTCTCGTCATTGTGTGAGATAGTTCATTGTTGAGATTTGTTACTCCATTGAATGGTAGTCTCGACATTATGGGAGATACTTCGTTGTTGATATTTGTTACTCCAATGAATGGTAGTCTCATCATTATGGGAGATAGTTCGTTGTCGAGATTTGTTACTCCAATGAATGGTAGTCTCATCATTATGGGAGATAGTTCGTTGTTGAAATTTGTTACTCCAATGGATGGTAGTCTCCTCATTATGGGAGATAGTCCGTTGTTAAGATTTTACTCCAATGAATGGTAGTCTCGTCATTATGGGAAATAGTTTGTTGTTGAGATCTTTTTCCAATGGATGGTAGTCTCTTCATTATGGGAGATAGTTCATCGTTGTTGATTCACTTTTCTCTGAATAATTTTGTTTGTTTCCAGTCATGAGTACTAATGCCAAACAATTATTACTACCCCTGATATTGATGTTTGTGGTATTATCCTACCACCTCTTTTCCCCCAGTGGGTCGACATTACCTTTTTTGGCTATGTTCTCTGAGAGTGGATAGTTCACGGTTATTTATTGATCACTGTTATTCTTTATTTTCTCTCCTCAATGTCTGAGTTGATATTACTTTGTCTCCTCCTTGGGATTTTACCCCAGTAGATTCGAGTCTTATGTTCACCAGTGATTTTTTTCCTGGTCTGGTTTTCTTTTGATCTTTTATTATCTGTTTCCCCAGTGGTGTCTAGTGTAACCTTTCGATCTGTCTGTTTGCATGCATAATCATAAACATTGCATGGAATCTTAGGGCCAAAAATAGGGTTTGTTTTATATTTAAGTATATTCAATCGCGTTGACACGAATATTTTAACTTTTATATCTCCGGATAGAAGACACATAAATAAGGGCAGTTGTTGTACCCAAAATTTTCCCCCTAAGATCCCTCTATCATCTCATGTCAACTCAATCACAACAAGATCATACTAGGTTATGGTTCTTCTCCTTACCTTTTGGTTTTCTCATGGGGAATCACCAAGCCCCTTGACTTTTATATTATGATCTAATTGATGATTCTATAGGTGAAAGCACAACACATTCCTTAAAGTGGATTTATAGGTTCATGAGTTTATTTTCATGCCTTCTTCAGCAAATCTTTATTGAGATTCAAGCTTCATCATTGAAGATTCTTTGAAGTAATATCATGACAATATCTACCATGTTTCATCATTCCTCAATTTGTCAAATAAATTCAAAGGATGCAAGATTTGATCGAAGAAGTTTGACCTAATTGGACAAGTTCTTGCTTTCTTGTTCACAAGTGCATATTTCCCTCAATTCTTAATATTTGGAGTTGGTTTTTGATTCCATGGTTTCTCATTATCATTCTTAACAACTTCTATTTACAAGACAAAAGTATTTGTGCAAGAAGGTTTTCTAAAATTGAAAGAGGTTTCCAAAGCATTTTCTTGCTCTAGGAGCTAGGGTTTTAAACTTCTAAGGGCTATATCTTGCTCATCTTTTTGTATTTTTGAGTGATTCAAAGTACACACTTATCTTTAAAGGTTTATTAACAAATCACTTCCAAAGTTTCAAGAAAATTTCATGTGGAAGATGCCTAATGATTGAGAAAGAGTACAAGCCCTCTAGATAGACCATCAAATTCCCTTGTGTGGCTTCAAAAGATCTTAACTTGGTCAATTTTTATCTCCTAGAGCCCATTCTTTTCCATAATGATCTTAAAGATGTGAACTTAAACCCTTCTTTTATGTGCAAGGCTTTAAAATGGATGGAAGATGTCTTGAGAACTCAAAAGATTATAGGTCAACTCATGAATTTTTACCACCTTCACCAAGTCATAACTTTCTCAACTTTTGGAGTTTTTAAATGGTTCAAGTTTCAAAATGTCATTCTAGGAATATACTTCATGCCATATTTTTTGGTCAAGAGCAAATTTTAAATTGAAGGCCATGTTTAGATGCAAGACATTATAGGTCATTTTTAAAGAAAAACTGAGAATTTTTCTAAATATAAAAGTCAACATCTTTTTCTCAACTTTAACTCATCACAACTTTCATCTCAAGCATCCATTTGATTCCATAATTTGTGCATTGTTAATTTTGTGATTTCATCTTTCCAACACATCAAGAATCAAGTCATAAAGCTTCCTGAATTATGCATACCATGATTTCAAAGTTGGTACCTTGGAACCGAAGTTTCTCAAACAATCAGAATGCAATCTCCATATTTTAACTTCTAATCACTAAATTTGAGCATGTTTTGTACTTAAACATGATTAGCGTAAACATGAGGATGATTTAGAGTGTCAAAACACATCATTTGGATGAGTTTTGATGCACATGTGATCACACTTATTTCATGAAAACATGTGTGCATGATTTCCCTCCAAATTGCATCATTCACCCATCTTCTTGATTCCATTCACTTCTATTATAAATACAGGTTCTACCCCACTCATTTTCTCAAGCTTAGAGAGCCACAATCCCCCTGCCAAACATTCTCTTGAAGCCACTTTTCTGCAACTTTGAATTTGGTTTTCTAAATAACCTCAATCCATTTTCTGTATCAATTATTCATCCTTGAACTTCACTGAAGCTAACATAAGAAGAACCAAGCTCTAAGACTCCCCAAATCGTGCTAGCCAAGTCAAGTTTAAGAGCTCTGAATTTGAACTTCAATAGGTTGATTCCTTCATCAATTCTCTAAAACTTTAGTATTATATTGAAGCTCTCATCATTCTGATCCTAGTCGCAACATTTGTTTTCAACTGGAAGTCAGTTTTGGCCATGAATTTTCAAATCCCCTTTCAAATATTTCCTTCCAAAACAACTGAGTTACACCTTACAATTTTTTTTGCGAGGGTACCATTGGAATCGTCTTGAAGAGACAAAACGAATGATACATGTCTTGAGCTCTAATTTTTCCGTTTCAGAGACATGCAATTCGCGTGGCTGGAGGTTGAAGATGACCAACGTGTGATGTTTCAACCAATGTGTAAAATCAAACTTCTCAAATGCACTTTTGTTTTGATGAAGACAAACCATGTTGACAAGAAGGCAAAGATTATTGATAAAGCTAAAAGCATCTGTGGATAAAGTCTTTGGTTCAAGCACTTAGCAAAATTTAAGGTATAATGATAATACTTACTTTGAACTTAAGACATAAATGCTCAATGGTCAAAAGAAATATTTTATATTGTCCAAATATTTACTCAAGTTTTTCTAGGAAAAAAATCAATTTTCACTTGAGTGTAATCGATTTACATATTGGTGCAATCAATTGCATGCTTCAATTTTTTCAAAACATTTGCTACTGTTTCTAAGTGCAACCGATTTCCATGTTTGTGCAATCGATTGCTCTCAATCAATTTTTGTTACTGACTTTAAGTGCAATCGATTTACACACTTGTGCAATCGATTTCACACTCAAAATATTTGAATTTCTAGTTGTTGAAACCCCGTGCAATCGATTGCATGCTGAACGATTTTGAAAAACAACAGCTTTACTCATGCCTGTTCATAACACCAATTCATGAAAACCTTTCACTCAATCTTGGCAATTGTTCATGATTCATTTACAGAATTTTATGCTGTTTCAAAAGGATGCTATGAACATATAAATACTCATTTTCAAAATCATTTTAAACACATCTTCCAATCATATTTTCTGAATTTTCAAAAATCAAACTCAAGCTGTTATACCTTTTCATACACAAGTTTTCTGCACACTTTCACATATTGTAAACCAGAAAACTTTGAGCATTATATATCTTGAGTCATTGTATACTATTATCATTGGAAGAGAAGACCAATTCATTGATTAAATCACTCAAAGTGATCATTGCTACTCAAAGTCACTTAAATCAAATATTTCTATATACTTGCTTATTTTTCAGGATTGTTGGAAATAAGTTCAAGTGGTTTTATAAATCTTGTTTTTCTAGGATTGTTGGATACAAGTAAAGTAACTTTGAGAGAATTGTTCTCATTGTTGACATAGTGAAAATCCAAGAGGATTGTTCTTGGTCCAAGAGGATTGATCTTGGTTTTGGATAGTTCTTGTTTAAGTTTGCCACAATAAGGAAATCTCTTTCATGTTGATAGGGGACTGGAGTACTCTCGGATTTTAAGGGGAACCAGGATATATCGCTTGTGTCTCTTTATATTTCCGCACTTTACTCTTTCATAAACTCACCATAAACCAGAAAAATAATATCCATCATCACTAAAACCAGAAATATTTTAAAGTACCTAATTCACCCCCCCCCCCCCCCCCCCCCCTCTTAGGCGCACTTCGTACATACACAATGATATCATGCCATTTGTTTTTTTTAATTCTGATTTTAATAATTGATTCAGTGTTTTATTCACTAATGTCCATGATATGCACAGCGCGCCAGATCCCTTGGATCTGTTTACTAACGCGTTATGACAATGATCAAATGTCTACAACTTTTTGGTTTTTATTTTTTTACTGATTTTATATTTTATTTTTCCACAATTTAATTTTGTGTTTTAATATTTTTATAATTTTTCACTTTATTTGAGTTGTTTTAAATGTTTAAAAATACTTTTCTTAGTTTTTAAATTTTGAAAAAAATATGGAAGGATCCAATGGCCTCTTGGCAAATATTGGTGACCTCATTTTTTTTTTTGACTTTACTATTTGTCACAATTTTTAGTTTATTTTGCCTATTTCTTTTAATTTAAAAAATAGCTTCTGATTTTAAAAAATTACCAAAAATTTTATAAAAATATTTGAGCTCATTTCTGATTTTTCTATAGTCTCATTGAATTTATCTTGGATGTTTTGAGTATAGTTGTTATTTTCCCCTTCTATTTTCATTTAAAACCATTTTAGAAAAATCTTTTTCCTTATTTTTTTTAAATACAACTTTTTTCTTGTATATATTATGGCTGGTCTTGAACTATGAGATTTTGATCATGAGCTTTGTTGTACCCCAAAATTTGACCTCTCATTCTTAGAAAGATTTCCCCTCACAAAGCTCCTTGAACTCCAGACAGGATTAGGGTTTTGCACTGCCCAAGACATCTCCTTGCACTGACGACCTAAATTAGGGTTTGAGTTTTCACAAGGATTTTTGGACTTCCAATGCTCAAAGTGACTTTAATACTTCATGTTGGACCCATAGGTTTGTCCATACCAAGTTTCAAGTTTTGAATCAAATTTTTGCCCAGTCAATTGGACAGTTGACCTAGAAATCAGCCGTATTGGGGAAAAAGTCAATTGTGGTCAATTTACAGTCAAACCTCATGAATTTTGACCCACATCAACATTATAAACTCATATGAACCATTTGATCAAGTTTGGACCATAACTCCACAAGAAATTTAATCAGATCACCAAAAGGGCAAAATGGTCATTTTTAGGGTTTTGACTGTACAAAGGTAATTCCTGACTTTTGACCTAGCCAAATGGCAAATTGAGATCAACCATGGACTCAAGGACTCAATGGCACCATCTTGACCTATTCAACAAGTTCAAAATACCTCAATTGCATTGGATTGCCAGATGATTTTTTCAGTCAACTGATCAAAATCTGACTGTACACTGAAAAGTCAAACTTTGACTTTTTGGTCAAAATCAAGTGCCAAGGGTCATTTTTCATCAATTTGTGTCAAAAAATGAAACTTGTTCATCAAGAAACCCATTTTTGCAAATTAGGGTTTAAAGTTGAAAAATTTCATAACTTAGAATTTTTCTAAGTTATGAAATTTTTTTAATTTTTCCTAACTTTGCCCAACATTTTCACCATGATGAAATTGGATTCAAACAAAACTTCCAACATGAAATTTGTATTCCTCCACAAAGTCTACAACTTTGATTCACAAAGTTTTCTCAAAAGAAGCTTGCATCTCAGGTTATGATTTTTGGAACAAGGGTCCCTAAAACTTTTAACTTTGTGAAATTTTGCGCTAGTTTAGGCAGGATTTTGACCTATCTTCATGGCAATTTTTCACATAGTTCCACTTGGAATATTAAGTTGAATTTCAAAGATGGATTGTAGAGCATGTTGCAAGCTTTCCAAAATGTCCAAGAACTATCCAAACACATTTGTGGTTAGGGAGAATCGAAGGCTTGAAGTTGGCAAAAACTCACTTTTCATCCATGGCATATTCATGTTCATACATGTTGAAATTTCAAGTCAGCATGCTTTGCACTAGATTACAGGCCTCTAAACCACTTCACACTCAATAATTTAATGCAAATCCATTGGTCTAAGGTATTTTTTTGGTCATTAGGACATTGTACACAAAATTAATCCCTAAGTAGAAAAAGGTACATTTCCATTTTTGCTTAAATGTGCTTTATGTCAAAACTAAATCCCTTGAGCATTGGTCCATATCTCAGAGAGAAAATAAAATCCACAAGTTGGAGGGGCCAAGGGCAAAGTATGCAAGCATAAGGATAGCCTGTACAGGTCTGTTTCAATCACTTCCCACATTTTGCTTAAAAAACAAGAAACTTGTCCAAAACATGAGAACTTGAACACCAGCAAAAATAAACTTGTGCAAGCATCTTGAACATCTTTCACACATCCCTCTGAGCCAGAAACACGATTGCTTGAGCCACTAAACATCCCCTAGCTCGAAATCACCATCCATTGGCAAAATAGGGCAGAACCTGCAACTTGACTTCCATAACTCATTTGGCTCGTGCGTTTTGGCCAAAACCGATTCAAACACCTTCCATTCCATCCATCCAAGATATCCCAAACCACAAACACCAATTGTAACTCCATTTACAGGGTTTTCCATTTTCATTTTGAGCTTGTGCAGGTTAAGTTCTGTAGGCTAATTCAAGCACATTCAGGGCAAGCAGGCTATTGGAGAAGGTCAAGTGAAGTCCAAGCAAGCTCCCAGACATCTCAGGCCTTGTTGAAAAGCTCCACATTTCCATACACGAAGTCAGCTGAAACAGGTTTTTGTCAACTTCCTATCTCTCTATTTAGGAACATTTAGCCTTAGGTTTGTGAATAAGAAATGTAGTATTCATTGCCATGAAGTTGTACATATGCTCAATTTTCATTTATATTAAGCATGCTAAGAGAATTTCATCCATGAACATACTGAAAAAACTAGGTTAGATTTTAGGGCCAGATAAATTCTCTCTGGTCTTTGAGATTTAGAACAAGTTGTTTATATGGTTGAATTCGTCTTGAAATGCTCTACAAGTTTGATGTTATATGTTTTTTGCAATAGAGCTCGTATACAAGATCTGGTATTTGAACAGGGCGCACGCGTTTTCAAAGTCAGAAGTTTGAAGATGAAGTTGGTTTGGGCTGGGCTTGGTCTTGGCTACTTTTGACACCTCTCTTTTCCTTTTGGCACCCCCTGGCCCAATTTCTTGATATTTTATATTTTTGAATTTTTATTTTCATTTCTGATTTTATTTATTTATTCCCAAATATAAAAAATACTCAAAAAATATTTCTATAATTTTTTCACATTTATTTGGCATTTTATTTTTATTTTTCTAACATAAAAAGTAATTAATTACTTTTATCTTATTTACTAAAAACTTGGAAATAATATATAAATCATACTTTTATTTTTATTCTTTATTTTTATTCACACTAAAAATATTTTTCTAAATATATTTTATTTTTTGTATATATTTTACTTTATTTTATCATATTTAATGTAATTAATATATATATATATATATATATATATATATATATATATATATATATATATATATATATATATACTCCTATTTTATTATATATTTAGAATAAAAATATAAAAATATTACACTTTTATTTTTTATTATCAAATATACTCAAAATTACTTTTTCCTCAATACATTTTATTTTTGTATATATTATTTTATTTTATTGTATATAAATACTATAATGAATTTATTTTCTTAAAGAAAATTAGGGTTTTACCCTTAACCAAATAAAAAATATTTTATTTATTTCTTTATTTTTACATTAAATATTTTTTACATACTTGGAAAATAAACATAAACTTTCTTGCATAATTCATATTATTTGATATATTTATTTATTTTGTTTATTTAAATATTGTCCATTTATTATTTATGCATTTGAATTCAATTTGGATGTAATAGTAAATTAGGGTTTATATTTCTTGTCAAATACTCCCCCATTCAAAGATTGTATCCCCATCCCCATAATCATGTTGTAATAGCTTAGACTTTTAATTCTTGCACTTTATGCTTTCAAATATGCCATGATTAGAGGTTAGGGTTTGTATGCAAAAAAATCCAAATCAACAAGTAGCTTGACCTAATCAAAGACAAAAATGCATGAAAATCAAACACAAATGCACCCTTGCACCCCTACGGTTACAATCCACTTGTTGCTTTAAAAATGGGCCATGTTATGCATGTTGGGTACTTTGGCAAAACAAAAACAAAACAAAAGATCATAGTCCCTCGATGACGCTATCTTGGTTGCCTAAACAAAATGATCAAGTCCCTAAAAAATTTGCCAAAGATACTTAACACAATTGCTATCATGGTCTATACGATGACCCACGCCTGTCCCGTTTAACATCCTAATACAAGGTTGTTTACCAAATGCAATGGTAAAACAACACTGTCAAAAGGGTTAAAATGTGTAGAAAATACCTTTGAGTAAAATAGGGTAGATAACTCTTAGTTACTTGATCAAAAGCTTGCAAAACATCATTGCTATTTTCAAAACACACTTCACAACACAATTTCAAAACATTTCCGCAAATCAAACTTTCAAACATTGAAATCTTTTCAAAAGACAAAAACATCTTTGTATACATTCAAACAAGAATCATTACAAAGGTTGACACAACGATGGCCTCTTTTCAAAACATCTTTCAAAACCACACACAAAGCACAATTTCAAACAATTGAAAAGCAAAAGCAAGTGATCTAAACAAGTAACTAAGAGCCCATGGATAACCATGGATGAAAAGGGTGCTTGCACCTTCCCTTTTCATAATATACTCCCCGAACCCAAGAAAACATCTCAAAGGTCTTTCCTGTGCTTTTTGACCTTTCCTTAGGATAAAATAAAAAGTCGGTGGCGACTCTTGCTAAAACGAAACATTTGCGAATACCAAAACGCAAAACCTCAAGTCAGTTCTCCCACCGTATCACAGAGCTGGAGACTCTGCTGAGGATATGTCTAAAAGTGGAGTAACCTTAGGGTTTAGATCACCCTTGCATGCTTATCTTGTTTGCTTTGTTTGCTTTACATTTGGTTCTCTTGTTTGGGTTTTAAATCCTCCACCCGGATTTTTGGGAAACATTCATAGGTAAATAGCAATATGTTATGGAAACTATGCGGGGTATACCGACATGGTTGAAGCAATAAATATATTAGTGCGACATATTTGTGAGTACCTGTAGCCTTTGAGTTAATCAAAGATAATACGGGGCCGCTGAGTGATGTCATGAAGCACTAATGAACTCTTAGAACCTTACTTGACCATCTTGACCTTATTTGGGGTAGTGAGATGACCGGCTTTGATGCAGTCCGAAGTTGGTAGATACTCGATACTACACTCATTGAGGGTTATTTTCTTGGAATATTTCGGTTGCCAGTTAAGTGGATAAACTGAAACAATGAACACAGAAAATAATTCGGTGATATTGAGCTCCTTAGAACTCGGTTACTATTTATAGGACAGGTTGAGCCAACTAACTTCAAGAGGGTACTTACCTATGAAACCCCATGCAAGCCTGAAACTAGGAACTTGTGTGACTTGCTTGTACATGTGCTTATGCATACACCATGAACATCATAAAGCATCATATGCATCCACTAACCATTTAAAGGGTTTGGATTTTCATCTTTGTTCTTGTTTTGTAGGACATGGAATTTCTTCGCAGGAAAACAATTCAAGTCAACCTTGTGAGAATCCATCCTCAACTAAAGGATCTTACTTCCAATATTCCAGAGAATTATCTCTTCAGTGAAAGACATGGTAGACTTTTCAACTTGGTTAACTCCAACATTGAAGAAGACATGGTGAAAGTCCTCTTCCAGATCTTTGACCCCCTACACCACTGTTTCACATTCCCTGATTACCAACTAGTGCCTACTTTGGACGAATTTTCTCAACTCCCGAGGATTCCTATTCTCCATCAACTACCCTACAACGATACGGAAAGAGAACCAAAGCCTGAAGATGTTGCTCAAGCCTTACACTTGCACCCATCTTATATCAAAGGTCATTGGGAAACCAGAAGTGGTGTCAAGGGTTTCTTGGAAAAGTTTATGTTTGAGAAGGCACAAGACTGCTAGAATTCTCTAGATCTACATGCCTTTGAGGATATTGTGGCACTTCTTATCTATGGGTTGGTCGTGTTCCCAAACCCTGATCAACTTATAGATGTGAATGCTGTCAAGATTTTCATATCTCGGAATCCTGTACCTGTCGGAGATCAAGCTATTAATTAACTTGACTCACAAAAAGCAAGAGTCGCCACCGCGCTTTATTATTTCCAAGGGAAAAGGGAAAAGAGCGAAATAAAACCCTAAAATATGCAATGTATAATAATACTTAAAAGTAATGAAAAATACAATGCGTTTTGAAAAGAGATCGAGAGTTCGGGGGTTGGTTATACAATGGGAAGGTATTAGCACCCAATGCATCTGCGGTACTCCGCAGGAACCTTTTGAAATATCTATTTTTTGGGTTTAAAATTGTTTGTTTGATTAAAATGATTCGTTTGGCTAAAAGATGGGTATGGACGAGATTTTTTTAAGATACGACGACCTAGTGTCGATGTTTTGACTTAAAAGGTGTGAGTTTGAAAATGGGGTCTTTTGGAAAAATTATCTTGAGTTTAGAAAAATAGTAAACAAACAAAAAAATGAGAAAAAAGGGTATTCGCACGATCGGGTGAGATGCATTAGATGACGTGAAGTCAACAAATTTAAATCTTTCCCTTGGAGTTAAAACCATAGACGGATAAATAAGCTAAGAGTATATCAAACCTTAGGTGAAAATAAATCACAAGCCGACAGCATCATCAATAAACCTAATGTGAGATAATACTCCAAGCATCAGATAAAGCGCAAAGGCGGTGGATAAAGCTCACAGTGTCAGATCTGCATCACAAGAGATATACCGACAAAATCTAACAGCACGGGAAACTTATGTGCGTCCGCACAATTTTCAGAAGTTAGTTGGAATTAAAAATAAAATCATAATGCGATGAAAATAATGTTTTCAAATCTTGAATTTATTTACAAGTAAAATATACAGTCAAAATATCATGTACAAATATGTATTTACAGTACCAAATATTAAATCAAAATAGTAAGGTAAAAAGGGAATAAAGAAGAATTATAAATGCGCTACGCGGGAACGAACGCTTGAAATAGTTCTCGGAAACCTTCACAGTAAACAAACTTGTTAGTAGCATAAGAGATATAAAAATGAAATTGCAACAATTAAAACATGGGTTAGTAGTCACGAAGTATAAAAATAAAATCAAATGAAATTGCAACAAATAGAACATGTGTCGGTAATAACAAAGTATAAATCAAAATGAAATTGCATGAATGCATATGAGAAAATTAAATTTTTTCAATTAAGAACCAAGAACTCATGTTATTATTAAATGTAAATTCAAAACAGTAATTAGAAAAGAAAACTAATTAAAACCCAAAAACAAACAATATTATAATTCTAAATTAGTTTATGTTACTAACTAAAATAAAATAACAATAACCAAAATATACTGCAAATAATGAAATAGGAATTGAAGAGTGGGCTACAATATTGGTACTGCGTGTGTAATGGGCTTTGAGGCCAGTTTAAATTGCGAAGGAGTGAAGCTGGTTGTGACAATTGAATGGAGAGGAAATTGAAAGAGGGAAACAGAGGAAATTGGGAAAACATTGTTACTTGTTATTTTGCGTTTACCAAACTTTTTCACTACCACAACAACATGTTCTTCATTCAATTTAATAAATCAACAAAGTTTCAATCTCACAATCAATAATCATCATCACCTCAAAACTAATTTAATAACTTCAACAACAATAATTATTAATCAACCATGAACTAACAACAATGTCATTATCATCAAAATTCTAACATAGAAAATTTCTCATTACCATAATTATGCAAACAAATGAACTAGTAATCGAAAGCTTACCGAAAGTGTCAAAGTCGATGAGCTAGCCGAAGTTATCGCAGTCACAGAAGCTATTGACGGTGCTCCAAATGGCATTGAAGAAGCCAATGATGATGCTCCAAATGGAGTCGTTGAAGCCGTCGAGAAGAAACATAGGCGAAGGTACTGATGGTGATTGAAAAGAAATAGAGGCAGAGGTACCCCAAAACCATACATGGTCCTTCCCTTCCTCTTGAGTGCATAAACAACATCCATAGCGGTCACTGTTTTGCCGGCGCGGTGATGATGTTGATGATGTGCAACTGTTGGGATGTTGATTCCTGTCGGTTGGCCTGAGGAAGCTGGAGCTGTAACAAGAAAGTTACGCCTTTGACGGAACTGGTAGCTCGTGAACTGATGATACCGTGCAACTTGATGGTAACAATGAATAAATGAAGATGTGCGATGGGAGCAGCTGAGTTGTGCTTGACTGTTAAGGTTTGGAGAAGTGTTTTGACAACAGGGAGTATTTAGTCGGATGTAGTGGTGAAGAAAAATGGATTTCGTTCTCAAATTTATGAAGTTTGATCTCTGTGTTTTTTGGATGTGGATCTGAAGCTCGTGAAATTGAAAGATGATCAGTTGTTATATGGCAGGGAACTGATGAGGATGATTAGCAAAAATAGAAGGGATGGCTGTTATCAAAGATCGGTGATGAAGGATGTTTCAGTTGTTGTTGATGAGAGCAATAGAAGGAGATTACAGTGATAAAGATGGAGGATGATATCACGAAGGTGATGACCGCGAGTTTACAGCACTGAGGTTATGAAGATGAACAAGGAAAAGAGTTTGAGGGTATAATGCATGCCAACTGTTTGATTTTTTTTCCCACTACACCCAACACTTGTATCAGGCTAACGTGGATGAGACAGAAGTTGTCAGGCCCCACTTGAAATGACAATTGCCGCAGAGCCTCAATAAATGGCATAGATTCAATATCACCCACAGTTCCTCCAAGCCCAATCACACAGACATCAGCAGGGCCTTCGTTTCCATCCACTGGAATCACAACAACCGACTCAATCCAATTTCTGATGGCATCAGTGATATGTGGAACCACCTGAACAGTTTTCCCAAGATAATCCCCTTTACGCTCCTTCTCAAGAACAGACTGGTATATTTTCCCAGTGGTGATATTGTTATCCTTTGTAAGCGTGACATCAAGGAAACGCTCATAATTTCCAAAATCCAAATCAACCTCTCCGCCGTCATCAAGAACAAAAACCTCTCCATGTTCAAAGGGAGACATGGTGCCAGCGTCTATGTTCAAATACGGATCGATTTTGATGGAAGTGACGCGAAGGCCGCAGGCCTTAAGCACGACGCCGATGCTGCTTGCGGTGACGCATTTGCCGAGGCCGCTTACTACTCCGTCGGTGATTAAAACGTACTTCATTTTTGTGATTTGGGGGAAATGGGGAATGTTGTGCTGGAGGTGTGAAAATGGTGAGGAGTATGAGGCTAAAGGGAGCGTGCGATGAGCGAGACAGAGGGAGTATTGGTTGGGTTTTGTGAAAGGTTGGTTTACGGAATGAAAAGGGAGGACGGTGGGTGTGGAAGTGGAGTTTGTTGAATTCATTGTTTTGGCAAAATGGGTGTTTGAATTTGATGGAAAAATTGATTCTTGTGATTCTTTTAATTGGAGGGTCAAAATTGGGTGGGGTTTTGAGGAAAGTGGGTATGTACAATATGTTTGGTACCAGTGAAACAGAAAGATTGCTGAGAGACAAGTACAAGCAGGGAAGAGAGATGGATTGGAGAATTGGTTTATGTTGTTGTTTTTGTGAATGATAGTGGAGAGAGAGATGAAAGTTGAGATGAATTACTATCTGTCTTTTTCCTTATCTTTTTTTTTGTTACAAAGAACATGAAGATTCTTAAATAGAGAAAATGAAAAGGAATATTGTTTTCAGATTTAATCTGATCCGTCCAAAATAAATTCAATTTAGTGATCCGTAACTTTTGTTAGCAACCAATAGGAATCAAGCACAGTGTAAATAATATTTTTTGTGACCAAATAGCCCTTAAATGATAAAAATAACCAAAAAAATAAATGTATTAAAATTAACTCAATTTAAAAAATGATTTTTTTGAATATTTTATGAATAAAAAATAAAGACCCAAAATGACCGAAAATGATAAAAAAAACGGACGAAAATTTATCCGAAAAAATAAAATGAACACATTAAAATAATCTACATGTCACAAAGATTAAAGAAAAAATATTCAAGAAGTCAAAAATAAAAAATAATATAATAATAAAAATATCAGACTAAACAGACGTTTAAGGTTAAAAATGAGACTTCGAACTGTACCGAAAAAATAAAGCGAGCGTACCGTCATAATCTACGCGAAGCGCAGATTCATAAAATGATCGGTAAAAGGTGAAAACTTGAAATATTTTTCTCGCTAATTTTTCGCACATTGTTGAATCGCTTTTAACTTTTTGTCTATAAAATCAAAATATTTTTATTATCGACATATAAACAACTTGGAGCAATGCAAGAAACGAGTAAAGAGATAAAAATGCATGAAGTGAAATGTCAAGTATTTTTTTAACTAAAAGACGATGCAAACTTTGATTTAAACTGACTTTTCTGGTAAACTTAAATACGACTAATGATGCAAAATATGATGAATGAAGATATTTACTAATGATTGTGACCAAACAACAAAATATGATATGAAAGTGCGACTAAAACATATTAGGGGCGAAATTTAGGGTGCAACAGTTGTGCCTTGATGAATCAGTCTTCGAGAATCCACAATGAACCGTACTTCAGGCTTGGGGGACTCAAAACCTTAATTGAGGCGCGACACCTGATGCTCTTGATTCAGACCTGTCTCTGCACATGAAGCAAAAGGAAACATGAACATACACCTTTGTATGCGATTAGAAATTAGTGATACATATGCTAAAGATGTTCAAAACACTTGACAATCTTCGCATAGTCAAAGCTCGAAGGTGAGAGGTTAAAACCGACCGTATTTAGTGACCTTGACTTATCTTAAAAAATGCAAAAAATAAAAATGGGATCTTAGGTCAAAAATTGGGGTACAACAGCTGCCCCTATTTAAGTTTCTTCTATCTGGAGATATGAAGATTGGGAAATTCATTTCGACGAGATTGAAGGGACTTAAATATAGAATACACAATTTTTGGCCTTAAGATACCGTGATTATGTTCATGATATGATATGAATATAATGCTTTGAATTTTATGGGGAATGACGCCATACGAGACAGACTATGCTGGAGAAACCAAGCACATTATACAGTAATCCCACAGAGGAAGAGGTTGTAACTCCATTGGGGAAACAGAGTCATAGACTTCAAATGAGAGACTCTTGAATGATTTACATCAGTATTGAGACTGGAAAAGGTAATGATTTACATCAGTACTGTGACTGGAAAAGGAAATGATGGACATCAGTACTGAGACTGGAAAACAAAATGATTGACATCAGCACTGTGGCTGGAGAACAAAATGATTGACATCAGCACTGTGGCTGGAGATAAACATCTCTGATTTCTGAATTTTACCAAGAACGGTAACACATTTCTTCTTTAACCAAGATATCGCTTTAAAAGGATAAAATAACAAACTTCCCCACGGGACTTTTCCGAAGGGATGCCATTTGCTGAGTAAACATTATTGTTGGGGATACACAAGCTACTCAAATAAAGAGGCCGCCACTTGCTTCCTTTCAAAGGTGTCAATAACATACAAGCTGCTCATGAAGAGACCGCCACTTGCTGTCTTCAAAGAATATTAAAGCACACAAGCTGCTCATGAAGAGTCCGCCACTTGTTACCAAAAACCCACAAGCTGCTCATAAAGAAGCTGCCACTTGTTGTCTTCAAAGAATATCAAAGCACACAAGCTGCTAATGAAGAAGCTGCCACTTGTTACCAAAAACCCACAAGCTGCTCATGAAGAAGCTGCCACTTGTCATTTTCAGGGGAACAAAACACACAAGTTGCTCAAATAGATAAGCTGCCACTTGGTATCTTCCAAAAATACTAACGTACAAGCTGCTCATGAAGAAACTGCCACTTGTCGTTTTCCGTACAAGCTGCTCATGAAGAGACCGCCACTTGCCGTTTTCAAGGGAACAAAAACACACAAGTTGCTCAAGTAGATGAGCTGCCACTTGTTGTCTTCAAAAAGTGTTGATAACATACAAGTTGTCCATGAAGAGACTGCCGCTTGCTGTTTTCTCAAAGATACCCATAAAATATCATGAAGATATTGCTGGAGGTGAGAATCAATAATTTCATCGAGGATGGACAAACTGCTCATGAAGAGACCGCCATTTGTCGTTTTCCATACAAGCTGCTCATGAAGAGACCGCCACTTGTCGTTTTGAGAAGGTGTTGATAACATACAAGTTGTCCATGAAGAGACTGCCGCTTGATGTTTCCAAAGGTGCCCATAAAATATCATGAAGATATTGCTGGAGACGGGGATCAATAATTTCGGCAGGGATGGACAAACTGCTCATGAAGAGACCGCCATTTGTCATAAAGAAATTCAGATATAATCAAACTGCTCAAATAAAGAGTCAGTCACTTGTTGTCATGTTGATATTCCAGAAGAAGGTTGTGATAACACTACTGGGGAATAAAGTTCATCTTCAATGGGGAACCATGAATAAATCCTTCTTGAGGAGACCAAGTATTTACGTTGCAAAATAAATGCACTCTCCATCTAGGTTTCACAGCCTAAAGAGATCCACAGGGTATCGTTCACAAGAGACAAAGCTCAATCCAGGAATAAACTGGAAAGAAAATAGTCAAACAAGACTCCACCCAATGAGAAAACAACTCAAATGGGGATTTATCCTATCCATAGATGGAAAAGGAAAGCTAAAGCAAGAAACTTCCACGAGAGTTAACTCAGTGGGGAACTAGAAAAGAGGCGCACTTTCTGCTTAAGTTGACACCCTATTTGGAAAGATCAAATATGCTATCTGAATAGACGTAACCGAGGTATACAGACATCAACAAATACAACTGTGCATGCATGATGCAAGTGTGAATGAATAAATGAATGTCATGTATATGCTGACAAAACAGACAGGGGAGATAGACAGAAAATGATAAGACATCACAGTACAACTCGACACTCGGCTAATCTCAACAGGATGGGAACATTACTGGAGATAAAACACAAGCCATCATTGGAGCAAGGTCCTTTTACAAGGCTTAAATATCTCTGGGGAGGAAGATATTTTCAGGTAGAAAACCCAGAGTCTAGTCTTCTATTGCAAAGAATCCATTGAAAGGATAACAACACAAATAAAGTTTCAGCTGGAAAGAAGTCTTGCTTAGCTGGAGATACTGGGAACACCACCCTCTGATTATGTGTGCAATACATATCACATATCTTGACAAATCTGGATTTCCCCTGGGACTAATTTTGGATGCCCCAAGTTTACTGCTGATGAGCTGCATGTTGCACGACAATTCTTGTGAATAGCTTCACTTCTAACATGCCCCAAGCTATCTGGTTGATGAGGAGAAATCGTCTCAAGAGGATTTTACAAAAGACCTGGCATTCACCATGCTCTGGTGTATTCAAACTCTTAGAGGAATTCATCAAATCTCGACGTGATTGCCCCGGATTGACTGTAGTTGGCACAACAAAGTCTTAAAATTTTGCCCCAAAAGAGTAAACAAGTTGGGAAAAGCATTAACTGGGAGAAGCAACATGTCCGTGCTTACAGTCTTCAGGTGACATTCCCCTGGATATGATTTTTTCTTGAAATGATTCTCTAATTACTCAACAGAGTTTCAGGCCTTAAAGGAATAAACTCATCACTAGTGCTTATATGTGAGCTTCCTTGTTATCAAACAACTGTTTTGCAGTTAGAAAAAGTTTACAATGAGAATGAAAATTCTAATGCAACAATTATGTAAGTCTTGAAGATTTTGAAAAGATATCGCACAAATTTTGCGAGTTAGAGCACCATTAATTTTCATATAGCAAAATCATATGATACCAACATAACCATTTAACCAACATTCATGGGAGTCAGGAACACTATCTCATTGTAGTATGCTTTCAAAATAACCTTGCTTCAATTAGGACTTTTGAAGGTTGTAACATGGTCTGGTTCATTGTTTTTAGAAAAAGATTTTAAGGCTCAAAATATTTGGTGCCAACCCATTCTTCATGATGTTCTCCAATCCTATGTTCAGTTAATTCGACATGAGTGTTCATCTCTCAAAAGGATTTTGTGACGGTCAAGGAAACGACGAGGCTTTCGGAGTAGAAACCACCCTCATGTCTTCGTGTTTGTAGTCACCAATTTGTTCTTTGCTGAGGACTTTTCTTTGCAGTCCTTTTCTTTGCGATTTTATTTTCCCTAACTTTTGCCTGAACTAATTCTTTTGAATTGATAGTCCAGCGGGATGCCTTAATTTTGCCTAAGTCACACGTTTTCATGTTTTTTGACTTAGCAGGCTTTTTCTTTTTCTCGATTTTTGACATTTTGAACAAAATGTGTGACATTAGCTTGTCTTTGCTTGTTGAGAGGATTATGATTGCCTCGTTTCTTGATGAATGAGGGATAACATTGTGGTTCCACATCCTCTAGCTTCACTATACATGAAGGATAGCCCTCGTAGTTTCTCTTCAAAAAACATCTTCCTTATGAATTTTGAACACTCAGTCAGATTAACTAAAAACTACCCTGCCCCAGGTTAAAATTCAAGGTTTTTTCGTATAGAAAAGAAACTTTTGCTTCAAAGGCTCAAAAGGGGTTAGCAAGGGATTATCTTCCTTATATCTCTGGTGTTTAGGGATTTGAAACAATGCCTGTACATCATCAGCAAGATTTTATCCAAAAGCAAACAACCAGAGATTTTGTGTTCTTTAGATCATCATTCTCCCTTCAATCTCTACCTAGGCAAGAGAATGGGCATCAAGTTGGTATCATAATGCCAAAAGAAATTTAAAATTTGAACACAAATATGAGTGAAACTAATGAATTTCTTCAAGACAAACATACTCATCGTATTAAGATAATCATACAGATGCAAACAAGTTCTTACATGCAAACAATGTTTTGATAAACAAGAAAAATTACAAAAAGCAGAAATAAGTTAATAATCTGGGAAGGCTTTCCATCTGGACTTGAATTACCGAAAACATCCTTCAAAAATCAAAATCACCATCAATCGTGTTTACTCTTCGGCGCATGCTTGATTTGAACTTCAAAACCAACATCCTTGAATGACAAGATACCACTTATGACCAACTTCTGAGCCTCAATCTTCAAAGCAAAGCAACCCTCCAAGTCATGCCCAGGAGCACCTTGATGAAAGGTACAAGCCAAATCAGCTTTGTAGTACCAATGTATCTTCTCAGGAACCTTCGGTGGAGGTCGGGTATGAACCAAATTCCTCTGCATCAGGATAGGGAACAACTCTGTATAAGTAATTGGAATTGGATCAAACTGGGTTTTCCTCTGATTAGGGACTTGCTGATTCTGTTGATGAATAGGAGAAACATGATGATTCTGATGATGATTATTTCTTCCTCTGGTTCTCTTCTTGGAAAAGTTATTATCAAACTTCTTCACACCATTAGCTGAGCTACCATCTTCATATGAACATCCCTTCCCGACATCTTCTTCTAGACGCACTCCCACATTCACCTTGTCAGGAAAGTCACTTGGCGCATTAATTATCATCTTCTCATGAATGAATGATTTCAGAGTTTCAGTGAAGACTTTTATCATCACTTCGTCCCTCCTAGAAGGATTGACTTGGGCGGCAACCAGTTAAGCGCTCCACACTAGCTTTCAAAATAGTCATCTCTCTACGGAGTTCAGAAACCTCTTGCTTGATATTCTCCATTGCTCTCTTAGCGCGAGTGTTGTACTGGTGAGACCAAAGGAAAAATAAGACTTGGAAAAAGACCTTTGAAAGTGAAACAAAAAATGTAAAATGATGCATGATATGCAAAAGAGAGTTTTTATTTGACTTGCAAGGAACTCAAGATATTAAGTTGTAAACATCAAAGTATGAAGATAGAAGATGAATTTTAAATTGGCTCCAAACATTGATCAAGTTATCATCAAGATCAATCATCCATTTTGGTGGATTAGGGTTTTCTCCCTATCAACACCCAAGATCCATTGAGCTTGACGAAACTTGTGATGTTTACAAAGAAAGACCTCCAAATTCCTTCAAAGTCAAGTGAAAAGGGTTTTATGGATGCATGAATGCATGGCTATGCAACAACCACAAGCAAGGTCACAAATAAAGTTGAAAGGTTCAACGTCACGAGCATGGAGTCAAGGTAAGGAACACCCCCAAGGTATGTACTAACGGTTTAATCACACCTGTAGAACAAGGTTCTAAGAGTTCCCGGAGTCTACATTCCTCCTTCGGATATTACCAACATCTTGATTACTCAATAATCAGCAATATTCTCAAGAGAAACTCATCCGAGCGTAGCATCGCGTGAAAACTACTTCCGGATTACTCCGTTATAATCTCCGCGCTACACCTAAAAGGCCAAGATGGGTTATGGTTCTACGGTTCCCAGCTTCTCTGGCTCCCAGGTCGAAAATAATAATGTATTCCCGATTACTCGGTAAACAAATATTACGTTCAAAAGGGCCTTCCACTGAGTGGAGGATCTCATGCCTCCTTCTTCGGGATTACTCCCTCAAAGTTGACATGACTATACCGCCCGTCCTATTCCTAAGTGTAACTTAGTCCGGGTATAGGACTTGTCCTTTGTAAATATTATCAACACCCAAATAATCATAATATATACATATAATCAAACAATCAATTAATGATAAAACAGATAAAACAAATTAGGCTTAACCCACTTAGGAAAGGACCAGCAAGAGGTTAATCTTTCCCCAGCAGAGTCGCCAATTCTGTAGCGATGAAAATCGGAGATCAAGCTATTAATTAACTTGACTCACAAAAAGCAAGAGTCGCCACCGCGCTTTATTATTTCCAAGGGAAAAGGGAAAAGAGAGAAATAAAACCCTAAAATATGCAATGTATAATAATACTTAAAAGTAATGAAAAATACAATGCGTTTTGAAAAGAGATCGAGAGTTCGAGGGTTGGTTATACAATAGGAAGGTATTAGCACCCAATGCATCTGCGGTACTCCGCAGGAACCTTTTGAAATATCTGTTTTTTTGGTTTAAAATTGTTTGTTTGATTAAAATGATTCGTTTGGCTAAAAGATGGGTATGGACGAGATTTTTTTAAGATACGACGACCTAGTGTCGATGTTTTGACTTAAAAGGTGTGAGTTTGAAAATGGGGTCTTTTGGAAAAATTATCTTGAGTTTAGCAAAATAGTAAACAAACAAAAAAATGAGAAAAAAGGGTATTCGCACGATCGGGTGAGATGCATTAGATGACGGGAAGTCAACAAATTTAAATCTTTCCCTTGGAGTTAAAACCATAGACGGATAAATAAGCTAAGAGTATATCAAACCTTAGGTGAAAATAAATCACAAGCCGACAGCATCATCAAAAAACCTAATGTGAGATAATACTCCAAGCATCAGATAAAGCGCAAAGGCGGTGGATAAAGCTCACAGTGTCAGATCTGCATCACAAGAGATATACCGACAAAATCTAACAGCACGGGAAACTTATGTGCGTCCGCACAATTTTCAGAAGTTAGTTGGAATTAAAAATAAAATCATAATGCGATGAAAATAATGTTTTCAAAACCTGAATTTATTTACAAGTAAAATATACAGTCAAAATATCATGTACAAATATGTATTTACAGTACCAAATATTAAATCAAAATAGTAAGGTAAAAAGGGAATAAAGAAAAATTATAAATGCGCTACGCGGGAACGAACGCTTGAAACAGTTCTCGGAAACCTTCACAGTAAACAAACTTGTTAGTAGCATAAGAGATATAAAAATGAAATTGCAACAATTAAAACATGGGTTAGTAGTCACGAAGTATAAAAATAAAATCAAATGAAATTGCAACAAATAGAACATGTGTCGGTAATAACAAAGTATAAATCGAAATGAAATTGCATGAATGCATATGAGAAAATTAAATTTTTTCAATTAAGAACCAAGAACTCATGTTATTATTCAATGTAAATTCAAAACAGTAATTAGAAAAGAAAACTAATTAAAACCCAAAAACAAACAATATTATAATTCTAAATTAGTTTATGTTACTAACTAAAATAAAATAACAATAACCAAAATATACTGCAAATAATGAAATAGGAATTGAAGAGTGGGCTACAATATTGGTACTGCGTGTGTAATGGGCTTTGAGGCCAGTTTAAATTGCGAAGGAGTGAAGCTGGTTGTGACAATTGAATGGAGAGGAAATTGAAAGAGGGAAACAGAGGAAATTGGGAAAACATTGTTACTTGTTATTTTGCGTTTACCAAACTTTTTCACTACCACAACAACATGTTCTTCATTCAATTTAATAAATCAACAAAGTTTCAATCTCACAATCAATAATCATCATCACCTCAAAACTAATTTAATAACTTCAACAACAAAAATTATTAATCAACCATGAACTAACAACAATGTCATTATCATCAAAATTCTAACATAGAAAATTTATCATTACCATAATTATGCAAACAAATGAACTAGTAATCGAAAGCTTACCGAAAGTGTCAAAGTCGATGAGCTAGCCGAAGTTATCGCAGTCACAGAAGCTATTGACGGTGCTCCAAATGGCATTGAAGAAGCCGATGACGATGCTCCAAATGGAGTCGTTGAAGCCGTCGAGAAGAAACATAGGCGAAGGTACTGATGGTGATTGAAAAGAAATAGAGGCAGAGGTACCCCAAAACCATACATGGTCCTTCCCTTCCTCTTGAGTGCATAAACAACATCCATAGCGGTCACTGTTTTGCCGGCGCGGTGATGATGTTGATGATGTGCAACTGTTGGGATGTTGATTCCTGTCGGTTGGCCTGAGGAAGCTGGAGCTGTAACAAGAAAGTTACTCCTTTGACGGAACTGATAGCTCGTGAACTGATGATACCGTGCAACTTGATGGTAACAATGAATAGATGAAGATGTGCGATGGGAGCAGCTGAGTTGTGCTTGACTGTTAAGTGCTTGTAGAAGTGTTTTGACAACGGGGAGTATTTAGTCAGTTGTAGTGGTGAAGAAAAATGGATTTCATTCTCAAATTTATGAAGTTTGATCTCTGTGTTTTTTGGATGTGGATCTGAAGCTCGTGAAATTTAAAGATGATCAGTTGTTATATGGCAGGGAACTAATGAGGATGATTTGCAAAAATAGAAGGGATGGCTGTTATCAAAGATCGATGATGAAGGATGTTTCAGTTGTTGTTGATGAGAGCAATAGAAGGAGATTACAGTGATAAAGATGGAGGATGATATCACGAAGGTGATGACCGCGAGTTTACAACACTGAGGTTATGAAGATGAACAAGGAAAAGAGTTGGAGGGTATAATGCATGCCAATTGTTTGATGTTTTTTTTCCACTACACCCAACACTGGTATCAGGCTAACGTGGATGAGACAAAAGTTGTCAGGCCCCACTTGAAATGAAAATTGCCGCAGAGCCTCAATAAATGGCATAGATTCAATATCACCCACAGTTCCTCCAAGCTCAATCACACAGACATCAGCAGGGCCTTCGTTTCCATCTACTGGAATCACAACAACCGACTCAATCCAATTTCTGATGGCATCAGTGATATGTGGAACCACCTGAACAGTTTTCCCAAGATAATCCCCTTTACGCTCCTTCTCAAGAACAGACTGGTATATTTTCCCAGTGGTGATATTGTTATCCTTTGTAAGCGTGACATCAAGGAAACGCTCATAATTTCCCAAATCCAAATCAACCTCTCCACCGTCATCAAGAACAAAAACCTCTCCATGTTCAAAGGGAGACATGGTGCCAGCGTCTATGTTCAAATACGGATCGATTTTGATGGAAGTGACGCGAAGGCCGCAGGCCTTAAGCACGACGCCGATGCTGCTGGCGGTGACGCCTTTGCCGAGGCCGCTTACTACTCCGCCGGTGATCAAAACGTACTTCATTTTTGTGATTTGGGGGAAATGGGGAATGTTGTGCTGGAGGTGTGAAAATGGTGAGGAGTATGAGGCTAAAGGGAGCGTGCGATGAGCGAGACAGAGGGAGTATTGGTTGGGTTTTGTGAACGGTTGGTTTACAGAATGAAAAGGGAGGACGGTGGGTGTGGAAGTGGAGTTTGTTGAAGTCATTGTTTTGGCAAAAAGGGTGTTTGAATTTGATGGAAAAATTGAGTCTTGTGATTCTTTTAATTGGAGGGTCAAAATTGGGTGGTGTTTTGAGGAAAGTGGGTATGTACAATATGTTTGGTACCAGTGAAACAGAAAGATTGCTGAGAGACAAGTACAAGCAGGGAAGAGAGATGGATTGGAGAATTGGTTTATGTTGTTGTTTTTGTGAATGATAGTGGAGAGAGAGAGATGAAAGTTGAGATGAATTAATATCTGTCTTTTTCCTTTTTTTTTTTTGTTACAAAGAACATGAAGATTCTTAAATAGAGAAAATGAAAAGGAATATTGTTTTCAGATTTAATCTGATCCGTCCAAAATAAATTCAATTTACTGATCCGTAACTTTTGTTAGCAACCAATAGGAATCAAGCACAGTGTAAATAATATTTTTTGTGACCAAATAGCCCTTAAATGATAAAAATAACCAAAAAACTAAATGTATTAAAATTAACTCAATTTAAAAAATGATTTTTTTGAATATTTTATGAATAAAAAATAAAGACCCAAAATGACCGAAAATGATAAAAAAAACGGACGAAAATTTATCCGAAAAAATAAAATGAACACATTAAAATAATCTACATGTCACAAAGATTAAAGAAAAAATATTCAAGAAGTCAAAAATCAAAAATAAAATAATAATAAAAATATCAGACTAAACAGACGTTTAAGGTTAAAAACGAGACTTCGAACTGTACCGAAAAAATAAAGCGAGCGTACCGTCATAATCTACGCGAAGCGCAGATTCATAAAATGATCGGTAAAAGGTGAAAACTTGAAATATTTTTCTCGCTAATTTTTCGCACATTGTTGAATCGCTTTTAACAGTTTGTCTATAAAATCAAAATATTTTTATTATCGACATATAAACAACTTGGAGCAATGCAAGAAACGAGTAAAGAGATAAAAATGCATGAAGTGAAATGTCAAGTATTTTTTTAACTAAAAGACGATGCAAACTTTGATTTAAACTGACTTTTCTGGTCAACTTAAATACGACTAATGATGCAAAATATGATGAATGAAGATATTTACTAATGATTGTGACCAAACAACAAAATATGATATGAAAGTGCGACTAAAACATATTAAGGGAGAAATTTAGGGTGCAACAGTTGTGCCTTGATGAATCAGTCTTCGAGAATCCACAATCAACCGTACTTCGGGCTTGGGGGACTCAAAACCTTAATTGAGGCGCGACACCTGATGCTCTTGATTCAGACTTGTCTCTGCACATGAAGCAAAAGGAAACATGAACATACACCTTTGTATGCGATTAGAAATTAGTGATACATATGCTAAAGATGTTCAAAACACTTGACAATCTTCGCATAGTCAAAGCTCGAAGGTGAGAGGTTAAAACCGACCGTATTTAGTGACCTTGACTTATCTTAAAAAATGCAAAAAATAAAAAAGGGATCTTAGGTCAAAAATTGGGGTACAACAGTACCTACATTGCTTGGGGACATCCTACACTCATTTCACACACGAATAATGAGGAAAAGAGGTGTTCTCATGTGTTGTACTCCTCTTCTATCAAGGTGGTTTATTTCTCACCTTCCCCAAACAATTTTGAAGAATGAGCAGGGTTTAAGGTAGTCACAACGATTGATGACCCTCACACATTCTGATGTTCATTGGTGTTCTCGATCCAGAGAAAATGTCATCATCATTGATCATTGCGGAGAATTCCCTAATGTCCCATTACTTGGCATTAGGGGAGGCATTACCTACAACCCCTGTTTAGCTCTGAGACAATTTGGGTATGCCCGAAGGGATGGCCCTTATGACATGCTGATTCCTGACTTGGTTATTGACTTCGACAACGATGCTCAAGGACTTCGAAAGAGGTTTATCCGAGCTTGGAGGATGCCCAACAAAGTGGATAGTAAGACACTGGGGCACAAGAATTCCATCCCCCTTGAGCCTTATCTCAAGTGGGTACAAACCCACGCCCAAAATCTTATGATGCCATACCCTCACATTCTCCCCGTGATCAAAGAGCCTGTTATGGAAGGAGAGGTTCCATACACCCTCCTACATCCAGACATGCCAACATCATTGGAAGAATTGCAAAAGAGTTAGATACAACTCAAGGAAGAGCGGAACACTTTTGAAGTCAGCTTCTATGCCAGTGAGAAGAAGGTTTTGGAACTTACCCGCCGACTTCACAAAGAGGAGACTCTCAACACTTACATCGCGCCAAAGAGGATGCGCAACGTCTTTTTACATTAAGAAGCTTTGTAATATTTTGCCCCTGGGGCATTTATGTACTAACAAATTTCTTCTTATTAATATGACGTGTGTTCTTTTTGTTTGCAACAAATTTGAATTTCTAAACCCTTGAATGCATTACATGAATAACATATCATTCATCATATGCATAAACATGTATTCACACCAGGTTTCCTTATCTTTCTGTTGTTTATTTCAGCAAGATGGATATAGAGCAGACGGTTAAAGATCTGCAAGCACAGAATTCGCAATTCCAGCAACTCCTCATGACCTTAGCAAAGGGTCAAGAGGATCTTAAAGCACTGTTAGAGAAGGAGAAGGAACCAGAAAAGAAGAAAAAGAAAAGAATTGGTGTGGCCACTATGGGAAGGTGATTTGAGCATCAGGCTAGGAGAGTTCTGGAATTCCCCTCGACATCTGACGAAGGGGTTGGTAAAGGAAAGGGAGTTGCAATGCCCTCCGAGTCTGAAGCTGAATAAGAAGAAGAGGAACAGGATGAAGATTACTCCGAACAACAATACCCTCCGGCGATAAGTATAAAAATCTTGAGGATCGGTTGGAAGCCATGGAGTTGCAAAGGGTACCTGGGTTAGATTTCGAAGAACTAGGGTTGGTTGCTGGGATCGTCATTCCTCCCAAGTTCAAAGTACCTAAATTTGCTAAATATAACGGTTTGTCCTGTCCGAAGATGCATTTGAGATCCTACGTCAGAAAGATCCAACCTCACTCTTCTGATAAGGATCTATGGGTCCACTTTTTTCAAGATAGTTTGTCGGGTACGCAATTGGACTGGTTCTATTAACTTGAGAGATCTGATGTTCATAACTGGGAAGATTTGGCTGCTGCTTTCTACCGACAATACCAATACAATGCAGATTTAGCGCCTACTCGTACTCAACTACAGAGTATGGGTATGACCTCTAATGAGGGATTTAAGGAGTATGCTCAGAAGTGGCGAGATCTGGCTGGAAGAGTGCAGCCAATATTGTCGGATAGAGAGCCGGTTGACATGTTTTTAGGGACCCTGTCAGATCCATTCTTCAATCACTTGATCGGGAGCTCATCTGCAGGGTTCCCCGAATTAATTCTGACTGGTGAAAGGGTCGACGCTGGCATTAAGAGTGGAAAAATTCAGAAGGATGCCTTCGCTTCCACCGCTATCAAGAAGACCTTCCCAGCCAAGAAGGAAGTTTCTTCTATTCACACCCAGAGAAATTAAGGGATAATGGAGCGCCGACCAACGGTAGGGGCTGTGATGATCCAGAACTCTTCAGCCGATCAACCTTGCAACAATCAAACTAGGGCTAATCAGCAAAGGGTAGAAAGGCCACAACAACAATTCACCCGAATCAATATGACACCGGCTCAAGTCCTCCCTCATCTGTTAAAGCTGAACCTTACCAACTTGAAAGAAGCACCGAAAAACCCAAATACCTCTTCCCCTTATTATCATTCCAATGCAAAATGTGCATACCACTCGGACAGTGTAGGGCATGATACCAACAACTGTTGGGCTCTTAAAAACAAGATCCAAGATTTGATAGATGCCAAGGAGGTAGAGTTTGATGCCCCCGAAAAACCTAATGTGATATCCGCTCCGATGACAAAGCATGGTCATAATATCCATGCAATTGTGGAAGATCTTCATGTTATCGTTGTTGATGAATTAATGACTCAGTTGCCAATGATTAAAATGAATCTGTTGAAAGCCGGGATTTTCTTGGGATGTGAAAAAGATTGTTACTTCTGTTCAACCTTGCAATCCGACTGCCCACTGTTGAAATCGTGCAACCAACGCCTGATGGATACTCAAGAGATCCTCTTTCAGAAAACTCCTGTTGCTACTATCACTCATGTTACTCCTGTCACCTTTGTTACTCCAATCAATGACATTGCTATAATCATCATTTCCGACAATCTTTCCAAGACCTGGAAAAGGCCTGTTAAGATTACGCCTGATCCAAAGCTTGTACCGCTGAAGATTACCATGCAGAGGCCTATCCAATATTAGTCCAACAAGACGATGCCATGGAATTATGGAGGAGAGATCTTCTACCATGGTGTTAAGAAGATCGAATCAGTCCAAGAGAATTCCGATGAAGAACCTCCTGATATAGGGAATATTTCGGGAACAAGATAACTCGTAGCGGAAGAATCTTATCTCCAGAGATTGCTCCTCCACGGGAAGTCTTAGGACCCTCAAGTGCTTCTGTGCCTGTCAAGATATATGTGCAATGTCCAGTAATTGAAGAAATTGATGCTCCCGAAGCTATACCATCTGCTGTTACTGCCGATAAAGGTAAGGGGATCCAAGAAGCGCCTGTCATGACGAAGGCTCAGACTTTGGTTATCCCTGAGACCACCCAAAAGGATATGGAGGAAATCTTAAAGATAATTAAGAAGAGCGACTATGATGTCGTAGAGCAGCTGGGGAAAACCCCTTAAAAAATCGCTATGCTGGCTCTCTTACTCTACTCTGAGGCTCATGCCAAAGCCTTGATCAAATTTCTGAAGACAACACATGTACCTCAAGAAACTTCTACGGATCAGTTTCAAGAGTGTGTGGCTAGCCTTACAGCCGACAATGGTCTTGGTTTCTCTGATGCTGATTTGACCCCTAAGGGAAGAAAGCATAATGATATGATGTATGTCTCGGTAGAGTGCAGAGGAACTACACTTGCTCATGTTCTGGTTGATATCGGTTCATCTTTAAATGTTCTACCAAAGAAAGCATTAGATAAATTAGATCGTGAGGGTTTGACCCTAAAGCCCAGTAATATCATTGTTAGAGCCTTCGACGGTTCTAAGTGGATGGTTCACGGAGAAGTGGACATCCCAATCAAGGTGGGAACGAAAATTTTCAACTCTATGTTTTATGTGATGGATATTCATCCTTCATATTCATGCTTGTTGGGAAAGCCATGGTTCCACAACACTGGGGCAGTCACTTCTTCTCTACACCAAATGCTAAAGTACCCAGTCCAGGGTAAAATCATAACGGTTCATGGTGAGGAGGAGTATATGATAAGTCACCTTAACTCTTTCCGCTACGTGGAGTTAGATGGTGAATTCATAGAAAATCTTTCCAACACTTTGAAGAGGTTTCTCCAGAAGTCGCGGTAGCCAAGACAATGACTGATGTGCCCATCATTACCAAGCCTGTATCCCGGATGTTATCCCTTAAAGATGTGGAGGCTGTAGTCAAGGAAGGAGGAAGTACATTGTGGGGTCAACTGTCGGATTTTCCTTACAAGACAGACAAGTTTGGATTAGGTTTCACTGCTGCTAGCCAGAAAGCTGTGCGTCGCTCCCGGGCTGGAGGACCACCCTTAAAAATCACTCACCATGGAGTTCATGCTTTAGAAGATGATGATGAAGAAGGAAACTTTGAAGATTGGATCTTTCCAACCATTGAAGGGGGACTGAACAACTAGGAGGCAAAAGACTTTGTTCCCATTACTTTCATCAATCAGTAATTTATCTTTTGAACATTTATGTTGGTCTGTAATAACATTTAAACAATTCGTACACTCTTTTCGCCTTATGCCTTACCCGGGGCATATAGGTCCATTTGTAAGGGTTTTGATTCTTCATTTTCATATGTTATTTTTAATGAATCATGGACGTTTTCATCTATAAACTGTTGTGTTCATTTTCTTTCTTTTTACATTTTATTTTGTTTAAGGATGGCTATCCCTTACACACACCCACACTCAAAAAATGCAGGTACCCATCCACTCCGGATTCCATGGGTGACTATTCTGCTTTGGCCTTCAGTGATTATGAAGATTTGGTCAATCATGCTAAGTACGAAGGTGATGAAGACTGTGAAGTGCCTGGATAGTTAGCTAGACTTTTGCAACAAGAAGAAAGGGCTATTCTGCCCCATGAAGAGTTGTTAGAAACTATAAATTTGGGTACTGCTAAAGACAGAAAAGAGGTTAAAGTGGGTGCCAACCTGGAGCCAAGTGTCAAAGAGCACTTAGTTCAGCTGTTGAATGAATATGTTGAGATCTTCGCCTGGTCCTATGAAGACATGCCGGGACTAGATACAAATATTGTGGTTCACCATCTCCCTACAAGAGAAGACTGTCCACCAATTAAGCAGAAAGTCCGCCGAATGAGGCCCGATATGTCCGAAAAGATCAAGGCTGAAGTAATGAAACAGTTTAACACTGGCTTTTTGGCTGTTACCTCCTATCCACAATGGGTTGCTTACATTGTGCCCGTACCTAAGAAGGACGGAAAAGTCAAAATGTGTGTGGACTACAAAGACTTAAATAGGGCTAGCCCTAAAGATGATTTTCCACTACCACACATTGACATCTTGGTTGACAACACAGCTCAACACAAGGTATTTTCCTTCATGGATGGATTCTCGGGATACAACTAGATCAAAATGGCCCCCGAAGACATGGAGAAGACTACTTTCATTACGCAATGGGGTACCTTCTGCTATAAAGTGATGCCATTCGGATTGAAGAATGTCGGGGCAACCTATCAGCGAGCCATGGTAGCTTTGTTTCATGACATGATACATCATGAGATTGAAGTCTACGTAGACGAAATGATAGCCCGTTCACAAACAGAAGAAGAACACCTCGACCATCTGCAAAAGCTGTTTGTCAGGTTAAAGGAATATAAGCTCAGACTGAACCCTAGCAAGTGCACTTTCGGAGTCAGGTCCGGTAAACTCTTGGGATTCATCATCAGTAACAAAGGCATCGAGGTTGATCCTGCCAAAGTCAAAGTTATACAAGAAATGCCTGCCCCTGCACTGAGAAGGAGGTTAGAGGTTTCTTGGGACGCCTAAACTATATTGCAAGGTTCATCTCTCACCTAACATCAATCTGTGAGCCAATCTTCAAGTTGTTGAAGAAAGATCAGGTTGTTGAATGGAACAATTATTGTCAAGTTGCTTTTGATAAGATCAAGGAGTGTTTGCTGGAACCTCCTATCTTGATGCCACCCGTAGAAGGAAGACCTTTAATCATGTATCTGACTGTTTTGGATAACGCAATGGGGTGCGTACAGGGCCAACATGACGAGTGTGGCCGAAAAGAGCATGACATTTATTACCTTAGCAAAAAGTTTACCGACTGTGAGACTCGTTACTCACTGCTCGAGAAAACTTGTTGCGCTTTGGTATGGGCTGCTTGCCGGCTAAGGCAGTATATGTTGACACATACCACTTTGCTGATTTCCAAAATGGATCTGATCAAGTACATCTTCGAGAAGCCTGCTTTATCCGGAAGAATCGCTAGATGGCAGATGATCCTGACTGTGTATGATATCCAGTACACAACCCAAAAAGCTATAAAGGGGAGTGTACTAGCTGACCATCTAGCTCATCAAGCCGTCGAAGATTACCAATCTATGAGGTTCGACTTCCATGACGAGGATATTATGACATTGGACAACATTAAAAGTAATGGACCGTATGATGGACCTGAACAAGGATCTCGATGGACCCTGTACTTTGATGGTGCTTCAAATGCACTTGGCAACGGTATCGGCGCGGTACTTATCTCTCCAGAAGGTTGACATACACCTTTCACTGTCAGACTCTGCTTCAGCTGCACCAACAACATGGCCGAGTATGAAGCTTGTATCTTTGGTCTCAAGGCTGCTATTGACTTGGGAATCAAATCTCTGATTGTATTTGGGGACTCAGCTTTGGTTATCAGTCAAATCAAAGGAGAGTGGGACACTAAGCACCCTAACCTCATCCCTTACAAAGAATATGTCCTGACATTGTTGCCTCATTCGAGCAGATTACCTTTGAGCACTTCCCGCGAGAAGAGAACCAGCTAGCGGATGCTCTGGCCACAATGTCTTACATGTTTAAACTTAACTGGGATAATGAGGCACCTCAAATCACCATTAAACGAATGGACGAACCAGCACATTGTCACGAGATAAATACCGAAGAAGTGGGGGACTGACCTTGGTTTCATGACGTCAAAAGGTATCTCAAAGCACAAGAATATCCTGAAGGAGCTTTAGTCAATGATAAAAAGTTCTTAAGGAGGTTCGCAGCCAAGTTTTTTTTGAGCAATGGTATCCTATACAAGAGCAATCTTGATTATGTCCTACTCCATTGTGTGGACAAGGTTGAAGCTGAGAAGATTATGGTTGAACTACATAATGGCACCTTTGGCACCCAATCGAGCGGTCATACGATGGCTAAGAAGATTCTACGGGAAAGCTACTACTGGTCTACCATGGAAGCTGATTGTCATCAACATTCCCGTACTTGTCACAAATGCCAAATCTATGCTGACAAGGTACATATTCCTCCAGTTCCTATTAATATCTTAACAGCTCCTTGGACATTCACAATGTGGGGAATCGACATGATTGGAGAGATCAAGCCCACAACATCCAATGGACACTGTTTCATCCTGGTGGCCATTGATTACTTTACCAAGTGGGTCGGAGCAGATTCCTTCGCCTCCGTTACAAAGAATGTGGTTTCCCGCTTCATCAAGTAGAACCTCATATGCCGGTATGGTATCCCCGACAGGATCATCACTGACAACGGTACAAATTTGAAGAATACTATGATCACCGCTCTGTGCGAGCAGTTCAAGATTCAACATCACAATTCATCTCCCTATCGGCCAAAGATGAACGGTGTTGTTGAAGTTGAAAACAAAAATATCAAGAAGATCATTCAAAAGATGACAGTCACCTACAAGGACTGGCATGAGATGTTACCGTTTGCTCTGCACGGGTACCGTAACACGGCACACACTTCAACTGGGGAAACACCCTTTTCTTTGGTATATGGCATGGAAGTTGTTTTACCTGTGGAAGTTTAGATCCCTTCCTTAAGGATCATGAAGGATGTTGGTTTAAGTGAACACGATTGGATTCAGACCCGACCTGATCAACTTAACTTGATTGACGAAAAGTGACTTACTGCTGTTTGCCATGGTCAGGCGTATCAAAAACGTATTATCAAGGCATTCAACAAGAAAGTCAAGAGACAAGTATATCAAGTCGGGGACCTTGTAATCAAGCGAATCATTTTGCCGCAAAGTGATCCCAGGGGCAAATGGACTCCTACTTATGAAGGACCGTTTGTGATCAAGAACATCTTTTCTGGTGGGGCAATGATTCTGGCCACCATGGACAACGATGACCTGCCGCACCCTGCGAACACAGACATAGTCAAAAGATACTACGCATAAAATGACCCGACAAGTTGAAAACCCGAAAGGGCAACTTGGGCAAAAAAGGGCATCCCGATGAATCGAAAACCCGAAAGGGCGGTTCAGGCAAAAATTAGGGATAAATAAAAAAATTTGTACACCCGGCAAGTTGAAAACCCGAAAGGGTGACTTGGGCAAAAAAGGGTTTCCCGGTGGATTGAAAACCCGAAAGGGCGGTCCAGGAAAAAGTTAGGGAATTAAAGCATATGACTATGTCTCGTCGGATCACCTTAAGGACAATATCTTCACGGACAAACTCCAAGCTTCTGATCAATCCTATCATCTGCGGACGAAGCAACGAATGGACAAGATACTCAGAGTTGTGAAGGTTATAGCAGAATAGGAACCCCATGGAATTGTTACACATAGCCATCCTTCTTTGTATAAATTTTTCTCAAATTTTACGACAACATTCTCTTACTAGGATGACTGTCTCCTTTGTAAAAAAATACTTACAAAGCTAATACAAAGATACTTCAAAGTGCAAATATTTGCTTGCCTTTTCTTTCCTTTTACACTTATGTTTTATTTGAAAACGTCCAATGATTTGTTAAATGAGCATATGCATTTGAATATAATCACTGCTTACAAATAAAACAAAATGAGAAAGGATAATTACTGATAGGTCGAAAGCATAGGAACACGTCTTTAGGCTATTCTAGAAGGAATCCCCTGCAGTATGACATCCAGATCCTCAACAGAGCTAAAACCTTGAAATACATATCCCCAGCGGAGTTAAGTTTCAAAATTCCCATCAGAGCTAAGTTTCTAAACTCCCGATCCCCAGCGGAGCCGGAAGACTTTGAACTACAAATCCCCAGTGAAGATAAAACTTTCTTCCCCAACGGAGTCCAAAACTTCAAACCCCGATGGAGTATTATCCAACTTCCTCTGATTCCCCAGTAGATTGGTGTACAACCCAAGCTTTTGGAAATTCTCCAATAGGATAAATATTCTCCCCACAGAGTTATTTCCCAGCAAAACAAAGATTCTTGCTCTCATTTCTCCAGTTGAAGCCTCCCAGGTTTTAAATTCCCCAGTAGAGATCGTCAGAGTTTTCCTTATCCGGCAGGCAAGTCATGAAGGATTCTCAATTCCCTGTAGAAGTTGTCAAAGATCTTGTTAATCCCCACGAGTCACCAAGGATTTTCAATCCCCAGCAGTAGTCCAAAGGATTTCTCATTCTCAACAATCAAAGGTTTGGAATCTCCAACAGCAGTCAAGGGTTTATTTTCCCCGGCAGAAGTCAAAGATTTCATTATCTTCGGCTATCAAGGATTTATTTTCCTCAGCAAGACAGCTAATCAGCTTACATGCGCATTCATTACATTCATATATCATAAACATTGATAGAACACATTTTATTGCATCATACATGTCATGCAACATAACTTTGTGTTTTTAGCTAACATTTTACCCTTTTCAGGATAATATTAAAAGCTATCTTGAACAAATATTCGAAGATCTCAAATACAGTATGGATACACCCCAGACACAGCGGTCATTCTATTACTCATTAAGACCTCAGCAATCAGATACAGACTAGATACGCTCCAGACACGGAAGCCATTCTATCTCTCATTCAGATTCAACTATCAACTTCAAGTTCAGATACACTCCAGACACGGAAGTCATTCTGTCACTTATCCAGATCCCAGTTACAGTACGGATACACTCCAAACACGGAAGTCATTCTGCTACTCATACATATCTTAACTTCAGATACAATCCAGATACGCTCCAGACATAGTTTCCATTCTGTCACTCATTCGGAGTTTATCCCCAGCTCAGAGATGCTCCATACACGAATGTTTTTTCTGTAGCCCATTCAGAATATATATACACTCCAAACACGTCAGTCATTCTGATATTCGTTCAAAAATCAAATACAGTTACAGCTTGGATACGATCCAGACACGGACGCCATTCCTTTGCTCATACGAATCCAATCTCCAGATACGACTCAGATACGTTCTAGATACGGATACCATTCTGATGTTCATTCTACTGATATTCAATAGACATTTTTGATGGCATCTCTAAGCCCATCTCCAGCAAGATTCTATCATCTCCAAATGGCATCTTTAAGCCCATTCCCTCAACTTACAGTTTGACGAGTGCAAATTTACGGGCACTCTAGTGTCCAATCCTCTTTTACCTTCGAGTCACGAAAGGCAAAATTCGCCAATCTAACTCTTCAGGTTCAAGAAGATTGAACAGGGGAAGTTGTTGTACCCCAAAATTTGCCCTCTCATTTTTATCAAGATTTCCCCTTACAAAGCTCCTTGAACTCCAGACAGGATTAGGGATTTGCACTACCCAAGACATCTCCTTGCACTGATGACCTAAATTAGGGTTTGAGTTTACACAAGGATATTTGGACTTCCAATGCTCAAAGTGACTTTCATACTTCATGTTGGACTCATAGGTTTGTCCATACCAAGTTTCATGCTTTGAATCATATTTTTGCCCAGTCAATTGGACAGTTGACCTAGAAATCAACTGTATTGGGGAAAAAGACAACTATGGCCAATTTACAGTCAAACCTCATGAATTTTGACCCACATCAACATTATAAACTCATATGAACCATTTGATCAAGTTTGGACCACAACTCCACAAGAAATTTGATCAGATCACCAAAAGGGCAAAATGGTCATTTTTAGGGTTTTGATTGTACAAAGGCAATTCCTGACTTTTAACCTAGCCAAATGGAAAATTGAGCTCAACCATGGAATCAAGGAATCAATGGCACCATCTTGACCTATTCAACAAGTTCAAAAGACCTCAATTGCATTGGATTGCCAGATGATTTTTCCAGTCAACTGATCAAAATCTGACTGTACACTGAAAATTCAAACTTTGAATTTTTGGTGAAAATCAAGTGTCAAGGGTCATTTTTAATCAAGATGTGTCAAAACATGAAACTTGTTCATCAAGAAACCCATTTTTTCAAATTAGGGTTTAAAGTTGAAAAATTTCATAACTTAGAATTTTTCTAACTTATGAATTTTTCTTAATTTTTCCTAACTTTGCCCAACATTTTCACCATGATGCAATTGGATTCAAACAAAACTTCCAACATGAAATTTGTATTCCTCCACAAAGTATACAACTTTGATTCACAAAGTTTTCTCAAAAGAAGCTTGGATCTCAGGTTATGATTTTTGGAACAAGGGTCCCTAAAACTTTTAACTTTGTGAAATTTTGCCCTAGTTTAGGCAGGATTTTGACCTATCTTCATGGCCATTTTTCACATAGTTCCACTTGTAATATCAAGTTGCATTTCAAATATGGATTGTATAGAATGTTGTAAGCTTTCCAAAATGTCCAAGAACTCTCCAAACACATTTGTGGTTAGGGAGAATCGAAGGCTTAAAGTTGGCAAAAACTCACTTTTCATCCATGGCATATTCATGTTCATACATGTTGAAATTTCAAGTCAGCATGCTTTGCACTAGATTACAGGCCTCTAAACTACTTCACACTCAATAATTTAATGCAAATCCATTGGTCTAAGGTATTGTTTTGGTCATTAGGACATTGTACACAAAATTAATCCCTAAGTAGAAAAAGATACATTTCCATTTTTGCTTAAATGTGCTTTATGTCAAAACTAAATCCCTTGAGCATTGGTCCATATCTCAGATAGAAAATAAAATCCACAAGTTGGAGGGGCCAAGGGAAAAGTATGCAATCATAAGGATAGCCTGTACAGGTCTATTTCAATCACTTCCCACATTTTGCTTCAAAAACAAGAAACTTGTCCAAAACATGAGAACTTGAACACCAGCAAAAATAAACTTGTGCAACCATCTTGAACATCTTTCACACATCCCTCTGAGCCAGAAACACGATTGCTTGAGCCTTTAAACATCCCCTATCCAGAAATCACAAGTCATTGGCAAAACAGAGCAGAACCTGCAACTTGACTTCCATAACTCATTTGGCTCTTGCGTTTTGGCCAAAACCTGTTCAAACACCTTCCATTCCATCCATCCAAGCTATCCCAAACCACAAACACCAACTGTAACTCCATTTACAGGGTTTTCCATTTTCATTTTGAGCTTGTGCAGGTTGAGTTCTGTAGGCTGATTCAAGCACATTCAGGGCATGCAGGCTATTGGAGAAGGTCAAGTGAAGTCCAAGAAAGCTCCCAGACATCTCAGGCCTTGTTGAAAAGCTCCACATTTCCATACACGAAGTCAGCTGAAACAGGTTTTTGTCAACTTCCTATCTCTCTATTTAGGAACATTTAGCCTTAGGTTTGTGAATAAGAAATGTAGTATTCATTGCCATGAAGATGTACATATGCTCAATTTTCAATTATATTAAGCATGCTAAGAGAATTTCATCCATGAACATACTGAAAAAACTAGGTTAGATTTTAGGGCCAGATAAATTCTCTCTAGTCTTTGAGAGTTAGAGCAAGTTGTTTATATGGTTGGATTCGTCTTGAAATGCTCTACAAGTTTGATGTTATGTGTTTTTTGCAATAGAGCTCGTATGCAGGATCTGGTATTTGAACACGGCACGCACGTTTTCAAAGTCAGAAGGTTGAAGATGAAGTTGGTTTGGGCTGGGCTTGGTCCTGGCTACTTTTGACACCTCCCTTTTCCTTTTGGCACCCCCTGGCCCAATTTCTTGATATTTTATATTTTTGAATTTTTATTTTCATTTCTGATTTTATTTATTTATTCCCAAATATAAAAAATACTCAAAAAATATTTCTATAATTTTTTCACATTTATTTGGAATTTTATTTTTATTTTTCTAACATAAAAAGTAATTAATTACTTTTATCTTATTTACTAAAAACTTGGAAATAATATATAAATCATAATTTTATTTTTATTCTTTATTTTTATTCACACTAAAAATATTTTTCTAAATATATTTTATTTTTGTATATATTTTACTTTATTTTATCATATTTAATGTAATTAATACATATATATTATATACTCCTATTTTATTATATATTTAGAATAAAAATATAAAAATATTACACTTTTATTTTTTATTATCAAATATACTCAAAATTACTTTTTCCTCAATATATTTTATTTTTGTATATATTATATTATTTTATTTTATTGTATATAAATAATATAATGAATTTATTTTCTTAAAGAAAATTAGGGTTTTACCCTTAACCAAATAAAAAATCTTTTATTTATTTCTTTATTTTTACATTAAATATTTTTACATACTTGGAAAATAAACATAAACTTTCTTGCATAATTCATATTATTTGATATATTTATTTATTTTGTTTATTTAAATATTGTCCATTTATTATTTATGCATTTGAATTCAATTTGGATGTAATAGTAAATTAGGGTTTATATTTCTTGTCAAATACTCCCCCATTCAAAGATTGTACCCCCATCCCCATAATCATGTTGTAATAGCTTAGACTTTTAATTCTCACACTTTATGCTTTCAAATATGCCATGGTTAGAGATTAGGGTTTGTATGCAAAAAAATCCAAATCAACAAGTAACTTGACCTAATCAAAGACAAAAATGCATGAAAATCAAACACAAATGCACCCTTGCACCCTTAGGGTTACAATCCACTTGTTGCTTTAAAAATGGGCCATTTTATGCATGTTGGGTACTTTGGAAAAACAAAAACAAAACAAAGATCGTAGTCCCTCGATGACGCTATCTTGGTTGCCTAAACAAAATGATCAAGTCCCTCAAAAATTTTCCAAAGATACTTAACACAATTGCTATCATGGTCTATACGATGACCCGCGCCTGTCCCGTTTAACATCCTAATACAAGGTTTTTTACCAAATGCAATGGTAAAACAACACTGTCAAAAGGGTTAAAAATGTGTAGGAAATACCTTTGAGTAAAATAGGGTAGATAACTCTTAGTTACTTGATCAAAAGCTTGCAAAACATCCTTGCTATTTTCAAAACACACTTCACAACACAATTTCAAAACATTTCCCCAAATCAAACTTTCAAACATTGAAATCTTTTCAAAAGACAAAAACATCATTGTATACATTCAAACAAGAATCATTACAAAGGTTGCCACAACGATGGCCTCTTTTCAAAACATCTTTCAAAACCACACACAAAGCACCATTTCAAACAATTGAAAAGCAAAAACAAGTGATCTAAACAAGTAACTAAGAGCCCATGGATAACCATGGATGAAAAGGGTGCTTGCACCTTCCCTTTTCATAATCTACTCCCCGAACCCAAGAAAACATCTCAAAGGTCTTTCCTGTGCTTTTTGACCTTTCTTTAGGATAAAATAAAAAGTCGGTGGCGACTCTTGCTAAACCGAAACATTTGCGAATACCAAAACGCAAAACCTCAAGTCAGTTCTCCCACCGTATCACAAGCTTCATTAACATCATTGGATCTTGGGTGTTGAGTTCAACTCAACAAAAAGGGATGAATGATTTTAATGATAGCTTGATTAAATTTTTGGTTCAAATTTGGTTTAATTCTTATCCCCTCCCTCTTCATCTTATCCCCTTCTTACTTGTACTACATGTTGTTGGAGAACGATTTACATATCATTTCTCTAAACATATAATACATAGATTACTATTGACTGACCTCAAAATAGGTGCGACTTCTATATAAGTCCATTTACGATTGCTTAACATAGCGCTAAATTTTGTCCTGATTCGAGAAATGATCATTCGTGGCCCAAATATACGTTTACAAGCCCAAGTATGTTAACTTGAAACCTTTTATCCAATAATCTTGAGATTCATTTTTAGGAGGCTTTGGTCTTATCAATCCTCTAATGAATCTTTATAAGCTTTGGTCAAAATGAATCACTTAAACATCATTGATCATTTACTGTTGTCTTGAGATGTTGAAAATGAAGGATATATATGACAAAGAGAAAATGAAACTTGTTGTTGAGTGGCTTTGATTTTACGAATCCTCTACTGAGTTTCAAATTCAAGTTTCAATATGGTCATTCAATTAGCCTCTAATTCATTAATATTTGACATTTATCTTATGCCTTTATTTTGGGATTTTTATTTTATGCCTTTAATTTATGCACCATTTATTTTAGCATTTACATTTCATACTATTTCCATCTTTGCTCACTTGAGCATTTAATTTTATGTCATTTTTATTTTGCTCACTTGAGATTCTCATTTATTTTTGAAAATACCTAATAATCAACTTGAACCATAAAAAACTTTAATGTTACTTGGACTATTCGGTTACTATCCTTGGCATTATGGAGTGATAGACTTCTTGGACTTAGGATTAGAGACCTTGACCTACCTTGAGACCTTGTGACTTTCATTGCTAATTTGTCTGGAGTTCTTGGGGTTTACCCTAAGACATTGGGTTATTTGTTTTCTTTGTGTGCAGGTTATTTAGATATATGCTTTGTCTGTGAATGGAAATTCATTGTATACAACCCTTACTCTTCCCAATTTTTGTGAAGACTTAATGCACTTGAAGTTTGATTCTCAAGAGGTTATATTGTCCTTGCTTGTTTGGTTTCAATCCAAAAAATGGCAATTCTACATTGACTCATTATGTCAAGTGTTGGCTTCTTGTTGGTTAGACAATTCTTTTCTCTAGCTTTTACCCTTATGCTTTAGGATAGCCTCCTCATCTCCTCCCATCTACTTTAATTTCAAAAATATTATCCCTCCTTTGAGAACTATTCTTGCTTTTAAACTTGAACCGCTTTCACAATAAACATGGACTTAGATCCATGCCCTTTTCAAAATATTTTCTCAATCAAACTTTAACCAACTCAACAATACTTTGACATTTTTGTGAGAAGACTAAAAGCAATCAATCTCATTCAAATAATTTTTCCACTTTGGCTTCTTACTTTATAACTTTTCTCAAAAGATCAGACTCTTATCAATCCTTGTAGTGATGCAATCTACTATACTTCTACGATATATAGTGAAGTGAGATATTTTTCACTTGGGTGTTGAGCGAGGCTTTGTTGATTTTAAAATACAAGCTATATCTTCCACTTTGAGATGATGCAAATTTTCTTTTCTCATAATTGTGGGTAGTAAGTATGTTCTTCCACCCAGATAAGACGATGATGTCTTGTCTCTTAAAATTTACCAACACACTTGTGTTTTTAAATTTTTAAAGGTGAACTACGAGTACCCCGATCCTCTATTGCATGGAAGGTGGTACGTGGGCACTAAAGGTTTGTAAGTGTGAAGAGTGCAAAAAATCATAAAAATACTTCTTTTCTCATCCCCACAATCTATTTTTATACAACATTTATAGCCAAAATACACAAATTTTCAAAGAGGTTCCTGCGGAGTACCGTAGATGTTTAGGGTGCTAATAACTTCCCTTTTCATAACCAACCCCTGAACTTAGATTCTCTCCCCCTCTTTTTGGGTTATTCTCTCTTTTCTCATTCCTTTGGAAACAATAAAGCGCGGTGGCGATTTTTATTTGATCTGTGCGAGTAGAGTCAAACCAATGGCTTAGTCTCAACATTTCTACTGTTGCAGTCACTCCTAAGAAGGTTAAGGGACCAATGGTTGAGACTAAGCCATTGGATTAACTTAACTCGCCCAGATAATAAAAAACATCACAGTGCTTTATTATTCCAGAGGAATGGGAAAAGAGCGAATAACTCAAAAAGAGGGGGAGAGAATCTAGATACGGGGGTTGGTTATGCAATGGAAGGTATTAGAATCGTAAACATCTATGGTACTCCACAGGAACCTCTTTGAAAATTCATGTATTTTGGCTATAACTGTTGTATAAAAATAGATGGTGGAGATGGGAAAATAAATATATTTTTTATACAATTTTTGCACCTATTGCGGTTGCGAACCTTTAGGGCCTACGTACCTCCTTACGTGCAATAGGGAATTAGGGTACTCGTAGTTAACCTTTAAAAAAGTGTGTTGGTGAATTTTAAGAGACGAGACATCATCGTCGTATCCGAGTGGAAAACACACTTACTACCCACGGTTATGAGAAAGGAGAATTTGCATCACCTCAAAGTGGAGGATATATCTTGGATTTTAAAAACAACAAAGCCTCGCTCAACACCCAAGTGGAAAATATCTCACTTCACTACATATCATAGAAGTATAGTATCTCACATCACTACAAGGATTGACAAGAGTCTAATCTTTTGAGAAAAGTTTAAGTAAAAATCCAAAATGGTTTGAATGAGATTGATTGACTTTTAGTCTTCTCACAAAAATGTCAATGTATAATTAAGTTGGTTAAAGTTTGATTAAGAAAATGTTTTGAAAATACATGGACCTAAGTCCAAGTTTATTATGAAAGCAGTTCAACTTTAGAAAACAAGAATGGTTTTGAAAAGGAGGGAGAAGATTTTTGAAATTAAAGAAGATGGGAGGAGATGAAGGGACTATCCTAAGGCATAATGTAAAAGCTAGGTAAAATCATTGTCTAACCAACATGAAGCCAACACTTGACAGAATGAGTCAATGTAGAATTCACATCCTTTAGATTGAAACCAAACAAGCAAAGATATTAAACCTCTTAAGAATACCAAACTTCAAATGCATTAAGTCTTCACAAATATTGGGTAGAGTAACGGCTGTATACAGAGAAATCCCCAATCACAGATAAAGCACATAATTTGAAAAACCCGCACACAAAGAAAAAACAACCCAATGTCTCGGGGTAAACCCCAAGAACTCCAGACAAAATAATAATAGAAGTTACAAGGTCTCAAGGGTAGTAAAGGCTTCTAATCCAATGTCCAAGAGGTCCATAAATCCATAATGCCAAGGATAGTAACCAAATAGTCCAAGTAACCTTAAAGTTTTTTATTGTTCAAGTTGGTTATTAAGTATCTTCAAAAAGAAAATGAAAATCTCAAGTGAGCAAAAAAAAATGACATAAAGATAAATGCTCAAGTGAGAAAAGATGAAAATATAATGAAATGAAAATGCTAAAGTAAATGGAGCATAAAATAAAGAGATAAGATAAAGGCCATAAGTAAAAAATACATAATAAAAGTCAATTGTTAATGAGTTAGGAATTAGAGGTTAGTTGAATAACCATCTTGAAACTTGCATTTGAAAACACATTAGAAGATTGATAAAATCAAAGCCTCTCAATAACAAGTTTCATTTTCTTTTTGTCAAGTATATCATTCATTCAAAGTTCTCGAAGTGAAAACATATAATCAATGATGTTTAAATGATTTTCTTAGAGCAAAATTTATGAAGATTCATTAGAGGATTGGTAAGACCAAAGCCCCCTAACAATGAACCCGAAGGTTATTGAATCAAAGATTTTCAATTAAACATACTTGGGCTTGCAACCATGAGTTTGGACCACGAATGATCATTTCTCGAATCGGGACAAAATTTAGTGTTATTTTAAGCAATCATAAGTGGACCTATATAGAAGTCGCACCTATTTTGAGGCCGATCAATAGCAATTTATGTACCATATGTTTAGAGAAATGATATATAGATCATTCTCCAACAACATGTAGTACAAGTGAGAAGGGGATAAGATGAAGAGGCAGGGGTAAGAATTGAATTCCACATTTGAACCAAAGAAATTAATCAAGCTATCATTGAAATCATTAATCCATTTTGGTGGAGTTAAACTCAACACCCAAGATCCAATGATGTTAATGAAGCTCATGACTAAAATCCCATAGTTCAAAATCAAACAAAATATATATAAAATTAATATTGTATTTAATAAACAAGATACAAAGAGAAAATTTTATTTCTAAATTGTTTTTAAAAAAATAAATAAAAGGAAAAATAGCAACCTATATTCAAAACATCAAAGAAAAACTAAAGGAGACCCTAGAAAAGTCAGAAGTGATCTCAAATATTTTTAAAAAGATTTTAGCAATTTCTTTAACAGAAAAAGTATTTTTTAGCATTATTTAAATTCACTTAAGCAAGTGAAAATGATAAGAAATAAAAGAATTAGAATAAAATTCTAAATAAATTCAGAAACTCAGAAATAAAGAAAATGATTTTTATGAAAACTTTTTGAATCATGAAAATAAAAATCATGAAAATAAAATCATGAAAAAATAAAAATCAGAAAGAGAATATTTTAAAATATTTTTGTGAAGTTTTTCTTAATTTTATGTCAGAAATGAATTTTCTATGATTTTTTGAAGTTTGATGTAAAAAAATAGAAAATAAAATAAAGTTTAAAAAATATGAACCATTGGATGAGAGTGAAACGCGCTAGTAACCAGATCCAAAGGATCACGTACGTAGTGCATATAATTATCAACTTTGAAAATTACACCGGATCACCTTTTAATAATTAAAAACAACTAAAAATCTAGCGCCTTGGATGGAATCTGAATAATGGAAGTAATCAGATCCAAGGGCTCTCAAAACGCGTGTATGATTAAGTAAACACACTGGATAGGATTCAAAAAAATTACACGTCACGCCATCATTGGTTGAAGCACGACATGTAGGTCATCTTCAACCTTCGGGCGCCCTAGATTGGAGTTCCTCCAATTGTAAAATCAGCCAACCAGACCGGTACCATTAGATTCTTCTCTTTAAGACGATTCTAATGGTACCCTCGTGCAAAATTTATATAAACTAAGAAAGGCTTGATTTGAGAAAAAGCAGAAATAATAGCAAGTATGAAATTCTGGAATATCTCACTCAAATCTCAATGAAATCACAATTTAAAGAAGCATGAGAATTAGAAAGGTGGGGAGAGTATATTAGTCTTTTATTTGGATTGATTTGACTAAGAAATCTACCTGAACGAAGTAGAAGAAATTTGCTCCGAAACTGGACTTTTGTAGCTCAAAAAAGGTCACGATTATTGAAGGTAAGAGTATGTTAGCTTTTGAGAAGTTCAATGGAGCTAACTGAATGGAGTTTTTAGTGTTTTGAGGTGAGAATGAAAGAAATCAGAAATTCAAATTCAGAGTTCATGTGGGGTCTGGACAAGGATCAATTGGCTATCAAAAGCTTGTGGAAATAGGTGGAAAGTGCATCTTATTTATATGAGAGGGTGAGGCAATTCTTAAGTGTGCGAATGGGAGAGTAATTAAGTGAATTCGTGTGAATCTGAAACATGAGCAATGTGTGACTTACTTAGCATCAAAACTCAGCCAAAACATGTGTTTCATGATGCTAAATGCTTTTGGAAAGTTTCTAAACCTGATTAGAAGCAAAAACGCGTGAAAACATTGTGTTTAGAAGGAAAAATATGGATTTCAAATTCTGACTTCGAAGGAAATTCAATTTCAAGTAGCTGACTTGGAACTCGTGGTGTGCATGATTTATGGAACCTTAGGATCTGATTCTCTATGCATTGGAAAGATGAGGTAACATTATTCATAAGGTTCCAAGAAATAGATCATTTGGATGCTTGATCTATAAGTCGTGCTTGGTCAAAATCAGAAAGAAAAAAAAGTGTTGACTATTATACTTTGAAAAATTCTAAGTTTTTCTTAAAAAAATGACCCAAAATGTTTTGACTCCAAACAATGTCTTATTATAAAATTTTGCTTTAATCAATGATGTTAGCTTAAAGTGGACTCCTTAAAGAGCATTTTGAAACTCGTATCACTCAAAAATTCCAAATATTGGACAAGTTATGATCCTTTGAATTTGATGAAAATCCATAAGGTGACCTATAATCTTTTGAGCTTTTAAGGCATCTTCTAATCATTTTCATGTTTTGCACATAAAAGAAGGGTTAAATTTCATACTCTTAAGATCATTTTGGAAAAATAATGGGCTCAAGGAGATAAAAATTGATCAGGTTATGACTTTTTGAAGTGACATAAGGGAATTTGATGGCCTATCTAGAGGACTCGTAATCTTTCTCAATCATTATTGATCTTTCATACAAAATTTGCTTGAAACTTTTGAAGTGATTTGTTGATAAACCTTTAAGGAGAAGCATGTCTTTGGATTCACTAAAAAATCTCAAAATATGGACAAGATATAGCCCTTAGAAGTCTAAAACCCTAACTCCTAGAGCATGAAAATGGCTTGGGAACCCCTTTCAATTTTGACAATATTTCTTGCACGAATACTTTTGATATATGAAGAGATGTTCTTGTGAATGATAATGATAACCTATAGTAACAATAACCACTTCCATATATTAAGAATTGAGGGAGTTATGCACTTATGATCAAGGAATCAAGAACTTGTCCAATTAGGTCAAACTTCTTCAATCAATTATTTCATCTTTTGACTTCCTTTGGCAAATTGAGCCATGATGAATCATAGTAGACCTTTTTATGATATTACTTTAAAGCACTCAATGATGAAGCTTAAATCTGAATGAAGCTTTGTTGAAGAAGGCATGGAAATAAACTCATGAACCTATGAATCAACTTGATGGGCTGTGTTGTTCCCTCACCTATAGTATCATCATTTAGAATAAACATTCATTGTATTTGTTAGTTAAAAGTTAATTCACACAAGACATATATGATCACAATATACAAATCAAAGTGCTTGGTGATCCCTCATGAGAAAACCTAGAGATAGGGAGAAGAACCAAACCTAAGTGTAATCATGATATGATTGACTTGATAGGAGATGATAGTGGAATCTTAGGGGCAAAAATTGGGGTATAACAACTTCCCTTATTTAAGTGTGTTCTATCTAGAGATACGAAGGTTAAAATATACATGTTGACGCGATTGAAGATACTTAAATATAAAATAAGCCTTATTTTTGTCCCTAAGATGCAATGTAATGCATATGATTGTACATGCAAACAAACAAATCCAATGGTCACACAGGACACCGCTAGGGAAGCAGAAAATAAAATAAAGGATCAAAATACAATCCGACCAGGAAATAAATCATTGGTGAAAAAAACACTCGAATCTATTGGGGTAAAGTAAAGGATGATAACAACCGATAGATAACTGCAAACTACCCACTCACAGAGAAGATAGCAAAGAAAAAGTAACGTCAACTCATAGGGAAAAGAAATGGTAAGGTAATACTATTAAAAACCAATATTAGGGTTGGTAACAAATGATTAGCATCGGTACTTATGACTTGAAACAAATGAATTCTTTAGAGAAAAGTGAACCTCGATGACGAACTATCTCCCAAAATGATGAGACTACCATTCATCGGAGTAACAAATCTCAACAAAGAACTATCTCCAATAAAGACGAGACTACCATTCATCAGAGTAACACGTCTCAACAATGAACTATCTCCCATAATGATAAGACTACCATTCATCGGAGTAACAAATCTCAATAATGAACTATCTCTCATAATGACGAGACTACCATTTGAAGAAGTGAAAAACATAAGAAGGGGGGGGGGGGGGGGGGGGGGGGGTTGAATTGAAACTTAAAATCAAAAGCACAGTAGACACAATATTTTTATCCTGGTTCGTTTGATCTTAAACTACTCCAGTCCACCCGCCAAGGTGATTTCGCTTATCTCCAACGAGGACTTAATTCACTAATCAAAACTGATTACAACACAACTTTGACAACTGCCAAAGTCTTCTTAAGTACAACCACAACCCGGTTTATCTCAAGGAAAACTAGCTTAATCACAATTAAATAATATATTGTGTACTGTTGTTTTTCCTTACAAAAATTGTATCACAACTGTGATGTTTTACACAATTTTGAGCGTATATATGAATATGTAAGATTTCAGCATTTAAGAGGTATATTGTAGTGGTGTCAAAATCGTGATTGATTTGTCCTCTAAGTTTGTTTATATAAGCATGGAAATCTTGTCCAACATAAAGCGTGATAATGGACATTCAATGCTGTTTCCATATTGAGAAGATTCTTGTCTGAATGAAGCTGTTGCATATGATGTTGTCTTGATTGAAAAGTAACGCTTCAGAACTTAGAATCTTGCATGCTGCAATTGCTTTAGAATATTGATGACTCAGATATGTGAGGATCTGATGGTATAGTAAACTTCTGTTCAGAATCAGAGTATTCTTCATGTCAGTGCAGATTCTAATTACCTCAGCTTAAAAGCTTCTGTAGCTTAATTTTTGATGTCGTTTCAGTTAGAACTTCTGCATACAAAATAATACAAATTTATAGTGCATATTTGTTCTTTGTGTTTGTTATCATCAAAACTCTAATTAAGGGTTGTAGACTCAAACTATGTTCTAACAATCTCCCCCTTTTTTATGATGACAAAAACTAGGATTTTCAATGAAAAATAGAGAACAAAAAAGCTTAAGAAAGTCTCCCCCTGAGTTGATTACTCAGATATAGATGCATTACTTTCCTGAAGTTCCTTCTCGTCAGAGCTTTTGATGCATCTCCTTCTGTCTTTACCAGAATATGTTCCTGTTCAAGCTTTTCAAAAAAACTTAGAGGTTAAGATATTCATAATGTTTGAGACTTTGTCCCGGTAAACTGTTATTGACAATATCTTACTTTCTACCTCTTTTTGTTAGGTATCAAAAAGCAATATAATCAGAGTCAAAACGATGATTTATATTGAAAACATAATGCAATGAAAATATTCAGAAACAAGGAGGCTAAGATGAAAGATAAAAATATAGATAAACATTTAAAGAAAATCTAAGAAGGAGGGGCAAGACGTGTGAACAACGCTTCCAATAAGCTCTTAATCTGAGTGCTTGATTCTTCCTGCTTTCCCAGAATGTCTTTGATTTCTTTTGTTGTATCTTCTTGTTTATCCAATATATCGTTGATCTCATTGTTTGTGTCCTCTTGCTTATCCAGTCTGGCATGGATTAAGGCATTCTCCTTCTTCAACTCTTCCAGAGTTTGCATGACTAGAGACGAAGCTGGTGTATCTTCAGGGGTTGCACTTTGTTTAGAACACTCTGCAGCCTCTTCCGATTGAACAACTTCTTATGTTGCAATCACCTTTCTTGGAGCAGTAGTCAGAGGGTGACTATTAGAATTTGGTTCAGTGACTTCTGAAGGTTGGTGCTCTTTCTAGGGAGCATTATCCAGCGGAAGAATGTATTTCTTGTACCATTGGCTCAAAACTTGATCTGGGAAGGCTTTCAGCTGATCGCTGAAGTTCTGTTGAGCCCTTTCACAGCTCAATTCTTTCTGCTTCTAGGTTTCAGAGTTGAGCCATTTTCTGAATCTTTCCCACAGAGAATCAGAAGCAGCAGGATTAGAAACCTATTGACTTGCTTGCTTCAAAGAAGTAATCCATTTATGTATTTCTGTTTCAAAAACCAACAAATGCTTACCAACATCTGATTTGGTTGAGGTTGGTTTAGGTTTGGGTGTGGCAATTTTGTTTGAGGTGGAAGCTAGTTGGTCCAACACTTGTAGATCAATGACAAGTATGAGTTGGTGAGCTAAACTATTGATAGGTGAGGGAGTGGAAGATTCATAAATCAGGATTGGTGAGTGAGTGGTGATTGGTGGTGTATATTCATATGGTGAAGGGATTTCTAGAATATCATGAATGTAGAGAGGTAAATGAACCGTAAGAGGTTTTGTTATCCCAAGAATTAGGGTAGTGGTATCAGAGTCTGAAAGGGAGTCTTCTGATTGGTTTGCGATAGCGTGTTGAATTTCTGGTTCAGGTATTTCAAAAGATGGGTTTTCAGATTGAGGAGTGAGAGGGTTTTCATTTTCTAATTAGGGTGAGTCGAGGTTTTGATGTTCTGGTTGAGGAGAGTGTGGTTGTGGATTTTCTGGTTGAGGAGAGTGTGGTTGTGGATTTTCTAGTTGAGGAGAGTGTGGTTATGGATTTTCTGGTTGAGGAGAGTGTGGTTGTGGATTTTCTGGTTGTTGAGGTTGAGTGTTTGGATTTTCTGGGAGTGGTGAGGAAAAGTCTTTATCAAACAATTCAATATCAGATAGAACTCTAGCAAGTTTTGGTTGATGTTGTTCTGGTTTTGGATTTGGATTGGGGGAGTGAGGTTCATTCAAGAAATTTCTAAGAGTTACAGATGGGTCAAACTCTATGTCAAAATCCTCAAATGTTTGGGGTGAAGGATTTTCTGTTGGTTGAGGGGGAATGGTTTCAGATGTTGGAATAGCTATTGATTCTACAACAGAAACAAAAGATGGGTTAATTACCTTTCTTTTTCGCAGCTTTGGGTGTCCTCTAAGAGGATCCTTCTCCTGCTTCCTTCCTCTTTCTAGATTTCTTCAGCACAAGCTGCCTTGTGTAGGTCACAGATGTTAATTTCTGGAATAGTTCCATATTCCTTGCAAGCTTCAAGGTACCTGACCATAATCTCTGGAGAAGCATCTATCTTAGAGAATAGTGGAAAATCCTTCAGAGGGATTCTCCTAGACATGATGACCTCATGAGAAGCAATTGTTGGTTCCTTCTTAATGCTTTCAATACTCTTCATTATCTTCAGATTCTTGGCATTTAGTGGTTTCCCAGCAGTTGCTTCCAGAGTGCTGATCTCTTGAGCCTCTGTCAGATGTTTTATCAGCCCGTTTTCCATGAGAATATCTGAAATCAATCTTCCCAGAGGAATCCAATCCCTCTTTGTTCTTTCTTCTCCTCTTGTCTCTTTCACACTTGTTCTCAGATGGTTGAAGAGCAAATGTGGAAGATTTATTTTGGTCTTCTTTGCAATGAAGTATAACGGAAACTGCTGATCAATGTTGATGTAATCAGGAGATCTCGTAGGCTTCCTGTGATTAATACATCCCAGAATAATCCTAGCCCATATTCTGTAATAATCTTTCAAGTATCTTATCTTGCTGGATGGTTGTCCATAAGTGAAAATGACCCTAGTAATAGATTTTAGGTCAGAACACTTGTCAACCATGTTAATAGATCTGACTCCGCCGCCATTGTACCCAATAAGTTTCCCAATCAAATCTTCTGTAATCATTGTCTTCTTCCCCATAACATATGATGTGACCTGATGGTTGGATGAGGTAGCATGAATCCATAATTCCTTAACAAGAATAGGAAAAGTTGGACCCAACAGATGATCAAAGTATCTGTTCCATCCCTGTGTCGTTACATCTTCATATAAATTAAACCCATTTCCTTTAAACTCTCAAAATTGATGATCAATTCACATAAAACTTCAAGGTTATCGACTTGAGTGAGCAGTGTTATAATAGGCTCCTCATATTGTTTTGTTGAAGAAGAACCAAGAGCACTGTTGAGATTTTTGATGCTTGATGAGGATGCCATTGTTCAAACGGATTCGTTGAAGAAAACTGAGAAAAAGGGTTTTTGAAAAACTAGAGCGAGAGATAATAGTGAAAGCAGTAAGAAGTGAATGAAATAGTAAATTTTGAGTTTATAAACACTTTTGAAAACTTAATCAGTAAGAAAGAGAAAATGAGTAATGCTTATACTGAATTAATGAAACCTGAAATTAGGGGATTTCATGTAGATATTGAACAGTTACCATTGACAAGTGTCTCAATGCATCCAATCAGAGCCTTGGACCGTTTAGAATTTGAACGCGTGTTCGGCCTCAGAAGGTAGCTTGTGAGAGGATGACAGATGTTCGGTGGTGTGAATTGCACGCCTCTATCTTTGAAATGAAAAGTTCAAACCTTCATAGATAGATTCTGAGGCAGTTGTACTCCTAACTTCTGAAGACAAGTTGATGAGATGTTCACAGAAAACAATAAAATTCTAAGGGTTAGAATACGCAAATAAAACATCTTATTCTAGACATAATTCCATGCTTAGATGTTTCAGAGTGAAATTAAATCTATCTTCAGAAAGGGGTTTTGTAAACACATCCGCCCATTGATGGTCTGTGTCAATAAATTTTAAAGAGAGAATTCCTTTATGAATATAGTCCCTAATAAAATGGTGTTTTATTTCTATATGCTTATCCCTAGAATGAAGAATGGGATTTCTGGATAAACAGATAGCAGAAGTATTATCACAGAAAATTGGGATGTTACTTTCAAATATGTTGAAGTCTTCAAGCTGACTTTTCATCTAGAGCATATATGTGCTACATCCAGTAGCTTCTTTGTATTCAGCTTCTGCTGTTGACAACACAATTGTGGACTGTCTCTTGTTGGTCCATGAGATCAGATTGTCTCCCAGAAACTGGCAGTTTCCAGAAGTACTTTTACGCTCTACTCTATCTCCAGCAAAATCAGCATCACAATATCCTACTAAGTTGTATTCATTGGTTTTTTATAAAACAAACCCAAGTTAGTAGTACCTTTCAGATACTTGAAAATTCACTTAACTGATGTTAAGTTAGATTCTCTAGGATCTGATTTGAATCTAGCACATAGAAAAACGCTGAATAAAATATCAGGCCTTGAAGCTGTCATATAAAGGAGAGAACCAATCATACCTCTATAGATCTTCTGCTCTACCTTTTTACTTACCTCTTCCTTTTCCAGAATGTACGTGGGATGCATTGGAGTCTTTGAGGGCTTACATTCTGAGAGGTCAAATTTCTTCAAAAGTTCTCTGACGTATTTGCTCTGGTGAATGTAAGTTCCTTCTGGAGTCTGATTGATCTGAATTCCCATAAAGAATTTAAGTTCCCCCGTTAAGCTCATCTCAAACTCTGCCTGCATGCACTTAGCAATTTCTCTTCCGAGAGAAGGTTTAGTAGATCCAAATATAATGTCATCTACGTAAATATGAAAAACTAAAATGTCATTCTTAAATGTCTTACAGAACAGGGTCGTGTCCACTTTCCCTCTGGTGAATTCCTTTTCTAACAGAAAGTTACTTAGCATTTCATACCAAGCTCTTGGAGATTGTTTCAGACCATAAGGTGATTTCTTAGTTTGAAAACATATTCTTGGTTCTTGTAATTTTCAAACCCAGGGGGTTGGTGCACATATACCTCTCCATCAATGTAACCATTTAGAAATGCACTTTTGACATCTATCTGATACAAAGTGATGCCATTATTTACAGCAAAAGAGATTAAGAGTCTGATAGATTCTAACCTGGCGACTGGAGAAAAGGTTTATATATAGTCTATCCCCTCTTGTTGACTATAACCTTGTGCCACCAATCGTGCCTTGTTTCTGATGACTTCTCCTTGCTCATTCAATTTGTTTCTGAACACCCACTTTGTTCCAATGACATTGAATCCTTTTGGTTTGGGAACCAGATCCCATACATCATTTCTGGTGAATTGGTTTAACTCCTCCTGCATTGCCAGAATCCAGTCGTTATCCAGAAGAGCTTCATCAATTGTTGTTGGTTCAATCAGAGATACCAATCCCACGAGGGATTCTTCATAGTTTTTGAATGTTGATCTTGTTATTATTGGATCATCCTTCTTTCCCAGGATCTTATCTTCAGGGTGAGCTATGCTACTTCTGGATAACTTTTTCTAGAGTTGATCAACAAAAGGTATTGTAATGCTTATGACATTTCCTTCTGACGTTGTTGGAGTGTCTCTGTTGGGAACTTCTGATGAGTTCTCTTCAGCACCTGTGAATTCAACTTCTATATCTACAAAGGATTTATTCTGCTTTGACTTTTGAGGGTCAAGCTTATCATCAAATCTAACACTTATTGACTCTTCAACAATCTAGCTTTCTGTATTGTATACTTTGTACCCTCTTGAGCGTTCATATTATCCTAACATAATACACTTTTGTGCTTTAGAGTCAAACTTGTTCAGATGATCTTTAGTATTCATAATAAAACATGTAAATCAAAAAGGATGGAAATAAGAAATGTTGGGCTTTCTGTTCTTCTAGAATTCATATGAAGTCTTTTCCAGAATTGGTCTCATAGAGATTATATTCTGAATATAACATGTTGTGTTAATTCCGTCTGCCGAGAATATCTTAGCAATGTTAGTCTCATTGATCATGGTTTTGGCCATTTCTTACAATGTTCTGTTCTTTCGTTCTACAACTCCATTTTGTTGGGGAGTTCTAGGACAAGAGAAGTCATGTGAAATGCCTTTTTCATTGAAAAATGTTTCAAATTTTTTATTTTCAAACTCTCCACCATGATCACTTCTGACTTTGACAATTCTAAGATCCTTTTCATTCTAAAGTTGGTTACAGAAAGAAACAAACACAGAATATGACTCGTCCTTGTGTCTTAAGAACTTTACCCATGTCCATCTGCTATAGTCATCTACGATCAAAAACCCATACTTCTTTCCACTAACAGACGTAGTTTTCACTGGTCCAAATAAGTCTATGTGCAGAAGTTCTAATGGCCTAGAGGTGGAAACAACATTTTTAGCTTTAAAAACAGGTTTTACAAATTTGCCTTTCTGACATGCTTCACACAGAGCATCTGAGTTGAACTTCAGATTAGGAAGTCCTCTGACCAGATTGAGTTTGTTAATCTGATATATTCTTCTCATACTAACATGCCCCAATATTCTGTGTCAGACCCATTGCTCGTTGTTAACATAAAGAAGACATTTTACATTCTGACTTTTTAGTTCATAAAGTTTTATCTTATAAATGTTGTTTTTCCTCTTTCCATTAAACAATATAGTTCCATCTTTCTGACTAACAGCTTTGCATGAATTTCGATTAAAGATTATATCATAACCGTTATCACTTAATTGACTTATGGATAACAGGTTATGCATCAACCCGTCAACTAACAACACATTATTAATAGAAGGAAGGTTACCATTACCTATTGTTCCAGAGCCAATGTTCTTCCCTCTTTGGTTGCTTCCAAAGCCCATGTAGCCTCCAGGTTTAAGTTCCAGGCTATGGAACATATGCTTTCTTCCCATCATGTGTCGAGAGCATCTAGAGTCCAGGTACCATGAATGGTGTTTTAGCCTTTCTGCTAAAGATATCTGCTACATATATAATTTTGTCCTTAGGTACCCATATATTTTTGGGTCCTGGTTTGTTAGTTTTACCAAAATTCTGTTTGAATTTTGGTTTGGCAGAATAATCATTGCTAGTGTATTTCAGATCTAGTGTGTGCCCATATGTGAAGTGAGATTTTAGTGGTGTGCGTTTAATTACTAGGTATATGACTTTCTTAGGTGGAGATACCTTACCTTGGTATCCTATTCCTTTTCTGCCATTTCTGATAACTCCATAGATCATTGAAGCCATCTTGTTCTATCTATATTTTTATCCAAAAACTTTTGAAAGTTGTGATCATATTTTTTTATGATTTTATCAGCACTACCGGGAACCTCTGAGATTATTTCTTTCTGAGAGTTTTGTAAATCATTTTCTAGTTTTGAAATCTTTTCTTTTAGCTCAGAATTTTCTAATCTAAGACTCATAGTTTCTTCATAGTCAGAGACAAGATCCCTTGTCAGGTTCTTTAATTTGACTCTGATCTGCTGATACCTTTCCATAATCTCATTCAGGCTTTCTGCTAGTTCAGCTTTAGTGAAATTAACAGTAAAGTTAGGAAATACCTCTTCTGTGTCTGATTCTGAGTCTGACTGAGATGCTTCCCGGTCTTCTATCACATTATCCATAAGAGCAATGTTGGCTCTTTCATCATTTGATTCTGAGTTTGTGTCAGAAATATCTGAACCATTCCATGTTGCCATGAGACTTTTCTTCTTCTCCTTGAAGAACTTATTTTTGAGCTTCTCCTTGTGAAGCCTTGGACAATCACTTTTGTAGTGCCCCTGTTCATTGCACTCATAGTAGATGCTGTCTCTGTTGTTTTACTTTCTGTGACCAGATGAAGCTTCAGATCTTCTGTGTCCAGAGGAGGGCTCAGACTTTCTATATCCGGAGGAGGATTCATTCTGATTCCCTGATCTTCTGGAATTTTTGAATTTTCTTTTCCTCTGCTTCCACAGCTGATTGACCCTTCTAAAGAGAAAAGACAGTTCGTCTTCTTCTGATGAGGACCCATCAGAGGTTTCTTTCATAGCCTGTAAAAACATAGAATCGAGTTTCTTGTTAGATTTTAATGCTAAAGGCTTACCTTGGTTCTGAGGCTCGTCATCTATTAGCTCTATCTCATGGCTTCTGAGGGAGCTAACAACTTCCTCCAGAGATATCTTGTTGAGATCTTTAGCCAACTTAAGAGCAGTGACTATTGGCCTCCATTGCTTTGGTAAACTTATTATGGTCTTCTTTACGTGATCAGCAGTATAATACCCTTTGTCAAGAACTCTCAGCCCAACAACTAGAGTCTGGAATCTTGAGAGCATCGCTTTTATGGATTCACTGTCTTCCATCTTGAAAGCTTTGTATTTCTGAATGAGAGCAAGGGCCTTGGTTTATTTAACTTGTATGTTTCCTTCATGCGTTATTCTCAGAGAGTCAAACATGTTTTGGTTGTCTCTCTATTTGAGATCTTCTCATACTCTGAGTATGAGATGGCACTGAAAAGAATTGTTTTGGCCTTATGATGGTTTCTGAAATTATGCTTTTGTTGGTCATACATTCTTTTTCTATCTATGTTCTGACCACTTTCATCCACTGGATGCATGTATCCATCAATTACCATGTCCCATAGGTCAGCATCATGAGCCAGAAGAATCTCTCAATTCTGTCTTTCTAGTAGTCAAAATTTTCTCCATCAAAGACTGGAGGTTTGCCGCTGATTTTGTCCTTGTCATCGTGATAGTCATTGCTGATGTTTTGGCTTGGTCCCACCATAGTGTTTTTCTAAAGCTTGGATCTTGTACTGACACGGTTAAGTGTATGAACTCAGAACCAGGCACTCTGATGCCAATTGAAGAAGTGAAAAACACAAGAAGGGGGGTTGAATTGAAACTTAAAAATCAAAAGCAATAGACTCAAGATTTTTATCCTGGTTCGCTTGATCTCAAACTACTTTATTCCACCCGCCAAGGTGATTTCTCCTCTACCAACGAGGACTTAATTCACTAATCAAACAGATTACAAATCTACTTTGACAACTGCCAAAATCTTCTTGAGTATAACCACAACCCGATTTATCTCAAAGAATATATCTTAATCAAAGAAAAATTTACTGTGTACTATTTTTTTTTGTTACAAAAACTGTATCACTACTATGATGTATTACAAAATTTGAATATAGAATGAATATGAATATTTGCAGCTTTTTGATATTGTATGGAGCATTTGTGAGAAAATCAAAAATGATTTACCCTTTGAGCTTGTTTATATAGGCGTGGAAATCTGTCCAAATTGAAATGTGATAATGGACACTTAATGCACTTTCCATACTAAGAAGATTCTTGTCTGAATGATGTTGTTGTATATGATACTGCGTTAATGGAAAAGTAACGCTTCAGAACTTAGGAATCTTGCATGCTGCTTTACTTCAGAACTTTGATAACTCAGAGACATGAGGATCTGTTGGCGCGTTAGACTTCTATTCAGAATCAGAATATCTTTTACTTTAGCGTAAATTATGATCATCATTCTTCAAAATATTCTGATTACTTAGCTTGAAAGCTTTTGTGGCTTAACTTCTGATGTCGTTTCAGTCAGAACTTTTGTACAACATAAAACATAAATTTAGAGTGCATATTTGTTCTTTGTCTTTGTTATCATCAAAACTCTTATAAGGGTTGTAGACTCAAACTATGTTCTAACACCATAGTGGTGCTCTATCTGACCAGCCATGTGGTAGAAAGTAGCATGCAATTCTACGAGTTCATCGTTCATATGTTCCACATCAAAGATCCTGAATTCTCTAGGTTATCAAAAGACCATGTTTACTTCCTCCTCATACTCTGCCTTAGGCCTGATTATATGGATGAGGCCGTCATCCATCATCTCCTGCAAATCAGCCTTTATCTTATTGCAACCTTGTATATCAGTACTATAGATACCACAACCAGCATCGTTATGAGTATAGTAACTAAACTCACAAAGGTGTGCATGCATATTTACTAAGTCTCCTCTGACCAAGTTGATATCATAAATGCGGAAGGCCCCTGGAAAACCATCAACCATGTTAACCCATTCACTCCTTCATGTTTTGGGAGAGGATTATCTTTTACATTAGGACTGACATCTTTGAAGGATAAAAGGCCAGATCTAACCATTTTCTCTATCTCATACTTTAGTGGATAACAATTTTCTACATTATTCCCCAATGTACCTTGATGAAAAGCGCATGTCTGGTATACCTTGTAGTACCAAGGTAAAGGGGATGGTATAGCAGGAGGTGGCCTTGTCTGGACCAACTTTTTCTGGATTAACGCTGGGAGTATCTCTGTATAACTTATAGGGATAGAGTCTAAAGGCTCTCTCTTCTGATTATGCCCTTGACTCCCCTGAGGGGCTGGTCTTTGATAAGAAATTATAGTTGGAGCCACATTAACAACCGAAGTTACCGAGGCAACCTATTGATGGCGCTGATGATTTCTTCTAGAGGGATTAAGCCTTCTTTCTTGAATAACAACATTTGTCTCTCCCTCTTTCTTCTTAACAAATCCCTATGATGGCTTCTTCACATTGCTAGAACCTTCACTTTTTGTCAGATGGCCTTCTCTTACAGCCTCTACCAAACAGACGCCCATTCCCATCATTTCAGTAAAGTCACTGGGCGTACTCGCCACCATTCTTTCCTAATAGAATAGACCTAGTGTCTTCAGGAAAATCTTTGTCATTTATTTTTCTTCCGTTGGAGGAATCACTTGGGCGGCTACCTCACGTCATCTTTATGTATATTCCTTAAATGATTCTTTGTCCTTGTGGACCATGGCTCTGAGTTGATCACGGTCAGGCGCCATGTCCATATTGTATTAGTATTGTATGATAAATGCTTCCCCCAAATCATTAAAATAATGAATACTGGCACTGTCCGGGCTCATGTACCACTTCAATGTTGCACTGGTTAAACTGTCTTGAAAGAAATGAATCAACATGCGTTGATAATCTGTATGAGTAGACATCTTGAAACTTGCATTTGGAACTCATTAGAGGATTGGTAAAACCAAAGCCTCTCAACAACAAGTTAATTTTCATTTTGTCAAGTATATCATTCATTTAAGAATTATGAAAATAACACTTAATGATCAATGATGTTTAAGTGATCTACTTTAACCAAAATTGATGAAATTCCATTAGAGGATTGGTATAACCAAAGCCTGCTAACAATGGATCTCAAGGTTATTAGATCAAAGGTTTCAAATTAACATACTTGGGCTTGCAAACATAGGTTTAGGCCACGGATGATCGTTTTCTTAAATCGGGACAAAATTTAGCGCTATGTTAAGCAATCGTAAGTTGACTTATATAGAAGGCGCACCTATTTTAAGGTCGGTCAATAGCAATCTATGCACCTCATGTTTTGAGACATGATATGTAAATCATGATCCAACAATATTTAGTACAATAAGAATGAGATAACATGAAGAGGGAAGGGGAAATGAATAAACCACATTTGAACCAAAAATTTAATCAAACTATTATTAAAATCATTCATCCATTTTTATGGAGTTAGACTCAACACCATGGATCTAATGATGCTAATAAAGTTCATGATCAAAATTTCAATCCAAGATCAGCCAGAATATTGTACAAGAATAAAATTGTATTTAAAAATAAAAGAAAATGGTTTTTTAAAATGATTAAAAATGCAAATAGGTGATAAAAATTGTAACTATATTCAAATTAATCAATAAATAACTAAGTAAGACCATAGAAAAATCAGAAATGAACTCAAATATTTTTATAAAATTTTTTGTAATTTTTTAAAGTCAGAAACTATTTTTAAAATTAAAAGAAATAGGTAAAATAAACCAAAAATTATTAAAAATAGTAAAGTCAGAAATAAAAAATAAATGAGGTCACCAATATTTGTCACAATGTTATTGGATCCTTCCCTATTTTTTTCAAAATTTAAAAATGAATAAAGGTATTTTTAAACATTCAAAACAATTCAAATAAAGTGAAAAAATATAAAATATATCAAAACACAAAATAAAATTGTGAAAAAATAAAAATCAGAAAGAGAAAAATCAAAAGTATTTTTTATAATTTTTTTAGATTTTTTGGAGTTAAAATGAATTTTTGGAATTTTAAACAATTAAATATAAAAATCAGAAATAAAAAATAAAGTCAAAAATATATGGACCATTGAATGAGAGTCAAAATGCGTTAGTAATCAAATCCAATGGATCTGGTGCGTTCTGCATATCATGGTCATTATTGAGTAATACACTGAATCAATTATAAAATCAGAAATTCAAAAAAATCCAAATTGCGTTGTTTCATTGGTTGAAGGATGACACGTTAGTCACCTTTAACCTCCATCCAGTCTCAAAACCAGGTCGCTCAAACTGTGAAATTAGAGCACGATACTGGTACCGTTCGCTTTGTCTCATCAAGACGAAGACCACTACACATTCACGAAAAATTTATATAAATTGTAGCTCAAGCAATTTGGAATAGAAGTTTTGAAAAGGGATTTGAAATTTCATGGTCAAAACGGGCTTCCAGTTAAAAACAATTGTTGAAACTAGAACCAGGATGATGTGAGCTTCACAATAGTATCAAAGTTTGAGAGAATTGGTGAAGGAATCTACCTATTGAAGTTAAGTTGCAGAGCTCTGAAACTGGACTTGTCTAGCACGATTCAGGGAGTTTTAGAGCTTAATTCTTATTCTATTAGCTTCAGTGAGGATCAAGGAAGGTGAAGTGACAAAGAAAAATTATTGAGAAAGGCTGTAAAAGCAAATTCGAAGTTGCAGAAATGGAATGCTCAAGCGTGTGAAATGATGAAGTTTAGAGGGAAATCGTGTGAAGTTGCAAACAAGAAAAGTGTGACTTCTATTTTGATCAAAACTCATCCAAACTTTGCGTTTTAATGTGCTAATCATTTCTGGAAGTTCACTAACCATGTTTAGAGGCAAAAACACGCAAAATATTTGTGATTCGAGGCCAAAACAAAGATTTCAAATTCCCGACTTGATGAAAAATTCAGTTTCAAATTGCCAAATTCAAACCAATGACATTCTCAACTCAAGGGGTCTTAGGACATGATTCTTGAAGCTTTATAAAGATGAGGTTACAAGCTTTTTAATGTGAAAAGAATGGGAACAAATGGTTGCTTGAGCTTAAAGTTGCAAGGAGTCAAAGTTGGGAAAAATAAGTTGACTTTCCATACTTAGAAAATTTCTAAGTTTTTCTTCAAAAATGACTAATAATGTCTTGCATCCAAACATGGCCTTCCACTTGAAATTTGCTCTTCACCAAAAAAGATGGCATGAAGTATACCTCTTGAATGGTATTTTGAAACTTGAACCATTCAAAACCTCCAAAAATTTAGAGAGTTATGCTTTGTTGAAGTTGGAAAAATTCAAGAAATGACCTATAATCTTTTGCATCCTTAGAGCATCTTCCATCCATTTTCACTCTTTGAACATAAAAGAAAAGTTGAAGTTAAAGGGCTCAAGGGGATAAAAATTGATCAAGTTATGGTCATTTGAATTCACACAAGGGAAATTCAGGGTTCATCTAGAGGACTTATAATCTATCTTCACCATCAAGTTTCTTCCATAAAAAATTTCTTTGAAACTTTTGAAGTGATTTGTTAATAACCCTTTGAAGAGAAGGATGTCTTTGGAATCACTCAAAAATACCAAAAGCTGAGCAAGATATACCCCTTTGAAGTTCAAAACCTAGCTCGTAGAGCAAGAAAATGCCTTGGGAGACCTTTGCCATTTTGACAACCTTCTTGCACAAATGCCTTTTGAATGTGAATATAAGTTTTTGAGGATGACAAGTAGAAACGATAGCAACCAAAACCACTTCCAAATCTTGAGAATTAAAGGAGATATGCACTTGTGATCATTGAAATCAAAGACTTGTCCAATTGAGGCAAACTCTTTCAATCAACCCTTATACTTTTAAACTAATTTTGACAACTTGAGGCATGATGAATCATAAAAGACTTTGTCATGATATTATTGCAAAACATCTTTAATGATGAGGCTTGAATCTTACTTAAACTTTGTTGAGGGAGGCACAAAAATGAACTCATGAATAATTATATCAATCTTGATGGAATGTATTGTGATTTAACCTACATCATCAATAATTAGGGAAAATAAACATTGGATTTATTAGTTAAAGGATAATCAAAACAAAACATATATGATCACAAATTACAAGTCAAAGTGCTTGGTGATTCCTCCTAGAGCAAAAACTAAAGATAGGGAAATGAACCAAACTGTAATGTGATCTTGTTATAATTGAATTGATATGATATGATGAAGAGATCTTAGGGGCAAAATTTGGGGCACAACAGAATAATAATTTCCTCACACTCAATCAACCATGAAACACTTCTGGGATTTCATCATATTCTTCTTCTTCGGTCACATACGCAGGATACTCGGAGTTGGGAGAGGGTGCAGGGTCATTGTACTCAACGGGTTTTTTAATTAATCTGCACATATGATTTATGATTGATTTTATAAATTGACACATATAGCAAGTGATTATGAGGATTTACTTATAGTTTTTATTTACTTTGAAAGGATTTTTCTGATTACCATTTTCCAAGAAAAAAGCATAAAATAAAGGCAAGGTTTGGGAATAAAAAACAACCTTTATTAATGATTTTAAAGATAAAAACAAAATATATGCACGTACAAGATCAATACTTTCACCTTGGGCAGAGTGAAAGATTTTTAAAAAGACTAACAAATTACTTTGAAATGTGAATGCAAGAAGGAACATCAGTAGTGATCCAATTTCGGACTCTAACTCCATGTGTCATGTAGTTTGGCATCTCTTGCTCGGATTCACCTTCCATAATAGCGTTAATCCTTGGAGTAATTGGATAAAGATAACCTCCACTATGAAAGATGTATTTATATTTTCCCAAAACATACTTCGGCTTCACGATTTCATTCTTCATGGAGAAACCCAGACCAATGTCATTCCTATTCATAGGAGGATTGATGACCTACCCCCACACCTTGCTAGGGCCTTTTGGCACCACCTGCTGCGCATCCTTAAACGAGGCTATAGAATTCGCATTTTCCTTACATTATCAATGGATAAAGCTTGGAACTGAGTTCCAACAGCAACTTCATTATCTTCCACAACACTGAAAGAAGACAAATGAGATATTAATAAAGCCTGCTCTTCATTCACGATGACCACCTTTCCTTCACGAACAAATTTCAGCTTCTGGTGCAAAGTTGAAGTAACAGCTCATACTTCGTGGATCCATGGTTATCCTAATTAACAAGTGTAGGCGCGAACAATATCCATAACCTGGAAAGTAATCTGAAATAAGTGTCAACCTATGTGAATAGGCAAATATACTACTCTGATGACAGACTTCCTTGAACCATCAAAAGCTTTCACTATTTTGCCACTTGGGCGCATGGGAGTTCCCTGGTATTGTAGCTTCATGAGTGTACTTCTTGGTATGACATTCAAATAGTCATTCTTACAATTCATGGAGATATGGAGATCCAGTTTATGGTTCCTTCCTTCATCGGGAAATTCGTCATCAAAAAAACTCAGGTTATTGCAAGATGTAATATTCCCCACAACACTATTGAAATGGTCCAAAGACATATCACTTTCCACAAAAGCTTGATCCAACACTCTCTGCAAATATTCCCGATGGGAAGAAGAGTTCATTAGTAAGGCTATAATGAATATTGTGATATGGTGGGAGAACTGACTTGAAGGTTTTGCGTTTGATCGTAAATGTTGCGGTTAGAAAGAGTCGTCACCGACTTTTTTTTTATCCAGAAGGAAAGGTAAAAAAGAAAAGGAAAGACCTTTGAGATTATTAGCACCCTTTTCATCCATGGTTTTCCATGGGCTCTTAGTTAGTTGCTAGATCACTTGCTTTTGTTTGAAATTGTGCTTTGTGTGGGTTTTGAAAGTATTTTGTAAAGAGGCCATTATTTAGGAAATCTTTGTAATGATTCTTGTTTGTAAGAATGTATACAAAGATGTTTGATCTTTTGAAAATGTTTTCAATTTTGTAAGATGTTTGAAAGTGTATGTGATTGTTTTGAAAATAGAAAGGATGTTTGTTTTGAAATGGAGCAAGTAATTAGGAACAATCTACCTACTCAAATGTCTTTCTTGTTCATTTCATTTTCCTTTGACATTGTTGTCTTACCACTGATTTGGTAAGCAACCCTATCTTTGGATGTAAACGGGACGGGCGTGGGTCATCGTATAGCCATGATTAGCAATGTTGCAAGGTATCTTGGCATTCTTTTTGAGGGACTAAGTTCATTTGTAAGGCAACTTAGATAGCGTCGTTGAGGGACTATGATCTTGTATTTGCTTATTTTTGCTAAGATACCTTACATGCGTAATATGACCATTTTTGTAAGGCAACAAAGTGGGTTTACCCTAAAGGTGTATGTGTGGAAATATGTTGATTTACATGCATTGATTTGTCTTGAATTAAGGTTTTCTATTTGATTGATTTTATTCTTTCCATACAAACCCTAATTACTAGCATTTGTATATATAGCGATAAATTGCGGAGAGTAAAATTACTATGCTATTACATCATTAGGGGAGGGGGTGTACAAATTACAAATGGGGATTGCAAAAATGTAAACCTAGTTAGTCTATTACAACCATATTGAATGGGTATTAATGTACAAGGAATGAAATGGATACAATGTGCAAAAGTGAATAAATATACAAAAATATAAAATGTGAAGTAAATGGATATATGTTTGATTTTTTAGAAAAAAGGGATTTTGTATTAATATAATTAATTAAAATAAAAATAATTAATAAAAGAAAAAACCCTAAATTTGTTTAAGAAAAGATTTTTTTAACAAAACCCTAAATCTATTAGTTAAAATAAAAGAAAATAAGTTTATGAGAAAAGTGTTTTTTTGATATTTTTATGTCTTGAAAATATTTAAGGTATTATAAAATGTTTTTTTAGCCCTTTTTTATATTAAAATAATATATTTAATGGGTGTAAAGAGAAAATAAATATTAACCTAGTTTTAATTTAATTTACAAGACAATAAGTAAATAAATAAATAAAGTATAATTAATAAAAATATTTTTTTGTGAGAAAAATAAAATAAATTAAGTCAAAATATAAATCTAACATTTTTTGTATTTTATGATTTTTAGTATTTAGAAAATATATTTAAGAAAATAAAAATGAAATAAAAAGAAATAAATAAACTTGGGCCAGGAGTGCCAATAGCCTGCAGGGGGTTAGTCAGCAAAAAATAAAAAAAGACAAAGCAAGCCTAATAAGGCCCAGGCGCTCAAAAAGTCAGAAAATGCAAAAATGTGTAAAAAAATGTAAAAGGGTACCATTGGGGCTCGAACCCAGGTCCCATAGGTTAACAGGCGCCGCTTTACCACTGGGGTGGTTATACATCCGTTAACTTGTATGAAATAATGAATACATAACACAAAACGCGCCCTGACTATACTTTATTTTCAACCTCCATCCAAAGGATTTGTAACTTGCTCATTTCTCAACCATTTGCAAAAATGTAAACATGAAAACTGCTTCATTTTGTCATACAAATCCAAACATATAAATATCATAAACTATAAATCAAAGATGAATGAGAATTTTTAACAGTACCAAATTCTGACCTAAATATTTCAGAAAGTTCAAACTCAAAATTCTCCTAGCTTAATAAAAATAAATGAAATCTATGGACATGTACAGCTTTAGGGAAATGATGTCTACATTTTATCTTCACAAATGCAAGCCTAACAATGCCTAAGTAATGAGATATAAGTTCAAGAAAAATACCTCAAAATTGGAAATCGTGAAATGGATTTGAGCTTGTTTCAGGCGGTGTTGATGATCAGGTTAGCTTCCTTAGACCTCTATGAAGCTAATGCAATGGCTGGCTTGAGCTGAGGGTGGCTGGAATGGTCTGAAAAAGTCCAACTATGATGCTCTGTTTTTGGTTATGGAAGACAGGGAAAATGGTGTTACAGAAGTGAAACAGGTACAGGGATGAGTTACTCTTGATTCAAGGAAGCTTTAGAAACTAAAAGGGCAAGAAACGCACGAGAGAAATGTGAGTTTGAGGTTCAAGGTCAGAAACTATGCAACAATGGAGTTTTTCGGAAATTTTTTTATTTGAGAGAGTTTTGGTGTAGTTCAGGGTGTTCAAACTCGTGTTCTAGCTCACAAATAGTTACTCTATTTATAAGCAACAAGTTTGGGATGCTCTAGTTGATCATAATTCAAATTTGCATCCTTAAGCTAAACATGTGATTTTTTGACAAAACAAGTTTCAAAGTATTTGCACTTGCTAAGATAGAGTGGTTATGCTTTAAACAAACTTTCTTATGAATTTATGGATGGGGTGAGATCAGAGGGAACAATTTAGAGGCTAAATGTGAACTTTATGCAAAAAGCTTGCTTTACAAGAATGGCATTGTTAACTTTCTTCCCAAAATGTCAATCTGAATTGGATAAATCTTAAATCACTTGGATTATAGCTCAAAAGTTTTTGTAATCCATTAATTATGAGGTGAAAAACAAGTTTGAGGCCTGCAAAGCAAATATTATGCAACCTAACATTGATTTGGTTCACGTGTTCATCCAAAATGGCTTGTAATTCAAGTGACAAAAGTCTAACTTCATCTCTTCGATTCTCCCTACTCAAGAATGATCTCAAGGAGTTCTTAGACATTTTGGAAAGCTTGAAATGTGCTATACAACCCATATATGAATTTCTTTTGAATATTCCACTTGGAAATATATGTAAAAGTGTCCTGAAGTTAGGTCAAAATCCTGGTCAAATTAGGGCAAAATTTCACTAAGTGTTTAGTTTCATGACCCCATGTTCATAAAATTATAACTTGTGATATAATCACTTTTGAAAGAAGTTGTGTGAATCAAAGTTGTATATTTCATGGAGATCTACAACTTTCATGTTGGAAGTTTCTCATGAATCATCTTGGATCATGGTGAAAATTTGGCTCAAAGTTATGAAAAAAACATGAAATTTCCAACACTTAGAAAAATTTCTAAGTTTAGAAACTTTGACTTTTCAAAATGAAATCTTGAATTTTTTATTTTTTGATGAATAAGTTTTATATTTTGACATGTCTTTATGAATTATGATCTTTAGTACTTAAATTTGACCAAAAAGTCATAGTTTGACTTTTCAGTATACAATTGACTTTTGATCAGTTGACTGCAAAATTCATATGTCAATCCAATAGATTTGCAATGTTTTGAATCATGTCATTAGGTAAAAATTATTCAATTGTACTCTTGAGATCATGCCTTAAACCAATTGACCATTTTCTAGGTCAAAAATCAGAAATTTCCCTTTCCCAATCAAAACCCTAATTTTGACCATTTTGCCTTTTTGGAGATTTGATCAAATTTCTTAAGGGATTATGGTCCAAACATGATCAAATGATGCATATGAGTTTAAAGTGTTGATGTGGATCAAAAATGATGAAGTTTGACTGTAAACTGGCCATGGTTGACTTTTCCCCCAATACAATTGATTTTTAGGTCAACTGTTCAATTGATTGATCAAAAGTGTGATCCAAGGCTTGAAACTTGACATGAGTAATCTTGGGGGTCCATAATGATCCATTAAAGTCATATGAAACTTTGATAGTTCAAAAATCCTTGTGAAAATTCAAACTCTAATTTTGTTCAACAGTGTCTAAGGAGATGTCTTGAGCTGATCAAACCCTAGTGCAGTCTTGAGCCAAAGAAGATCTTGTGAGCAAATTCTTGATAAGTGAGAGGGCATATTTTAGGGTACGACAGGTGTCCCTGTTCAATCTTCTTAAGCCTGAAGAGTTAGATTGGCATGTTTTGCTAATCGTGACTCGAAGGTGGAAGATGATTGGACACTAGAGTGCCTAGAAATTTGCACTCGGTGATGTGATGGTTGAGGGAATGGGCTTAAAGATGCCATTTGGAGAGGTGATACAAATATGTAGGAGATGGGCTTAAAGATGCCATCCAAAAGCGATTGTTTGTATTGTAATTTGTAAGCTGAAAGAATGAGTATTAGAATGGCGTCCATGTCTGGAGCGTATCTGAACTGTATCTGGGAGCTAATTTTGAATGATTATCAGAATGGAATTCGTGTCTGGAGTGTATCTGAATGGTATCTGAAATCTAGTTTTGAATGAGTTTCAGAATGGCCTCCGTGTTTGGAGCGTATCTAAACTGTATCTGAGAGTTGAATTTGAATGAGTATCAGAATGGCATCCGTGTCTGGAGCGTATTTGAGCTGTATCTGAAAGCTGAATCTGAATAAGTATCAAAATGGCGTCCGTGTATGGAGCGTATCTGAACTGTATCTGGGGGTTTATTTTGAATGAGTATCAGAATGGAATCCGTGTATTGAGTGTATCTGAACTGTATATGAGAACTGAAACTGAATGAGTATCAAAATGGCATCCGTGTCTGGAGCGTATCTGAACTGTATTTGAGAGTTAAATCTGAATGAGTATCAGAATGGCATCCGTGTCTGGAGCGTATCTGAACTGTATCTGAAAGTTGGATCTGAATGAGTATCAGAATGGCATCCGTGTCTGGAGCGTATCTGAATTGTATCTGAAGACTTTGAACATTGTCAATGGTAGATGTTTGATTATCTTATCCTGAAAAAGATAAAATGTTAGCTAATATGCAATGTTATGTTGTATGAAATGCATAGTATAATGCATTCGCGTTATCAATGTTTATGATATATGGATGCAATGTATGTGTATGCGAGCTAGTTTGCAGCACTGCTGTTGGATTGGGGAAAATAAATCCCTGACTGCTGCTGAGAATATGGAGTATAAGTCTTCATGTTGTGAATTCTAAGTGTTGCGAATTTATGCTTAGAGAAATAAACTTTGATGTAAGGGAAATGCCATATACTGCTTGTAAAATTCTATTGGGGAATCTTGTGAAATATGACGACTTCTACTGGGATCGATAACTGGAAGCTTTGTTCTGCTGGGAATTAAACTGCACACCACGGGGAATTTTATGGAAAATAACTTAGAGAGATTTCCCTATCTCTTAAAGCCATCAGTAATTATCTTTTATTTTTTTATTTGTAAATAGTAATTATGTTCAAATGCATATGTTCAACAATGAATCATTGGACGTTTTTGTAAACAAAACACAAGCATAAAGAAAAACAGATAGTTTTTGCACTTTCAAAGGGATATCTTTGTATTGACTTTGAGTAAGTATTTTTGTACAATGAGACAAACATTCTAGTAGGAGAACGCCGTCGTAAGAAAAAATGAAAATTTTAATACAAAGAAAAGATAGATATGTGTATTTATCCCATGGGGTTCCCATCCTGCTATAGCCTTTGTATCTCTAAGAATCTTGTCTATTTGTTACCTTGTCCAAAGATGATTGAATTGATTAGAACCTCTGAGTTTGCAGGTTTTCCGTAAGGTGATCCAACGGGACATAGTCATACACTTTAATTCCCTAACTTTTTCCTGGACCGCCCTTTCGGGTTTTCAGTCCACCGGGATACCCTTTTTTCCCCAAGTCGCCCTTTCGGGTTTTCAACTTGCCGGTGTACAGATTTTTTTGTTTTTGTCCCTAATTTTTTCCCGAACCTCTTTTGGTTCCCCGAGATGCCCTTGTTTTTCCTAGGTGTGTCAACCTAGTGGGTCTCTTATGCATAGTATCTTTTGACTATGTCTGCGTTTGTAGGGTGCGGTAGGTCGTCACCATCCATGGTGGTCAAGATCATTGCTCCACCAGAGAATATGTTTTTGATTACAAAGGGTCCTTCGTGTGTAGGAGTCCATTTTCCCCTAGGAACACCTTGCGGTAGTATGATATGTTTGATTACCAGATCCCCAACTTGATACACTTGGCGTCTGACCTTTTTGTTGAAAGCCTTGATCATCCGTTTTTGATACATTTGACCATGGCAGACAACAGTAAGTCTTTTCTCATCAATCAAGTTCAATTGATCAAGTCGAGTCTGGATCCAATCATCTTCGTTCAGCCCTGCATCCTTCATAATTCTTAGAGAGGGGATCTGAACCTCAATAGGCAAGACGACTTCCATGTCATATACCAAAAATAAGGTGTTGCCCCGGTTGATGTGCGAGCTGTGGTACGATACCCGTGGAGAGAAAATGGTAGCATATCATGCCAATCTTTGTATGTGACTGTCATTTTTTGTATGATCTTTTTAATGTCCTTATTTGCAGCTTCGACATCACCATTCATCTTTGGCTGGTAAGGGGAAGAATTGTGATGTTGGATCTTGAATTGCTCGCACAAGGCGGTGATCATAGTGTTGTTGAGATTTGTACCATTGTCAATGATGATCCTCTCCGGGATACCATACAGGCAAATGAGATTTTTCTTGATGAAACGGGCAACAACATTCTAGGTAACGGAAGCAAAAGAAGCTGCCTCCACCCACTTTATAAAATAGTCAATGGCTACTAGGATGAATTGGTGTCTATTAGAGGTCATCGGCTTGATTTACCCAATCATATCAATCCCCCACATAGTAAAGGGCCAAGGAGCCGTCAAGTCATTCAGAGGAACCGGAGGTACGTGCACTTTGTCAGCATAGATCTGACACTTATGGCAGGTTCGAGAGTGTTGATAGCAATCTGCTTCCGTGGTAGACCAGTAATAGCCTGCCCGTAGGATTTTCTTTGCCATCGTATACCCACTGGAATGGGTTCCAAAAGTGCCTTCATGTAATTCAGCCATGATCCTTTCAGCTTCAACCTTATCTACGCATCGAGGTAACACATATTCATGGTTGCGTTTGTAAAGGATACCATTACTAAGGAAGAATTTAGCAGAGAATCTCCTTAAGAACTTCTTATCATTGATTGAAGCTCCTTCTGGATATTCTTGAGCCTCGAGATACATCTTGACTTCGTGAAACCAAGGCTGGTCCACTACTTCTTCAGTATTAATCTCGTGACAGTGCGTTGGTTCCTTCATTCGTTCGATGGTGATATGGGGAGCCTCGTTATCCCAATTAAGTTTAAACATAGAGGACATTGTGGCTAGTGCGTCTGCTAGCTGATTTTCTTCTCACGGGAAATGCTCGAAGGTAATCTTTTCGAAATGTGGTAGTAATGTCAAAACATGTTCTTTATAAGAGATAAGGTTAGGGTGTTTGGTGTCCCATTACCCTTTGATCTGGCTGATGACCAAAGCTGAATCTCCGAAAACACTAAAAGATTGGATCCCTAGGTCTATGGAAGCTCTGAGACCAAAGATGCATGCTTCGTATTCCGCCATGTTGTTTGTACAATTGAAGTAGAGTCTTGCGATAAATGGAGTATGAAACCCTTCCGGAGATATGAGTACAACACCGATACCATTTCCAAGTGCATTAGATGCCCCATCAAAGAACAGGGTCCATCAGGATCCTTGTTCAGGTCCGTCATATGGCCTGAATTCTTCACAGTTATTTACCGTCATGATGTCTTCATCTGGGAATTCAAACTTCATGGGCTGGTAGTCTTCCACAGCTTGTTGAGCAAGGTGATCAGCTAGTACACTTCCCTTTATAGATTTCTGGGTAGTATATTGTATGTCATATTCTGTCAGGATCATGTGCCATCTCGCTATTCTCCCGGAGAGAGTAGGTTTCTCGAAGACGTATTTTATCGGATCCATTTTAGATATCAACAAAGTAGTATGAGTTAGCATATACTGTCTTAGCCGGCGAGCAGCCCATGCCAGAGCACAACAAGTGTTCTCAAGCAGTGAATATCTGGTTTCACAGTCGGTAAACGTTTTGCTCAGGTAGTAAATAGCATCCTCTTTTCGGCCAGACCCGTCATGCTTCCCAAATACACACCCCATTGAGTTTTCTAAAATAGTCAGATACATGATCAATGGTCTCCCCTCAACATTATAAACTCATATGAACCATTTGATCAAGTTTGGACCACAACTCCACAAGAAATTTGATCAGATCACCAAAAGGGCAAAATGGTCATTTTTAGGGTTTTGACTGTACAAAGGCAATTCCTGACTTTTAACCTAGCCAAATGGAAAATTGAGCTCAACCATGGAATCAAGGAATCAATGGCACCATCTTGACCTATTCAACAAGTTCAAAAGACCTCAATTGCATTGGATTGCCAGATGATTTTTCCAGTCAACTGATCAAAATCTGACTGTACACTGAAAAGTCAAACTTTGAATTTTTGGTGAAAATCAAGTGTCAAGGTTCATTTTTAATCAAGATGTGTCAAAACATGAAACTTGTTCATCAAGAAACCCATTTTTTCAAATTAGGGTTTAAAGTTGAAAAATTTCATAACTTAGAATTTTTCTAACTTATGAATTTTTCTTAATTTTTCCTAACTTTGCCCAACATTTTCACCATGATGCAATTGGATTCAAACAAAACTTCCAACATGAAATTTGTATTGCTCCACAAAGTATACAACTTTGATTCACAAAGTTTTCTCAAAAGAATCTTGGATCTCAGGTTATGATTTTTGGAACAAGGGTCCCTAAAACTTTTAACTTTGTGAAATTTTGCCCTAGTTTAGGCAGGATTTTGACCTATCTTCATGGCCATTTTTCACATAGTTCCACTTGTAATATCAAGTTTCATTTCAAATATGGATTGTATAGCATGTTGTAAGCTTTCCAAAATGTCCAAGAACTCTCCAAACACATTTGTGGTTAGGGAGAATCGAAGGCTTAAAGTTGGCAAAAACTCACTTTTCATCCATGGCATATTCATGTTCATACATGTTGAAATTTCAACTCAGCATGCTTTGCACTAGATTAAAGGCCTCTAAACTACTTCACACTCAATAATTTAATGCAAATCCATTGGTCTAAGGTATTGTTTTGGTCATTAGGACATTGTACACAAAATTAATCCCTAAGTAGAAAAAGATACATTTCCATTTTTGCTTAAATGTGCTTTATGTCAAAACTAAATCCCTTGAGCATTGGTCCATATCTCAGATAGAAAATAAAATCCACAAGTTGGAGGGGCCAAGGGCAAAGTATGCAAGCATAAGGATAGCCTGTACAGGTCTGTTTCAATCACTTCCCACATTTTGCTTCAAAAACAAGAAACTTGTCCAAAACATGAGAACTTGAACACCAGCAAAAATAAACTTGTGCAACCATCTTGAACATCTTTCACACATCCCTCTGAGCCAGAAACACGATTGCTTGAGCCTTTAAACATCCCCTAGCCAGAAATCACAAGCCATTGGCAAAACAGGGCAGAACCTGCAACTTGACTTCCATAACTCATTTGGCTCTTGCGTTTTGGCCAAAACCTGTTCAAACACCTTCCATTCCATCCATCCAAGCTATCCCAAACCACAAACACCAACTGTAACTCCATTTACAGGGTTTTCCATTTTCATTTTGAGCTTGTGCAGGTTGAGTTCTGTAGACTGATTGAAGCACATTCAGGGCAAGCAGGCTATTGGAGAAGGTCAAGTGAAGTCCAAGAAAGCTCCCAGACATCTCAGGCATTGTTGAAAAGCTCCACATTTCCATACACGAAGTCAGCTGAAAGAGGTTTTTGTCAACTTCCTATCTCTCTATTTAGGAACATTTAGCCTTAGGTTTGTGAATAAGAAATGTAGTATTCATTGCCATGAAGATGTACATATGCTCAATTTTCAATTATATTAAGCATGCTAAGAGAATTTCATCCATGAACATACTGAAAAAACTAGGTTAGATTTTAGGGCCAGATAAATTCTCTCTGGTCTTTGAGAGTTAGAGCAAGTTGTTTATATGGTTGGATTCGTCTTGAAATGCTCTACAAGTTTGATGTTATGTGTTTTTTGCAATAGAGCTCGTATACAGGATCTGGTATTTGAACACGACACGCACATTTTCAAAGTCAGAAGGTTGAAGATGAAGTTGGTTTGGGCTGGGCTTGGTCCTGGCTACTTTTGACACCTCCCTTTTCCTTTTGGCACCCCCTGGCCCAATTTCTTGATATTTTATATTTTTGAATTTTTATTTTCATTTCTGATTTTATTTATTTATTCCCAAATATAAAAAATACTCAAAAAATATTTCTATAATTTTTTCACATTTATTTGGAATTTTATTTTTATTTTTCTAACATAAAAAGTAATTAATTACTTTTATCTTATTTACTAAAAACTTGGAAATAATATATAAATCACAATTTTATTTTTATTCTTTATTTTTATTCACACTAAAAATATTTTTCTAAATATATTTTATTTTTGTATATATTTTACTTTATTTTATCATATTTAATGTAATTAATACATATATATTATATACTCCTATTTTATTATATATTTAGAATAAAAATATAAAAATATTACACTTTTATTTTTTATTATCAAATATACTCAAAATTACTTTTTCCTCAATATATTTTATTTTTGTATATATTATTTTATTTTATTTTATTGTATATAAATAATATAATGAATTTATTTTCTTAAAGAAAATTAGGGTTTTACCCTTAACCAAATAAAAAATCTTTTATTTATTTCTTTATTTTTACATTAAATATTTTTACATACTTGGAAAATAAACATAAACTTTCTTGCATAATTTATATTATTTGATATATTTATTTATTTTGTTTATTTAAATATTGTCCATTTATTATTTATGCATTTGAATTCAATTTGGATGTAATAGTAAATTATGGTTTATATTTCTTGTCAAATACTCCCCCATTCAAAGATTGTACCCCCATCCCCATAATCATGTTGTAATAGCTTAGACTTTTAATTCTCGCACTTTATGCTTTCAAATATGCCATGGTTAGAGATTAGGGTTTGTATGCAAAAAAATCCAAATCAACAAGTAGCTTGACCTAATCAAAGACAAAAATGCATGAAAATCAAACACAAATGCACCCTTGCACCCTTAGGGTTACAATCCACTTGTTGCTTTAAAAATGGGCCATGTTATGCATGTTGGGTACTTTGGAAAAACAAAAACAAAACAAAGATCGTAGTCCCTCGATGACGCTATCTTGGTTGCCTAAACAAAATGATCAAGTCCCTCAAAAATTTTCCAAAGATACTTAACACAATTGCTATCATGGTCTATACGATGACCCGCGCCTGTCCCGTTTAACATCCTAATACAAGGTTTTTTACCAAATGCAATGGTAAAACAACACTGTCAAAAGGGTTAAAAATGTGTAGGAAATACCTTTGAGTAAAATAGGGTAGATAACTCTTAGTTACTTGATCAAAAGCTTGCAAAACATCCTTGCTATTTTCAAAACACACTTCACAACACAATTTCAAAACATTTCCCCAAATCAAACTTTCAAACATTGAAATCTTTTCAAAAGACAAAAACATCATTGTATACATTCAAACAAGAATCATTACAAAGGTTGCCACAACGATGGCCTCTTTTCAAAACATCTTTCAAAACCACACACAAAGCACCATTTCAAACAATTGAAAAGCAAAAGCAAGTGATCTAAACAAGTAACTAAGAGCCCATGGATAACCATGGATGAAAAGGGTGCTTGCACCTTCCCTTTTCATAATCTACTCCCCGAACCCAAGAAAACATCTCAAAGGTCTTTCCTGTGCTTTTGACCTTTCCTTAGGATAAAATAAAAAGTCGGTGGCGACTCTTGCTAAATCGAAACATTTGCGAATACCAAAACGCAAAACCTCAAGTCAGTTCTCCAACTGTATCACAAGCTTCATTAACATCATTGGATCTTGGGTGTTGAGTTCAACTCAACAAAAAGGGATGAATGATTTTAATGATAGCTTGATTAAATTTTTGGTTCAAATTTGGTTTAATTCTTATCCCCTCCCTCTTCATCTTATCCCCTTCTTACTTGTACTACATGTTGTTGGAGAACGATTTACATATCATTTCTCTAAACATATAATACATAGATTACTATTGACCGACCTCAAAATAGGTGTGACTTCTATATAAGTCCATTTACGATTGCTTAACATAGCGCTAAATTTTGTCCTGATTCGAGAAATGATCATTCGTGGCCCAAATATACGTTTACAAGCCCAAGTATGTTAACTTGAAACCTTTGATCCAATAATCTTGTGATTCATTTTTAGGAGGCTTTGGTTTTATCAATCCTCTAATGAATCTTTATAAGCTTTAGTCAAAATGAATCACTTAAACATCATTGATCATTTACTGTTGTCTTGAGATGTTGAAAATGAAGGATATATATGACAAAGAGAAAATGAAACTTATTGTTGAGAGGCTTTGATTTTACGAATCCTCTACTGAGTTTCAAATTCAAGTTTCAATATGGTCATTCAATTAGCCTCTAATTCATTAATATTTGACATTTATCTTATGCCTTTATTTTGGGATTTTTATTTTATGCCTTTAATTTATGCACCATTTATTTTAGCATTTACATTTCATACTATTTCCATCTTTGCTCACTTGAGCATTTAATTTTATGTCATTTTTATTTTGCTCACTTGAGATTCTCATTTATTTTTGAAAATACCTAATAATCAACTTGAACCATAAAAAACTTTAATGTTACTTGGACTATTCGGTTACTATCCTTGGCATTATGGAGTGATAGACTTCTTGGACTTAGGATTAGAGACCTTGACCTACCTTGAGACCTTGTGACTTTCATTGCTATTTTGTCTGGAGTTCTTGGGGTTTACCCTAAGACATTGGGTTATTTGTTTTCTTTGTGTCCAGGTTATTCAGATATATGCTTTGTCTGTGAATGGAAATTCATTGTATACAACCCTTACTCTTCCAAATTTTTGTGAAGACTTAATGCACTTGAAGTTTGATTCTCAAGAGGTTATATTGTCCTTGCTTGTTTGGTTTCAATCCAAAAAATGGCAATTCTACATTGACTCATTATGTCAAGTGTTGGCTTCTTGTTGGTTAGACAGTTCTTTTCTCTAGCTTTTACCCTTATGCTTTAGGATAGCCTCCTCATCTCCTCCCATCTACTTTAATTTCAAAAATATTATCCCTCCTTTGAGAACTATTCTTGCTTTTAAACTTGAACCGCTTTCACAATAAACATGGACTTAGATCCATGCCCTTTTCAAAATATTTTCTCAATCAAACTTTAACCAACTCAACAATACTTTGACATTTTTGTGAGAAGACTAAAAGTCAATCAATCTCATTCAAATAATTTTTCCACTTTGGCTTCTTACTTTATAACTTTTCTCAAAAGATCAGACTCTTATCAATCCTTGTAGTGATGCAATCTACTATACTTCTACGATATATAGTGAAGTGAGATATTTTTCACTTGGGTGTTGAGCGAGGCTTTGTTGATTTTAAAATACAAGCTATATCTTCCACTTTGAGATGATGCAAATTTTCTTTTCTCATAATTGTGGGTAGTAAGTATGTTCTTCCACCCGGATAAGACGATGATGTCTTGTCTCTTAAAATTTACCAACACACTTGTGTTTTTAAATTTTTAAAGGTGAACTACGAGTACCCCGATCCTCTATTGCATGGAAGGTGGTACGTGGGCACTAAAGGTTTGTAAGTGTGAAGAGTGCAAAAAATCATAAAAATACTTCTTTTCTCATCCCCACAATCTATTTTTATACAACATTTATAGCCAAAATACACAAATTTTCAAAGAGGTTCCTGCGGAGTACCGTAGATGTTTAGGGTGCTAATAACTTCCCTTTTCATAACCAACCCCTGAACTTAGATTCTCTCCCCCTCTTTTTGGGTTATTCTCTCTTTTCTCATTCCTTTGGAAACAATAAAGCGCGGTGGCGATTTTTATTTGATCTGTGCGAGTAGAGTCAAACCAATGGCTTAGTCTCAACATTTCTACTGTTGCAGTCACTCCTAAGAAGGTTAAGGGACCAATGGTTGAGACTAAGCCATTGGATTAACTTAACTCGCCCAGATAATAAAAAACATCACAGTGCTTTATTATTCCAGAGGAATGGGAAAAGAGCGAATAACTCAAAAAGAGGGGGAGAGAATCTAGATACGGGGGTTGGTTATGCAATGGAAGGTATTAGAATCGTAAACATCTATGGTACTCCACAGGAACCTCTTTGAAAATTCGTGTATTTTGGCTATAACTGTTGTATAAAAATAGATAGTGGAGATGGGAAAATAAATATTTTTTTTATACAATTTTTGCACCTATTGCGGTTGCGAACCTTTAGGGCCTACGTACCTCCTTACGTGCAATAAGGAATTAGGGTACTCGTAGTTAACCTTTAAAAAAGTGTGTTGGTGAATTTTAAGAGACGAGACATCATCGTCGTATCCGAGTGGAAAACACACTTACTACCCACGGTTATGAGAAAGGAGAATTTGCATCACCTCAAAGTGGAGGATATAGCTTGGATTTTAAAATCAACAAAGCCTCGCTCAACACCCAAGTGGAAAATATCTCACTTCACTACATATCATAGAAGTATAGTATCTCACATCACTACAAGGATTGGCAAGAGTCTAATCTTTTGAGAAAATTTTAAGTAAAAATCCAAAATGGTTTGAATGAGATTGATTGACTTTTAGTCTTCTCACAAAAATGTCAAAGTATAATTAAGTTGGTTAAAGTTTGATTAAGAAAATGTTTTGAAAATACATGGACCTAAGTCCAAGTTTATTATGAAAGCAATTCAACTTTAGAAAACAAGAATGGTTTTGAAAAGGAGGGAGAAGATTTTTGAAATTAAAGAAGATGGGAGGAGATGAAGGGACTATCCTAAGGCATAATGTAAAATCTAGGTAAAATCATTGTCTAACCAACATGAAGCCAACACTTGACAGAATGAGTCAATGTAGAATTCACATCCTTTAGATTGAAACCAAACAAGCCAAGATATTAAACCTCTTAAGAATACCAAACTTCAAATGCATTAAGTCTTCACAAATATTGGGTAGAGTAACGGCTGTATACAGAGAAATCCCCAATCACAGATAAAGCACATAATTTGAAAAACCCGCACACAAAGAAAAAACAACCCAATGTCTCGGGGTAAACCCCAAGAACTCCAGACAAAATAATAATAGAAGTTACAAGGTCTCAAGGGTAGTAAAGGCTTCTAATCCAATGTCCAAGAGGTCCATAAATCTATAATGCCAAGGATAGTAACCAAATAGTCCAAGTAACCTTAAAGTTTTTTATTGTTCAAGTTGGTTATTAAGTATCTTCAAAAAGAAAATGAAAATCTCAAGTGAGCAAAAAAAAAATGACATAAAGATAAATGCTCAAGTGAGAAAAGATGAAAATAGCATGAAATGAAAATGCTAAAGTAAATGGAGCATAAAATAAAGAGATAAGATAAAGGCCATAAGTAAAAAATACATAATAAAAGTCAATTGTTAATGAGTTAGGAATTAGAGGTTAGTTGAATAACCATCTTGAAACTTGCATTTGAAAACACATTAGAAGATTGATAAAATCAAAGCCTCTCAATAACAAGTTTCATTTTCTTTTTGTCAAGTATATCATTCATTCAAAGTTCTCGAAGTGAAAACATATAATCAATGATGTTTAAATGATTTTCTTAGAGCAAAATTTATGAAGATTCATTAGAGAATTGGTAAGACCAAAGCCCCCTAACAATGAACCCGAAGGTTATTGAATCAAAGATTTTCAATTAAACATACTTGGGCTTGCAACCATGAGTTTGGACCACGAATGATCATTTCTCGAATCGGGACAAAATTTAGTGTTATTTTAAGCAATCATAAGTGGACCTATATAGAAGTCGCACCTATTTTGAGGCCGATCAATAGCAATTTATGTACCATATGTTTAGAGAAATGATATATAGATCATTCTCCAACAACATGTAGTACAAGTGAGAAGGGGATAAGATGAAGAGGCAGGGGTAAGAATTGAATTCCACATTTGAACCAAAGAAATTAATCAAGCTATCATTGAAATCATTAATCCATTTTGGTGGAGTTAAACTCAACACCCAAGATCCAATGATGTTAATGAAGCTCATGACTAAAATCCCATAGTTCAAAATCAAACAAAATATATATAAAATTAATATTGTATTTAATAAACAAGATACAAAGAGAAAATTTTATTTCTAAATTGTTTTTAAAAAAATAAATAAAAGGAAAAATAGCAACCTATATTCAAAACATCAAAGAAAAACTAAAGGAGACCCTAGAAAAGTCAGAAATGATCTCAAATATTTTTAAAAAGATTTTAGCAATTTCTTTAACAGAAAAAGTATTTTTTAGCATTATTTAAATTCACTTAAGCAAGTGAAAATGATAAGAAATAAAAGAATTAGAATAAAATTCTAAATAAATTCAGAAACTCAGAAATAAAGAAAATGATTTTTATGAAAACTTTTTGAATCATGAAAATAAAAATCATGAAAATAAAATCATGAAAAAATAAAAATCAGAAAGAGAATATTTTAAAATATTTTTGTGAAGTTTTTCTTAATTTTATGTCAGAAATGAATTTTCTATGATTTTTTGAAGTTTGATGTAAAAAAATAGAAAATAAAATAAAGTTTAAAAAATATGAACCATTGGATGAGAGTGAAACGCGCTAGTAACCAGATCCAAAGGATCACGTACGTAGTGCATATAATGATCAACTTTGAAAATTACACCGGATCACCTTTTAATAATTAAAAACAACTAAAAATCTAGCGCCTTGGATGGAATCTGAATAATGGAAGTAATCAGATCCAAGGGCTCTCAAAACGCGTGTATGATTAAGTAAACACACTGGATAGGATTCAAAAAAATTACACGTCACGCCATCATTGGTTGAAGCACGACATGTAGGTCGTCTTCAACCTTCGGGCGCCCTAGATTGGAGTTCCTCCAATTGTAAAATCAGCCAACCAGACCGGTACCATTAGATTCTTCTCTTTAAGACGATTCTAATGGTACCCTCGTGCAAAATTTATATAAACTAAGAAAGGCTTGATTTGAGAAAAAGCAGAAATAATAGAAAGTATGAAATTCTGGAATATCTCACTCAAATCTCAATGAAATCACAATTTAAAGAAGCATGAGAATTAGAAAGGTGGGGAGAGTATATTAGTCTTTTATTTGGATTGATTTGACTAAGAAATCTACCTGAACGAAGTAGAAGAAATTTGCTCCGAAACTGGACTTTTGTAGCTCAAAAAAGGTCACGATTATTGAAGGTAAGAGTATGTTAGCTTTTGAGAAGTTCAATGGAGCTAACTGAATGGAGTTTTTAGTGTTTTGAGGTGAGAATGAAAGAAATCAGAAATTCAAATTCAGAGTTCATGTGGGGTCTGGACAAGGATCAATTGGCTATCAAAAGCTTGTGGAAATAGGTGGAAAGTGCATCTTATTTATATGAGAGGGTGAGGCAATTCTTAAGTGTGCGAATGGGAGAGTAATTAAGTGAATTCATGTGAATCTGAAACATGAGCAATGTGTGACTTACTTAGCATCAAAACTCATCCAAAACATGTGTTTCATGATGCTAAATGCTTTTGGAAAGTTTCTAAACCTGATTAGAAGCAAAAACGCGTGAAAACATTGTGTTTAGAAGGAAAAATATGGATTTCAAATTCTGACTTCGAAGGAAATTCAATTTCAAGTAGCTGACTTGGAACTCGTGGTGTGCATGATTTATGGAACCTTAGGATCTGATTCTCTATGCATTGGAAAGATGAGGTAACATTCTTCATAAGGTTCCAAGAAATAGATCATTTGGATGCTTGATCTATAAGTCGTGCTTGGTCAAAATCAGAAAAAAAAAAAAGTGCTGACTATTATACTTTGAAAAATTCTAAGTTTTTCTTAAAAAAATGACCCAAAATGTTTTGACTCCAAACAATGTCTTATTATAAAATTTTGCTTTAATCAATGATGTTAGCTTAAAGTGGACTCCTTAAAGAGCATTTTGAAACTCGTATCACTCAAAAATTCCAAATATTGGACAAGTTATGATCCTTTGAATTTGATGAAAATCCATAAGGTGACCTATAATCTTTTGAGCTTTTAAGGCATCTTCTAATCATTTTCATGTTTTGCACATAAAAGAAGGGTTAAATTTCATACTCTTAAGATCATTTTGGAAAAATAATGGGCTCAAGGAGATAAAAATTGATCAGGTTATGACTTTTTGAAGTGACATAAGGGAATTTGATGGCCTATCTAGAGGACTTGTAATCTTTCTCAATCATTATTGATCTTTCATACAAAATTTGCTTGAAACTTTTGAAGTGATTTGTTGATAAACCTTTAAGGAGAAGCATGTCTTTGGATTCACTAAAAAATCTCAAAATATGGACAAGATATAGCCCTTAGAAGTCTAAAACCCTAACTCCTAGAGCATGAAAATGGCTTGGGAACCCCTTTCAATTTTGACAATATTTCTTGCACGAATACTTTTGATATATGAAGAGATGTTCTTGTGAATGATAATGATAACCTATAGTAATAGTAACCACTTCCATATATTAAGAATTGAGGGAGTTATGCACTTGTGATCAAGGAATCAAGAACTTGTCCAATTAGGTCAAACTTCTTCAATCAATTATTTCTTCTTTTGACTTCCTTTGGCAAATTGAGGCATGATGAATCATAGTAGACCTTTTTATGATATTACTTTAAAGCACTCAATGATGAAGCTTAAATCTGAATGAAGCTTTGTTGAAGAAGGCATGGAAATAAACTCATGAACCTATGAATCAACTTGATGGGCTATGTTGTGCCCTCACCTATAGTATCATCATTTAGAATAAACATTCATTGTATTTGTTAGTTAAAAGTTAATTCACACAAGACATATATGATCACAATATACAAATCAAAGTGCTTGGTGATCCCTCATGAGAAAACCTAGAGATAGGGAGAAGAACCAAACCTAAGTGTAATCATGATATGATTGACTTGATAGGAGATGATAGTGGAATCTTAGGGGCAAAAATTGGGGTATAACAACTGCCCTTATTTAAGTGTGTTCTATCTAGAGATACGAAGGTTTAAATATACATGTTGACGCGATTGAAGATACTTAAATATAAAATAAGCCTTATTTTTGTCCCTAAGATGCAATGTAATGCATATGATTGTGCATGCAAACAAACAAATCCAATGGTCACACAGGACACCACTAGGGAAGCAGAAAATAAAATAAAGGATCAAAATACAATCCGACCAGGAAATAAATCACTGGTGAAAAAACACTCGAATCTATTTGGGTAAAGTAAAGGATGATAACAATCGATAGATAACTGCAAACTACCAACTCACAGAGAAGATAGCAAAGAAAAAGTAACGTCAACTCATAGGGAAAATAAATGGTAAGGTAATACTATTAAAAACCAATATTAGGGTTGGTAACAAATGATTAGCATCGGTACTTATGACTTGAAACAAATGAATTCTTTAGAGAAAAGTGAACCTCGATGACGAACTATCTCCCAAAATGATGAGACTACCATTCATCGGAGTAACAAATCTCAACAAAGAACTATCTCCAATAAAGACGAGACTACCATTCATCAGAGTAACACGTCTCAACAATGAACTATCTCCCATAATGATAAGACTACCATTCATCGGAGTAACAAATCTCAATAATGAACTATCTCTCATAATGACGAGACTACCATTTGAAGAAGTGAAAAACACAAGAAGGGGGGGGGGGGGGGGGGGGGTTGAATTGAAACTTAAAATCAAAAGCACAGTAGACACGATATTTTTATCCTGGTTCGTTTGATCTTAAACTACTCCAGTCCACCCGCCAAGGTTATTTCGCTTATCTCCAACGAGGACTTAATTCACTAATCAAAACTGATTACAACACAACTTTGACAACTGCCAAAGTCTTCTTAAGTACAACCACAACCCGGTTTATCTCAAGGAAAACTAGCTTAATCACAATTAAATAATATACGGTGTACTGTTGTTTTTCCTTACAAAAATTGTATCACAACTATGATGTTTTACACAATTTTGAGCGTATATATGAATATGTAAGATTTCAGCATTTAAGTGGTATATTGTAGTGGTGTCAAAATCGTGAATGATTTGTCCTCTAAGTTTGTTTATATAGGCATGGAAATCTTGTCCAACATAAAGCGTGATAATGGACATTCAATGTTGTTTCCATATTGAGAAGATTCTTGTCTGAATGAAGCTGTTGCATATGATGTTGTCTTGATTGAAAAGTAACGCTTCAGAACTTAGAATCTTGCATGCTGCAATTGCTTTAGAATATTGATGACTCAGATATGTGAGGATCTGATGGTATAGTAAACTTCTGTTCAGAATCAGAGTATTCTTCATGTCAATGCAGATTCTAATTACCTCAGCTTAAAAGCTTCTATAGCTTAATTTTTGATGTTGTTTCAGTTAGAACTTCTGCATACAAAATAATACAAATTTATAGTGCATATTTGTTCTTTGTGTTTGTTATCATCAAAACTCTAATTAAGGGTTGTAGACTCAAACTATGTTCTAACAATCTCCCCCTTTTTTATGATGACAAAAACTAGGATTTTCAATGAAAAATAGAGAACAAAAAAGCTTAAGAAAGTCTCCCCCTGAGTTGATTACTCAGATATAGATGAGTTACTTTCCTGAAGTTCCTTCTCGTCAGAGCTTTTGATGCATCTCCTTCTGTCTTTACCAGAATATGTTCCTGTTCAAGCTTTTCAAAAAAACTTAGAGGTTAAGATATTCATAATGTTTGAGACTTTGTCCCGGTAAACTGTTATTGAAAATATCTTACTTTTTACCTCTTTTTGTTAGGTATCAAAAAGCAATATAATCAGAGTCAAAACGATGATTTATATTGAAAACATAATGCAATGAAAATATTCAGAAACAAGGAGGCTAAGATGAAAGATAAAAATATAGATAAACATTTAAAGAAAATCTAAGAAGGAGGGGCAAGACGTGTGAACAACGCTTCCAATAAGCTCTTAATCTGAGTGCTTGATTCTTCCTGCTTTCCCAGAATGTCTTTGATTTCTTTTGTTGTATCTTCTTGTTTATCCAATATATCCTTGATCTCATTGTTTGTGTCCTCTTTCTTATCCAGTCTGGCATGGATTAAGGCATTCTCCTTCTTCAACTCTTCCAGAGTTTGCATGACTAGAGACGAAGCTGGTGTATCATCAGGGGTTGCACTTTATTTAGAACACTCTGCAGCCTCTTCCGATTGAACAACTTCTTATGTTGCAATCACCTTTCCTGGAGCAGTAGTCAGAGGGTGACTATTAGAATTTGGTTCAGTGACTTCTGAAGGTTGGTGCTCTTTCTAGGGAGCATTATCCAGCGGAAGAATGTATTTCTTGTACCATTGGCTCAAAACTTGATCTTGGAAGGCTTTCAGCTGATCGCTGAAGTTCTGTTGAGCCCTTTCACAGCTCAATTCTTTCTGCTTCTAGGTTTCAGAGTTGAGCCATTTTCTGAATCTTTCCCACAAAGAATCAGAAGCAGCAGGATTAGAAACCTATTGACTTGCTTGCTTCAAAGAAGTAATCCATTTATGTATTTTTGTTTCAAAAATCAACAAATGCTTACCAACATCTGATTTGGTTGAGGTTGGTTTAGGTTTGGGTGTGGCAATTTTGTTTGAGGTGGAAGCTAGTTGGTCCAACACTTGTAGATCAATGACAAGTATGAGTTGGTGAGCTGAACTATTGATAGGTGAGGGAGTGGAAGATTCAGAAATCAGGATTGGTGAGTGAGTGGTGATTGGTGGTGTATATTCACATGGTGAAGGGATTTCTAGAATATCATGAATGTAGAGAGGTAAATGAACCGTAAGAGGTTTTGTTATCCCAAGAATTGGGGTAGTGGTATCAGAGTCTGAAAGGGAGTCTTCTGATTGGTTTGCGATAGTGTGTTGAATTTCTGGTTCAGGTATTTCAGAAGATGGGTTTTCAAATTGAGGAGTTAGAGGGTTTTCATTTTCTAATTAGGGTGAGTCGAGGTTTTGATGTTCTGGTTGAGGAGAGTGTGGTTGTGGATTTTCTGGTTGAGGAGAGTGTGGTTGTGGATTTTCTAGTTGAGGAGAGTGTGGTTATGGATTTTCTGGTTGAGGAGAGTGTGGTTTTGGATTTTCTGGTTGTTGAGGTTGAGTGTTTGGATTTTCTGGGAGTGGTGAAGAAAAGTCTTTATCAAACAATTCAATATCAGATAGAACTCTAGCAAGTTCTGGTTGATGTTGTTCTGGTTTTGGATTTGGATTGGGGGAGTGAGGTTCATTCAAGAAATTTCTAAGAGTTACAGATGGGTCAAACTCTATGTCAAAATCCTCAAATGTTTGGGGTGAAGGATTTTCTGTTGGTTGAGGGGGAATGGTTTCAGATGTTGGAATAGCTATTGATTCTACAACAGAAACAAAAGATGGGTTACCTTTCTTTTTTGCACCTTTGGGTGTCCTCTAAGAGGATCCTTCTCCTGCTTCCTTCCTCTTTCTAGATTTCTTCAGCACAAGCTGCCTTGTGTAGGTCACAGATGTTAATTTCTGGAATAGTTCCATCTTCCTTACAAGCTTCAAGGTACCTGACCATAATCTCTGGAGAAGCATCTATCTTAGAGAATAGTGGAAAATCCTTCAGAGGGATTCTCCTAGACATGATGACCTCATGAGAAGCAATTGTTGGTTCCTTCTTAATGCTTTCAATACTCTTCATTATCTTCAGATTCTTGGTATTTAGTGGTTTCCTAGAAGTTGCTTCCAGAGTGCTGATCTCTTGAGCCTCTGTCAGATGTTTTATCAGCCTGTTTTCCATCAGAATATCTGAAATCAATCTTCCCAGAGGAATCCAATCCCTCTTTGTTCTTTCTTCTCCTCTTGTCTCTTTCACACTTGTTCTCAGATGGTTGAAGAGCAAATGTGGAAGATTTATTTTGGTCTTATTTGCAATGAAGTATAACGGAAACTGCTGATCAATGTTGATGTAATCAGGAGATCTCGTAGGCTTCCTGTGATTAATACATCCCAGAATAATCCTAGCCCATATTCTGTAATAATCTTTCAAGTATCTTATCTTGCTGGATGGTTGTCCATAAGTGAAAATGACCCTAGTAATAGATTTTAGGTCAGAACACTTGTCAACCATGTTAATAGATCTGACTCCTCCGCCATTGTACCCAATAAGTTTCCCAATAAAATCTTCTGTAATCATTGTCTTCTTCCCCATAACATATGATGTGACCTGATGGTTGGATGAGGTAGCATGAATCCATAATTCCTTAACAAGAATAGGAAAAGTTGGACCCAACAGATGATCAAAGTATCTGTTCCATCCCTGTGTCGTTACATCTTCATATAAATTAAACCCATTTCCTTTAAACTCTCAAAATTGATGATCAATTCACATAAAACTTCAAGGTTATCGACCTGAGTGAGCAGTGTTATAATAGGCTCCTCATATTGTTTTGTTGAAGAAGAACCAAGAGCACTGTTGAGATTTTTGATGCTTGATGAGGATGCCATTGTTCACACGGATTCGTTGAAGAAAACTGAGAAAAAGGGTTTTTGAAAAACTAGAGCGAGAGATAATAGTGAAGGCAGTAAGAAGTGAATGAAATAGTAAATTTTGAGTTTATAAACACTTTTGAAAACTTAATCAGTAAGAAAGAGAAAATGAGTAATGCTTATACTGAATTAAAGAAACCTGAAATTAGGGGATTTCATGTAGATATTGAACAGTTACCATTGACAAGTGTCTCAATGCATCCAATCAGAGCCTTGGACCGTTTAGAATTTGAACGCGTGTTCGGCCTCAGAAGGTAGCTTGTGAGAGGATGACAGATGTTCGGTGGTGTGAATTGCACGCCTCTATCTTTGAAATGAAAAGTTCAAACCTTCATAGATAGATTCTGAGGTAGTTGTACTCATAACTTCTGAAGACAAGTTGATGAGATGTTCACAGAAAACAATAAAATTCTAAGGGTTAGAATATGCAAATAAAACATCTTATTCTAGACATAATTCCATGCTTAGATGTTTCAGAGTGAAATTAAATCTATCTTCAGAAAGGGGTTTTGTAAACACATCCGCCCATTGATGGTCTGTGTCAATAAATTTTAAAGAGAGAATTCCTTTATGAATATAGTCCCTAATAAAATGGTGTTTTATTTCTATATGCTTATCCCTAGAATGAAGAATGGGATTTCTGGATAAACAGATAGCAGAAGTATTATCACAGAAAATTGGGATGTTACTTTCAAATATGTTGAAGTCTTCAAGCTGACTTTTCATCTAGAGCATATATGTGCTACATCCAATAGCTTCTTTGTATTCAGCTTCTGCTGTTGACAACACAATTGTGGACTGTCTCTTGCTGGTCCATGAGATCAGATTGTCTCCCAGAAACTGGCAGTTTCCAGAAGTACTTTTACGCTCTACTCTGTCTCCAGCAAAATCAGCATCACAATATCCTACTAAGTTGTATTCATTGGTTTTCTATAAAACAAACCCAAGTTAGTAGTACCTTTCAGATACTTGAAAATTCACTTAACTGATGTTAAGTGAGATTCTCTAGGATCTGATTTGAATCTAGCACATAGAAAAACGCTGAATAAAATATCAGGCCTTGAAGCTGTCATATAAAGGAGAGAACCAATCATACCTCTATAGATCTTCTGCTCTACCTTTTTACTTACCTCTTCCTTTTCCAGAATGTACGTGGGATGCATTGGAGTCTTTGAGGGCTTACATTCTGAGAGGTCAAATTTCTTCATAAGTTCTCTGACGTATTTGCTCTGGTGAATGTAAGTTCCTTCTGGAGTCTGATTGATCTGAATTCCCAGAAAGAATTTAAGTTCCCCCATTAAGCTCATCTCAAACTCTGCCTGCATGCACTTAGCAATTTCTCTTCCGAGAGAAGGTTTAGTAGATCCAAATATAATGTCATCTACGTAAATATGAAAAACTAAAATGTCATTCTTAAATGTCTTACAGAACAGGGTTGTGTCCACTTTCCCTCTGGTGAATTCCTTTTCTAACAGAAAGTTACTTAGCATTTCATACCAAGCTCTTGGAGATTTTTTCAGACCATAAGGTGATTTCTTAGTTTGAAAACATATTCTTGGTGCTTGTAATTTTCAAACCCAGGGGGTTGGTGCACATATACCTCTTCATCAATGTAACCATTTAGAAATGCACTTTTGACATCTATCTGATACAAAGTGATGCCATTATTTACAGCAAAAGAGATTAAGAGTCTGATAGATTCTAACCCGGCGACTGGAGCAAAGGTTTATATATAGTCTATCCCCTCTTGTTGACTATAACCTTGTGCCACCAATCGTGCCTTGTTTCTGATGACTTCTCCTTGCTCATTCAATTTGTTTCTGAACACCCACTTTGTTCCAATGACATTGAATCCTTTTGGTTTTGGAACCAGATCCCATACATCATTTCTGGTGAATTGGTTTAACTCCTCCTGCATTGCCAGAATCCAGTCGTTATCCAGAAGAGCTTCATCAATTGTTGTTGGTTCAATCAGAGATACCAATCCCATGAGGGATTCTTCATAGTTTTTGAATGTTGATCTTGTTATGATTGGATCATCCTTCTTTCCCAGGATCTTATCTTCAGGGTGAGCTATGGTACTTCTGGATAACTTTTTCTAGAGTTGATCAACAGAAGGTACTGTAATGCTTATGACATTTCCTTCTGACGTTGTTGGAGCGTCTCTGTTGGGAACTTCTGATGAGTTCTCTTCAGCACCTGTGAATTCAACTTCTATATCTACAAAGGATTTATTCTGCTTTGACTTTTGAGGGTCAAGCTTATCATCAAATCTAACACTTATTGACTCTTCAACAATCTAGCTTTCTGTATTGTATACTTTGTACCCTCTTGAGCGTTCATATTATCCTAACATAATACACTTTTGTGCTTTAGAGTCAAACTTGTTCAGATGATCTTTAGTATTCATAATAAAACATGTAAATCAAAAAGGATGGAAATAAGAAATGTTGGGCTTTCTGTTCTTCTAGAATTCATATGAAGTCTTTTCCAGAATTGGTCTCATAGAGATTATATTCTGAATATAACATGTTGTGTTAATTCCGTCTGCCGAGAATATCTTAGCAATGTTAGTCTCATTGATCATGGTTTTGGCCATTTCTTACAATGTTCTGTTCTTTCGTTCTACAACTCCATTTTGTTGGGGAGTTCTAGGACAAGAGAAGTCATGTGAAATGCCTTTTTCATTGAAAAATGTTTCAAATTTTTTATTTTCAAACTCTCCACCATGATCACTTCTGACTTTGACAATTCTAAGATCCTTTTCATTCTAAAGTTGGTTACAGAAAGAAACAAACACAGAATATGACTCGTCCTTGTGTCTTAAGAACTTTACCCATGTCCATCTGCTATAGTCATCTACGATCAAAAACCCATACTTCTTTCCACTAACAGACGTAGTTTTCACTGGTCCAAATAAGTCTATGTGCAGAAGTTCTAATGGCCTAGAGGTGGAAACAACATTTTTAGCTTTAAAAACAGGTTTTACAAATTTGCCTTTCTGACATGCTTCACACAGAGCATCTGAGTTGAACTTCAGATTAGGAAGTCCTCTGACCAGATTGAGTTTGTTAATCTGATATATTCTTCTCATACTAACATGCCCCAATATTCTGTGTCAGACCCATTGCTCGTTGTTAACATAAAGAAGACATTTTACATTCTGACTTTTTAGTTCATAAAGTTTTATCTTATAAATGTTGTTTTTCCTCTTTCCATTAAACAATATAGTTCCATCTTTCTGACTAACAGCTTTGCATGAATTTGGATTAAAGATTATATCATAACCGTTATCACTTAATTGACTTATGGATAACAGGTTATGCATCAACCCGTCAACTAACAACACATTATTAATAGAAGGAAGGTTACCATTACCTATTGTTCCAGAGCCAATGTTCTTCCCTCTTTGGTTGCTTCCAAAGCCCATGTAGCCTCCAGGTTTAAGTTCCAGGCTATGGAACATATGCTTTCTTCCCATCATGTGTCGAGAGCATCTAGAGTCCAGGTACCATGAATGGTGTTTTAGCCTTTCTGCTAAAGATATCTGCTACATATATAATTTTGTCCTTAGGTACCCATATATTTTTGGGTCCTGGTTTGTTAGTTTTACCAAAATTCTGTTTGAATTTTGGTTTGGCAGAATAATCATTGCTAGTGTATTTCAGATCTAGTGTGTGCCCATATGTGAAGTGAGATTTTAGTGGTGTGCGTTTAATTACTAGGTATATGACTTTCTTAGGTGGAGATACCTTACCTTGGTATCCTATTCCTTTTCGGCCATTTCTGATAACTCCATAGATTATTGAAGCCATCTTGTTCTATCTATATTTTTATCCAAAAACTTTTGAAAGTTGTGATCATATTCTTTTATGATTTTATCAGCACTACCGGGAACCTCTGAGATTATTTCTTTCTGAGAGTTTTGTAAATCATTTTCTAGTTTTGAAATCTTTTCTTTTAGCTCAGAATTTTCTAATCTAAGACTCATAGTTTCTTCATAGTCAGAGACAAGATCCCTTGTCAGGTTCTTTAATTTGACTCTGATCTGCTGATACCTTTCCATAATCTCATTCAGGCTTTCTGCTAGTTCAGCTTTAGTGAAATTAACAGTAAAGTTAGGAAATACCTCTTCTGTGTCTGATTCTGAGTCTGACTGAGATGCTTCGCGGTCTTCTATCACATTAGCCATAAGAGCAATGTTGGATCTTTCATCATTTGATTCTGAGTTTGTGTCAGAAATATCTGAACCATTCCATGTTGCCATGAGACTTTTCTTCTTCTCCTTGAAGAACTTATTTTTGAGCTTCTCCTTGTGAAGCCTTGGACAATCACTTTTGTAGTGCCCCTGTTCATTGCACTCATAGTAGATGCTGTCTCTGTTGTTTTACTTTCTGTGACCAGACGAAGCTTCAGATCTTCTGTGTCCAGAGGAGGGCTCAGACTTTCTGTATCCGGAGGAGGATTCATTCTGATTCCCTGATCTTCTGGAATTTTTGAATTTTCTTTGCCTCTGCTTCCACAGCTGATTGACCCTTCTAAAGAGAAAAGACAGTTCGTCTTCTTCTGATGAGGACCCATCAGAGGTTTCTTTCATAGCCTGTAAAAACATAGAATCGAGTTTCTTGTTAGATTTTAATTCTAAAGGCTTACCTTGGTTCTGAGGCTCGTCATCTATTAGCTCTATCTCATGGCTTCTAAGGGAGCTAACAACTTCCTCCAGAGATATCTTGTTGAGATCTTTAGCCAGCTTAAGAGCAGTGACTATTGGCCTCCATTGCTTTGGTAAACTTATTATGGTCTTCTTTACGTGATCAGCAGTATAATACCCTTTGTCAAGAACTCTCAACCCAACAACTAGAGTCTGGAATCTTGAGAGCATCGCTTTTATGGATTCACTGTCTTCCATCTTGAAAGCTTTGTATTTATGAATGAGAGCAAGGGCCTTGGTTTCTTTAACTTGTATTTTTCCTTCATGCGTTATTCTCAGAGAGTCAAACATGTTTTGGTTGTCTCTCTATTTGAGATCTTCTCATACTCTGAGTATGAGATGGCACTGAAAAGAATTGTTTTGGCCTTATGATGGTTTCTGAAATTATGCTTTTGTTGGTCATACATTCTTTTTCTATCTATGTTCTGACCACTTTCATCCACTGGATGCATGTATCCATCAATTACCATGTCCCATAGGTCAGCATCATGAGCCAGAAGAATCTCTCAATTCTGTCTTTCCAGTAGTTAAAATTTTCTCCATCAAAGACTAGAGGTTTGCCGCTGATTTTGTCCTTGTCATCGTGATAGTCATTGCTGATGTTTTGGCTTGGTCCCACCATAGTGTTTTTCTAAAGCTTGGATCTTGTACTGACACGGTTAAGTGTATGAACTCAGAACCAGGCGCTCTGATGCCAATTGAAGAAGTGAAAAACACAAGAAGGGGGGTTGAATTGAAACTTAAAAATCAAAAGCAATAGACTCAAGATTTTTATCCTGGTTCGCTTGATCTCAAACTACTTTATTCCACCCGCCAAGGTGATTTCTCCTCTATCCAACGAGGACTTAATTCACTAATCAAACAGATTACAAATCTACTTTGACAACTGCCAAAATCTTCTTGAGTATAACCACAAGCCGATTTATCTCAAAGAATATATCTTAATCAAAGAAAAATTTACTGTGTACTATTTTTTTTTGTTACAAAAACTGTATCACTACTATGATGTATTACAAAATTTGAATATAGAATGAATATGAATATTTGCAGCTTTTTGATATTGTATGGAGCAGTTGTGAGAAAATAAAAAATGATTTACCCTTTGAGCTTGTTTATATAGGCGTGGAAATCTTTCCAAATTGAAATGTGATAATGGACACTTAATGCACTTTCCATACTAAGAAGATTCTTGTCTGAATGATGTTGTTGTATATGATATTGCGTTAATGGAAAAGTAACGCTTCAGAACTTAGGAATCTTGCATGCTGCTTTACTTCAGAACTTTGATAACTCAGAGACATGAGGATCTGTTGGCGCGTTAGACTTCTATTCAGAATCAGAATATCTTTTACTTTAGCGTAAATTATGATCATCATTCTTCAAAATATTCTGATTACTTAGCTTGAAAGCTTTTGTGGCTTAACTTCTGATGTCGTTTCAGTCAGAACTTTTGTACAACATAAAACATAAATTTAGAGTGCATATTTGTTCTTTGTCTTTGTTATCATCAAAACTCTTATAAGGGTTGTAGACTCAAACTATGTTCTAACACCATAGTGGTGCTCTATCTGACCAGCCATGTGGTTGAAAGTAGCATGCAATTCTACGAGTTCATCGTTCATATGTTCCACATCAAAGATCCTGAATTCTCTAGGTCATCAAAAGACCATGTTTACTTCCTCCTCATACTCTGCCTTAGGCCTGATTATATGGATGAGGCCCTCATCCATCATCTCCTGCAAATCAGCCTTTATCTTATCGCAACCTTGTATATCAGTACTATAGATACCACAACCAGCATCGTTATGAGTATAGTAACTAAACTCACAAAGATGTGCATGCATCTTTACTAAGTCTCCTCTGACCAAGTTGATATCATAAATGCGGAAGGCCCCTGGAAAACCATCAACCATGTTAACCCATTCACTCCTTCATGTTTTGGGAGAGGATTATCTTTTACATTAGGACTGACATCTTTGAAGGACAAAAGGCCAGATCTAACCATTTTCTCTATCTCATACTTTAGTGGATAACAATTTTCTACATTATTCCCCAATGTACCTTGATGAAAAGCGCATGTCTGGTATACCTTGTAGTACCAAGGTAAAGGGGATGGTAAAGCAGGAGGTGGCCTTGTCTGGACCAACTTTTTCTGGATTAACGTTGGGAGTATCTCTGTATAACTCATAGGGATAGAGTCTAAAGGCTCTCTCTTCTGATTATGCCATTGACTCCCCTGAGGGGCTGGTCTTTGATAAGCAATTATAGTCGGAGCCACATTAACAACCGAAGTTACCGAGGCAACCTATTGATGGCGCTGATGATTTCTTCTAGAGGGATTAAGCCTTCTTTCTTGAATAACAACATTTGTCTCTCCCTCTTTCTTCTTAACAAATCCCTATGATGGCTTCTTCACATTTCTAGAACCTTCACTTTTTGTCAGATGGCCTTCTCTTACAGCCTCTACCAAACATACGCCCATTCCCATCATTTCAGTAAAGTCACTGGGCGCACTCGCCACCATTCTTTCATAATAGAATAGACCTAGTGTCTTCAGGAAAATCTTTGTCATTTATTTTTCTTCCGTTGGAGGAATCACTTGGGCGGCTACCTCACGTCATCTTTATGCATATTCCTTAAATGATTCTTTGTCCTTGTGGACCATGGCTCTGAGTTGATCACGGTCAGGCGCCATGTCCATATTGTATTAGTATTGTATGATAAATGCTTCCCCCAAATCATTAAAATAATGAATACTGACACTGTCCGGGCTCATGTGCCACTTCAATGTTGCACCGGTTAAACTGTCTTGAAAGAAATGAATCAACATGCGTTGATAATCTGTATGAGTAGACATCTTGAAACTTGCATTTGGAACTCATTAGAGGATTGGTAAAACCAAAGCCTATCAACAACAAGTTAATTTTCATTTTGTCAAGTATATCATTCATTTAAGAATTATGAAAATAACACTTAATGATCAATGATGTTTAAGTGATCTACTTTAACCAAAATTGATGAAATTCCATTAGAGGATTGGTATAACCAAAGCCTGCTAACAATGGATCTCAAGGTTATTAGATCAAAGGTTTCAAATTAACATACTTGGGCTTGCAAACATAGGTTTAGGCCACGGATGATCGTTTTCTTAAATCAGGACAAAATTTAGCGCTATGTTAAGCAATCGTAAGTTGACTTATATAGAAGGCGCACCTATTTTAAGGTCGGTCAATAGCAATCTATGCACCTCATGTTTTGAGACATGATATGTAAATCATGATCCAACAACATTTAGTACAATAAGAATGAGATAACATGAAGAGGGAAGGGGAAATGAATAAACCACATTTGAACCAAAAATGTAATCAAACTATTATTAAAATCATTCATCCATTTTTATGGAGTTAGACTCAACACCATGGATCCAATGATGTTAATAAAGTTCATGATCAAAATTTCAATCCAAGATCAGCCAGAATATTGTACAAGAATAAAATTGTATTTAAAAATAAAAGAAAATGGTTTTTTAAAATGATTAAAAATGCAAATAGGTGATAAAAATTGTAACTATATTCAAATTAATCAATAAATAACTAAGTAAGACCATAGAAAAATCAGAAATGAACTCAAATATTTTTATAAAATTTTTTGTAATTTTTTAAAGTCAGAAACTATTTTTAAAATTAAAAGAAATAGGTAAAATAAACCAAAAATTATTAAAAATAGTAAAGTCAGAAATAAAAAATAAATGAGGTCACCAATATTTGTCACAATGTTATTGGATCCTTCCCTATTTTTTTCAAAATTTAAAAATGAATAAAGGTATTTTTAAACAATCAAAACAATTCAAATAAAGTGAAAAATTATAAAATATATCAAAACACAAAATAAAATTGTGAAAAAATAAAAATCAGAAAGAGAAAAATCAAAAGTATTTTTTATAATTTTTTTAGATTTTTTGGAGTTAAAATGAATTTTTGGAATTTTAAACAATTAAATATAAAAATCAGAAATAAAAAATAAAGTCAAAAATATATGGACCATTGAATGAGAGTCAAAATGCATTAGTAATCAAATCCAATGGATCTGGTGCATTCTGCATATCATGGTCATTATTGAGTAATACACTGAATCAATTATAAAATCAGAAATTCAAAAAAATCCAAATTGCGTTGTTTCATTGGTTGAAGGATGACACGTTAGTCACCTTTAACCTCCATCCAGTCTCAAAACCAGGTCGCTCAAACTTTGAAATTAGAGCACGATACTGGTACCGTTCGCTTTGTCTCATCAAGACGAAGACCACTACACATTCGCGAAAAATTTATATAAATTGTAGCTCAAGAAATTTGGAATAGAAGTTTTAAAAAGGGATTTGAAAATTTCATGGTCAAAACGGGCTTCCAGTTAAAAACAATTGTTGAAACTAGAACCAGGATGATGTGAGCTTCACAATAGTATCAAAGTTTGAGAGAATTGGTGAAGGAATCTACCTATTGAAGTTAAGTTGCAGAGCTCTGAAACTGGACTTGTCTAGCACGATTCAGGGAGTTTTAGAGCTTAATTCTTCTTCTATTAGCTTCAGTGAGGATCAAGGAAGGTGAAGTGACAAAGAAAAAATTATTGAGAAAGGCTGTAAAATCAAATTCGAAGTTGCAGAAATGGAATGCTTAAGCGTGTGAAATGATGAAGTTTAGAGGGAAATCGTGTGAAGTTGCAAACAAGAAAAGTGTGACTTCTATTTTGATCAAAACTCATCCAAACTTTGCGTTTTAATGTGCTAATCATTTCTGGAAGTTCACTAAACATGTTTAGAGGCAAAAACACGCAAAATATTTGTGATTCGAGGCCAAAACAAAGATTTCAAATTCTTGACTTGATGAAAAATTCAATTTCAAATTGCCAAATTCAAACCAATGACATTCTCAACTCAAGGGGTCTTAGGACATGATTCTTGAAGCTTTATAAAGATGAGGTTACAAGCTTTTTAATGTGAAAAGAATGGGAACAAATGGTTGCTTGAGCTTAAAGTTGCAAGGAGTCAAAGTTGGGAAAAATAAGTTGACTTTCCATACTTAGAAAATTTCTAAGTTTTTCTTCAAAAATGACTAATAATTTCTTGCATCCAAACAAGGCCTTCCACTTGAAATTTTCTCTTCACCAAAAAAGATGGCATGAAGTATGCCTCTTGAATGGTATTTTAAAACTTGAACCATTCAAAACCTCCAAAAATTTAGAGAGTTATGCTTTGTTGAAGTTGGAAAAAATTCAAGAAATGACCTATAATCTTTTGCATCCTTAGAGCATCTTCCATCCATTTTCACTCTTTGAACATAAAAGAAAAGTTGAAGTTAAAGGGCTCAAGGGGATAAAAATTGATCAAGTTATGGTCATTTGAAGTCACACAAGGGAAATTCAGGGTTCATCTAGAGGACTTATAATCTATCTTCACCATCAAGTTTCTTCCATAAAAAATTTCTTTGAAACTTTTGAAGTGATTTGTTAATAACGCTTTTAAGAGAAGGATGTCTTTGGAATCACTCAAAAATACCAAAAGCTGAGCAAGATATACCCCTTTGAAGTTCAAAACCTAGCTCGTAGAGCAAGAAAATGCCTTGGGAGACCTTTGCCATTTTGACAACCTTCTTGCACAAATGCCTTTTGAATGTGAATATAAGTTTTTGAGGATGACAAGTAGAAACGATAGCAACCAAAACAACTTCCAAATCTTGAGAATTAAAGGAGATATGCACTTGTGATCATTGAAATAAAAGACTTGTCCAATTGAGTCAAACTCCTTCAATCAACCCTTATACTTTTAAACTAATTTTGACAACTTGAGGCATGATGAATCATAAAAGACTTTGTCATGATATTATTACAAAACATATTTAATGATGAGGCTTGAATCTTACTTAAACTTTGTTGAGGGAGGCACAAAAATGAACTCATGAATAATTATATCAATCTTGATGGAATGTATTGTGATTTAACCTACATCATCAATAATTAGGGAAAATAAACATTGGATTTATTAGTTAAAGGATAATCAAAACAAAACATATATGATCACAAATTACAAGTCAAGGTGCTTGGTGATTCCTCCTAGAGCAAAAACTAAAGATAGGGAAAAGAACCAAACTGTAATGTGATCTTGTTATAATTGAATTGATATGATATGATGAAGAGATCTTAGGGGAAAAATTTGGGGCACAACAGAATAATAATTTCCTCACACTCAATCAACCATGAAACACTTCTTGGATTTCATCATATTCTTCTTCTTCGGCCACATACGCAGGATACTCGGAGTTGGGAGAGGGTGCAGGGTCATTGTACTCAACGGGTTTTTTAATTAATCTGCACATATGATTTATGATTGATTTTATAAATTGACACATATAGCAAGTGATTATGAGGATTTACTTATAGTTTTTATTTACTTTGAAAGGATTTTTCTGATTACCATTTTCCAAGAAAAAAGCATAAAATAAAGGCAAGGTTTGGGAATAAAAAACAACCTTTATTAATGATTTTAAAGATAAAAACAAAATATATGCACGTACAAGATCAACACTTTCACCTTGGGCAGAGTGAAAGATTTTTAAAAAGACTAACAAATTACTTTGAAATGTGAATGCAAGAAGGAACATCAGTAGTGATCCAATTTCGGACTCTGACTCCATGTGTCATGTAGTTTGGCATCTCTTGCTCGGATTCACCTTCCAGAATAGCGTTAATCCTTGGAGTAATTGGATAAAGATAACCTCCACTATGAAAGATGTATTTATATTTTCCCAAAACATACTTCGGCTTCACGATTTCATTCTTCATGGAGAAACCCAGACCAATGTCATTCCTATTCATAGGAGGATTGATGACCTACCCCCACACCTTGCTAGGGCCTTTTGGCACCACCTGCTGCGCATCCTTAAACGAGGCTATAGAATTCTCATTTTCCTTACATTATCAATGGATAAAGCTTGGAACTGAGTTCCAACAGCAACTTCATTATCTTCCACAACACTGAAAGAAGACAAATGAGATATTAATAAAGCCTGCTCTCCATTCACGATGACCACCTTTCCTTCACGAACAAATTTCAGCTTCTGGTGCAAAGTTGAAGTAACAGCTCATACTTCGTGGATCCATGGTTATCCTAATTAACAAGTGTAGGCCCGAACAATATCCATAACCTGGAAAGTAATCTGAAATAAGTGTCAACCTATGTGAATAGGCAAATCTACTACTCTGATGACAGACTTCCTTGAGCCATCAAAAGCTTTCACTATTTTGCCACTTGGGCGCATGGGAGTTCCCTGGTATTGTAGCTTCATGAGTGTACTTCTTGGTATGACATTCAAATAGTCATTCTTACAATTCATGGAGATATGGAGATCCAGTTTATGGTTCCTTCCTTCATCGGGAAATTCGTCATCAAAAAAACTCAGGTTATTGCAAGATGTAATATTCCCCACAACACTATTGAAATGGTCCAAAGACATATCACTTTCCACAAAAGCTTGATCCAACACTCTCAGCAAATATTCCCGATGGGAAGAAGAGTTCATTAGTAAGGCTATAATGAATATTGTGATATGGTGGGAGAACTGACTTGAAGGTTTTGCGTTTGATCGTAAATGTTGCGGTTAGAAAGAGTCGCCATCGACTTTTTTTTTTATCCAGAAGGAAAAGTAAAAAAGAAAAGGAAAGACCTTTGAGATTATTAGCACCCTTTTCATCCATGGTTTTCCATGGGCTCTTAGTTAGTTGCTAGATCACTTGCTTTTGTTTGAAATTGTGCTTTGTGTGGGTTTTGAAAGTATTTTGTAAAGAGGCCATTATTTAGGAAATATTTGTAATGATTCTTGTTTGTAAGAATGTATACAAAGATGTTTGATCTTTTGAAAATGTTTTCAATTTTGTAAGATGTTTGAAAGTGTATGTGATTGCTTTGAAAATAGAAAGGATGTTTGTTTTGAAATGGAGCAAGTAATTAGGAGCAATCTACCTACTCAAATGTCTTTCTTGTTCATTTCATTTTCCTTTGACATTGTTGTCTTACCACTGATTTGGTAAGCAACCCTATCTTTGGATGTAAACGGGACGGGCGTGGGTCATCGTATAGCCATGATTAGCAATTTTGCAAGGTATCTTGGCATTCTTTTTGAGGGACTAAGTTCATTTGTAAGGTAACTTAGATAGCGTCGTTGAGGGACTATGATCTTGTATTTGCTTGTTTTTGCTAAGATACCTTACATGCGTAATATGGCCATTTTTGTAAGGCAACAAAGTGGGTTTACCCTAAGGGTGTATGTGTGGAAATGTGTTGATTTACATGCATTGATTTGTCTTGAATTAAGGTGTTCTATTTGATTGATTTTATTCTTTCCATACAAACCCTAATTACTAGCATTTGTATATATAGCGATAAATTGCGGAGAGTAAAATTACTATGCTATTACATCATTAGGGGAGGGGGTATACAAATTACAAATGGGGATTGCAAAAATGTAAACCTAGTTAGTCTATTACAACCATATTGAATGGGTATTAATGTACAAGGAATTAAATGGATACAATGTGCAAAAGTGAATAAATATACAAAAATATAAAATGTGAAGTAAATGGATATATGTTTGATTTTTTAGAAAAAAGGGATTTTGTATTAATATAATTAATTAAAAGAAAAATAATTAATAAAAGAAATAAACCCTAAATTTGTTTAAGAAAAGATTTTTTTAACAAAACCCTAAATCTATTAGTTAAAATAAAAGAAAATAAGTTTATGAGAAAAGTGTTTTTTTGATATTTTTATGTCTTGAAAATATTTAAGGTATTATAAAATGTTTTTTTAGCCCTTTTTTATATTAAATAATATATTTAATGGGTGTAAAGAGAAAATAAATATTAACCTAGTTTTAATTTAATTTACAAGACAATAAGTAAAAAAATAAATAAAGTATAATTAATAAAAATATTTTTTTGTGAGAAAAATAAAATAAATTAAGTCAAAATATAAATCTAACATTTTTTGTATTTTATGATTTTTAGTATTTAGAAAATATATTTAAGAAAATAAAAATGAAATAAAAAGAAATAAATAAACTTGGGCAAGGAGTGCCAATAGCCTGCAGGGGGTTAGTCAGCAAAAAATAAAAAAAGACAAAGCAAGCCTAATAAGGCCCAGGCGCTCAAAAAGTCAGAAAATGCAAAAATGTGTAAACAAATATAAAAGGGTACCATTAGGGCTCGAACCCAGGTCCCATAGGTTAACAGGCGCCACTTTACCACTGGGGTGGTTATACATCCGTTAACTTGTATGAAATAATGAATACATAACACAAAACGCGCCCTGACTATACTTCATTTTCAACCTCCAGCCAAAGGATTTGTAACTTGCTCATTTCTCAACCATTTGCAAAAATGTAAACATGAAAACTGCTTCATTTTGTCACACAAATCCAAACATATAAATATCATAAACTATAAATCAAACATGAATGAGAATTTTTAACAGTACCAAATTCTGACCTAAATATTTCAGAAAGTTCAAACTCAAAATTCTCCTAGCTTAATAAAAATAAATGAAATCTATGGACATGTACAGCTTCAGGGAAATGATGTCTACATTTTATCTTCACAAATGCAAGCCTAACAATGCCTAAGTAATGAGATATAAGTTCAAGAAAAATACCTCAAAATTGGAAATCGTGAAATGGATTTGAGCTTGTTTCAGGCGGTGTTGATGATCAGGTTAGCTTCCTTAGACCTCTAGGAAGCTAATGCAATGGCTGGCTTGAGCTGAGGGTGGCTGGAATGGTCTGAAGTAGTCCAATTATGATGCTCTGTTTTTGGTTATGGAAGACAGGGAAAATGGTGTTACAGAAGTGAAACAGGTACATGGATGAGTTACTCTTGATGCAAGGAAGCTTTAGAAACTAAAAGGGCAAGAAACGCACGAGAGAAATGTGAGTTTGAGGTTCAAGGTCAGAAACTATGCAACAATGGAGTTTTTCAGAAATTTTTTTATTTGAGAGAGTTTTGGTGTAGTTCAGGGTGTTCAAACTCGTGTTCTAGCTCACAAATAGTTACTCTATTTATAAGCAACAAGTTTGGGATGCTCTAGTTGATCATAATTCAAATTTGCATCCTTAAGCTAAACATGTGATTTTTTGACAAAACAAGTTTCAAAGTATTTGCACTTGCTAAGATAGAGTGGTTATGCTTTAAACAAACTTGCTTATGAATTTGTGGATGGGGTGTGATCAGAGGGAACAATTTAGAGGCTAAATGTGAACTTTATGCAAAAAGCTTGCTTTACAAGAATGGCATTGTTAACTTTCTTCCCAAAATGTCAATGTGAATTGGATAAATCTTAAATCACTTGGATTATAGCTCAAAAGTTTTTGTAATCCATTAATTATGAGGTGAAAAACAAGTTTGATGCCTGCAAAGCAAAGATTATGCAACCTAACATTGATTTGGTTCACGTGTTCATCCAAAATGGCTTGTAATTCAAGTGACAAAAGTCTAACTTCATCTCTTCGATTCTCCCTACTCAAGAATGATCTCAAGGAGTTCTTAGACATTTTGGAAAGCTTGAAATGTTCTATACAACCCATATATGAATTTCTTTTGAATATTCCACTTGGAAATATATGTAAAAGTGTCCTGAAGTTAGGTCAAAATCCTGGTCAAATTAGGGCAAAATTTCACTAAGTGTTTAGTTTCATGACCCCATGTTCATAAAATTATAACTTGTGATATAATCACTTTTGAAAGAATTTGTGTGAAGCAAAGTTGTATTTTTCATGGAGATCTACAACTTTCATGTTGGAAGTTTCTCATGAATCATCTTGGATCATGGTGAAAATTTGGCTCAAAGTTATGAAAAAAACATGAAATTTCCAACACTTAGAAAAATTCCTAAGTTTAGAAACTTTGACTTTTCAAAATGAAATCTTGACTTTTTTATTTTTTGATGAATAAGTTTTATATTTTGACATGTTTTTATGAATTATGATCTTTAGTACTTAAATTTGACCAAAAAGTCATAGTTTGACTTTTCAGTATACAATTGACTTTTGATCAGTTGACTGCAAAATTCATCTGTCAATCCAATAGATTTGCAATGTTTTGAATCATGTCATTAGGTCAAAATTATTCAATTGTACTCTTGAGATCATGCCTTAAACCAATTGACCATTTGCTAGGTCAAAAATCAGAAATTGCCCTTTCCCAATCAAAACCCTAATTTTGACCATTTTGCCTTTTTGGAGATTTGATCAAATTTCATGAGGAATTATGGTCCAAACTTGATCAAATGATGCATATGAGTTTAAAGTGTTGATGTGGATCAAAAATGATGAAGTTTGACTGTAAACTGGCCATGGTTGACTTTTCCCCCAATACAACTGATTTTTAGGTCAACTGTTCAATTGATTGATCAAAAGTGTGATCCAAGGCTTGAAACTTGACATGAGTAATCTTGGGGGTCCATAATGATCCATTAAAGTCATATGAAACTTTGATAGTTCAAAAATCCTTGTGAAAATTCAAACTCTAATTTTGTTCATCAGTGTCTAAGGAGGTGTCTTGAGCTGATCAAACCCTAGTGCAGTCTTGAGCCCAAGAAGATCTTGTGAGCAAATTCTTGATAAGTGAGAGGGCATATTTTAGGGTACGTCAGGTTCCCCTGTTCAATCTTCTTAAGCCTGAAGAATTAGATTGGCATGTTTTGCCAGTCGTGACTCAAAGGTGGAAGATGATTGGACACTAGAGTGCCTAGAAATTTGCACTCGGTGATGTGATGGTTGAGGGAATGGGCTTAAAGATGCCATTTGGAGAGGTGATACAAATATGTAGGAGATGGGCTTAAAGATGCCATCCAAAAGCGATTGTTTGTATTGTAATTTGTAAGCTGAAAGAATGAGTATCCGAATGGCGTCCGTGTCTGGAGCGTATCTGAACTGTATCTGGGAGATAATTTTGAATGATTATCAGAATGGCATTCGTGTCTGGAGTGTATCTGAATGGTATCTGAAATCTAGTTTTGAATGAGTGTAAGAATGGCCTCCGTGTCTAGAGCGTATCTAAACTGTATCTGAGAGTTGAATTTGAATGAGTATCAGAATGGCATCCGTGTCTGGAGCGTATTTGAGCTGTATCTGAAAGCTGAATCTGAATAAATATCAAAATGGCATCCGTGTATGGAGCGTATCTGAACTGTATCTGGGGGTTTATTTTGAATGAGTATCAGAATGGAATCCGTGTATTGAGCGTATCTGAACTGTATATGAGAACTGAAACTGAATGAGTATCAAAATGGCATCCGTGTCTGGAGCGTATCTGAAATGTATTTGAGAGTTAAATTTGAATGAGTATCAGAATGGCATCCGTGTCTGGAGCGTATCTGAAAGTTGGATCTGAATGAGTATCAGAATGGCATCCGTGTCTGGAGCGTATCTGAATTGTATCTGAAGACTTTGAACATTGTCAATGGTAGATGTTTGATTATCTTATCCTGAAAAAGATAAAATGTTAGCTAATATGCAATGTTATGTTGTATGAAATGCATAGTATAATGCATTCGCGTTATCAATGTTTATGATATATGGATGCAATGTATGTGTATGCAAGCTAGTTTGCAGCACTGCTGTTGGATTGGGGAAAATAAATCCCTGACTGCTGCTGAGAATATGGAGTATAAGTCTTCATGTTGTGAATTCTAAGTGTTGCGAATTTATGCTTAGAGAAATAAACTTTGATGTAAGGGAAATGCCATATACTGCTTGTAAAATTCTATTGGGGAATCTTGTGAAATATGACGACTTCTACTGGGATCGATAACTGGAAGCTTTGTTCTGCTGGGAATTAAACTGCACACCACGGGGAATTTTATGGAAAATAACTTAGAGAGATTTCCCTATCTCTTAAAGCCATCATTAATTATCTTTTATTTTTTTTATTTGTAAATAGTAATTATGTTCAAATGCATATGTTCAACAATGAATCATTGGACATTTTTGTAAACAAAACACAAGCATAAAGAAAAACAGATAGTTTTTGCACTTTCAAAGGGATATCTTTGTATTGACTTTGAGTAAGTATTTTTGTACAATGAGACAAACATTCTAGTAGGAGAACGCCATCGTAAGAAAAAATGAAAATTTTAATACAAAGAAAAGATAGATATGTGTATTTATCCCATGGGGTTCCCATTCTGCTATAGCCTTTGTATCTCTAAGAATCTTGTCTATTTGTTACCTTGTCCAAAGATGATTGAATTGATTAGAACCTCTGAGTTTGCAGTTTTTCCGTAAGGTGATCCAACGGGACATAGTCATACACTTTAATTCCCTAACTTTTTCCTGGACCACCCTTTCGGGTTTTCAGTCCACCGGGATACCCTTTTTTCCCCAAGTTGCCCTTTCGGGTTTTCAACTTGCCGGTGTACAGATTTTTTTGTTTTTGTCCCTAATTTTTTCCCGAACCTCTTTTGGTTCCCCGAGATGCCCTTGTTTTTCCTAGGTGTGTCAACCTAGTGGGTCTCTTATGCATAGTATCTTTTGACTATGTCTGCGTTTGTAGGGTGCGGTAGGTCGTCACCATCCATGGTGGTCAAGATCATTGCTCCACCAGAGAATATGTTTTTGATTACAAATGGTCCTTCGTGTGTAGGAGTCCATTTTCCCCTGGGAACACCTTGCGGTAGTATGATATGTTTGATTACCAGATCCCCAAATTGATACACTTGGCGTCTGACCTTTTTGTTGAAAGCCTTGATCATCCATTTTTGATACATTTGACCGTGGCAGACAACAGTAAGTCTTTTCTCATCAATCAAGTTCAATTGATCAAGTCGAGTCTGGATCCAATCATCTTCGTTCAGCCCTGCATCCTTCATAATTCTTAGAGAGGGGATCTGAACCTCAATAGGAAAGACGACTTCCATGTCATATACCAAAGAATAAGGTGTTGCCCCGGTTGATGTGCGAGCTGTGGTACGATACCTGTGGAGAGAAAATGGTAGCATATCATGCCAATCTTTGTATGTGACTGTCATTTTTTGTATGATCTTTTTAATGTCCTTATTTGCAGCTTCGACATCACCATTCATCTTTGGCTGGTAAGGGGAAGAATTGTGATGTTGGATCTTGAATTGCTCGCACAAGGCGGTGATCATAGTGTTGTTGAGATTTGTACCATTGTCAGTGATGATCCTCTCCGGGATACCATACCGGCAAATGAGATTTTGCTTGATGAAACGGGCAACAACATTCTAGGTAACGGAAGTAAAAGAAGCTGCCTCCACCCACTTTATAAAATAGTCAATGGCTACTAGGATGAATTGGTGTCTATTAGAGGTCGTCGGCTTGATTTACCCAATCATATCAATCCCCCACATAGCAAAGGGCCAAGGAGCCGTCAAGTCATTCAGAGGAACCAGAGGTACGTGCACTTTGTCAGCATAGATCTGACACTTGTGGCAGGTTCGAGAGTGTTGATAGCAATCTGCTTCCGTGGTAGACCAGTAATAGCCTGCCCGTAGGATTTTCTTTGCCATCGTGTACCCACTGGAATGGGTTCCAAAAGTGCCTTCATGTAATTTAGCCATGATCCTTTCAGCTTCAACCTTATCTACGCATCGAGGTAACACAGATTCATGGTTGCGTTTGTAAAGGATACCATTACTAAGGAAGAATTTAGCAGAGAATCTCCTTAAGAACTTCTTATCATTGATTGAAGCTCCTTCTGGATATTCTTGAGCCTCGAGATACATCTTGACTTCGTGAAACCAAGGCTGGTCCACTACTTCTTCAGTATTAATCTCGTGACAGTGCGTTGGTTCCTTCATTCGTTCGATGGTGATATGGGGAGCCTCGTTATCCCAATTAAGTTTAAACGTAGAGGACATTGTGGCTAGTGCGTCTGCTAGCTGATTTTCTTCTCACGGGAAATGCTCGAAGGTAATCTTTTCGAAATGTGGTAGTAATGTCAAAACATGTTCTTTATAAGAGATAAGGTTAGGGTGTTTGGTGTCCCATTACCCTTTGATTTGGCTGATGACCAAAGCTGAATCTCCGAAAACACTCAAAGATTGGATCCCTAGGTCTATGGAAGCTCTGAGACCAAAGATGCATGCTTCGTATTCCGCCATGTTGTTTGTACAATTGAAGTAGAGTCTTGCGGTAAATGGAGTATGAAACCCTTCCGGAGATATGAGTACAACACCGATACCATTGCCAAGTGCATTGGATGCCCCATCAAAGAACAGGGTCCATCAGGATCCTTGTTCAGGTCCGTCATATGGCCTGAATTCTTCAGAGTTATTTACTGTCATGATGTCTTCATCTGGGAATTCAAACTTCATGGGCTGGTAGTCTTCCACAGCTTGGTGAGCAAGGTGATCAGCTAGTACACTTCCCTTTATAGATTTCTGGGTAGTATATTGTATGTCATATTCTGTCAGGATCATCTGCCATCTTGCTATTCTCCCAGAGAGAGTAGGTTTCTCGAAGACGTATTTTATCGGATCCATTTTAGATATCAACAAAGTAGTATGAGTTAGCATATATTGTCTTAGCCGGCGAGCAGCCCATGCCAGAGCACAACAAGTGTTCTCAAGCAGTGAATATCTAGTTTCACAGTCGGTAAACGTTTTGCTCAGGTAGTAAATAGCATCCTCTTTTCGGCTAGACCCGTCATGCTTCCCAAATACACACCCCATTTAGTTTTCTAAAATAGTCAGATACATGATCAATGGTCTCCCCTCAACCGGTGGCATCAAAACAGGAGGCTCTTGTAAGTATTCTTTGATTTTGTCAAAAGAAACTTGGCACTCGTCATTCCATTTGACTACTTGATCTTTCTTCAACAATTTGAAGATTGGTTCACAAGTAGCTGTCAGGTGAGAGATGAATCTGGCAATGTAGTTCAAACGCCCCAAGAATCCTTTGACTTCCTTCTCAGTACGAGGAGCAGGAATCTCTTGTATTGCTTTAACTTTGGCAGGATCGACCTCAATACCTTTGTTGCTGACGATAAAGCCTAGGAGTTTACCAGACCGTACCCCAAATGTGCATTTGTTTGGATTCAAACTCAGCTTGTACTTCTTCAGTCTCTCAAACAGTTTTTGTAAGTGATCAAGATGCTCTTCTTCTGTTTAAGATCTGGCTATCATATCATCCACGTAGACCTCTATTTCGTGATGTATCATGTCGTGGAAGAGAGCTACCATGGCACGCTGATAGGTTGCCCCAACATTCTTCAATCCGAACCGCATTACCTTGTAGCAGAATGTCCCCCACTGTGTGACAAATGTTGTTTTCTCCATGTCCTCAGGCGCCATTTTGATCTGGTTGTAGCCTGAGAAACCGTCTTTGAAGGAAAACACTTTGTGTTGTGCCGTATTATCAACTAGGATGTCAATATGGGGAAGTGAAAAATTATCCTTAGGGATTGCCCTATTAAATCTCTGTAGTCCACACACATTCGCACTTTGCCGTCCTTTTTGGGCATGGGAACAACATTGGAAACCCATTGGGGATAAGAGGTGACATCCAAGAATCCAGCATTGAATTACTTCATGACTTCTGCTTTAATCTTTTATGACATATCAGGCCTCATGCAGTGAACCTTTTTCTTTACTGGCGGACAATCCTCTCTTGTAGGCAGACGATGTACCACAATGTCTGCATCAGGTCCCGACATGTCTTCATACGACCAGGCAAAGACTTCAACATAATCGTGTAATGACTGAATCAGACGCCCCTTGATACTGGGTTCCAGATTGTCACCCACCTTGACCTCTTTTTTGTCTTCTTCTGTACCTAGGTTGATTGTATCCACGGGTTCCTCGTGAGGCTGAATGGTTCTCTCTTCTTGTTGTAGTAGTCTCGTAAACTCCCCTGATACTTCACAATCTTCCCCACCTTCGTCTCCGACTTAGTAGATTATATTCTCAGAGTCACAAAAAGCCATAGTGTAACATCCCAATTCTACCACAGCAAATTATATAAATAAATCAGAGTTATAAAAATCATTCATGCAAACGAATCGGGATGCCACAAATTCTTCTATCAAAATTCATTGCATTTATCGTGGATATATAACACTTTTAAAACATGGATGAACCATCATCATAACATCTTTAGTTAAATAATTTAACATCTACGCAGCGGAATTCTTAATAACATCTTTATCATCATTATAGCAACTTCAAACCAACAAATACTTAATAATAATCAACTTAAGGTTCAACAACTGAATAATCAACAATCCAAAGCAACGAGCATTCATCCCCCTGAGTGTTACATATTAGAGCAATGACACTGACGCAAACTATTGAAGGTATACAACCTTCACTCTCGATTACCTCCACGTTACCAACATAGGGGCAACATTCAAACAGAAGGGGTGAGATATCTAACAATATAATAAAGCGTGTGATAATTAATATATTAAATTAGATCCCATAACATCACCACTTCTCATCTCATAATCAACAATAATAATACACATTCACCACATCAATACACACTTCTTTATGCAGTCATATAATGTGACTCAATGCTATGCAAATGCACGTGGTACCATTTGGAGCAGAACTCTCATCTCAAAAAAATTCCAATTAATAGATACATCAACAAGGTATAAGCCTTCATCTTAATATTCGCCAATACAGGCCATCTCAACAAGCATAAGCTCCATCTCAAAATGCAATGTATGCGACGCAATCATGAATGTAATAACAACATCACAATTAACAACATCTCAATACATCCTCATCGTTGGCCAAAGGCCTACATCTCAAAAGCATCTCAACATCTCTTCATCAAACATCTCATATCATTCATAATAATTCATCAAACATCATTTATTCATCAAACACAACTTCATTAATAACATCTCATCAACAACTCAGTTGTACTTTAATACGACAGTAACTCATCAATTTCACAACACTGGCCATAGGCCTATAATAGATATTGCCTATAATTAATTAACCAACTAAGGCTTACTTCTAAATCACTAAATCTTTACATATTACTATTCCGTAATATTACATCATTATCTACTGTTACAAATCAAACAGCAGCTTCTAAGCATCTCATCGTCATTATTCCCCACAAAACTAACATAATGATCATCACGGGAACTAATTCAAACCCTATGGTTATCCTTTATATCTTCATTTTAACCCTTAAGAATAAAGCTCATCACGTTAGCTATTCAACGCTTCGAACGACACCTCAAAGGGAGTCCAAAAACTCAAGTTACAGCATTCTCAAACTGATTCTGCCAAAAACCAGGCAACATGGATCAACGCATAACTCCTTAGATCGATGCATACTGCACTGAATTCGCAACATGAGTCGATGCATCCTCTCTTGTATCGACTCATACTGAGTCTACCACATAGCATGTATCGACACATGCCTCTACGTATTGACTCATCCCGAGTCTAAAAGTCCTCATGTATCGATGCAAAACCTCTTCGTGTCGACTCATCCTGAGACTCTAAACCTTCATGTATCGACACATCATGTTTGGGGTCGACGCATACTTCTTTGTACTGCATAATTTCTACGATTTTCTCTACGTTTTTGCTATGGGTTCTATACTTTAAGCCCTAAAAACTTAATCTAATCATAGATAATCATCACTTATAAATATCCTATAATTCTACGTCAATTAAACATCATCGGAACATCGTTATTCATCTAAAATTCTTCAATTTCATCATACAACATCATATACATTCAATTCATGAAAAAGACAACAATCACCTCTAACCCCACATACCAATTATCATGAACCCAATTATAGAGTCAGAACCCCACCCTTACCTTGGATTGAAGGTCGCTCTATAATCTTCCGGTTGAAACCTCGTTCTGCCGTTTTTCCTGTTTTTTCAGCAGCTTCATGTTCTTCTTCTCAATCCTTATTCTTCTACTGCCTCCTCTTTTCTATTCTTTCTAACAACAACAAAATAACCCATTATTCTCTTAAATCATTATTGGGCTCAAAACTAATACACCCCCTTTATTACTTCTATTCCTTAAAAACAAGCCCACATCAAATAATATCATACTTCTAATATTATTTCACCACTTAATAAAATAATTAAACCCAATTAATCACAACACATCTTCTCAAATATTCCAAAATAATTTAATTAAATAATTAATTAAATTAAGGGCGTTACAACTCTCCCCCACTTAGAATATTTTCGTCCTCGAAAATTTACCTCAATCAAACAACTCAGGGTAGGAGTCTCGTATCTTACTCTCCAACTCCCAAGTCATGCTTTCTCCGGAAGCTCCTAGTCAAACCACCTTAACCAAAACAATCTCTTTTCCCCTCAGAGTCTTTATTTCACAATTCGCAATCCATACAGGCATCTTCTCCACCGTAAGATTATCCCGTACTTGCACATCATCCACATGAATCACATGAGATGGATCTGAAATATACTTCTGAAGTTGCGACACATGAAACACATCATGGAAATTCGAAAGATTAGGCGGTAAAGCCACTCTATAAGCAACATTCCCCACTCTCTCTGAAATCTAATATGGTCCAATAAAACAAGAATTGAGCTTCTTAGACTTCAATGCTTTCCCAACACCAGTCACAGGTGTAACTCTTAAAAACACATGCTCACCAGCTTGAAATTCTAAATCCTTCCTTCACTTTTTATGATAACTCTTCTGTCTACTTTGGGAAGCTTTCATCTTTTATGGAATCAACTTCACCTTCTCAGTAGTTTCACAAATAAGTTCAGGTCCAAGTACTACACTTTCACCAGATTCATGCCAACATAACAGAGTTCTACATCTTTGACCATACAACACCTCAAAAGGTTCCATCCCAATACTGGAATGGTAATTGTTATTATAAGTGAACTCTATCAACGGAAGATAAGTATCCCACGAACCTCCCTGCTCAAGAACACATGCCCTCAGCAAATCTTCCAACGATTGAATTGTCCGTTCAGTTTGACCATCTGTCTGAGGATGATACGCTGAACTCAATCTCAACTTAGAACCCAACGCTTCTTACAAACTCTTCCAAAAATCAGAAGTAAATCTTGGATCTCTATCTGACGCAATGCACAAAGGAACACCATGCAGCTTCACAATTACACTAGTGTAAATCTCAGCCAACTTCGACACTGGAAAGCTGATGTTAATAGGAATAAATGAGCCGACTTTGTAAGCCTATCAATAATCACCCAAATCGAATCATGTCATCTTAAATTATAGGCAATCCCATCACAAAGTCCATTGAAATGTTATCCCATTTCCATTATGGAACTTCTAATGGTTACATCAACCCTGCAGGCTTCTGATGTTCAACTTTCGACTTCTGACAAGTCAAACATGCATACATAAACTGCGCCACATCACTCTTCATCCCAGGCCACCAAAACAAACCTTTCAAATCTTGATAAATTTTTGTAGCTCCTGGATGAATACTTAACTTACTTCTATCACTCTCCTCAAGTATCACCTTCTTCATCTCAACATCATCAGGAATACAAATCCGGTTATGAAACCTCAATAGACCTTGCTCATCTAGCTTAAAATTAGCATTCTCAGACTGATCGATTCTAACCATCGAATCTACTAGTTTCACATCCAACTTCTGAGCTTCTCTGATACAGTCTAGAAATTCATTATTAATCTTTAACATACCCAACATAACACTCTGTGGCGTAACCTCACAAACTAAGCTCATATCTCTGAACTTCTCAATTAATTCCAACTCTTTAACCATCATTGATGACATATGTAAAGTCTTTTGACTTAACGCATCATCTACCACATTCGCTTTTCCTGGATGATAATTCAAACCAAACTCATAATCCTTTAACAATTCCAACCATCTTCGCTGCCTCATATTCAACTCCTTCTGATTGAATAAATACTTCAAACTCTTATGGTCACTAAACACTTCAAATCTAGAACCATAAAGATAATGCCTCCAAATCTTCAACACAAAAACAACTGCAGCAAGCTCTAAATCTTGCGTAGGATAGTTCTTCTCATGAGTCCTTAATTTCCTTGACGCATAAGCAACTACCTTAACATTCTGCATAAGCACACCTCCTAAACCCATCTTAGAAGCATCACAATACACCACAAAAGGATCTTCTGGATTAGGCAACGTCAAAATCGGAGCCGATGTCAACCTCTTCTTCAATCCTGTAAAACTTTCTTCGCACTGAACATCCCATACAAAAACTTTACCCTTACAAGTCAACTTAGTCAACGGAAGTGCCAACTTAGAAAACCCTTCTATAATAACCAGCTAATCCCAAAAGCTTCTAATCTCAGTAGTTGACTTTGTAGTTTCCCATTGCAACACAACATCAACCTTTGATGGATCTACAATAATGCCACTACCTGAAATCACATGGCCAAGAAAACTAACCTCCTCTAACAAAAACTCACACTTGGATAGCTTTGCATACAACTTCTTCTCTTTCAAAACTTGCAATACTACTCTTAAATGTTCTGCATGCTCTTCTTCTGACTTAGAGTAAATCAAAATATCATCAATGAACACCACTACGAACCGATCCAAATAAGTATGAAAGATACGATTCATGTATTCCATGAATACTCCCGGTGCATTAGTAACACCGAAAGGCATCACTGAATACTCATAATGTCCATAACATATTCTGAAAGCCGCCTTTTGGATATCTTCATCCTTCACTTTACTCTGATGGTAACCCGACCTCAAATCAATCTTACTAAACACACGAGCATCCACCAATTGATCCATTAAGTCATCTATTCTTGGAAGCGGATACTTGTTCTTAATCGTCACTTTATTCAACTGTCTATAATCAACACAAAGCCTTATATTTCCATCTTTCTTCTTTACTAACAACACTGGAGCTCCCCACGACGATACACTTGGTCTTACAAACTTCTTTTCAAGTAAATCTTCCAATTTCTTTTTTAAATCTGACAATTCAGATGCATACATCATGTATGGTGCCATAGACACTGGTCTGGTACCAGGTACAAGATCAATAGAAAATTCAACTTCCCTCTCCGGAGGTACATCAGGAATCTCATCAGGGAAAACTTCAGGAAATTCACACACCACCTGCAATTCCTCAATTATAGCTTGAGTCTCTACAAATAGCGACACCATCAACGAGAACAATTGTGCTTCCTCTTGCATCAACTTCCTCAACTATCTAGTAGACAATAGACCATATTCTTCTGCTTCAGGAGTAGAAAACTTCACCGACTTGTCATAACAGTTAATATGAACAAAGTTATGCTCTAACCAGTTTATACCCAAAATCACATCTAAACCTCTTAACGGTAAACAAACCAAATAGACAGAAAAGTCTCTGTCTAAGATCAACAAGGGACACTTCAAACACACAAAAGAAGTAGTCACCGACCCCTTGGCTGGAGTATCGACGAACATTTCCCCATTCAAAGAAGACAACATAAGACCCAATCTTTCAACACAATCAGCAGCAATAAAACAATGTGTAGCACCGGTATCAATAATAGTAATTAAAGGAGTACTATTAATGAAACATGTACCTCTAATAAGTCTGTTCTCAGCAGTCGTCTGATCCTCAACCAGAGCAAACACTTTACCACCTGTCTGATCCCTCTTCGGTTTTGGACACTGACTACCAATGTGCCCTTCTTCTCTACAATTGAAACAAATCACATCCTTATGTTCACACTCCGATACAACATGTTCGTTCTTGCCACAACGGAAAAACCTCTTCACTTCAGTAGTACATACATTACTCTTATGCCTAGGTTTTCCACACTTAAAGCAAACCAAACCAGTAGGAGCATCTCCCCCACTAGTCCTCTGACTTGGAGCAACTTTCTGTTTACCTTTACCAGCTGGGGCATCATAAGGCTTACCATGATTCTGTTGGTGCTTACCCCTCTTTTCACTGATAATTTTGTATTGAGCATTATTATCCTCCTCATAAATCCTGCAACTATCAACCAAATCAGCAAATACACAGATCTTCTTGTATCCAATTGCCTTCTTAATCTCCGGGCGCAACCCGCTCTCAAACTTGATACACTTAGAAAACTCATCATCTGCATCAGCGTAATGCGGATAAAACTTAGCCAACTCAGAAAACTTGGAAGCATACTCAAGAACTGACATATTCCCTTGCTTCAGCTCAAGAAACTCAATCTCCTTCTTACCACGGACATCTTCAGAAAAGTACATCCTCAGAAACTCCCTTCGGAACACAGCCCAAGTGACATTCTCACCTGCAGCTTCCAACTTCTGACAAGTCTCTAGCCACCAGTCATCATCCTCGATTGCTAGCATATGAGTCCAATACCGAACCTTCTGCGCTGGAGCGCAGTCCATCACACGGAAGATTCTCTCAATCTCTTTCAACCACTCCAATGCTTCGTCAGGATCATACTTTCCCTTGAACGTAGGTGGATTCTCTCTCTGGAAAGTCGCCAAGCTACGAGATCCAGCATTCCCATCAATATTCGGTTGATTTTCCATCGCATGAGCCATTGCTTCTAAAGCAGCAGCAAGTGCAACATCATTCTTTCCAGCCATCTCAACTTATCACTACAACATAAATAACAGTTAGAACTCAAATTAACAATACTCGATTGTTAGACAACTACGAATCGAAGACAAGGTCGGACCAACCTTTTTCTCTAATACCAACTTTGGAACAACCCCATTCTACCCCGGCAAATTATATAAATAAATCAGAGTTATAAAAATCATTCATGCAAACGAATCAGGATGCCACAAATTCTTCTATCAAAATTCATTGCATTCATCGTAGATATATAACACTTTTAAAACATAGGATGAACCATCATCATAACATGTTTATCATCATTACAACAACTTCAAACCAAAAAATACTTAATAATAATCAACTTAAGGTTCAACAACTGAATAATCAATAATCAATAGCAACAAGCGTTCATCCCCCCTAGTGTTACATATCAGAGCAATGACACCAACTCAAACTATTGAAGGTATACAGCCTTCACTCTCACTTACCTGCATGTTACCAACATAAGGGAAACATTCAAACAGAAGGGGTGAGATATATAACAATATAATAAAGCACATAATAATTAATATATTAAATTAGATCACATAACATCACCACTTCTCATCTCATAATCAGCAATAATAATATACATTCACCACATCAATACACACTTCTTTATGCAGTCATATAATGCGACTTAATACTATGCAAATGCATGTGGTACCATTTGGAGCAGAACTCCCATCTCAAAAATTTACAATTAATAGAGGCATCAACAAGGCATAAGCCTTCATCTCAATATTCGCCAATACAAGCCATCTCAACGAGCATAAGGTCCATCTCAAAATGCAATGTATGCGACACAATCATGAATGTAATAACAACACCATAATTAACAACATCTAAATACATCATCATCAATGGCCAAAGGCCTACATCTCAAAAGCATCTCAATAAATATTTATCAAACATCTCATATCATTCATAATAATTCATCAAACATCATTTATTCATCAAACACAACTTCATTAATAACATCTCATCAATAACTCAGTTGTACTTTAATACGACAGTAACTCATCAATTTCACAACGTTGGCCATAGGCCTATACTAGATATTGCCTATAATTAATTAACCAACTAAGGCTTACTTATAAATCACTAAATATCTACATACTACTATTTTGTAATATTACATTGTTATCTACTGTTACAAATCAAACAACAGCTTCTAAGCATCTCATCGTCATTCTTCCCCATAAAAACAACATAACGATCATCACGGGAACTAATTCAAAACCTATTGTTATCCTTCATATCATCATTTTAACCCTTAAGAATAAAGCTCATCGCGTTAGCTATTCAACGCTTCGAACGTCACCTCAAACGGAGTCCGAAAACTCAAGTTACAGAATTCTCAAACTGATTCTTCCAAAAAACCAGGCAACATGGATCGACGCATAACTCCTTGGATCGACGCGTACTGCACTGAATTCGCAACATGAGTCGACGCATCCTCTCTTGTATCGACTCATACTGAGTGTACCATACAGCATGTATTGACACATGCCTCTACGTCTCGACTCGTCCTGAGTTTAAAAGTCCTTATGTATCGATGCAAAACCTCTTCGTGTCGACTCATCCTGAGTCTCTAAACCCTCATGTATCGACACATCATGTTTGGGGTCGACGCATACTACTCTGTCCTGCATAATTTCTGCAATTTTCTCTGCGTTTTCTCTACGGGTTCTATACTTTAAGCCCTAAAAACTTAATCTAATCATAGATAATCATCACTTACAATTATCCTATAATTCTGCGTCAATTAAACAACATCGGAACATCGTTATTCATCTAAAATTCATCAATTTCATCATACAACATCATATACGTTCAATTCATGAACAAGACAATCACCTCTAACCCCACATACAAATTATCATGAACCCAATTATAGAGTCAGAACCCCAGCCTTACCTTGGATTGAAGGTTGCTCTATAATCTTCCGGTTGAAACCTCGTTCTGCCGTTTTTCCTGTTTTTCCAGAAGCTTCATGTTCTTCTTCTAAATCCTTATTCTTCTATTGCCTCCTCTTTTCTATTCTTTCTAACAACAATAAAATAACCTATTATTATCTTAACTCCTTATTGGGCTCAAAACTAATACACCCCTTTTATTACTTCTATTCCTTAAAAACAAGCCCACATCAAATAATATCATAATTCTAATATTATTTCACCACTTAATAAAATAATTAAACCCAATTAATCACAACACATCTTCTCAAATATTCCAAAATAATTTAATTAAATAATTAATTAAATTACGGGCGTTACACATAGCAGTATCGTTACCCATGGGATCCCGAATGGATGTATACCTGCATTGTGAGTGTGAGTGTATGTAAGGGTATAACTATCCTTGAAAGAAATGAAAATGTAAAAATAAAAACAATGATCACAAAAGTTTGTATGCGAAAACGTCCATGATTTTTTGATGTCATATGAAAATTAGATAATAACCCTTACAAATGAACAATTGTGCCTCGGGTAAGACACAAGGTTTTAAGAGTGCGAATTATTTTAATATTACAGATCCAACAAAATGTAAAGACAGATTAATGTGGGATAAAAGTGATCGGGAAAAAATCTCTAGCCTCCCAGTTGTTGAGCCCTCCACTGACAGTTAGGAATATCCAGTCCTCCAAGTCACAATTATCTTCATCATCTTCTACGGTTTTGACCTCGCGGTTGTTGATCTTCAGGGGTAGTCCTCCGACACGAGCGCAGCGTACAACCTTCTGAGCACTTGAAGAGAAACCCAATCCAAACTTGTCAGACTTATATGGGATATCTGGGAGTTGTCCCCAGATAGTGCACCCACCTTCTTCTACCACTTCTTTGGCATCCTTCAGAGATGACATCCGAAGTGGAGGCCTTATGATATTGGGAACAACCTTGGTTACTTCCACATCTTGCGGGACCTCTTCAAAGTGTTGGAATGGATTTTCAATAAATTCACCATCTAATTCCACATATCTAAAGGAATTGAGATGGCTGATCATATACTCTTCTTCTCCATTAATGGTGATAATCTTCCTTTGAATCAGATATTTTAGCATTTGGTGCAATGTAGAAGTAACGACACCGGCATTGTGAATCCATGGTCGTCCTAGCAAGAAGGAATATAAGGGATGGATATCCATTACATAAAAAGTTGAATCAAATTTTTGGGTTCCAACCTTTATGGGGATATCCACTTCCCCATGCACCATCCTTTTCGATCCGTCAAAAGCCCTTACTACTATGTTACATGGCATCAATGTCAATCCCTCACAGTCAAGCCTATAAAGAGATTTTTTAGGCAATACATTCAAAGATGAGCCAGTGTCCACCAAAAAATGAGCCAGGGTTGTGCCCCTACATTCAACTGAGACATGCAATGCCTCATTATGCTTCCTTCCTCTTGGCGTTAAATCAGCATCCGAAAAACCTAGACCGTTATCTGCAGTCAAGCTAGCTACGCAGTCTTGGAACTGATCGGCAGATGTCTCTTGAGGTACATGAGCAATTTTCAGGAATTTTACCAAGGCTTTTGCATGCCCCTCAGAACATAGTAGCAAAGCTAGCATGGAAATTCCAGATGGAGTTTGTCCCAGTTGCTCAACTACATCGTAGTCACTTCTTTTTATAATTTTTAGAATTTCCTCCATCTCTTTCCAGGAGGTCTCAGGGATAGCCAATGATTGTGTCTTCATCTTGACAGACTCAACCAGAACACCTTTTCCTTGAGTCTCGGTTAACTTGGCAGCATAAGTGTCAGTAGGAATGATAGCAGGGACTGTAACAGCTCTGTCAGTTGGAGTATTAGCAGGGATGATTGTAGGACTGGGAACAACTTTTGGAGGAGTAACAACATGAATGATTACGGGTCCAGAAACTACTTTTGGGGGAGAAATTTCTGGAGAGAATATCCTTCCGCTTCGGATAATCTTGCTAGTTCCTGCAATATTACAGATATTGGAGTCGACTTTCGCCGAACTTGAATCTTCGGAGGATGGCCAATCTTGCTTGATACCGTGGTAGTAGACATCCCCTCCATAATTCCATGGTATGGTTTTGTCTGATGAATATGGGACTGGTCCAAGCATTGTGATTATTAAAGGAGTTGCTTTTGGAACCGATGTAATTCTAACAGGTCTTTTGGTGGAGACCCTGGAAGAATTGGAGGAAATGGTAATGATAGAAACATCTTCAAAAGGAACATGTGGAGCAGAAGTCTTTTCAAAAAAAAATTCTTTGTTATCTATGAGGCACTAAACGCTTGCTTTCAATAAAGGACAACTGGTTGGTAAGGACAAACAGAAATAACAGCCTTCATCACAGCCCGGGAACACACCGGTATTCAACAATTTTACTTTAATAGTCAGGAGTGGGGTCATAAGTTCATCAACTGAAGTAACAAACATTTCTTCTTCAATGGCATTGGTGTTATGGCCATGTTTGGGCATAGGGGTAGAAATGGCATTTGGATTTTCGGGGGAATCAAATTCAATTTCTTTGGCTTCAATAAGGTCTTGTATTTTGTTCTTTAGAGCACAACAATTATTAGTGTCATGGCCGGGACTTTCAGAGTGATATGCACAACAGACATTGGGATGATATTGAGGAGATGTTGTGTTAGGGTTCTTTGGAGCTTCTTTCAAGGTCACTAGGTTGGATCTTAACAGATGTCGCAATACCTGAGATAGGGTTATGTTAATTCTAGAGAATTATTTGACTGGTCTTTCCATCCTTGGTTGATTATTTCTTTGCTGATTAGGCGCAGGCTTAGGAATCATAACAGCCCCCACCATTGGATGACGTTCGACCCTATCTTGATTTCTCTGAGGATAAATAGCAACCACTTATTTCTTTCCGATAAATGGCTTTATTATAGCAGTAGAGGATGTATCTTTCTGAATCTTTCTACTATTTATCTCGGCTTCTACCCTTTCTCTGATCAGTATCAGTTCAGTAAAACATGTCAATGAACTTTCAATTAAATGATTGAAGAAAGTACCAGACAAGGTGCCCAAGAACATGTCTACCAACTCTCTCTCAGATAGAGGGGGTTGAACTCTTCCAGCTAAATCTCTCCATTTTTGCGCATAGTCCTTGAAGTCTTCATTTGAAGTCGTGGCCATACTCTAAAGTTGAGTACGGGTAGGTGCAAGGTCAGTATTGTATTGGTATTGTTTGTAAAAGGCTGCAGCAAGATCTTCCCAATTATGAACATTGGCTCTTTCGAACTGGTAAAACCAATCAAGTTTAGTTCCAGACAGGCTGTCTTGGAAGAAGTGTACCCATAAGTCTTTGTCAGCGGTATGGGGCTGGATTTTCCTCACATAGGACCAGAGATTCATTTTCGGGCATGAAACTCCGTCATATTTGGCGAACACAAGTGCTTTGAATTTCGGAAGAATGACAATCCCCGACACTAAACACAATTCCTTAAGGTCCAAGCCAGGTACTTTTTGGATTTCCATTGCGCTCAACCGCTCTTCGAGATGTTTATACTTGTCATCAGCTGGAGGGTATTGTTCTTCAGAATAGTCTTCTTCTTCCTTTTCCTCTTCCTATTCTAACGGGACAATTGTTTCCTTGCCTTTCCCATCTTGATTGTCTCTCTCACCGAATGTCATTGCAAAGTCTAAGGTCCTTCTTGTCTGCCCATGAAATCTTCTTCCCATGTTTAGGACTTCGGTTACCTTCTTTGTCTTCTTTTTCTTCTCCTCAGCCAGCAAAGTCTTCAAATCTTCTTGTCCTTTGGCTAGGGTCAAGAGCAACTGTTGAAATTGTGTATTATGAGCTTGGAGGTCCTTCACTGTTTGCTCAAGATCCATCTTACTGAAATATATAGTAGAGAGATGAGGAGACTTGTTGCAAAAGACCTGCTTATGCTATGATGAATGGTATATGCATATGTAATGATTTCAAGGATTTCAAAGATTCAAATTTGTTTTAGAAAAAAAAAAGAAACACACGTTATATTAATAAGTTAAAGCTTGAGTACATCAATGCCTCTTTGTCTTATAAGGAAATACAAAAGCTCTAAGATAAAAATGTAATGCACATCCTCTTTTGCGCGATGTAGGCATTGAGAGTCTGCTCCTCATGAAGTAGCCTAGTGAGTTCCAAAACCTTCTTCTCGCTCGCGTAGAATTGGGCTTCGAAAGTATCTCGCTCCCCCTTGAGTTGTATCCAATCTCCTTGTAGGTCTTCAAGAGAGGTAGGCATGTCAGGATGTAGGATAGTGTATGGAACATCTCCTTCCATGACAGACTTAATGATTATCGGGAGAATGGAGAGGTAAGGCATCATAAGACTCTGAGCATGAGTTCGTACCCATTTGAGGTAAGGCTCAAGAGGGATGGAATTTTTATGCCCAAAAGTATTGCTATCCACCTTGTTTAACATCCTCCAAGCTCGGATAAGACCTTGATTGTCGTTGTCATAGTCAAATACCAAACCTTGAATCAGCATCTCGTGCGGGCCATCCCTTCGGGCGTAACCAAATTGTCTTAAGGCTAAGCAAGGGTTGTAGGTGATACCTCCCCTAATTCCAAGTAAAGGGACATTAGGGAATTCTCCACAACGGTCGACAATGATAACATTCTCTTTGGATCAGGAGCACCAATGAATGTCCGAATGTTTGAGTGTTATCAACCTTTGTGACCACCTTGAACCTTGCTCATTTTTTTAATACAAATTGGGGAAGATGCGAAATAAACCATCTTTCTAAGAGAGGAGTGCAACACATAAGGACACCTCTTTTCCTCATTGTGCGAGTGTGAAAAGAGTGTAGGATATCTCCTAGCAATGTAGGCACCGGGTTGCGGGATATAAAGATTTTGACGGCATTGACATCTATGAGTTGGTCAGGATTTGGAAACAAAACCATCGCATAGATGAGGAGAGCCACAATTTCCTCAAAGGCTTGCAAATCCAAGGAGTTCTAACAACTTTGGGCTTTCTCAAACAAGAACTTTGCTAAGAAACCTTTGACATCACTCCTTGTTTCCCAATGAGTTATGATATTAAATGAGTGCAAGTGTAGAGCTTGAGCAATTTCTTCTGGCTTTGGGTCTCTTTCCGTACTGTTGAAAGGTAGTTGATTGAGAATGGGAATCCTTAAGAGTTGGGAGAATTATTCCAAAGTAGGCACAAGTTGATAGTTGGGAAATGTGAAGCAATGGTGTAAAGGATCGAAGAACTGAAAAAGCACCTTCATCATATCCTCATCTATGTTGGAGGTGACCAAGTTGAGTAGGCGACCGTGTCTCTCAGTAAATGGAGAGTTTTCAAGAATCCTTGAAGCTAGCTCCCTGAGTTGTGGAGGGATCCCTACAAGATTGACTTGAATAGTTTTCCTGCGAAGTGAATCCATATCCTACAAAACAAGAACAAAGATGAATCCCAAAATCCTTTAAATGGTTAGTGGATGTATATGATGTTCATGATATTCATGATGTTATGTACAAGTATGCATATACAAACAAAACAAACAAATCCTTAGGTTTAGGCTTGCATGGGGTTTTATAGGTAAGTACCCTCTTGAAGTTTAGTTGGCTTAAACCTGTCCTAGTAATAGTAATCGGGTTCTAAGGAGCTCAATATCACTGGTTTGTTTCCTTAATTATTGTTTCAGCACAAGCCTCTTTAATGGCGACCGAAATATCCCAAGAAACCAAACCTCAATGAGTGTAGTATCGAGTATCTACCAACTTTGGACTGCACCAAAGTCGGTCATCTCACTACATCCTAAAGGCCAAGTTGGTCAAGTAAAGGTTCTAAAAGTTCATTAGTGTTTCATGACATCACTCAGCGGCCCCGTATTCTCTTTGATTAACTCAAAGGCTACCGGTACCCACAAATATATCGCACTAACATAGCTATTTCTTAAACCATATCGGTATACCACGCACAGTTTCCACAACGTATTGCTACTTACCTATAATGTATCCCAAATCCGGGTAGAGGACTCAAACCCAAACAAAGAACCATAATGTAAAGCATACAAGTCAAACAATGTAAGCAAATAAATTTGATCTATCCCTAACGTAACTCCACTTTTAAAATTTTCCCCAGCAGAGTCGCCAGTTCTGTGATACGGTGGGAGAACTGACTTGAAGGTTTTGCGTTTGATCACAAATGTTCCGTTTAGCAAGAGTCACCATCGAATTTTATTTTATCCAAAAGGAAAGGTGAAAAAGCACAGGAAAGACCTTTGAGATTATTTCTTGAGTTCGGGGGGTAGATTATGAAAAGGGAAGGTATTAGCACCCTTTTCATCCATGGTTTTCCATGGGCTCTTAGTTACTTGATAGATCACTTGATTTTGTTTGAAATTGTGCTTTGTGTGGTTTTTGAAAGTATTTTGTAAAGAGGCCATTGTTTAGGCAATCTTTGTAATGATTCTTGTTTGTAAGAATGTATACAAAGATGTTTGATCTTTTGAAAATGTTTTCAATTTTGTAAGATGTTTGAAAGTGTATGTGATTGTTTTGAAAATATAAAGGATGTTTGTTTTGAAATGGAGAAAGTAATTAGGAGCAATCTACCTACTTAAATGTCTTTCTTGTTCATTTCCTTTTCCTTTGACATTGTTGTCTTACGACTGATTTGGTAAGAAACCCTAAACGGGACGGGTGTGGGTCATCGTATAGCCATGATTAGCAATGTTTCAAGGTATCTTAGCATTATTTTTGAGGGACTAAAATCATTTGTAAGGCAACTTAGATAGCGTCATCGAGGGACTATGATCTAGTATTTGCTTGTTTTTGCTAAGATACCTTACATGCGTAATATGGCCATTTTTGTAAGGCAACAAAGTGGGTTTACCCTAAGGGTGTATATGTGAAAATGTGTTAATTTACATGCATTGATTTGTCTTGAATTAGGGTTTTCTATTTGATTGATTTTATTCTTTCCATACAAACCCTAATTACTAGCATTTGTATATAAAGCGATAAATTGAGGAAAGTAAAATTACTACACTATTACATCATTAGGGGAGGGGGTGTACAAATTATAAATGGGGATTGCAAAAATGTAAACCTAGTTAATCTTTTACAACCATATTGAATGGGTATCAATGTACAAGGAATTAAATGGATACAATGTGCGAAAGTGAATAAATATACAAAAATATAAAATGTGAAGTAAATGGATATATGTTTGATTTTTTAGAAAAAAGGGATTTTGTCTTAATATAATTAATTAAAAGAAAAATAATTAATAAAAGAAATAAACCCTAAATTTGTTTAAGAAAAGATTTTTTTAACAAAACCCTAAATCTATTAGTTAACATAAAAGAAAATAAGTTTATGAGAAAAGTGTTTTTATTTTTATTTTTATGTCTTGAAAATTTTAAGGTATTATAAAATATTTTTTAGCTTTTTTTTATATTAAAATAATATATTTAATGGGTGTAAAGAGAAAATAAATATTAACCTAGTTTTAATTTAATTTACAACACAATAAGTAAATAAATAAATAAAGTATAATTAATTAAAAATATTTTTTTGTGAGAAAAATAAAATAAATTAAGTCAAAATATAAATTTAACATTTTTTGTGTTTTATGATTTTTTAGTATTTAGAAAATATATTTAAGAAAATAAAAATGTAATAAAAAAAGAAATAAATAAACTTGGGCCAGGGGTGCCAATAGCCTGCAGGGGGTTAGTCAGCAAAAAATAGAAAAAGACAAAGCAAGCCCAATAAGGCCCAGGCGCTCAAAAAGTCAGAAAATGCCAAAATGTGTAAAAAAATGTAAAAGGGTACCACTGGGGCTCGAACCCAGGTCCCATAGGTTAACAGGCGCGCTTTACCACTAGGGTGGCTATACATCTGTTAACTTGTATGAAATAATGAATACATAACATAAAACGCGCCCTAACTGTACTTCATCTTCAACCTCCAGCCAAAGGATCTGTAACTTGCTCATTTCTCAACCATTTGCAAAAATGTAAACATGAAAATTTCTCCATTTTGTCACACGAATCCAAACATATAAATATCATAAACTATAAATCAAAGATGAATGAGAATTTTTTAACATTACCAAATTCTTACCTAAATATTTCAGAAAGTTCAAACTCAAAATTCTCCTAGCTCAATTAAAATAAATGAAATCTATGGACATGTACAACTTCAGGGCAATGATGTCTACATTTTATCTTCACAAATACAAGCTTAATAATGCCTAAGTAATGAGATAGAAGTTCAAGAAAAATACCTCAAAACTAGAAATCATGAAATGGATTTGAGCTTGTTTCAGGAAGTGCTGATGATCAGGTTAGCTTCCTTGGACCTCTAGGAAGCTAATGCAATGGTTGGCTTGAGCTGAGGGTGGCTAGAATGGTCTGAAGAAGTCCAACTATGATGCTCTGTTTTTGGTTATGGAAGACAGGGAAAATGGTGTTATAGAAGTGAAACAGGTACAAGGATGAGTTACTCTTGATGCAAGGAAGCTTTAGAAACCAAAAGGCCAAGAAACGCACGAGGGAAATGTGAGTTTGAGGTTCAAGGTCAGAAACTATGCAACAATAGAGTTTTTGGGAAATTTTTGATTTAAGAGAGTTTTGGTGTATTTCAGGGTGTTCTAACTCGTGTTCTAGCTCACAAATAGTGACTCTATTTATAAGCAATAAGTTTGGGATGCTCTAGTTGATCAGAATTCAAATTTGCATCCTTAAGCTAAACATGTGATTTTTTGATAAAACAACTGTCAAAGTCTTGTGTACTTGTTAAGATAGAGTGGTTATGCTTTAAACAAGCTTGCTTATGACTTTGTGGATGGAGTGTGATCAGAGGGAACAAGTTAGAGGCTCAATGTGAACTTTATGCAAAAAGCTTGTCATACAAGAATGACATTGTTAACTTTCTTCCCAAAATGTCAATGTGAATTGGATAAAGCTTAAATCACTTCGATTATAGCTCAAAAGTTTGTGTAATCCATTAATTATGGAGTGGAAAATAAATTTGAGGCCTGCAAAGCAAATAATTATGCAGCCTAACATTGATTTGGTTCATGTGTTCATCCAAAATGGCTTGTAATTCAAGTGACAAATCTCTAACTTCATCTCTTCAATTCTCCCTACTCAAGAATGATCTCAAGGAGTTCTTGGACATTTTGGAAAGCTTGCAATGTGATCTAAAACACCATATTTGAATTTATTTTTATGATTTCCCTTGGAACTATATGTAAAAGTGTCCTGAAGTTAGGTCAAAATCCTGGTCAAATTAGGGCAAAATTTCACTAAGTGTTTAGTTTCTTGACCCCATGTTCATAAAATTATAACTTGAGATTCAAGCACTTTTGGAAGAAGTTGTGTGAATAAAAGTTGTAGATTTCATGGAGATCTACAAATTTCATGTTGGAAGTTTATCTTGAATCATCTTTCATCATGGTGAAAATTTGGCTCAAAGTTATGAAAAAACATGAAATTTCCAACACTTAGAAAAATTTCTAAGTTTAGAAATTTTGACTTTTCAAAATGAAATCTTGACTTTTTGATTTCTTGATGAATAAGTTTCATATTTTGACATGTTTTGATGAATTATGATCTTTTGAACTTAAATTTGACCAAAAAGTCAAAGTTTGACTTTTCAGTATACAGTTGACTTTTGATTAGTTGACTGCAAAATTCATTTGTCAATCCAATGGATTTGCAATGTTTTGAATCATGTCATTATTTCAAAATTATGCAATTGGACTCTTGAGATCATGCCTTAAACCAATTGACCATTTGCTAGGTCAAAAATCAGAAATTGCCCTTTCCCAATCAAAACCCTAATTTTTACCATTTTGCCCTTTAGGAGATTTGATCAAATATATTGAGGAATTGTGGTCCAAACTTGACCAAATGATACATATGAGTTTAAAATGTTGATGTGGATCAAAAATTATGTAATTTGACTGTAAATTGGCCATGGTTGACTTTTTCCCCAATACAGCTGATTTTTAGGTCAACTGTTCAATTGACTGATCAAAAGTGTGATCCAAGGCGTGAAACTTGACATGAGTAATCTAGGGGGTCCATAATGATCCATTAAAGTCATATGAAGCTTTGATAGTTCAAAAATCCTTGTGAAAATTCAAACTCTAATTTTGGTCATCAGTGTCTAAGCATGTGTCTTGAGCTGATCAAACCCTAGTGCAGTCTTGAGCCCAAGGAGATCTTGTGAGCAAATTTTTTATAAGTGAGAGGGAATATTTTGGGGTACGACATCTGCCCTTGTTCAATCTTCTTAAGCTTGAAGAGTTAGATTGGCATGTTTTGCCAGTCGTGACTCAAAGGTAGAAGATGATTGGACAGATATCTTAGATGGAGTTTGTAATAAGTGATCTACAATCTTGTAGTCACTCGTCTTGATATTCTTCAACAAGTCGTCCACATCCTTTTCCAAAGTAGCACAACTAGATTCCCATACCACTTTCTTAGGTTCAGTACTTTCAACAACCCTTTTATCAGAATTAACATTCCATCCAATGATATGGGCGAAAACCCGACCACTACGGGTCACTCGACTGGCTTCAGCAATATTCTTGACATCAGACAAAGGTTGGATAGGAATTTCCACACCATATTCTAGGATAGTCACATTGTATTTATATGGCATGACTTTGTCTGATTTATATGGGATAGGACCAGGAAGGAAATTAAAAATTGGAGTAACAACTGGCTTGCTATGTTACTCAATCTCTATAGGGGCGGGAACACCAAAACACGGAAAAATAACATTCACCCTTTTTATCAGAATATTTAGGCATCACAGAATTATTGTTGGAGAACATATCATCATTAGAAGAAAAGAAATCATTTGCAGAAACATGCACATCATCTGACTTGGTCTTGACTGAGCAATCTTCAATCACATTAATTCTATCGTAATCATCTATATTGCTTGAGACTTTAATAGTACCATTATCTAAAAACAATTGAAGGCCTCTTCTCACTATGGAACAACCACGAGAATCCCTGCAGCAGATTTGGCAAGACCCATAATGGTGTTCTTCTTTTCCATCCATGTGACAGAATGTACCGTGCAGCTATACCAAATCATCATTCATATAATTCACATCAAAAATATGGAATTCACCGGGATATCCATAGACCATATTCACATTTTCTTCGTACTCAGTCCTTGGCCTGATTATATGAATGAGACCTTCGACCATCATTTCTTGAAGATCAGCTCTTATTTTATCACATCCTTGGATATATGTTTTACAAACACTACAACTGGCATGGTCGTGCCTATAATAGCTGAATTCACAGAGATTAGCATGCATCTTCACCAAATCCCCTCTAACCAGGTTGATATCAAAAATTTGGAAGTCTCTGGGACAACCAACAACCATATTTACAACATTTGCACCTCCATGTTTAGGCAAAGGATTATATTTCACGTTAGGACCAACATCTTTAAAGGATAGGAGGCCAGATCTCACCATCTTTTGTGCTTCAGATTTCAAGGGATAACGGTTTTCAATGTTGTGTCCTGGGGCTCCTTGATGGAAAGCATAATTCCGATCTGCCTTATAATACCAGGGTAAACGTGAAGGTATAGCAGGGGGAGGCCTATTCTGAACCAACTTTTTCTGAATCAAAGCCGGGAATAACTCTACATAGCTCATTGGAATAGAGTCAAAAGCTTCTATTTTCTGACCTTGCCCTTGATTTCCTTGAGGAGGTGGTCTTTGGTAGGCAACAGTAGTTAGAGCTGCATAGACAACTGGAGTTTAGAAGAAACCTATTGTTGGTACCAATGATGTATTCTCGGTGGTCTAATCTTTCTCTCCCCAATGATAGCATTTGTTTCACTTTCTTTCTTTCAAAAAACCCATATGATGACTTCTTTGTTCCTTCGTCTCTTGTCAAGCGTCCTTCCCTGGAAACTTCTTCTAGATGAACACCCATGCTTACCATCTTAGTGAAATCACTCGTCGCACTAGTGACCATCCTTTCATAATGAAATGATCCAAGGGTTTCCAAGAAGACTTTGGTCATTTCTTGTTCTCCCATCGGGGGTAACACTTGTGAAGCTATCTCGCACCAACATTAGCATATTATTTAAATGACTCCTTGTCTCTCTAAGCCATCGCTCTCAATTGGTCACGGTCAGGTGCCATGAACATATTATACTTATACTATTTGTTGAAGGCTTCAACTAAATCATTGAAGGTGCAAATATTGCTACTATCCAAACCCATATACCACTTCAAAGCAGCACTGGATAAAATATACTGGAAAATATGGATAAGAAAACGTTGATCATCAGTATAGGTGGACATCTTTCTGATATACATCACCAGGTGGTCACGAGGACAAGAGTTACCCTTGTACCTCTCGAATTCTGGCACTTTAAACTTCGTTAGCACCTTTACGTTAGGAACTAAGAAGATTTTATTGAAGTTCTATCCGAATAATTCTTTTCCCCGAAGAGGCTTCATTTCCTTATGCATCTCATTGAATTGGTCTTAAAAGTCATCCAATCAGTCATATAAACCCACACTTTAACTTGGTGGAGGAACAGGACGGTAAGCTTCATCATTAACAAACGGCATAGCATTCACCGTAGGAGGTGCAATATAATGGATCTCATTTATAACCACATGAGTAACATGCACCACAGGAGGTGTAGGAATAACATCAGCTTGAGAAACTGGAGCAACTTGAGCATCAAGATTGTAACCTTCTAGCATGAAATTTTCAGGCATTCCCCACGGGTAACCCTAAGGCATACAGTTCTGAGCAGTAGTAACTGGAGTAGCAGAAATAGGAACTGACGGAACTTCGGAAGCAACTGTTGTCTGTTGTGGCTGAGTAGAAGGAGGAACAAGTGGTGGCTGATTCTGAGCAGCCACCAATGATTCCATCAAAGCAGTCATATTATCCATACCGGCCTTCAAAGCAGTAACCTCTTTGTGCAGCTCGTGATTCTCTTGTTCAAGATTCTCCATTTTCATCCTGGAATTAGCCTGAGCATTATACCGATGAGATATCTTGCTTCTGAATGAAGTAGAGAAATAGAGTAAGACACCTGGGTATGAACATAAATGATAAAAAATATGTGCAAAATGATGCATGATATGAAATGCATATGATTTATTTATCATTATTAATATTTCAAGGAACTCAAAGAATTACGGACATTTTGCTAATATTAAAGTACTAACACATTTTGAAACACTGAAAATTTCATTATAATAACATCATAATGGATTACAACTTTTATTACAAGTTTCAATAATCCTAAGTACAAGAGAATAAAGATGGAATCTAAAATCCTAAGGAAGCAAAGTTGAGGAAGATCTCTCCACACACTGACGCTTTACCATGAGTCTTGCAATCTGAGCCTTCAACTGCTTGTTCTCTTATGCATACTTGCCGGTGACCTCTTTCCAATCGCCAGAGTCAGGAAGTGAGCAACTAGGTCCTGATTGAGCTCTAGAGGAAAACAAATCATCTTGCTTCTCCATCATCTCCATAACATAAATCTCAAGAATCTCGATCAAGTTATCCTTCTCTTTCAATTCTACTTGGTAGGTTATCTCTAAAGTCTGACACTTGTTCTTCCAGGCTTCCTTCTCCTGCTACATCCTAACCAAGGCAAGTTGAAGTTCTTCCACATCATCTAAAAGGGGAGGAGTAGTCTTCTCAAACATATCATGTATAGGTTCTTAACAATAATATGGCATCTTCAACTGAATTTCCCTTGTTTGTACCCAACAGAGGTGAGGCTCCATAGAAATAACTCCTCTTGGTCCCAAGTATTTTCTACTCTTCCTGTGAATATGGAGCCAAGTATTTGCAATTTCTTCCTTAGCTTACTTATGATCCTCTCCTTCTTTGAGAAAGAACCCACTCAGATGAATACTATTTGGCTTGTCTCTCATTGAATATCCAAGTTGAGAACGCGCAAGAACGAAATCATAGTTAATTCCTCCCACTGTACCAAGAAGAGGTACATTGAGGGAACTACCACAACTATTGACAATCTCCAAATCATAATAAGCCTGATGATACCAAACAGTGTCCGAATAAGTGAGAGCCATAATCTTTGAGGCCCATCAAGGGTCCTTCTTGATATCCCATAAAGTTTCAGATCGAGGTAAGTGAGAAATAAACCACTGATATAACAAAGGCGTGCAACAAATGATCATCCCTCAATGATAAAATACCTAAGATGAATGGAATGATAAACATCTCCTAATAACATAGGAACTGGATTCCCAATCAAAAAGATCTTGATGACGTTGAAATATACAAATTTGTCGACATTAAGAAATAAGAACAACCCATAGGCAAGTAGAGCACATATAGCCTCAAAAGCAACTGTGCTCTTCATCCTAGAAAATTGGCGGGCTTTCTCTAATAAAAATTGAGCGGGTAGTCCTCTGATTCCTCCTTTGGTATTCATGTTAGCCTCAATCTCAGTCTTCCCCAAATGAACCATGGAAGAAATCTCATGAGACTTGGGTTCTCTCTCTAAACCGGTGAAAGGAACTCGATCGGTAACAAGTAAAACTAGTAAGTAAGAATACTCCTCCAATGTAGGCATCAGCAGATAATCAAGGAAAGTAAAACACCAATCCAACAGATTATAGAACTGAACCAAAGTAGAAAGAATACCATCCTTCATCCTGAACTTCATAAGAGAAACGATGGATCCATATTTCTTCCGAAAATGTGTAGAGTTCTCGATCTCGGGAATCAAACTCATCAATTCTTCTATCTTAGGATCCTTGAAACTAAACTTCCGAGTCATTCTTTTTCCAGAATCCATGGTCAAACAGTACCTGAGATATTCGCAAAAAGTAAACTTTAAGTCCATTGAAACAATTTCTTTAAAGGATGCTCATGGGTGCATGAATGCATGATGCAATAATCACACACAAGATCACAAACATGGGGGTTCATAGGTTCTATGTCACGAGCATGAAGTCAAAGGTACTACCCACAAGGTATGTACTAATAGTTTATCACCTTCCGAACAAGACTCTAAAAGGTTCCCAGAGTCTACATCCTTCCTTCGGATATTACCAACATCCCGATTAACTCGGTAATTAGTAATATTCTCAGGAAAAACTCGTCTGAGTATGGTATCACGTGACAACCACTTTCGAATTACTCCATCATAGTTTCCGCACTACACCTAAAAGGCCATGATTGGTTAAGGGTTCTACGGTCCTCAGTTTTAGTAGGCTCCTAGGTTGAAAGTAGCACGTCTTCCCGATTACTCCATAAACAACACTACAGTCAAAGGGGATTCCACTGAATGGAAGATCTGATGTCTTCTTTTTTGGGATTATTCCCTCAAAGTTAACATGACTATACCATACATCCTATCTTAAGTTTGCCCAAGTCCTGGTAGAGGACTTATGAGAAATCAGCAAGCACTCTGAAAACCAGGAAAATCCATATAATCATATATACAACATATAATATACAACAAATAATAGCACATACACAATTAAACAAAGATAGTCTCAACCCACTTAGATATGGACCAGCATTTGGTCGATATTTTCGCAGTGAAGTTGCCATTTTTCTGTAGCGGTAGAAATGTTAAGACTAAGCCATTGGATTGACTTAACTCGCACAGATCAAACAAAAATCTCCAACGCGCTTTATTGTTTCCAAAGGAATGGGAAAAGAGTGAGTAAAACCAAAAAGAGTAGGAGAGAATTTAGATACGGAGGTTGGTTATGCAAAGGGAAGGTATTAGCACCCTAAACATCTATGGTACTCCGCAGGAACCTCTTTTAAAATTCTTTTATTTTGGCTATAATTGTTGTATAAAAATAGATGGTGGAGATAGAAAAAGAGGTTTTTTTTTTTTACAATTTTTGCACCCGTCGCGCTTGTAAACCTTTAGTACCTACGTACCTCCTTCTGTGCAATAAGCGATCAGGGTACTCGTAGTTCACCCTTAAAAAAAATTTAAAAGACAAGTATGTTGGTGAATTTTAAGAGACGAGACATCATCGTCATATCCGAGTGGAAAACACACTTACTACCCACGGTTATGAGAAAGGATAATTTGCGTCATCTCAAAGTGGAGGATATAGCTTGGATTTTAAAATCAACAAAGCCTCACTCAACACCCAAGTTAAGAATATATCACTTCACTACATATCATAGAAGTATAGTAGCTTGCATCACTACAAAGATTGACAAGAGTCTAATCTTTTGAGAAAAGTTTAAGTAAAAAGCCAAAATGGAAAAATGGCAAAATGGCAAAATAGTCTTCTCACAAAAATGTCAAAGTATTATTAAGGTTGTTAAAGTTTGATTAAGAAAACTTTTTGAAAATACATGGACCTAAGTCCAAGTTTATTATGAAAGCGGTTCAAGTTTAGAAAACAAAAATGGTTTTGAAAAGGAGGGAGAAGAGTTTTGAAATTAAAGAACATGGGAGGATATGAAGGGACTATCCTAAGGCATAATGTAAAATATAGGGAAAAGAACTGTCTAACAACAAGAAGCCAACACTTGACACAATGAGTCAATGTAGAATTCCCATCCTTTGGATTTAAACCAAACAAGCAAAGATATTAAACTTCTTAAGAATACCAAACTTCAAATGCATTATGTCTTCACAAAAATTGGGCAGAGTAACGGCTATATACAGAGAAATTTCCAATCACAGACAAAGAACATAATCAGAATAACCTGCACACAAAGAAAAAACAACCCAATGTCTCGGGGTAAACCCTAAGAACTCCAAACAAAATAACAATAGAAGTCAAAAGGTCTCAAGGGTATTCAAGTCTTCTAATCCAAAGTACAAGAGGTCCATAACTCCATAATGCCAAGGATAGTAACCAAATAGTCCAAGTAACCTTAAAGATTTTTATTGTTCAAGTTGGTTATTAAGTATCTTCAAAAAGAAAATAAAAAACTCAAGTGAGCAAAACAAAATGACATAAAGATAAATGCTCAAGTGGGAAAAGATGAAAATAGCATGAAATGAAAATCCTAAAGTAAATGGAGCATAAAATAAAGACATAAGATAAAGGCCATAAGTAAAAAATACATAATAAAAGTTAATTGTTAATGAGTCGGGAATTAGAGGTTAGTTGAATAAGCATCTTGAAACTTGCATTTGAAAACCCATTAGAAGATTGATAAAATCAAAGCCTCTCAATAACAAGTTTCATTTGCTTTTTGTCAAGTATATCATTCATTCCAAGTTCTCGAAGTGAAAACATATGATCAAGGATGTTTAAATGATTCGCTTAGACAAAAATTTATGAAGATTCATTAGAGGATTGATAAGACCAAAGCCCCCTAACAATGAACTCGAAGGTTATTAAATCAAAGGTTTCAAATTAAACATACTTGTGGTTGCAAACATGGGTTTGGGCCACAAATGATCATTTCTCGAATCGGGACAAAATTTAGCGCTATGATAATCAATCGGAAGTGGCCCTATATAGAAGTTGCACCTATTTTGAGGTCGGTCAATAGCAATCTATGTGTCATAAGTTTAGAGAAATAATATATAGATCATTCTCCAATAACATATAGTACAAATGAGAAGGGGATAAGATGAAGAGGTAGGGGGTAAGAATTGAATTCCACATTTGAACCAAAGAAATTAATCAAGCTATCATTAAAATTATTCATCTATTTTGGTGGAGTTAAACTCAACAGCAAAGATCCAATGATGTTAATGAAGCTCATGATTAAAATCTTATAGTTCAAGATCAAATAGAATATATACAAAAATAATATTGCATTTAATAAACAAGATAGAATGAGAAAAAACTATTTTAAAAAAAATAAATAAAAGGCAAAATAGCAAACTATATTCAAAACATCAAAGAAAAAGTAAAAGAGACCATAGAAAAGTAAGAAGTGATCTGAAATATTTTTAAAAAAAAATTAGCAATTTCTTAACAGAAAAAGTACTTTTTAGCATTATTTTAAATCACTTAAGCAACTAAAAATGATAAGAAATAAAAGAATTAGAATGAAATTCTAAAAAAAAATTCAGAAAGTCAGAAATAAAGAAAATGATTTTTATGAAAAAAAATTATAATTAAAAAATAACAAAAAGTATTTTTAAACAATTAAAAACAAGTAAAAATAAAGGAAAAATTATAAAAATATCAAATCTGAAAATAAAATCATGAAAAAATAAAAATCAGAAAGAGAATATTTAAAAATATTATTATGAAGTTTTTCATAATTTTTTGGCCAGAAATGAATTTTCTATGATTTTTTGAAGTTTGATTTAAAAAAATAGAAAGTAAAATAAAGTTTAAAAAATGTGGACCATTGGATGAGAGTCAAAACACGCCAGTAACTAGATCCAAAGGATCAGGCACGCTGTGCATATCATAATCAACTTTGAAAATTACACTGGATCACCTTTTAATAATTAAAAACAACTAAAGATCTGGCGCGTTGGATGGAATCTAACTAATGGAAGTAATCAGATCCAAGGGCTCTCAAACAACGCGTATGATCAAGTAAACACACTGGATAGGATTCAAAAAAATTACATGTCACGCCATCATTGGTTGAAGCACGACACGTGGGTCGTCTTCAACCTCTGGACGCCCTAGATTGTAGTTCCTCAAACTGTAAAATTAGCAAACCAGACCGGTACAATTAGATTCGTCTCTTCAAGACGATTCTAATGGTACCCTCGCACCAAATTTATATAAACTAAGAAAGGCTTGATTTGATAAAAAGCATAAATAATAACAAGCACGGAATTGTGGAATATCTCACTCAAATCTCAATGAAATCACAACCTGTAAGAAGCATGAGAATCAGAACGATAAGGGGAGTAGATTAGTCTTTTATTTGGATTGATTTGACTAAGAAATCTACCAGAGCGAAGTAGGAGAAAGTTTCTCTGAAATTGGACTTCTGTAGCTCAAAATAGGTCACGATTCTTGAAGGTAAGAGTATGGTTAGCTTCAGAGAAGTTCAATGGAGCTAACTGAATGGAGTCTTTAGTGTTTTGAGGTGAGAATGAAAGTGATCAAAAATTCAAATTAAGAGTTCGTGTGGGATCTGAACAGGGGTCAATTGGCTATCAAAATCTTGTGTAAATAGGTGGAATGTGTATCTTATTTATTGAGAGGATGAGGCAATGCTTAAGCATGCAAATGGGAGTGTAATTTAGTGAATTCGTGTGAATATGAAACATTAGCAATGTGTGACTTGCTTAGCATCAAAACTCAGCCAAAACATGTGTTTCATGATACTAAATTCTTTTGGAAAGTTTATAAACATAATTAGAAACAAAAACGCATGAAAACTTTGTGTTTAGAAGGCAAAATATGGATTTCAAATTCCGGCTTGGAAGGAAAATTCAATTTCAAGTAGCTGACTTGAACTCATGGTGCGTCATTATTTTAGAGAACCTTACGACCTAATTCTTGATGCATTAGAAAGATGAGGTAACACTCTTCATAATATGCTAAGAAATGGATCATTTGGATGCTTGAGCTAGAAGTTGTGCTTGGTCAAAAGCAGGAAAAAAAGTGTTGACTTGAAGTGGACTCCTTAAAGATTATTGTGAAACTTGTATCACTCAAAATTCCAAATATTGGACAAGTTATGATCCTTTAAATTTGATGAAAATACATAAGGTAACCTATAATGTTTTGAGCTTTTAAGGCACCTTCTAATGATTTTCATGTTTTTCACATAAAAAAAGACTTGAAGTTCACACTCTTAAGTTCATTATGGAAAAAGAATGGGCTAAAGAAGATAAAAATTGATCAGGTTAAAATGAAGTCACATAAGGGAATTTGATGGCCTATCTAGAGGACTTGTAATCTTTCTCAATCATTAGTGATCTTTCACACAAAATTTTCCTGGAACTTTTGAGTTTATTTGATAACCCTTTAAGGAGAAGCATGTCTTTGGCCTCCATCTTTTCCAAATATGACGGTGTGTCTTGTCTTAAGCTTCATTTGCGGTCTTATCTTCGAAAAATCCAACCCCATACTGCTGATGGAAAATTATGGGTACATTTATTTCAAAAAACCTTGTCGGTGACACAATTAGAAGGGTTCTATAAGCTGGAAGGAACCAAGACTCACACTTGGGAAGACTTGGCTACTTCTTCCTACAAGCAGTTGCTAACCTTGCACCGATGCGAGTGCAATTACAAAACGTGTCTATGGGCTCGAACGAGGGTTTCAAAGAATATACCCAGAAATGGAGAGACTTAGCTGGAAGGGTGCAACCTCCCTTGTCTGGTCGGTAGCTAACTAATATGTTCATGGGCACTCTGACAATTCCATTGTTTAATCTTCTAATTAGGAGTTCTTTATCTGGTTTTACTGAGCTAATCTCGATCGGGGAACGAGTTTAAAGCGGTATCACGAGCGGAAAGATTATGGTGGCTGCGTCTTCTAGTGTTGTAAAGAAGACGTTCAATAATAAGAAGGAGACCAATGCTATCTATGGCCATAAGGGCCATGGTAAAAATGATCACAATCAGTCCATGGGAGCGGTGTTGATTTCTAATCTAGAACCTATTGAACAACAACAACAGGGAAATTAGCATAAGACAAATGCTTCGGTAAGGAAATTTACCAAGATCAATATGCTAATGTCTTAGGCGTTATAACATTTACTGAAAGTAGAGTTGATAACATTGAGGGATCCTCTTCAGAATCCCAACACCTCGTCTCTTAAGTACAATCCAAGTGTGATATGTGTTTATCATTCTAACAGTCTTGGGCACGACACCAACAATTGTTGATCCTTGAAGAACAAAATCCAGGATATGATTGACATGAAAGAGATTGAATTTGATCCTCCCGAGACCCCTAATGTGATTACTGCACCTATGCCTAGTCATAGTAAAGGTGTTAATGCTATCGACTATGTTTATTATGTCTCTACCATAAGTGACTTGACCACTTCCTTGATAATCATTACAAAGAATCTGTTGCAAGCTGGTTTATTTCTGGGTTGCCTTGAAAGTTATTACCATTGTGCGTCCCAATCTGATGGCTGTATGTGGCTGAAGAAGGGTATTCAGTGTTTGATTGAAAGAAATGAAATTATATTTGAGAAGACCCCGTCTGTGAAGAGTTTGCATGAAAGTATGTCTTAAGAGTTGAGACTTGAAGATGTTTCTATAATCACAATTTCCAATACTCCTGTAAGGATCACCTCTAAAGGTCCTATAAAGATTCTTGTCGAGCCTAGGGTGGCTCCCTTGATCATTAATGCACCGAGGCCAGTCCCATATTCCTCTGACAAGGTTGTTCCCTGGAATTATGGAGCTAAAGTTTATTACCATGGTGTTAAGCAAGAACCATGGATTACCAAAGATGAAGGTGCTGAAGTTACTAACCTCAATGTCGAAAATATTTTCGAGATTAGTAAAGTTACTAGAATAGGAATGGTCTTCTCTCTAGAGATCTCCCCTCCAAAGACTATCACTACACCTGTGTGTACCCCTGATACTGGGTCAACTGCTGACACTCAGGGCAAAGAGAAGATGACTGATCCTGCCCAGACGGAGGCACCATCAAAAGATGTTACTGTTGAAGATTCCTCCAAACAAAAGATGGAGGAAATACTGAAAATCATACACAAAAGTGACTACAATATTATTGAATGGTTGGGGTATACACCCTCCAAGATATCCATGTTATCCTTGTTATTATGCTCCGAAGCCCATGCTAAGGATTTGGTAAAAAAATTTAACACTGCTCATGTACCACAAGAGACCTTTGCTAATTAGTTTGAGAAGTGTGTTGCAAGCTTAACAGTTGATAATGGATTAAGCTTTTATGATGCTGACTTAACTCCGGAAGGAAAGAATCATAATAAGGCCCTCACGTCTCTATTGAGTGTAGGGGCACTACCTTGGCGCATGTGTTGGTGGATACAGGTTCCTCACTAAATGTATTACTAAAAGGTGCTCTAGATAGATTGGACAGTGAAGGGGTTGTGCTAAAACCTAGTGATATTATGGTAAGAGCCTTTGATGTGTTAAGGATAATGGTACACGAAGAGGTTGATCTTCCGATAAAAGTGGGATCTCAGTTCTTCGACTCTACCTACTATGTAATGGATATTCTTCCGGCATATTCCTGTTTTTTTGGACGCCCCTGGATTCATGGGGCAGGCACTATTACCTATACCTTGCATCAAAAATTAGAGTATCCTGTGAAAGGGAAAATTGTTACAGTTTGTGGAGAAGAATAATATATGGTGAGCCATTTTAATTCATTCAAATATGTTAAGATGTATAGTGAATTCATTGACACTCCCTGCCAGACCATTGAAGCAATTCCTCTGACAATTTTCATTGCTAAAGCTACTCCTGCTACTCTTAGGATTACCAAGGATCCACCAAGAATGACTTCTCTGAAAGATGATATGTTTGTGGTAGAAGAAGGTGGTTGCACTATTTGGGGTCAACTTCCTGACATTCCTTACAAGTCTAACAAATTTGGTTTTGGTTTCACCTCAGAGGCTCAAAAGGAAGTTCATTGTGCTCTTGTTGGGAGACCACCTTTCTGCATCAACAATAATGAAGTCAATGCGACAGAATACACTGATAGTGACTGTTATTTACACAACTAGATCTTCCTTAATACTGGCGGTGATTTCAACAACTAGAAGGCTAATTCCTTTATACCAATCTCCTTTATTCATGAGTAATTGTTATTTCCTATTTTATTGCTTTCAATTTTTTGGGCTATGTAATTTTAAACAATAACTTTAAGCATTGTACCTTACCCGGGGCATAACGGTCCACTTGTTAGGGTCGTTATCTTTCATCCACATATGCTCATCTAATAAAACATTAGACGTTTTGCATTCAAATTTTACGCTCTCTGTCTTTTCATTACTTTATTGCTTTCAAATATAACTATATGTTTCTTACACCCACCCACACACTACATTGCACATCCACATCCACTCTGGATCTCGTGGATAATGATTCTACTACTGCCACTCATGACTTTGAAAATCCCATCTACCAAGACGAGTGTAACGCCCGTTAATTTAATTAATTATTTAATTAAATTAATTACGGATTAATGGTTGAAATGTTGTTGAAATTGTTGAAGTTGCGAAATATCGAGAAATATTGATTTAAGTTGCTAAGTTTTTATTTGGTTGATGTTTAATTGATTGGTTGATTAATTTTAGTAATAATATTAATATAGATATTACAATAATATGAGGTTATTAGTTGGGCTCGTTATTTTGTTGTATGTAGTAAAAGTGGGGGTGTGAAAGTTAGGCCCAATAAGAATATTAATAATTGTAAGGTTAAACTATTTATAAGGAGAATTAGGTTACTTGAACAAGTCTTGGAGAATTTTGTGGGAACGTGAGAAGTTGCAAGGTTACAAAGAAGAGGAAAAGGTTGGAAGCTATGACAAAGCAAGGTTTAACCGGTAGAATAGAGTGGTCTCCAATCCAAGGTAAGGGTGGGGTTCTTGCTCTATAATTGGGTATATGATAAATGATATATGGGGTTGGTTATGTGAAATTATCGTGTGTGATTCTGTGTGAAAAGTTGTTGTTTTGTTGCTACTGCAATATTGTGTTTCCTAATAAAGTTGCATAAATTCAATTGATGACTCTGTTGTTGGAGAATTATTCTATGTTGATGTTGGTGTAATTATGGTATTATTATAATTATATGTTGCGTTGGTTGGATTGAAATACTTCAAATCAAATGAGTTATGGAGGAACACCGAAAATTGTAGAAAACTACATTGAAAAAGGTGTGACGGGCACCACGGCAAGCATGTGCAAGCGGCACAGGTAATGGGAAGGGCCCTGCCGATCAGCAAGGATGGTGGCAAGGTGGGTGCCAATCGGCACCATGGTATGAAGTGGCACGCTGCAATTAGTGCTTCAATTGATTTATTTAGTTATTAGGGGCTACTGTAGAAGATTCACACATATATATACCCATTTGATAACATTAGTAGGTAGTTAGTAAGTATTAATATATTAATGAATAACAGAGTTCGTAAATTTAGATGAAAGATAGTAATTAGCATACAGTGTAATGAAGATTGTTGATAGCAGTAAAAGTCATGAAATTAGTAGCAGGTTTATTAAATTAGAAAAGTAATGAAATAATAGGAATAGTATGAACTAGCAGTAGCAGTGTAGGTTTGGTAATAATAATACCGAGTAGAAATGCTAAAAAATTTAGTAGAGGGTTATTTATTCGGATATAGTTGTTTTGCCCGAATAATTAGTAATAAAATAAGATGTTGTAAGGTAGAGACTAATATGTGAATTAGTAAAAAAAAGGTTATTAGTAATAAAATAACAGTGGGGAAATAATTAATTAGCAGGATTTAGTCGATTTGTCCGAATAATTATATGAAACAATTTTTGTATATTTTAGTCGACACAGTGTGTTGAATACCTTACTAAAAATATGAATTTAAGGTGGTATAGAATTGTTAGGCTTATGGACAATGTTTTTTTCTTGTTGATGTTGTTGTCAAATTAATATTGTTGATATGATATTATTGTTGTGACGTACTAAGTTATCGGTGTATGCCAATGTTGTGTTAATTGTTGTTGTTGAAATATCAAGTTGTAGGCCTATGGCCAAAGTTGAATTATGTTAAGTTGATGTTGAATCGTTGATTGATGTGGTAGTCTTATAGCCAATGTTGATTTATGTTGAGTTATTGTGTTGTTGTGATTGTCTCTGAATTCTTGTTGATAATGCGAAGTTGCGGAGAATTTTAAATGATGATGAATTACCTCTATTTACAGGTAATAATGGTGATGTGGGCTTATGTCTTACGATGGATGATGATTGTTGTGAGTATGTGATAGTCCATTCATTGAGTCACATACATTTGCATACTCTGTGATGGCCTGGATTGGCAAACTGCAAAGAAGGCTTATGCCTTGTTGATGCCTCTATTAATTGGCAGTTTTTAAGATGCGAGTTCTGCTCTGTTTTTAAGATGGGATTGCTGCTCCATTTTTAAGTTGGGAGTTCTGCTCCAATGGTACCACATGCATTTGCATTGTAATTTAGTCACATCCGATGTTGCATATTGATTTGTGGTGATGATATATTTAAAAGTTGTCGATTAGTTGTTATGTCGTGTTGATGCTTTGTTGTAATAGTTTTTGTGTACAAGATGTGAAGACGTGATTTTATATGAACTGATTATGATATATTAATTATCATATGTTCAATTATATAGTTCGATATATCACCCTTTCTGTTTGAATGTTGCCCTCTGTTGGTAACATGCAGGTAATCAAGAAGGATAGTTGTTACCTCGTCAGTTTGAGTCGGTGTCATTGCTTTGATACGTAGCACTCGGGGGTGAACACTTGATGTTTAGTTATTGATGTTTATTTTAGTTGCTAAATTTTAAATTGGTTACGTTAAATAATTGTTGTCTTGAAGTTGTATTAGTTGAATAAAATATGTTAAGTGAATTAAAGTTGAGTATGTAGATTCTGCTGCCTATCAATAAAAAGTTGTTTGATTTTATAGAATAAATCAGGTTGTTATCGGTTCATCCGAAATAAGTGTAATGTATCTATTTTATATGCGATTAAATTAAGTTGATTTTAAGTTGTAAATGTAGCATCCTATTTATGTTGAACTCTGATTTTATTATTATCCGCCGGGTAGAAATGGGGTGTTACATTAGTGGTATCAGAGAAGGTCGGTCCGTCCGACCAAGTTGTCTAATGTTGTTTGTTCCTTAGTACGCGACAAGTGTGTGAAACACTATCGGTGCTTGCTTTATTTTCTATTCGCTTGTATGCAGGAGTTGGTTTGAAGATAAGTGGGGGAGAAGCTTTACTTCTCGAATATGTTTCGGTTGTAAGGTGTTTGTTCGGTATAACGATAGTGCAAACATTGTTGAAGTTTTGTTGTTTCCCGAATCCGAATGTGACATGAATCCAAGATTCTGTTGTTAATCAAGTTGGAGTGTCTTGAAGGAAGACGATCATACAATGTTGATGTCTACTTCTCGAAGGATGAAGAGTTATGTAACAGTTGTTGACGTATGAGTAGATTGTAAATCCCTGATATTTCTGAAGGTGATTGTTAAGTAACAAGGATAATTGTTAGAAGATGGAATTTAGAAAGTTGCGATATTTCAGCGTTGCTGGTGGACTGTGAAGTTGTCAGTTTGGATAACCCTTGCATAAGATGTCGATGTTTGAACGATGGTAGAGTGACAGATTGTTGTAGACCTTGTCGTGGGATCCTTGTGAGTGATTGTAAAAGTTGTTGGGATTTTTTTAATCGCGAATCGGAGTCAGAAATGCAAGACGATGAGTCAGATTTCAAAAATAAGAATGGTAAGTGTTGGTAATGGTGCAAAAAAAAAATTCTTATCTGATCGTAACGTGTGTAACAGTATGTCGCTGCATGATGTCGGTGTTCTCATTTTTGGATAACTTTAGAAATTCATATCTTATGTTCCGATTATCGTATTGGCGTTCCATTTGAACCTATGAGGAGATAGAAACATATTCTATCATATGAAAGTGTTTTCAAATATGGTTGATGCAGTCCCATATGGAGGAACTCTGAATTCGTTTACGGAACTAGAGGCTTTTTGGGAATAAATGATTATTATTGTAGTTGTTCGAGACGAGGTCAAGCATAATATGTTATTGACGATTAAGTTGAGAAATGAGGTGTTTGGCATTAAAAAGGATGTGAAAGTATTTGAGGAGCGCATAGAGATGAAGCTTATGAAGAGAAGATGTCCTTTTAGAGGAAGATGCTTTTAAGATAAATTAGAGTCGTGTTTATGATGCCAAGGTAGTGGCATGTGTAAAAGAAGAATTGGAGTGGTTCTATCACCAAAACAGTGTGGAACGACATTGTTGAAATTTCAATTGAATATGAGACAACGAAGATGGTTGGAGTTGTTCAAATATTATAATTTCGGTTTGAACTATCATCTAGGTAAAGCTAATGTTGTGACTGATGCTTTAGGTCGAAAGACTTTAAATATGTCGGCAATGATGGTTAAAGAATTGGAATTAATTGAACAGTTCAGAGATATGAGCTTAGTTTGCAAAGTGACACCGAACAGTGTTATGTTGGGGATGTTGAAGATTAACAATGATTTTCTGGACAATATCAAAGAAGCTTAGAGGTTAGATGTGAAATTGGTAGATTCGGTGGTTGGACTCGATCAGTCTGAGAATGATGATTTCAAGTTAGATGTGCATGGTGTGTTGAGATTCTGTAATCGAATTTTTATTCCTGGTGATGCAGAGATGAAGAAAGTAATTCTTGAGTTGGAGGATACTTAACCTTTGTGTGATGCTAAGTGAGTGTAATGTTGACCGTGTAAATATGGAGCATTGGTGTCTCATCGACAAAATTGAATGAGAGGGAAATTGTGAGATTATTTGTAAACCTCATTGGAAATTATTGGATTATGGTGCATTAGGTGACTTGAGTATAAATTTGAAAGGAACACTATTATAGTTAGTAACGATGGTTTATACTCCATTATGGTTGTCGGTTATTTATTAACAAATTGAGAAACTGATCACCCTTAATCCCTTGTTAATAGTAGACGAGACCGTGTTGGATGGTATAGACTTGTCTTGCTATCTTAATGGTGAGTGAAGTGGTTGATGTTATAACATGATGATAGTCGCTCACCAATTTGTGTGAAGAGTGGCTAAGAAAGAATTGAGACGTATTGAACAAGTCAAAGTAGCGAGTTATATGCAAAATAACGTTGCAAAGTGAAATATTTAGAATATCAAGTGAACAATGGATTTATGATGGGTATTGAGGAAAGTCTGAAACTAGATTGAAACTTGCGAACTAGATAGTTAACAGAAATTTTAACGAGGACGGTGACTTAAGGTGGATTATCAGAGTTGCACAGCTGAAGCGTGATGTGGCGCAATTGCTATGAGCATACGACTCGTTAGAAATGAAGGATTAAAACATCATAAGCCTATGGGAATGATATGTCTTGGTATACATTCATGATTTGGAGGATTGTTGATATGGAGATGTCGTGCAAGGGCACTATGTTTGCTAGTAAATATTTGCGGATTTTATAAGGGTATTATTGTAGTCGTTGGTTGATGGTGAGTTGTGTGTATAATTTTTTAGTTATACTATTAAGTTGATGTTATAATGATTTTGTTCTTGTTGCCATGATGTTGTTGTTGGTTACCGTATAGGACGAATAATACTCCATAATATGACGAAGTTGATTATGTTGACTATGTTGATGTCACTATAAGGGTGATACAACGATATGAATAGAGTTGTTGATAATTGAGATACATATATATATATATATATATATATATATATATATATATATATATATATATATATATATATATATATATATATATATATATATATATATATATATATATATATATATATATATATGGGAATGAAATTGTGTATGTGTTTTGATGTTGAAAAGGGTGTTAAGACGATATTGTGATGTTGTATATCCAAGTATAAGTGTGTACTACTTAAAATGTTGATATGTCAGATTATAGTGGAGTAGTTGAGATGCTTGTAACAATTGTGTCGCGAAGTGTTCAATAATTGGCATGAGTGTAATCGATTTGAATCTGTTGAGTTATTGAGTTATAAGGAAAATAGTGGTCGAAGTGCTGCCAAACGCGACTTAGAAATCAACGAGTTGGATGTGAAACTCGTACGAAGAGTGGTTGTATCAAATAGATTTTCGAGGACGAAAATATTCTAAGTGGGGGAGATATGTAACGCCCGTTAATTTAATTAATTATTTAATTAAATTAATTACAGATTAATGGTTGAAATATTGTTAAAATTGTTGAAGTTGCGAAATATTGAGAAATATTGATTTAAGTTGCTAAGTTGTTATTTGGTTGATATTTAATTAATTTGGTTGATTAATATTAGTAATAATATTAATATAGATATTAGAATAATATGAGGTTATTAGTTGGGCTCATTATTTGGTTGTATGTAGTAAAGGTGGGGGTGTGAAAGTTAGACCCAATAAGAATATTAATAATTATAAGGTTAAGCTATTTATAAGGAGAATTAGGTTAATTTAAAAAGTCTTGGAGAATTTTGTGGGAACATGAGAAGTTGAAAGTTTACAGAGAAGAGGCAAAGGTTGGAAGCTATGGCAAAGCGAGGTTTAATCGGTAGAATAGAGTGGTCTCCAATCCAAGGTAAGGGTGGGGTTCTTGCTCTATAATTGGGTATATGACAAATGATATGTGGGGTTTGTTATATGAAATTATCGTGTGTGATTCTGTGTGAAAAGTTGTTGTTTTGTTGCTACTACAATGTTGTGTTTCCTGTTAAAGTTGCAGAAATTCAATTGATGACTCTATTGTTGGAGAATTATTCTATGTTGATGTTGGTGTAATTGTGGTATTATTATAATTATATGCTGCGTTAGTTGGATTGAAATACTGCAAATCAAAGGAATTATGGAGGAACATAGAAAATTATGTTGAAAGAGGTGTGACAGGAGCCACGAAAAGCCTGTGCCGAGCGACACAGGTAATGGGAAGGACCTTGCCGATCAGCAGGGATGGTGGCAAGGTGTGTGCCGATCGGCGCCATGGTATGAAAGGGCACACTACAATTAGTCCTTCAATTGATTTATTTAATTATTAGGCGCTACTGTAGCGGATTCACACATATATACCCATTTGATAACATTAATAGGTAGTTAGTAAGTATTAATATATTAATGAGTAAAAGAATTCATAAATTTAACAGAAAGATAGTAATTAGCAGATAGTGTAATGAAGATTGTTGATAGCAATAAAAGTTATGAAATTAGTAGCAGGTTTATTAAATTATCAAAGTAATGAAATAATAGGAATAGTATGAACTAGCAGTATAAATGTGGGTTTGGTAATAATAATACCGAGTAGAAATGCTAGTAATTTTAGTAGAGGATTATTTAGCCGGATATAGTTGATTTGTTCGAATAATTATGCAGAATGTTTGTAAAATATTACGGTTGAGACGGTGGATTATATAAGTTGTTGTAAGGTAGAGAATAAGATGTGAATTAGTAACAAAAGGTTATTAGTAATAAAATAATAGTGGAGAATTAATTAATTAGCAGGATTTAGTCAATTTGTCCGAATAATTATACGGAACCATTGTTTTATATTTTAGTCGACACGGTGTGTTGAGTACCTTGCTAAAAATATGAATTTTAGGTGGTATCGAATTGTTAGGCTTATGGTAAATGTTGTTTTCTTATTGATGTTGTTGTCAAATTAATATTGTTGATATGATATTATTATTGTGACGTACTAAGTTATCGGCTTATGCCAATGTTGTGTTAATTGTTATTGTTTAAATATCAAGTTGTAGGCCTATGGCCCAAGTTGAATTATGTTGAGTTGATGTTGAATCGTTGATTGATGTGGTAGGCTTATAGCTAATGTTGATTTATGTCGAGTTGTTATGCTGTTGTGATTGTCTCTGTGAATTCTTGTTGATAATGCGAAGTTGCAGAGAATTTTAAATGATGATGAATTACCTCTATTTACTGGTAATAATGGTGATGTGGGCTTATGCCTTGCGATGGATGATGATTGTTGTGAGTATGTGATAGTGAATTAATTAAGTTACATACATTTGCATAATCTGTGATGGCCTGGATTCGCAAACTGAGAAGAAGGTTTATGCCTTGTTGATGTCTCTATTAATTGGCAGTTTTTAAGATGGGAGTTTTTCTCTGTTTTTAAGATGGGAGTTCTGCTTCGTTTTTAAGTTGGGAGTTCTTCTCCAATGGCACCACATGCATGTGTATTGTAATTGAGTCGCACCCGATGTTGCATCTTGAGTTATGGTGATGATATATTTGTTATTTCTTTATGTTGTTGACTTGTTGTGACGGGTATTATCTAAAAGCTATGAATTAGTCGTTATGTCTTGTTGATTCTTTGTTGTAATAGTTATTGTGTACAAGTTGTGAAGAGGTGATTTTATATGAACTTATTCTGATATATTAATTATCATACATTCAATTATATAGTTCGATATCTCACCCCTTTTGTTTGAATGTGGCCCTCTGTTGGTAACGTGCAGGTAGTCAAGAAGGATAGTTGTTACCTCGATAGTTCGAGTCGGTGTCGTTGCTCTGATACGTAGCACTCGAGGAGATGAACGCTTGATGTTTAGTTGTTGTTATTTATTTCAGTATCTAAATTTTAAGTTGGTTACGTGAAATAATTGTTGTCTTGAAGTTGTTTTAGTTGAATAAAATACGTTAAGTGAATTGAAGTTGAGTATGTAGATTCTGCTACCTGTCAATAAAAAGTTGTTTGATTTTATAGAATAAATCAGGTTGTTATCGGTTCATCCGAAATAAGTGTTATGTATCTATTTTATATGCGATTAAATAAAGTTGATTTTAAGTTGTAAATGTAGCATTTGTTTGATGGTCTTGAAAGTATTTTTGAAAGTGCCTTCGTTTAGGCGAACATTGTAATGATTCTCGTCTATATAAGAATGCATACAAAGTGTTGACTTTTGAAAATATTTTATTTGAAAGTGTTGGTGTTTTTGAAAAATGTTTTAAAAATGGTTCTGAGCAAGAAACTATGGACATTCTACCTACTCAAAAAGTCTTTGTTCATTTGCTCCTCCTTTAGATATTGCTATCTTGCAATTGACTGATAAGAAGCGCTGTCATTGGATTTGAAGGGACGGGCGTGAGTCGTCGTACAGTCATAGAAGGCAACATTATAGAAAACCTTAGCAATTTATTTGTAAGGGTCTAAGATTGTTTACCGTAGGCAACATTGAAGGGTCATCGAGGGACTACGATCTTGTATTCGAGGGTCATTACTAAAGTATCCCACATTCAAGGGACATGACTGTTTTTTCTCAAGGAAAGAAGTGAGGTTAACCCTAGAGGTGCAAGTGTGCAAAGTGTTTGTTTTCATGCACTTTTGTCTTTGAATATGGGTTTTCTACTTATTGATTTTACGTCTTGCCATACAAACCATAATTAATAGCATTTATATTAAAAGTGATAAATCGCAAAAATGTAAAACTCTACACTATTACATCATTTAGGGATGGGGGTACAAATTTACAAATGGCGGATGAAAGCAAATAATCTCTAATTTACTATTACAACCATATTTAATATGAACAAATAATGTACAAGGATGTGAAATAATATACAAGGAAAGAAGAAATTGTTTTTGGTTTATGTTTTTGAAAGGTTTTAATTCTAACTAGGTTAAATAAAAAGAAAATAAAATGACAAATTCAAATAAAAAACTAAACCAAATTGATTTAAGAAAATAAAATAAATTGTTTAAGATAAGGCAATTTTTTAGGGTTTTGTATGAAAAAGATTTTATACTAATTAAAATAGTATAAAAGGTTAGTTAATTAAAAGAAACCTAAGTTCTAAATTAATTTTAATTAAAAAGAAAATAAAATAAACGTAAGTCTAATTATTATTTAAATTTAAGAAAAGAAATTAAATTGGTTAGGAAATTTTTTTTTGTCTTTTTATCTTTCAAAGGAATAAAAAGAAAGTATTTTAAATATGTAAATAAACAAATAAAATATTTTTAGATTTTTGGCTAATAAAAATAATAATAATAATATTAATAATGTTAATAATAAAAAAATTCCGCAAAAGAAAAATAAAAAAATAAAAAATAAATGAAAAGTTAGGAGGGTGTAAAATGAGAAAGAGTGTTTATGAGTAAAAAACAGTTTTCTATTTGATTAGGTCCAATGTATATTTTGTTAATCAGAAAGAGAAAATAATAAAAATAAATAAATAGGTTGCGTAGATGAAAAGGAAACAGAGGGTATTGCTGAGTAAAAAATCTAGGCCCAATGACCTTAGACTCAGCCGCGCTGGCTAGTGACAAAAAAAAGAAAATCATGAAGAAATTAGGAAAAGGGGCAGCGTTGGGGCTCGAACTCAGACCCTTGTTAATAACGTACGCGCTCTCTTCCACTGGAGTGGCTATACATCTGGTGTCTTATATCAAACCATAAATACATATTACAAAACCAATTCTAATGATAAACTTCATCTTCTTCCTCGCGCCAGCCAGATCCTCTACAACTCATTTATTTCTCAGCCATTCTCAAAAGTATGAACATCCAACTGGTTAAAATTTCACCACGATTCCAAAAATGTAAAAAACCTAAACAATGGCTCAAAGATGAACACGAATTTTGACTAGTACCAATTCTAACCTAATTTTTTCAGGAAGTTCAACTCTAAAATTCTAACTACTCAGGCAACATAAATGAATTCTAAGGACATGGTCAGTTTCAGGGCTATGATGTCTACATTTTATCTTTGAAAGTGGAAAGCTAACAATGCCTATATAAAAAGATTGTAAATCATAAAACTTACCTTAAAACTAGATTTTGTATTTTGAGTTAGAGCTCCCTTCAAGATGTTTTAATGGCCTGGTTAGCTTCCTTGAACCTCCAGGAAGCTATTCCAATTGTTACTTTGAGGTTAGAGTGCTTGAACTATTCTAGAGAAGTCCAACTGCAGACCTCTATTTTTGAAAATGGAGGATAGTGCAACTGGTGTTACATTTTGAAAACAGGTATTGGGATGGATTTTATTTGAGATAGGGAAGCTTTTGAAATGGTTTGGCCAAGAAACGCACGAGTGAAATGGAAGTTTGATGTGTAAAGTCAAAATCAGCACAACAATGGTGTTTTGAAGCAATTTCTGGATTGAGGGAGTTTGAGGGAGTTTTCAGGCTTGTGAACTCGTCCCTTAGCTTGAAAATGATGTTTCCATTTATAGAGAAAAAGTTTGAGAGCTTGAGATGATCAGAAGTACAAAATCACATGTTTTGGCTTCTTGACTTGTTTTTGAAGTAAGGTTGACAAGTATGGTTTCAATGCCCAAGTACATGGTTTATAGGGTGGCTTAGAAGATTTAAACATGTTTCTTCTGAGCATACATGTTGTGCATGTTCAGAACAACAAGTTAGAGGCTCAAGACGAGTTGACTCTGTGATTAAAGCCACTTTTCCAAAATGCCAATGTTACCTTTGTTCCTAAAATGGTATTAAGCATGAATAATGCATTGAATGCTTGGATTAGGGAACAAAACTATGTTTAATCATATGACTAAAGGTAAATTTATGGGTTCATGGACTTATAGAACAAGATTATGCAGCATGTTTAACATTGAATCAAAGATTCTTCATGAAGAAATGACTTGAAAATCAAGATTGGATGCCTAACTTCTCCTCTTCGATTTTCTTAGCTCAAAAATGATCTCTTCAAGTTCTAGGACATTTTGGAAATCTTGAAACATACTCTACATCTTTAATTTTGGACATTTTGACAAAATCATCTTGGAGCTTGGTGAAAATTGGCCAAGAATTTAGGTCAAAAATCTGCCTAAAGTAGGTTAAATTTTCACTGTGTTTTATGAAAAAGTGCATGTCTTCATGAATTTATAACTCAAAAATACAAGAACTTATAGGACTTGATCAATAAAGCAAAGTTGTATATCTCATCAATATCTACAAAATTCATGTTGAAAGTTTTCTTTGAATCATTTTGCATCATTGTGAAAAATTGGTATGAAGTTATGAAATTATCATGCTTAAAACACTTAGAATTTTTCTACGTCTTGAAAAGTTTGAATTATCAAAATGACTTTTGACTTTCTTGACTTCTTGATGATCATGTTATATATTTTTGAATGTCTTGATGAAATGTGATCTTTGAAACTCAATTTTGATCAAAAAGTCAAAGTTTGACTTTTGGTGTATAAGTTGACATTTTCATCCGTTGACTGAATTTCAACTATCAATCAATTGATCTTGAGAAATGTTTTGAGCCATGAAATTAGTTCAATGTGTTGTATTTGAATCTTTGAGATTTTGCTTCAAACCATTGGATCATGTATTAGGTCAAAAACCCTTGATCAATCAAATATAGTCAAAACCCTAATTTTGACCATTTTGCCCTTTTGGTGATTTGAACAATTTTCTTGGGGAATTGTGATCCAAACATGATAAATTGATGCATATGACTTCAAAATGTTGATATTGGTCAAACATATTGAAGTTAGATTGTAGGTTAACCACAATTGACTTTTTACTCAATACAGCTGATTTTAGGTCATCTGATCAATTGACTAAGCAATTTTGTGATCCAAGACTTGAAACTTGATATGAACAATCTTGAGGGTCCATATTGATCCATGAAAGTCATTTGAATCATTATAAGTCGAATTCTCCATGTGAAAACCCAAACCCTAATTTGAAACATCAGTGTTGAGGAGATGGATTAACCTAATCAATACTTGTGCAAGCTTGAACCATTGAAGATCTTTGTGAGAAATATCTTGAGAAAAGAGAGGGAAATTTTAGGGGTACAACAACTGCTCCTGTTCAATCTTCTTAAACCTAAAGAGTTAGATTGGCGGATCCACCATTCGTGACTTGAAGGTGGAATATGATTGAACACTAGAGTGCCCAGAAATATGCACTTGATGTTTTGTTAGTTGATTGTGTCGGGAATAGGCTTAAAGATGACATTTGGAGAAGTGATAAAGAATTTGTCGGGAATGGGCTTACAGATTCCATCCAATGTGATTCGTTGATAGAGATCAGAAGAAGCATTAGAATAAATCTTTAGTTGATTTATACTGAGCCAAGCAGAAGTCTTGAATAATCTTTATCTGGAGAATGAATTAGTATAAATCTTCAGAGTGATTTAACTGAACCAGGGAAATTTTCCACCAGGACAAAATCAGGATAAACCATGGATCGATTTAAATTGAAGCAACAGAGGTTTTGAATAATCTTTAACTGGAGAACGAATCAGTATAAATCTTCGTAGAGATTTAACTGAACCAGAGAAAGTGTCTATCGGAATGGGATCAGGATAAATCATTGATCGATTTAAAAATGAACCAGCAGAGGTCTTGAATAATCTTTAACTGGAGAATGAATCAGCATAAATATTCGGAGCGATTTAACTGAACCAGGGAAAGTGTCTACCAGAATGGAATCAGGATAAATCATTGATCGATTTAAACTGAACCAACAGAGGTCTTGAATAAACTTTAACTGGAGAACTAATCAATATAAATCTTCAGAGCGATTTAACTGAACCAGGGAAAGAGTCTACCAGAACGGAATCAGGATAAATCTTTGGTCGATTTATACTGAATCAAGCAGAGGTCTTGAGTAATGTTTAATCAGAGAATGAATCATTATAATTCTTTGGAGCGATTTAACTAAACCAGGGAAAGTGTCCACCGGGATGAAATCAGGATAAACCATGGATCAATTTAAATTGAACCAACTAAGGTTTTGAATAATCTTTAACTTGAGAATGAATCAGTATAAATCTTCGGAGAGATTTAATTGAACCAGAGAAAGTGTCTACCAGAACGAGACCAGGATAAATCATTGATCGATTTAAACTGAACCATCAGAGGTTTTGAATAATCTTTAACTGGAGAATGAATCATTATAAATCTTAGGAGCCATTTAACTGAACCAGGGAAAGTGTCTACCGAAATGGAATCAGGATAAATCATTGATCGATTTAAACTGAACCAGAAGAGGTCATGAATAATCTTTAACTGGAGAATGAATCATTATAAATCTTCTGAGCGATTTAACTGAACCAGAGAAAGTGTCTACCGAAACGGAATCAGGATAAATCATTGATCAATTTAAACTGTACCAACAAAAATATTGAATAGTCTTTAACTGGAGAACAAATCAGTATAAATATTCGGAGCGATTTAACTGACCCATAGAAAGTGTCGCCCGGAACGGAATTAGGATAAATAATTGATCGATTTAAACTGAACCAGCAGAAATCTTGAATAATCTTTAACTGGAGAACGAATCAGTATAAATCTTTGGAGCGGTTTAACTAAATTAGAGAAAATGTCTACCGGAACAGAATCAGGATAAATCATTGAATGATTTAAACTAAACCAGTATAGGTCTATTTGCCAGTGATGATATTTATCTGATGACTGGTCTTTCCTGAAAAGGTAAAGATATAGTTGTGATACAATGTCATGATGCATGCATTGCGTAATGATGTTCTCAAAATAAATGAGATTATGCTATATTCATTTTGTATACATATGTCATGACGCATGAATGTGAAGTGTTATTGAAGTAAATCTTTGTCTGAAAAATAAATCCTTGACAACCGCTAGGTATATTTGGGAAACTAAATCTTGAACTACTGCTGGAGATGGAGAATATGTGTATCTTCGAATTTGTTTAGAGTGTTCCGCTAGGGATTCTTGTCTCATTGTTTTGAGGAAATTCTGTAGGGAGTGTCGACTTCTGCTTGAGGGATAGAGCTCAGGAACCTTGGTTTCCTATTACTCTACTTGGAAATTTTAACTCAACTGAGGAGAGGAAGCATTAACTAGGATTTGGTCTAATTCAGTCTTTGCATCAACTTTCTGGGGATAGTAACGACTCCGCTGGGGACAAAGGGTTTTGTCCGTTGATTTTTAATGGTCTGAGAAAAGAACTCGAGCTGGGGAACTTGTAGTTTGTAGTTTATTGGGGAAATAAACCCTGTTGAGGAAAGCATTTTGAAGACTTTATTTGGGAGATGAATTATTTTGGAGACGAACTCCGCAAGGTTTTCTCTTGTAGTTTAGGACCAACTTAGTTGGGGAAATGATTGTCAGGAGATTGGAACTCCGGATGGATACTGTATGAATTCAAATCTGTGAGGATAATTTTGTTGAAGTAACTCTGTGGGGATATCCTGAATCCTTAAGAAAATGTTTATTAGTGTTTTTAAACATACATTTGTTAACAATTAATCATGTTCATATGCATATGTTCATTCAATTTTAGTCTTTGAACGTTTTTCCACTCAAAACTGAAAAACAAAAAGTTTGAACTTTAACGTATATTTGTATTGATGTTTTTCCCATGAATAGGCGTTCTTGTACAAGGAGACAGAGATCCTAGTAAGAGGAAATCGTCAAAAAGAATATAAAGTGAAAATAAAAGTAATAGCTATGTGGAAGTGATCTCATCGTGTTCCAACTCCGCTATTGCCCATATGTCTTCGAACATCAGCCCTTGCCGTTTGAAAGAAGTTGATTGAATTGATCTTACACCCAAGAACTTGGACTTTGGTAATAAAGCTGATTGTAGTGACTTCACAGGATATAGCCATACGCTTTAATCCTTTACTTTTGGCTGGACTGCCCTTTCGGGTTTTCAGCCCACCAGGATACCCTTTTTTTCCAAAGTTGCCCTTTCAGGTTTTCGACTTTCCGGGTGTACAATCTTTTGTATATATCCCTAATTTTTGCCGGAACCTCTCTGGTTCTCGCGGGATACCCTTGTTTTTCCTAGGTATGTCAACCTAGAAGGTAATTTATATGCGTAGTATTCTTTGACTATGTCTGCATTCACAGGATACGAGAAATCTTCGCCATCCATAGTAGTTAGCATCATGGAACCTCCAGAGAATACTTTCATAACAACAAATGGCCCTTCGTAAGTGGCAGTCTATTTTCCCCTGGGATCGCCTTGACGAAGAATGATGCGTTTTATTACCAAATCTCCAATCTGATACACTCGAGGTCTGATCCTCTTGTTGAAAGCCTTGATCATACGTTTTTTATACATTTTTCCATGACAAACAACAACCAGTCTCTTCTCATCAATCAAGTTCAACTGATCCAACCTAGTACGGATCCATTCACCTTCACCCAAATATGCTTCTTTCATAATCCTTAAGGAAGGAATTTGAACTTGCACATGAAGGACAACTTCCATGCCATAGACTAGAGAGAAAGGGGTTGTCCCGGTTGAAGTTCAAGTTGAAGTACGGTGGCCATGAAGAGAAAATGGTAGCATCTCGTGCCAATCTTTGTAGGTTACCACGATCTTTTGCACAATCTCCTTAATGTTCCTTATTGGCAGCTTCCATTGCGCCATTCATCTTAGGTAAGTACGGAGAAGAATTATGATACTTGATTTTGAACTGAGTGTAGAGTTACGTAATCATATCATTGTTACGATTGGTTATGTTTTCAGTGATGATCCTTTCAGTGATGATTCTTTTTATCTTTAAAAGGAATAAATAAAAATTATTTTACATGTGTAAATAAACAAATAAAATATTTTTGGATTTTTTATTAATAATAATAATAATAATAATAATAATAAAAATAATGAAAAGAAAAATAAAAATGGAAAAATAAAAGAAAAGTCAGTAGGGTGTAAAACGAGAAAGGTGTTTATGAGTGAAAAACAGTTTTCTATTTGATTAGGCCCAATGTATATTTTGTTAATCAGAAAAAGAAACTAATTAAAAAAACAAGTGGGTTGCGTAGCTGAAAAGGAAACTTGGGGTATTGCTGAGTAAAAAATCTAGGCCCAATGACCTTAGACCCAGGCGCGCTGGCTTGTGACAAAAAAAAGAAAATCATGAAAAAATTAGGAAAAAGGACAACGCTGGGGCTCGAACCTAGGCCCTTGTTAATAACATGCGCGCTCTCTACCACTGGGGGTGGCTATACATTTGGTGTCTTATATCAAACCATAAATATATATATTACAAAACCAGTTCTGATGATAAACTTCATCTTCTTCCTCGCGCTAGCCAGAGCCTCTGCAACTCATTCATTTCTCAGAAATTCTCAAAAGTATGAACATCAAACTTGTTGGAAATTTCACCATGATTCCAAAACTGTAAATAATTTAAACAATGGCTCAAAGATGAGCACGAATTTTGACTAGTACCAATTCTAACCTAATTTTTCAGGAAGTTCAACTCTAAAATTCTCACTACTCATGCAACATAAATAAATTCTAAGGACATGGTCAGTTTCAGGGCTATGATGTCTACATTTTATCTTTGAAAATGGAATGCTAACAATGCTTATATGAAGAGATTGAAAATCAGAAAACTTACCTCTAAACTGGATTTAATATTTTTAGTTAGAGCTCCCTTCAAGATGTTTTAATGGCTTGGTTAGCTTCCTTGAACTTCCAGGAAGCTATTCCAATGGTTACTTTGAGTTGAGAGTGCTTAAACTATTCTTGAGGAGTCCAACTGCAGACCTCTATTTTTGAAAATGGAGGATAGTGAAAATGGTGTTAAAGCTTGAAAACAGATAGTAGGATGGCTTATATTTGAGATATGGGAGATTTTGAAATGGTTTGGCCCAGAAACGCACGAGTGAAATGGAAGTTTGATGTGTAAAGTCAAAATATGCACAACAATGATGTTTTGAAGCAATTTCTGGCTTGAGGGAGTATTCAGGCTTGTGAACTCATCCCTTGGATTGCAAATGATGTCTCCATTTATAGAGAAAAAATTTAAGAGCTTGAGATGATCAGAAGTACAAAATCACATGTTTTGGCTTCTTGACTTATTTTTGAAGTAAGGTTGACAAGTATGGTTTCAATGCATAAGTACATGGTTTATAGGGTGGCTTAGAAGATTTAAACATGTTGCTTATGAGCATACATGTTGTGTGTGTTCAGAACAACAAGTTAGAGGCTCAAGAAGAATTGACTTTGTGATTAAAGCCACTTTTCCAAAATGGCAATGTTACCTTTCTTCCTAAAATGGTATTAAGCATGGACAATGCATTGAATGTTTGTATTAGGGCATACAAATATGTGTAATCATATGACTAAAGGTAGATTTATGGGTTAATGGAATTATAGAACAAGATTATGCAGCATGTTTAACATTGAATCAAAGATTCTTCATGAAGAAATGACTTGAAAATCAAGATTGGATGCCTAACTTATCCTCTTTGATTCTCTTAGCTCAAAAATGAACTCTTCAAGTTCTTTGACATTTTGGAAATCTGGAAGCATACTCTACAACTTTCATTTTGGCCATTTTGACAAAATCATCTTGGACCTTGGTAAAACATGGCCAAGAAGTTAGGTCAAAAATCTGCCTAAACTAGGTCAAATTTTCACTAAGTGTTTTTTGAAAAAGTACATGTCTTCATGAATTTATAACTCAAAACCCAAGAATTTCTAGGACTTTATCAAAAAAAAGGTTTATATCTCATCAGGATCTAAAACTTTCATGTTGAAATTTTTCCTTGAATCATTTTGCATCATGGTAAAAAATTTGTATGAATTTATGAATCTATCATGCTTAAAACACAAGGAAATTTTTCTAAGTCTTGTAAAGTTTCACTTTTCAAAATGAATTTTGACTTTATTGATTTCTTGATGATCAAGTTTAATATTTTTTAATTTCTTGATGAAATGTGATCTTTGAAATTCAATTTTGATCAAAAAGTCAAAGTTTGACTTTTGGTGTATTAGTTGACATTTTCATCAGTTGACTGAATTTCAACTATCATTTAATTGATCTTGAGAAATGTTTTGAGCCATGAAATTAGGTAAATATGTTGTATTTAAATCCTTGATATTATGCTTCAAACCATTGGATCATGTATTAGGTCAAAAACCCTTTATCAGTCAAATACAATCAAAACCCTAATTTTGACCATTTTGCCCTTTTGGTGATCTGAACAATTTTCTTGTGGAATTGTGATCAAAACTTAATAAATTGATACATATGACTTCAAAATGTTGATATTGTTTAAAAATATTGAATTTTGACTGTAGGTTGACAACAATTAACTTTTTACTCAATACAGTTGATTTTAGGTCATCTGATCAATTGATTGAGAAATCTTGTGATCCAAGACTAGAAACATGATATGGACAATATTGAGGGTCCATTATGATCCATGAAAGTCATTTTAAGAATTAGAAGTCCAATTTTCCCTGTGAAAATCCAAACCCTAATTTGAAACACCAGTGTTGAGGAGATGGCTTGACCTAATCAATACTTGTGCAAGCTTGAACCATTGAAGATCTTTGTGAGAAATATCTTGAGAAAAGAGAGGGAAAATTTTGGGGTACAACACATATATTAATGTTTTGGTCGAAAACACTGCTCAACACAATGTATTCTCTTTCATGGACAGTTTATCAGGGTATAATCAGATCAAGATGGCACCCGAAGATATGTTGAAAACTACCTTCGTCACATAATGGGGAACTTTCTACTACAAGGTTATGCCTTTTGGGTTGAAGAACGTCGGTGCAACTTATCAGCTTGCCATCGTAGCTTTATTCTATGACATGATTCATCACGAGATAGAGGTTTACGTTGACAACATGATAGCAACATCACATACTGAAGAAGAGCATCTTGATCATCTACATAAATTGTTTGAAAGACTGAAGAAGTATAAGCTAAGGTTAAATCCGAAGAAGTGCACCTTTTGGGTGAGATCCGGTAAAATCTTGGGTTTCGTCGTCAGTGGTATAGGTATTGAAGATGATCCCTCCAAGGTCAAAGCCATTCAAGAAATTCTGGCTCCTCGTACTGAGAATAAAGTCAGAGGTTTCTTAGGACGACTGAATTACTTTTCCCGGTTAATTTCTCATTTGACTGCTACTTGTGAGCCAATCTTCAAACTATTAAAGAAAGATCAAGTAGTAAAGTGGAACAACGACTTCCAAATAGCCTTTGATAAAATTAAGGAGTACCTACAAGAACCTTCAATTCTGATGCCACCAGTTTAAGGAAGACCTCTAATCATGTACCTAAAGTGTTAGAGAACTCAATGGGGTGGTACTAGGGTAGCATGACGAGTTTGGTCGAAAAGAGCATGCAATATACTATCTTAGCAAAAAGTTTACCAACTGTGATCCCATAAAGTACATATTCGACAAGCCAGCTCTCTTTGGAAAAATAACCTGATGGAAAATGGTCCTAACAAAATACGAAATTCAGTACAACACTCAAAAGGAAATCAAAGGAAGTGTATTGGCAGATCATTTGGCACATCAAGCTGTCGATGAATATCAGTCTATGAATTTTGAATTCCCGGACGAGAACATTATGCTAGTTACAGATTGCGAAGAGCCTAGACCGTATGAAGGACCTGAGCTAGGATCCCGATGGACTATGGTTTTCGGTGGAGCTTCCAACTCGCTTGGCAATGGAATTGGTGTTGTAATTATATGTCCTCAGGGTTTCCGTATGCCCTTCACTGACAGATTATGCTCTGATTGTACCAACAACATGGTCAAATTCGAAGCGTGCATTATGGGTATTAAAGCTGCTATTGACCTTAGAATCAAGTTCTTAAGCGTATATAAGGATTCATCCCTGGTAATCATCCATGTTAATAGAGAATGGGATATGAAGAATCTGAATCTTATCCCTTACGGAGAACATGTGTTAACACTGATCCCGTATTTCGAGGAAATCACTTTCTAGAACATCCCACGAGAAGAGAATCAGTTGTGTAATTGCAAGCTTCTCAAGTCATATTTAAAGCATGTGTTTTGATGAAGACAACTTGGACATCAACTTTCAAAGGATGTGCAAAAAGCTTATCAACATCAAATAAAAGTCTTGAAGATTATTGAAGAATTATTGAAGAAATCATCAAATGTCAAAATGGTATAAATAATTCTTTAAATCTTGAATATAGATGTTCACAATATGCATTCATCAACATATACATATTCCATAACTTTAACATCAAGAAAAACTTTGTTTGAAATATCTTTCAAAATGTATTTTTGAAAATAAACCTTTAGGAACCGGTTCGTCCCTAACAGGGAACCGGGTTCCAGCTTTTCTCAAAAAACATGTCCCTGGTTTTTGTACCAGGAACCGGGTTGTACCAATAAGGGAACCGATTCCTGCGTGATAAATTTGAATTCCAACTTATAACGTTCACTAAGAACCGGGTTCTGTCAGTGTCGGAACCGGTTCCTAGCGAACCAATGCAGCTTTTACTTTGTTTTTTGAACATTTTTCAAGTGGTATCTTTTCATGAATGCATTGCAACTTTTCATATGAATTGGCTTGAATGAAGAGGTTCTTACAACTTTATAAAATGCAGATTTTCTCATTTTCAAACAATGTTCAATACTTCAATTTTGAAATTAACAAATATCCTTCTTCATTAACAATTTTCTCATTTACTCACATTTGAAATTATACTTTCATGTGTTCATAATTTTGTGAAACTTGCCATATACACTTTCATTATCATTTCAAGTTTCATTCATACATTGTGAACATTTATATACATTGTTGAGAATTGTTTTTATCTTGAAGAAGAAGATCAATTCAAGATTGATAAATCTCTCCATATACTTCAAAATTAATCATTGTATTACTTAAAGATTTTCCCTTACTATCCAGGATTGTTGGAAGTAAGTGTTGTGATTTGAAGAGGATTGTTCTTCATTCACATTAGTGTTTGTTTGGTCTTAAAGGTGTTAAGAACCTTTGATCACCCTATAGGTTAGATAGTAAGCATAGGATGTACAATCATTCTAACTATAGTGAAATCTCTTTCGTGTTGGAAAGGGGACTGGAGTACTCTCGGATTGTGAGGGGAACCAGGATATACCACCGTGTTCTTTACTTTTCCGCATTTATCGCTTTCATCACCATAATCAGGAAAAGATAAAGATATAAACAAAACCTTTAAACACTTAACCAAAAATTACTACCAAGCATTCTCATAAAATCGAATAAATTTTATAAGACCTAATTCACCCCCCCCCCCCCCCCCCTCTTAGGCACTCTGAGAATTACAATTGGCATCAGAGCAAGTTATAGGTAACTTGTTCCTAAAGATCCAGAATGGCTTCCGCAAATCATCAACCAGTCTTCAGAGATGGTGGTAGTAACAACAAGCCTCCTCTATTCTGTGGTGAATATTTTGACTTCTGGAAAATATGCATGAAGGTGTATTTAGAAGGACAAGGAGAGGAAGTATGGGATGCTGTTGAAAATGGTCCATTTATCCCGATATCTGTTATCAATGGCATTCCAAAACTACATGGGACGACGATGATAAAAAGAAAGTTCTCTATGACAAAAAGGCAATAAACCTTCTTCAAGGTGCACTCAGTATGGACGAATTTTTCCGTGTCTCGAACTGCAAGACAACAAAAGAAATATGGGATACCCTTGTTCAAACGCATGAAGGAACGGCTGAAGTAAAAAGATCAAGGCTAAATACCTTGAGTCAAGAATATGAACTATTTCGAATGCAGCCTGGAGAATCCATTCTTGACTTACAAAAGAGATTTGTGCATTTGACAAATCACTTAAATGCTCTTGGTAAAACCTTGACAAATGATGAACTCAACTTGAAAATCCTTAGATCATTGACTAGGGAATGGCAACCAAAGGTAACGACAATCTCGGAAAAGAAGAGTCTCTCCGCAATGACTTCCGCTACATTATTTGGAAAACTTCAGGAATATGAAATGGAACTCGGTAGACTTGAAAAACATGAAAATTTAGAGAAGAAATCCAAAGGCATTGCCTTGAAAGTTAATTCAAAGGAAAGTCAAGATAAAGATGCATCGGAGGAAGATGAAAACTTCTTGCTTCTTGTAAAAAGGTTAGGAAAATATTTTGGTCATAAAAATAATCTTCATAATTCTAACTTTGTCAAGAGAAAGAAATTTTATAATCATAAAGATAAAGAAGCCTCCACATCAACACAAGATGTCACATGTTATGAATGTGGAAAGAAAGGTCACATAAAGCCGGATTGTCCAAAACTCTCCAAGAAAAATGGATTCAAAGGCAAAAAGGAGTTCAAGAACAAAAAGGCTTATGTTGCATGGGAAGATAATGAGATAAGTTCTTCATCCGATTCAGAAAGCGAGGAATGTGCAAATCTAGCATTAATGGCTTCACATCACTCCGACAATGAAGAAGAGGTTAGTAATGAATTTAATCTTTTTGATGATGATGTTCAAGATGCTATTGATGAACTCTTGAGAGAATGCAAAAGTTTATACAAAAAGGTGTCAAATCAAGAAAAAGAACTTCTAAGTTGTTTAGAAAAAATTAACACCATGACTAAAGATTTTGAACTTCAAAAACAGAATTTTATTAAAGAAAAAGAAAACTTTGCATGCTCCAAGTGTGAATCAAATGTCTTTCAAATTGTTCAATTGAAAAGAGTCATTGAACGATATGAAAAAGGACAAATAGGATTGGAAGGATTACTAATCCAACAACGCTATCCTAATGATAAAAGGGGTCTTGGTTATGTGAATTCTAAAAAACCAAGTAACAATCCCACTGTTTTTGTAAAGGCTAGTAATAGTTCCAATCCCAAGAAAGTAGAAAAGAAGCAAGTTGTTCATAATCATCAAAAGAAAAAGGCTAATGTATCGAAAAAGAAAACATTTCCTAAGAAGAAATCTTATCCTTCTAGATATAGAAGTAACTTTGAACCTACTTGTTTTTATTGTGGTATTAAAGGCCATACACCTAATGCTTGCTATGTTAGAAACTTTAATATAGCAAGTGGGCATTATGTGTGGGTGAAAAAGGGAACTAACTATGAAGGACCCAAGGCAACTTGGGTACCTAACAAAGAATAATTTGTTTGTGTAGGTATGCTTGAAATCCACATCAAATGTTTGGTATCTTGATAGTGGATGTTCAAAGCATATGACAGGAGATGTACACCAATTTTCATATCTAGTACATAAAGCCAAAGGGTATGTCACCTATGGAGACAACACCAAAGGAAAGATTCTTGGCGTTGGAATAGTTGGCACACTTCCATCCATTCAAATTGAGGATGTTCTCTATGTTGAAGGATTAAAGCACAATCTTCTTAGCATAAGTCAACTTTGCGATAGAGGGTTCAAGATCAAATTCAACAAAGATGAATGTCTCATTATGGATGAGGCAACCAATGAGGTAAAACTCAAAGGTATAAGACCTAACAATATTTTTATGATTACTTTAGATGATTTGTCTCTGAAGGTACAATGTCTTATGGTAAACAACAATGACGCTTGGTTATGGCACAAGAGGATCGCTCACATTCACATGGAGCACTTGAGCAAATTGGTTAAGCATGACTTAGTTATTGGTCTACCAAAGATGAAGTTCATCAAGGACAAATTATGTAATGCATGCCAAAAGGGCAAACAGACCAAAACAACTTTCAAATCTAAGAATGTGGTGTCTACTACAAGACCACTACAATTGTTACACATGGATCTCTTTGGTCCATCAAGAACAAAAAGCTTCGGAGGTAATGTATACGCTTTAGTCATTATTGATGATTTTTCTAGATATTCTTGGACTTTGTTTCTTGTGCAGAAAAGTGATGCTTTCAAAGCCTTTAAGAAGTATGCTAAGCAAATCCAAAATGAAAAATCACTAAAGATTGTATCCATAAGAAGTGATCATGGTGGAGAATTCCGAAATGCTCATTTTGAAGAATTTTGTGAAGAACATGGTATCTCTCATAATTTTTCAGCACCTAGAACTCCACAACAAAATGGAGTAGTTGAAAGAAAGAATAGGTTTCTAGTGGAACTCGCAAGAACAATGCTTAGTGATGCAAAGCTTCCTAAATATTTTTGGGCGGATGCGGTTAGTACGGCATGTTATGTTGGAAATCGAGTTATCATTAGACCTATAATAAAGAAGACTCCATATGAACTCTTCAAGGGAAGAAAGCCAAATATTGCTCACTTTCACATTTTTGGATGCAAGTGCTTTGTTCTTAACAATGACAAGGATAATCTCGGTAAGTTTGACGAGAAATCCGACGAAGGTATTTTTCTTGGTTATTCGCTTTCTAGTAAAGCATATAGAATTTATAATAAAAGAACTTTAACTATTGAAGAATCTATGCATGTATCTTTTGATGAAACTAACCCCTCCAAGGAGGAAGTAGTTGTTTGTGATGATGATGATCCTATAGATTTACCCCCGGAAGATCTTTCAATTGATCAAATTAAGAAAACACCGGAAAATCAAGAAAACATTGTACAACAAGATTCAAACACCAATGATCTACCAAAAGAATGGAGAACTCATAGAGACCATCCTATTGACAAAATTATTGGTGACATTAGCCAAGGAGTATCAACAAGATTGAATCTAAAAGATGCTTGCTTAAACATGGCGTTTGTTTCTCAAATTGAACCTACCAAAGTTGATGAAGCCTTAGGAGATGATCAATGGATTATTGCTATGCAAGAAGAATTAAATCAATTCGAGAGAAATCAAGTTTGGGAACTTGTTCCTAGACCAAGTGGTAAACACATCATAGGTACCCGATGGGTGTTTAAGAACAAACTTGATGAGAATGGTCTAATTGTTCGAAACAAAGCAAGGTTGGTTGCCCAAGGTTACAATCAAGAGGAAGGAATCGACTTTGAAGAAACATTTGCTCCGGTTGAAAGGTTAGAAGCTATACGTCTTTTACTTGCTTATGCTTGTTCATTAAATTTTTAGCTTTTTCAAATGGACGTCAAAAGCGCATTCTTGAATGGATACATCAATGAAGAAGTCTATGTCAAACAACCCCCGGGATTTGAAGACTTCAAACATCCTTCACATGTCTTTAAGTTGAGAAAGGCTCTTTATGGCTTAAAGCAAGCACCAAGAGCATGGTATGATAGACTTAGCAATTTTTTGTGTGAAAAAGGTTTCGAAAAGGGTAAGGTTGATAAAACCTTGTTCATTAAGAGAATCCAAAGTAACACTTTATTGGTTCAAGTCTATGTTGATGATATCATTTTTGGATCGACTAACAAAGAAATGTGTGAGGAATTCTCATTTATGATGCAAGGAGAATTCGAGATGTCTATGATGGGAAAGATGAACTACTTTCTTGGACTACAAATCAAGCAACTAGAAGATGGAATCTTCATTAATCAATCTAAGTATTGCAAAGAATTATTGAAAAAATTTGATATGGACAATTGTAAAGCAATGAATACTCCAATGGGCTCTGGTACATATGTTGATCAAGATGAATCCGGTACTTCAATTGATATTACAAAGTACAGAGGTATGATTGGTTCTTTATTGTACTTGACGGCAAGCCGTCCTGACATCATGTTTAGCGTTTGTCTTTGCGCTCGCTTTCAAGCAAATCCAAAGGAATCACACCTCATGGCAGTTAAAAGGATCATGAAGTATCTTAAAGGAACAATCAATGTCGGCCTATGGTATCCAAAAGGTAGTACTTTCACTTTAATTGGTTATTCTGACGCGGATTATGCAGGTTGTAAAACTGATCGTAAAAGCACAAGTGGTACTTGTCACATTATTGGAAATGCATTAGTATTATGGGCTTGTAAAAAGCAAGCATGTGTTGCTCTTAGCACGACCGAAGAAGAATACATAGCAGCAGGTAGTTGTTGTGCACAAATTCTTTGGCTCAAGCAACAACTCCGTGATTACGGACTTGATCTCGGATGCATTCCTCTTCGATGCGACAATACAAGTGCCATCAATATTACAAAGAATCCGGTCATGCATTCAAGAACCAAACATATAGATATTCGACATCATTTTCTCCATGATCATGTACTTAAAGGAGATGTCGAAGTCACTTTTGTGGATACTCATAACCAACTCGCGGATATCTTCACTAAACCGCTTGCTCGAGAACCTTTCTTCAAAATCCGAAGAGAACTTGGTATTTTGGATGAAGGTGATATCTAATGTTTCTCTTAAGATACTTGTCTTAATTTTTATATGTATCTAGTTCACTCTTTTTCCCCATCCTTTTTGATGTTAACAAAGGGGGAGAAGAGTATGCATGTATGTTGTTTTGTTTCAAAGAAATTGCAGGCCCAAATAAATGTCAAACTCTCTCCAAAATTCAAAGAATCATGGACTTAGGGGGAGCATACAATTTAGGGGGAGCCTTGCATTTGCTCAACATGTTCGCTACACAAAACAACATGAACATCTCAAGAAATCGTTTTCAAGACTTGGTTGTCATCATCAAAAAGGGGGAGAATGTAATTGCAAGCTTCTCAAGTCATATTTAAAGCATGTGTTTTGATGAAGACAACTTGGACATCAACTTTCAAAGGATGTGCAAAAAGCTTATCAACATCAAATAAAAGTCTTGAAGATTATTGAAGAATTATTGAAGAAATCATCAAATGTCAAAATGGTATAAATAATTCTTTAAATCTTGAATATAGATGTTCACAATATGCATTCATCAACATATACATATTCCATAACTTTAACATCAAGAAAAACTTTGTTTGAAATATCTTTCAAAATGTATTTTTGAAAATAAACCTTTAGGAACCGGTTCGTCCCTAACAGGGAACCGGGTTCCAGCTTTTCTCAAAAAACATGTCCCTGGTTTTTGTACCAGGAACCGGGTTGTACCAATAAGGGAACCGATTCCTGCGTGATAAATTTGAATTCCAACTTATAACGTTCACTAAGAACCGGGTTCTGTCAGTGTCGGAACCGGTTCCTAGCGAACCAATGCAGCTTTTACTTTGTTTTTTGAACATTTTTCAAGTGGTATCTTTTCATGAATGCATTGCAACTTTTCATATGAATTGGCATGAATGAAGAGGTTCTTACAACTTTATAAAATGCAGATTTTCTCATTTTCAAACAATGTTCAATACTTCAATTTTCAAATTAACAAATATCCTTCTTAATTAACAATTTTCTCATTTACTCACATTTGAAATTATACTTTCATGTGTTCATAATTTTGTGAAACTTGCCATATACACTTTCATTATCATTTCAAGTTTCATTCATACATTGTGAACATTTATATACATTGTTGAGAATTGTTTTTATCTTGAAGAAGAAGATCAATTGAAGATTGATAAAGCTCTCCATATACTTCAAAATTAATCATTGTATTACTTAAAGATTTTCCCTTACTATCCAGGATTGTTGGAAGTAAGTGTTGTGATTTGAAGAGGATTGTTCTTCATTCACATTAGTGTTTGTTTGGTCTTAAAGGTGTTAAGAACCTTTGATCACCCTATAGGTTAGATAGTAAGCATAGGTTGTACAATCATTCTAACTATAGTGAAATCTCTTTCGTGTTGGAAAGGGGACTGGAGTACTCTCGAATTGTGAGGGGAACCAGGATATATCACCGTGTTCTTTACTTTTCCGCATTTATCGCTTTCATCACCTTAATCAGCAAAAGATAAAGATATAAACAAAACCTTCAAACACTTAACCAAAAATAACTACCAAGCATTCTCATAAAATCGAATAAATTTTATAAGACCTAATTCACCCCCCCCCCCCTCTTAGGCACTCTAAGAATTACAAGTTGGCAGACGCATTAGCTACCATATTATCCATTTTCAAGGTCAGATGGGACAATGAGGCTCCCAGAATTACCATCAAAAGAATAAACGAACCAGCACACTACTACAGAGTCGACACTGAAGGAGTAGAAGAAACACCTTGGTTTAATGAAGTGAAAAAGTACCTTGAGGCTTAAGAGTATCCTGAAGGAGTATCGATCAACGACAAGAAATTCCTGCGGATATTCTCAGCTAAGTTCTTCATGATCAACGAAATTATGCACAAATGCAATCATGATTCGACTCTGCTTCATTGTATGGACAAGAAGGAAGTAGATACAATTATGGAAGATAAGCATGAAGGCATCATTGGTACTCACTCCAGCGGGCATACTATGGCCAAGAATATTCTGAGAGCAAGTTACAATTAGTCGACTATGGAAACCGACTGTCACCACCATTTGAGAACTTGTAAAAAGTGTTAGATCTATGCTAATAAAGTACATGTGCCTCAGGTTCCGCTGAGTGTTTTGATTTCTCCTTGTCCATTCGCAATGTGGGGCATTGATATGACTGGAGAGATTAAGTATATTGCTTCTAATGGACATCGCTTCATCCTTGTTGCCATTGATTACTTCACAAAGTTGGTTGAAGCAGCCTCGTTCGCCAGTGTTACCAAGAATGTTGTGGTCTGGTTCATTAAGCACAATCTTATCTGTCGGTATGACATCCCCGAAAGGATTATCAAATAAAATGGTACCAACCTCAACAATACTATGATCACAAAACTCTGCATGCAGTTCAAGATCAAACACGATAACTCATCTCTGTATTGACCAAGGATGAATGGTGCAGTGGAAGCCGCCAATAAGAATATTAAGAAGATTATACAGAATATGGTTGTGACCTACAAAGACTAGCACGAGATGTTACCATTTCTCTCCATGGCTATTGCACTTCATCTTGAACATCAACTGGGGCAACCTCATTCTCTATGGTTTATGGTATGGAAGTTATCCTACCTGTCGAAGTTCAGATCCCTTCTATGAGAATTATGAAAGATGCAGATTTGGATGAGGACGAGTGGATTCAGACTATGTTGGATCTGTTTAATTTGATTGAATAGAAAAGGCTTGCGGCTTGTTGTCATGGTCAAATGTATCAGAAGCGTATGATCAAGGCATTCAACAAGAAAATCAAGCATCGAGTATATCAGGCTGGTGACTTAGTAATAAAGCGCATCATCCTACCGTAGGGTGATCCCAGGGGAAAATGGACTCCCACCTACGTAGGGCCATTTGTAATCAAGAAAATATTTTTGGGCGGTGCTATGATACTGACCACCATGGACGGTGAAGATTTTCTGCACCCTGTAAACGCGGACATAGTCAAAAAATACTACGCAAGAAAAACGGCCCGCTAGGTTGACTGTCCTAGGAAAAATAAGGGAATCCTGATGAACCAAAAGGGTTCGGAAAAAATGTAGAGATTTATATTAAAAAAACTATACACCCGGCAAGTTGAAAACCTGAAAAGGAGGCTTGGGCAAAAAAGGGTATCCCGATGGACTAAAAAACAGAAAGAGCGGTCCAGGAAAAGGTTAGGGATTAAAGTGTATGGGTATGTCCTGTTAGATCACTTACAGCGAGCTTTATTAGCAATATCAAGTTAAAGCGGTACAGATCAATTCAGTAAACTTCTTCCGACAGCAACGGATGAGATGCTTGAGGACATAGGGGGCGATAGCAGAGTTGGAGCTTGACGAGATTATTTCCACATAGCTATATGTTTTATGGGTAAACTATCAATGGAAATACAAATTTCAAAATTCAAACTTTTGATTTACCTTTTTCTGTTTTGTTTGCAAAAACGTTCAATGAATAAATTGAATGAACATATGCATATGAATACGATTACTATTAACAAATATATGCATAAAAACAGGAATAAGCATTTGCTCAAGACTCTAAGAGTTGGGATAATGTTCAAGTTATCCACAATTCACCACAGAAAAATCCTCACAGGCCCACAGAGCAATCTTCACAAATTCATCTTCAATAAAGATACATCCCCCGCCAGTTGAAATACACAAATCAATTTCACCAACAGAGCCCCCTAGCGGATAAAGGAGTATGATATTTCCCACGTCAATGTCGCCAACCTACGGAGTCCCAATCCTCATCAGATATTACATCATCGACACAGTTTATAGGAATTCTCTTCCCCGACTGGATTTATTTCTCCAACATTGTTAAATCCCCTGCAGAATTCCCTTCCTCCAGCAAGGCTCATGTTCTCCAGCAGAGCTCATTTCCTTAGCAAGGTTATTTCCTCAGCAGAGTATTTCTCCGTCAAATTTAGGGTTTATTTCCCCAACAGGGTTTATTTCCATAAATAAGGTTTATTTCCCCAGCGGATTTCAGTCTCCCCAACTTGAGTCTATTTCTCTAACTACTACAGATCATCGGCAAAATTCCACTCCCCCGCAAAGGGAAGTCCAGACCAGCATCCTCAGAGAGTTATTACTAAATCTGAAACTAGACCAGGTATTGTTCAACTTTATTCTCTCTAGACAAGTCAGCATCCATATCGGAAACCCGGCCAAACAGCACCTCAAAAGGTTATCCATCTCTTTTATCTCCAATCAGGATATATAAGAATTAAATTCCCCAATAGAGCGATGAAAGACCAATGTTCTTGAACTCTTATCCCAAAGCAAAAATCAAATTCCCTAACGGAATTTCCTCATAAAGCAGGAATCGCTATCAAGATTGAAGATACGCATATTCTTCATCCCCAACAACAGTCGGGGATTTATTTTCCCAATCAAAGATGTTGTGAGGAGTTACTAATACACTTAAATGACATTTCACATTCATACGTCATTTACAAACATCATAGCATATGCATACGAAATTTATATAGCACACTCTCATTTATTGCACAATGCATTTCATACATCATGACATTGCATACAGTTAACTCTTTATCTTTTCATGTAAAATCTACAAGAGATTCCTTGGAGGCCATATCTGACTAATAACTACTTAAGCACTTTCCCCAGAGGGTCATTCTAAAAATACATCTTCTAGTTGAATTCGGGCGTAGACATTTTCTAGTACATCATTCAAGCGAAATCAAGCGTAGATTCCTTTTGAAACTCTTTTGGAAAAAAGTCAGACATAGACTCATTCCAATACCTCTTCTAGTTAAATTCAGGCATAGACATCTTCTAGTACATCATTCAGATGAAATCAAGCACATATTCCTTCTAAAACTCTTTTAGAAAAAGTCATGCGTAGACTCATTCCAGTACCTCTTCTAGTTGAAGTCGAGTGTAGACATATTCTAGTACATCATTGTGACGAAATCAAGCGTAGATTCCTTCTGAAGTTCTTCTAGAAAAAAGTCAGGCGTAGACTCTTTCCAGTACCTCTTCTAGTTGAAGTCCGGCATAGACATCTTCTAGTTTGGATGAAATCAGACGTAGATTTATTTCTGATAATATTTTTGGAAAAGTTAGGCGTAGACTCTTTCTGGTACCTCTCCTAGTTGAAGTCAGATGTAGACATCTTCTGGTTCAGATAAAATCAAGCATAGATTTATTCTGATATTCTTTTAGAAAATTCAGGCATAGACTCATTCTAATACAACATTCAGATGAAGTCAAGCGTAGATTTCACTCTGATATTCTTTTTGGACAAAGTCTAGGGTTCTCAAATGCTCAAGGATGCTAAAGAGTTGATCATACAAATTCTCCTCCTAAGCAATGGGTCCACAATTAGGGTTTTGTGTTTTTCAAGGACGTTTGGGTTTCAAAGGTCTCAAGAGGTTTCCATGGTTCTCCATAGGTCTTCAACAATGTTCATGTCAATTTTCAAGCCTTGCATCACAAGTTTGCTCAGTCAATAGCTCAGATGATTGAAAATCAACTATATTGGGTAAAAAGTCAATTGTGGTCAACATACAGTCAAACTTCAAGATTTTTGGTCAACATAAATATTTTGAAGTGATATTCATCATCTGATCAAGGGTTTATCATGATTCCTCAAAAGCCCTCAAGTCATCAAAAGTCAAAAGTTGCCAAATTAGGGTTTCCTTAGGAGAAGTCAATTGAACTTTGACCAAGCATAACTTTCACATGCTTCATCAACTTTTCCCTAACCAAAGCCAATTTTGAAGGAAATTCAATTCTCTACAACTTTTTATCTCAATGCTCAAGTCCAAAAAATGCTTCATTTAAGAGATATGAGCCAATACATTACAGGTCATTTCAAAAGTCAACAAAGCAGACACTTTTTGTCAAGGAAACTTACATCAAGATAAAATCTCCAAATGCAAAAATGATCAAAAGAGAAATTGAAAAGGATATCTTGTCTTTCCAAAAAGTACAAGATCACCTTCAAAAGATGAAAATTGAGAGAGTTATGACCAGTGCAAGTTGGGAAATTTTGAGAAAATGCATGAAGTGCAAAGTGAGCAAACTTAAGATTTTGAACTAGTGGGCCTAACTTTTGATGTTCAAAGATGTTCATAATGTGTTAAAGGACCTCTAAATCCATCACATATTTTTTAAGATTTTTATTTATTTTATTTGAATTTTTATTCATTTAAATACAAATTAAATCAAATAAAATATGAAGCAACGATAAAAGGCGCATGGGTTTTTGATTTCAGTCTCATGGAGGCCCAAGAACACATGATACACATGCCTAAACTGTATGAGCACATAGATGGCAAAAAAATTTAAAAATAAAAGCTTGAAACCATGTTTGATTTTTGTATAATTTTGGCCATGATTGCATGATTTTATGCCATATTTGTTGATCTTTTCCCTCCTCTATATAAGCACAACAAACACCAATGGAAAAGACACGAAAATATTGCCTGAAAAATACTTGAAAGAATTCACAAAAATCCAAAGAAAGGTGAAAGATTTGTACTATAGTTTCCAGTCACTCTTGATCCAAACTAAGGTCAACAATCACTTCCTGAGGATCAAAGGAAGTGATTCAAGTTCATAGCTGAGTCCCTCGTGCGCCAGAATGCAACATCTCAACTACACTGGTTGCCAAAATTGCTAGACTTCTAAACTTTGATTCCATACATTTTCACTCATTACTAACATGTTAAATCCTTTTATATGCACCATTGGAATATGTTTTACGCATTACAAGTGAGGTTTGATGCAGGAGTCACATTTCACCATGGTTAGGGCACCAGGATCGAATTCGTTCGAACCCCCAATTACAGTTGTTTTCAGGCTAAATTGATATGCCCATTGGATTCGCAGGGGTCTAATTATCTAATCAGGGTTATTATATTTTATTTTTTAATCAAATTTGGCAGGTTTTCAAAAAATTCATCAACGGAGAAAATGACCTCCTCCTCTGTGTATGGTGGCCGGAGACAACCAGAGTTATGTGGCATCTTTCCCCTGACCATTCAAATACAGGGGTCCCCACTCAGTTGCACGCTTTGATTTGATTGACTTTTGAGATTTGTTTTGTATTATAAACTAATCATTTTAGTTTAATGAACGGATGTATGGCCACCCCATTTGTAGCGCGCTTGCCCTTATGACCTTGTTATGCCTGAACCTGAGTTTGATCCTGGCGTGGGACAAAAATTTTATGTTTTGTGATTTTCGCAGATCCAGTACAAGCCAGTCTAGCGCGCTCATCATATGCCTCATGTCATCACCCTCAGATGTTCACAGGATTAGATCCAGTGTTACAGATCTCCACGTCCATGTTGGACTCTCATTGGAGAGTGATAGTGGATCTCATACAAGCCTATGGGCTTGTACGTTTGGGCCTAATGGATTTTCTTCTCATACCCCCCCCCCCCAGTTTTACTTCTTTAAGCCCATCTCTCCATTTCTTTTTAATTATTTTATTCTAATTTCTTTTTTTACATACTTAACTTTTTCTCTAATTATTCAAAATTAAATCAACTTAACCTTTTTTAATTAAAATCAAATTAACTTAACTTTTTTTCAAATTAATTTAACTTTTTTTTATTAATTAAATTAATTAACTTATTTTCTTTAGGATTTTATTATTAAACTTTTTTTCAATTAAATATAATATTGGGTTTTATTTTGGGTTTTAATTAATTCCTTTTTCTCAATTAAAATCAAATAATCATTAGGATAAATCATCAATTATTTTCCATTTTTCTCTATTTCTTTCCATAATCTTCGTGCTTTTCTTATTTTCGCATTAATTTTTGCAATTATGTATCTGTTAATGGGTGTGATAGTTAATTAGGTTTTTTTCTATTTGCTTCTCCTAACTTTTATGGATTGTACCCCTCCCCGAAGCTTTGTAATAGCATAGGACATTTAATGTCTACAATTTATTGCTTTATTTATTAATGTATAGTAACTAGGCTTGTATGGTAAGATCTAAAACAAAATGCTAGATAACCTTAAACACAAGATAAAATAATTTAATCAAAACATTATTCACACACGCACCTCTAGGATGACCCCACTTGTTGCCTTCAGATAAAACAGTCATGTCCCTCGAACGTGGGGACGCTTTAGCAAATACCCTCGGTTAAAAAGACCGTAGTCCCTCGATGACCCTTAAATTCTGCCTCAGTAAATGAGTTTAGTCCCTTATGATAAAATTACTACAACACCCTATAAGTTGCTTTTATGACTATACAATGACCCACGCTTGTCCCTCACACATCCAACGATAAGGCTTCCTACTAACTAATGGTAGGATTGCACTATCTAAAGGAGGAGGAAAAGAACAAAAGACTTTTGAGTAGATAAACAGTTGTTAATCACTCACTCACAATCAAATTTCAAAACAAACATCTTTTCACAAACACTTTTCTCTGAAATATTTTCAAAACAAACACTTTGTATGCGTTCTCAACTGATATGAGAATCATTACAAAGTTTGTCGCATTTAGGCATTTTCAAAATATTTTCAAACACATACAAAAGAATTTTAAACAAAGTAAGCTAGAGATTAAGAGCCTATAGATAACTACGAATGAAAAGGGTTCTAACACCTTCCCTTTTCATAACCTACCCCCAGAACTTAGAAAATTCTCAAAGGCCTTTCCTGTTCTTGTCACCCTTTCCTTCATTGGATAAAAGAAAAGTCGGTGGCGACTCTTGCTATTTGCAACATTTGCGGTAAAACGCAAAACCAAAAGTCAGTTCTCCCACTGTATTACACACACCACCAATACCCATCTTATAAATATCACAATACACCACAAAAGACTCACTCAGATTAGGCAAAATCAATACTAGAGTGGTCGTCGCCTTCTTATTTAATTCTCAAACAGTATTTCCTCGCATGCAACATTCCACACATAAGCTTGACCCTTTCGAGAGAAATGAGTTATCGGTAACGCCAACTTAGGAAATCATTCAATGAACCTTCGATAGTAACCTGATAAACCAAGAAAACTTTGAATCTCAGTCACACACTTCAGAGTCTCCCATTGCAATAATGCACAAACTTTAGAAGGATCCACAATAATTTCAGCACTAGAAATCACATGGTCAAGGAAAATCACTTCCTTCAACCAAAACTCACACTTCGACGGCTTAGCATACAACTTCTTCTGTTTCAACACTTGCAAAATAATTCTCAAATGCTCAGCATATTCTTTTTCTGATTTAGAATATATCAATATATCATCAATGAAAACCACAAAAAACTTATCCAGATATGAATGGAAAGTTCGATTCATTTACTCCATGAAAACACCTGGGGCATTTGACACACCAAACGGCATCAAAGTGTATTCATAATGACCATACCCTCTTATAAGCCCTCTTCGGAATATCATCTTGTTTAACTCGAAACTGATGATAACGCGACTTCAAATTTGTCTTACTAAAAATAAGGGAACCCACTAACGTATCCATCAAATCATCAATCCTCGGGAGTGGATACTCATTCCTAATAGTTACCTTGTTCAGCTGCCTTTGGTCCACACACAATCTCATACATCCATCTTTCTTCTTATCTAACAACACAAGAGCACACCACGGAGAAACACTCAGTTGAACAAACTTCTTCTCAAGCAATTCTCCTAATTGTATCTTCAACTCAACCAATTCTGACACTGACATCCTATAAGGATCCATTTGTGTCAGACTCGTACCTGATACTAACTCTATGGTAAACTTTACTTCACGCTCTGGAGGTACATCACTGATGTCATATGAAAATACATCTTGGAAATTCACACACAACATGCAACTCACTAACTACTCCTTTACTCTTAGTATCCATCAAAGAAAAATCATAAATACCATTACTCAATACCTCACAAACTCATCTACTTACTTAGCTGATAAAAACATCAGTCCTCCACTGTCACCAAACTCAGATCCATACTTTGGAGGCAAGCCGCAAATATCTTCAGGAAAAACATCAGGAAATACACATCACTGGCCTATCACTAGCCGTCACATTGCTCTTTATTCTAAGAGAAGAAAACATCAACAATATATGATTGTTCTCCCTCAAACACATCCCAACTTGATCGACATGCAAGAATCACAAATATGTACTCTCTTCGGGTTCAGAAAACAATATTGTCTCAACAACACTTTCACTTTTGCAATAAGCGGAACACCGAACCAACACTTCACAACAGAAATATCTCAGAGAAGAAAATGCTTCTCCCACACTTGTTTCATACCAACTCTTAAAGATAAACAATTAGAAAAACAAACAAGCACCGATAGTGTTTCGCACACATGTCGTGTACTAAGGAAAAAACCACATTAGACAACCTGGAAGAATGGACCAACCTGCTCTGATACCACTAACGTAACGTCGTTTTAAACCCATATGTATTTCTCATATATTTTACGGAAATAATTCAATTAAAACCACCAATATTGTGTCACATCTTCATATAAACATCATACAAAACATCCTTCTCCGTAAGACATTTTTTCAAAACATTTAAACAAATATATCTTTAAAAACATCTATATTAGAATCAAATTATCGCAGCGGAATCATAGTCTCAAAAACATCTTCATTAAAACGCTTCAAAGAAACTACATCATACTTTTTCGTTAAAGGTTCATAATTCAAGAGCAATTTAGCTACCAAGGAAGGTAACTCATAATATCAAAGTAAACAAAATAAAATAATTATTCAAATCAAACGAACCCAGCCGCGATGTTACATATCAGATCAAGACCCTCTTATTCAACGGAAATAACTATGCACTCTGAAGTTATCCTCTAAGCTTCCACGCACTAATCCTAATCACATGTAAGTTACCCACGTATAAAGGCAACATTTCCAAGCCAAAAAGGTGAGTAATCTCAAATTATTATAAAATGTATAAGGAATAAATATAGTAGTTACACATCAACTATCAAAGATTCCACATATAATCATATTTCACATATACACTCATATTTCCACACCATTAATTCATTCACAATTTTGCACCCCAAAATTTTCCCTCTCATTTTATCAAGATTCTCCTCACATGACATCTTGGACTCAAGATCAAATTAGGGTTTACTCAGTTCAGGACATCTCCTTGCACTGATGACTAGAAATTTGGGTTTGAGTTTGCACAGGGATTTTTGGACTTCCAATGCCTCATGTGACTTTAATACTTCATGTTGGACTCCTAAGATTTCTCATACCAAGTTCCAAGCCTTGAATCAAATTTTTGCCCAGTCAATTGGACAGTTGACCTAAAAATCAACTGTATTGGGGAAAAAGTCAATTGTGGCCAATTTACAGTCAAACCTCATAATTTTTATCCACATCAACATTATAGACTCATATGAACCATTTGATCAAGTTTGGACCACAACTCCTCAAGAAATTTGATCGGATCATCAAAAGGGCAAAATGGTCATTTTTAGGGTTTTGATTGTAAAAGGGCAATTTCTGATTTTTCACCTAGCCAATGGAAAATTGGGTTTAATAACGGTTTCAAGGACTCAATGTAATCATCTTGACCTAATCACAAGGTTTAAAAGATCTCAAATGCATTGGATTGACAGATGAATTTTCCAATCAACTGATCAAAAATCAACTGTACACTAAAAAGTCAAACTTTGACTTCTTGGTCAAAATCAAGTGCCAAGGGTCATTTTTCATCAAGATGTGTCAAAGTGTGAAACTTGTTCACCAAGAAACCTAATTTTTGAAATTAGGGTTTAAGATTGAAAATTTTCATAACTTAGAAATTTTCAAAGTTATGAAAATTTCTAATTTTTTCCCAACTTTTCCCAACTTTTTAACCATCATGCAATTAGATTCAAATAAAACTTGAAACATGAAAGTTGTAGTCCTCCACAAAATCTACAACGTTGATTCATAAAGTTTTCCAAAATGATGCTTGGATCTCAAGTTATGATTTTGTGAATAGGGGTCCATGAAACTTTTAACTTAGTGAAATTTTGCCCTAGTTTAGGCAGATTTTTGACCTAACTTCATGGAAACTTTTCACCTAGTTCCAATTGGAATCTCAAAATTCATTTCAAATATGGATTGTAGATCATGTTACAAGCTTTCCAAAATGTCAAAGAACTCTCCAAGATAATTTTTGGTTAGGGATAATCGAAGGAAAGAAAATGGCCATTTCTCACTTTTGTCCATGGCATTTTTCACATTGATACAAGTTGCAAATCAGTTTGGATCATGCTTGTACTTGGTTTACAGGTTCTAATCCTTTCTACACTCATAAATTGAATGCAAATACAATGTTTAATAGCATTATTTTGATCCTTGAAGCTTTGTACAAGGGTTTAATCTAAAAATGGCAAAAAGTTAAGAATGCTACTTTGATAAAGTTCACTTTATGCAATTTTGTTTATCTTGAGCCATGGACCAAATCTTTTGCTGCAAACAAAGTCCACAAACTTGAGGCAAAGTACACCAACTCTCAGCAGGCCTAGAGCTAGCCTGTATAGGCTTTGGCTTTGTCAACTCAACCTTTTCTCCAAAAACAAGCCAACTTGCAAAAGTGAACATAACTTGTGCATATGTTAATACCAAGTTTTGATATCATTTGAAACAACCTCAGCATATTGTAACAAAGCCAAAACACAATTTGCTAAGCTCTCAAACACCCTCTAACACAGAAAACCCCATTTCTTCCCAAAACAGGGCAACTTCTGCAAATACCAAGCCAAAACCAAATTTCCTCGTGCGTTTTGTCTTGAACCACTTAAAACACAATGCATACATCCCATCCAAGCTATCCAAGCCCCTGTCCAGTAACTGAACCACATTTTCATACTTCACCATTTTCATTTTGAAGCTTTGCAGGTTGAGTTCTACAAGAAGATTCAGGCAAGTTCCAGGCAAGCTAAGCATTGGGAAAGGTTGAGGGAACTTCAAGCAAGCTCACAAGTCCTTCAGGCCTCATTCAAAGTTGCTACATTTCCATATTCGAACTTGACTGAACAAGGTAATTTCCAACTTTCTATCTCCTTAGGCTTAGGTTTGTGAAGCAAAAATGTAGTCTTTAATGTGCTTGAGCTGTACATATGCATAGCTTCCATTTATATTGACTGAGCTAGGAGTATTTGATAGTTAAAGTTACTGAAAAAATTAGGTTAGAATTTAGAGCCACTGAAATTCTCTCTGGTCTTTGAGAGTTAGATCAAGTTTTTTATATCATTAGTATCATGGTTTAAAACTCTATAAGTTTCATGTTGTGAGTTTTTTATTTCATGCAAAGAATAGAGAGAATGGATTTGAAGTTGCAGAACGCGCGCGTGTTTTGCCAGAGGACAGGGACGAAGGAGATTGGACTTGGGCTTGGTTTTTCTGTTATTCACACCCTCCATTGTGTTATTTGCACCCCCTTGGCCCATTTTCTATATTTTTGCATATTTTTCATTTTATTTTTGATTTCTGATTTTATTTATTTTTTCTAAACATTGAAAAATCTCAAAAATATTTTCTTAATTTTTTTGAATTTTATTTTATTATTTTTATTATTTTTTTGGACATAAAAACAGTTTATTAATAATAATATAACTTATTTTCTTAAATAAAATTTGTAAATAATACAAAAATATTATATATTTTTATTTTTATTATTTATACACTTAACTTAATATTTTCATACAATATTTAATTTTTAACATTTTTGTATATATTGTTATTATTTTTCTTAAAACTAAAAAGATAAATAAATAATTAGAAAACATTATTTTCTTAAAACTAAAATTAGGGTTTTCACCCTTTCAAAAATAATCATTTTTATTTTCTTATTTTTAGGATATAAGTAAGCTTATTTTCTCATACATAAATTAATACAAAAACATTCTTTGCATATTTATATTTATTTGTACATTTAAATAATTGTCCATTTATTTATTTGTACAATAAATTCAATTAGGTTGTAATAGTAAACTAGGGTTTTATTTTGAGCAATATCCCCCTATTCAAACTTGTATCCCCCTTCCCATAATAATGTTGTAATAGTCTAGATTTACTTTACGCGTTTTATTGCTTTTATATGCATGATTAGTAAATTAGGGTTTTGTATGCAAAGACCAAAATCAAACAAATAGCATGACTTAATGCAAGACAAAATGCATGAAAAATGACAACACAATGCACACAAGCACCCATAGGGTTTCATCCACTTTGTTGCCTTAAAATGGCCATCGTATGCATGTTAGGTATCTTGGCAAAACAAAAATCAAACAAAACAAAAAGATCATAGTCCCCCGATGACGCTATCTTGGTTGCCTACACAAAAATGATCTAGTCCCTCAAAAAACTTGCTAAGATACTTGGCAATATTGTTATCGTGGTCATACGATGACCCACACCCGTCCCGTTTAACATCCAAATATAGGGTTGTTTACCAAATACAATGGTAAAATAACAATGTCAAAGGAATAAAAATGTGTAGGAAAGACTTTTGATTAGGGTAGACAACTCCTAGTTACTTGATCAATTTGCAAACCATCCTTTCTATTTTCAAACAAACACACACAATTTCAAAACATTTCCCAAAACAAACTTTCAAACATTGAAACATTTTTCAAAAGACAAACACCTTTGTATACATTCAAACAAGAATCATTACAAAGGTTGCCTAAACAAAGGCCTCTTTTCAAAACACTTTCAAAACCACACACAATAGCACCATTTCGAACAATTGAAAAGCAAAAGCAAGTGATCTAAAAGAAGTAACTAAGAGCCCATGGAAAACCATGGATGAAAAGGGTGCTAGAACCTTCCTTTTTCATAATCTACCCCCCGAACCCAAAAACAATCTCAAAGGTCTTTCCTGTGCTTTTTTACCTTTCCTTTTGGATAAAATAAAAGTCAGTGGGGACTCTTGCTAAACCGCGACATTTTTGAACACAAATGCAAAACCTCAAGTCATTTCTCCCATCGTATCACAGAACTGGCGACTCTGCTAGGGAGAAAGTAAGAATAAGTGGGGTTACCTTAGGGTTTAGATCACCTTTACATGCTTATCTTGCTTGACTTGTATGCTTTACACTTTGGTTCTATTGTTTGGGTTTGAATCCTCTACCCAGATTTGGGAAACATTCATAGATAAATAGCAATACGTTGTGGAAACTGTGTGGGGTATACCGACATGGTTGAAGTAATAGCTATATTAGCGCGACATATTTTTGGGTACCGGTAGCCTTTGAGTCAATCAAAGATAATACGAGGCCGTTGAGTGATGTCATGAAGCACTAATGGACTTTTAGAACCTTTACTTGACCAACTTGGCCTTTTTAGGGGTAGTGAGATGACCGACTTTGGTGCAGTCCAAAGTAGGTAGATACTCGATACTACACTCATTGAAGGTTGTTTTCTTGGAATATTTCGGTCACCAGTAAAGTGGCTAAACTGAAAAAATGAACACAGAAAATAATCCAGTGATATTGAGCTTCTTAGAACCCGATTACTATTCCTAAGACAGGTTGAGCCAACTAAACTTCAAGAGGGTACTTACCTATGAAACCCTATGCAAGCCTGAAACTAGGAACTTGTGTGATTTGTTTGTACATATACTTGTGCATAACATCATAAACATCATAAAGCATCATATGCATCCACTAACCATTTCAAGGATTTGGATCTTCATCTTTGTTCCTGTTTTGTAGGTAATGGATTCACTTCGCAGGAAAACTATCCAAGTCAACCTTGTAAGAATTCCTTCTCAACTCAAGGAGCTAGCTTCAAGGATTCCTGAGAATTCTCCATTCACCGAGAGGCATGGTCGTCTTCTCAACTTAGTCAACACTAACACTGAGGAGGATATGCTGAAAGTTATCTTCCAATTCTTTGATCCTTTGCATCATTGCTTCACATTTCCTGACTACCAACTTGTGCCCACTTTGGAGGAATTTTTTCAACTCTTGCGGATTCCTATTCTCAATCAACTACCCTACAATGGTACGGAAAGAGATCCAATGCCTGAAGATGTTGCTCAAGCCTTACACTTGCAACCATCTGATATCATAGGCCATTGGGAAACTAGAAGTGGTGTCAAAGGTTTCTTGTCAAAGTTATTATTTGAGAAAGCCCAAAGCTGCTGGAATTCATTGGACTTACAAGCTTTTGAGGATATTGTAGCTCTTCTCATCTATGGGATGGTCTTGTTCCCTAATCCTGACCAACTCATAGATGTGAGTGCTGTCAAAATTTTCATGGCTCGGAACCCGGTGCCTACATTGCTTGGGGATATTCTCCACTCTTTTCACGATCGAGCAATGAGGAAAAGAGGTGTTCTCATGTGCTGTACTCCTCTACTGGAAAGATGGTTTATTTCTCATCTTCCCCAATCAGTTTTGAAGAATGAGCAAGGTTTGAGGTGGTCACAACCATTTATGACTCTTACACATTCAGATGTTCATTGGTGTTCTCGATCCAGAGAAAATGTTATCATTATTGATCGTTGTGGGGAATTCCCTAATGTCCCTCTACTAGGCATTAGGGGAGGCATTACCTACAACCCCTGCTTGGCTCTGAGACAGTTTGGGTATATTCGAAGGGATAGCCCACATGACATGTTGATTCCAGACTTGGTTTTTGACTTTGAAAACGACGATCAAGGACTCTGACAAAGGTTTATCCGAGCTTGGAGAATGCCCAACAAAGTAGACAGTAAGACCTTGGGACACAAGAATTCCATTCCTCTTGAGCCTTACTTCAAGTGGATATGAACCCGCGCCCAAAGTCTTATGATGCCTTACCCCTACATTCTCCATGTGATCAAAGAGCCTGTTATGGAAGGAGAGGTTCCATAACCCCTCCTACATCCTGACATGCCAACATCACTAGAAGAAATACAAAGGAGTTGGATACAGCTCAAGGGAGAACGCGATACTTTTGAAGCCCAATTCTACGCAAGCGAGAAAAAGTTTTTGGAACTCACTCGTCAACTTCACGAAGAGAAGACTCTTAACACCTACATTGTACCAAAGAGGATGCGCAACGTCTTTTTACCTTAGAATTTTGTATTATTTTTCCCATGGGGCATTGATGTACTAACAAAATCTATCTTATTAATATGACGAGTGTTACTTTTTTTGTTTAAAACAAATTTGAATTTCTGAATCCTTGAATGCATTACATGAATACATATCATTCATCATATGCATAAATAGGTCTTCACACCAAGTTTCCTCATCTCTCTGCTGTTTATTTCAGCAAGATGGATATAGAATAGACGGTCAAAGACTTGCAAGCGCAAAATTCACAGTTTCAACTGCTACTTCTGACCTTGGCCAAGGGGCAGGAGGAGCTCAAGACTCTACTGGAAAAGGAAAAAGAGAAAAAGAAGAAGAAGAGGGCTGGTGTGGCTACCTTAGGTAGAATATTTGAAGGTCAAACCAGAAGGGTCCTAGATTTTCCATCAACCTCTAAGGAAGGAGAAGGAAAGGGTAAAGGAACTGCAGTGGCGTCTGATTCTGAAGCTGAAGAGGAAGAGGATTAAGACTATTCTGAATAGCAATACCCTCCTGCAGATGACAAATACAAGAACTTAGAAGAGCGTCTAGCTGCCATGGAGATGCAGAGAGTGCCTAGGCTGGACTTTGAAGAGTTAGGGTTGGTATCTGGAATTTTGATCCCTCCCAAATTTAAAGTGCCTTTGTTTGCTAAGTACGATGGGTTGTCTTGTCCCAAGATGCACCTATGGTCTTATGTCAGGAAAATCCAACCACATTCTTCTAACAAAGACCTGTGGGTCCATTTCTTCCAGGATAGTCTTTCGGGGATGCAGTTGGATTGGTTTTACCAGTTAGAGAGGTCTGATGTGCATAATTGGGAAGATTTGGCTGTCGCCTTCTACAAACAGTATCAATATAATGCGGACTTAGAACCAACCCGTACTCAATTACAAAGTATGGGCATGATCTCAAATGAAGGCTTCAAGAAGTATGCCCAGAAATGGAGAGACTTGGCGGGACGAGTACAACCGTCTCTATCTGAGAGGGAGCTAGTAGACATGTTCTTAGGTACACTGTCAGGTCCCTTTTTCAATCACCTGATTGGAAGTTCGTCTGTGGGGTTCACCGAGTTGATTCTAACTGGTGAGAGAGTCGAAGCCGGCATAAAAAGCGGGAAAATTCAAAAAGATGCATTTGCTTCCACTGCCATCAAAAAGGCTTTTCCAGCAAAGAAGGAAGTATCAGTTGTCTACTCCCAAAGAGGTCAAGGAAGAGTTGAGCGCCAACCAGCGGTGGGGGCCGTAATGATTCAGAAGTCTGCAGCTGATCAGTCCAAAAACAATCAACCCAGAACCAACCAAACAAGGGTGGAAAGGCCTGCACGGAAATTCACCCGGATCAACATGACTCCAGCTCAAGTTTTACCTCATCTCTTGAAGTTGAACCTGGCCATGCTAAGGGAGGCCCCTAAAAACCCTAACACTTCGTCACCACACTACCATCCCAACGCCAAATGTACTTATCATTCAGACAGCCTAGGGCACGACACCAACAGTTGTTGGGCCCTCAAGAATAAGATTCAGGATTTGATAGATGCTAAAGAAGTTGAATTCGACGCCCCTGAAAAGCCAAATGTAATCTCTTCTCCAATGCCAAAGCATGGCCACAATGTTCATGCTGTTGAAGAAGATCTTTTTGTTGCTATTGTTGATGATTTGATGACTCCGCTACCGATAATCAAGTTGAATTTGCTGAAGACTGGGATTTTCCCAGGTTGTGAAGAAGATTGCTGCCTTTGTTCATCCTTACCAACCGATTGTCCATTATTGAAGTTAGGCATCCAACGCCTAATGGATAATCAAGAAATCCTTTTTGAAAAGACTCCTGTTACACCGACTCCTATCAATGATATTTCAATAATTACCATATCCGCCAATCTTTCCAAGGTCTCCGAAAGACCTGTTAAGATTACATCTGCTCCGAATATTGTACCTTTGAAGATAACCATTCCCGGGCCCGTCCCGTACAAGTATGACAAATCAATACCGTGGAACTATGGTGGAGAGATCTACTACCACGGTATTAAGCAAATTGAATCAACTAAAGAGAGTTCTGATGAAGAGACTTTTGATATTGGAAACATTTCCGGAATGAGTAAAATCACCCGGAGTGGAAGAATTTTCTCTCCGGAGATTTTCCCTCCAAAGGCAATCTTCGGATCCTCAGTTGCTCCTAAGGTTACCCCTGCGCCGGTAAACATATCTGCAAGAACTCAAATTATTGAAGAAATTGTAACTCCTATGGTTGTCCCCTCTACTGCTGCTGATGATAGAGGGAAAGGGATCCAAGAAGAGCCTGTCAGGACGAGGGCTCATCCGTTGGTCATCCCTGAAACCTCTCAAAAAGAAATGGAATAGATTTTTAAAATAATCAAGAAAAGCGATTATAATGTTGTGGAACAACTGGGGCAAACCCCCTCAAAGATCTTTATGTTGGCCCTACTGCTTTGTTCAGAAGCTCATGCTAAAGCTCTGATCAGATTTTTGAAGGCGGCCCATATGCCACAGGAAACCTCCGCAGATCAGTTCCAGGAATGTGTAGCTAGCTTAACAGCTGACAATGGTCTAGGATTCTCCGATGCAGATTTAACATCTAAAGGGAGAAAACATAATGACGCTTTGAATGTCTCGATGGAATACAGAGGGACTACTCTAGCACACGTACTGGTAGACACTGGTTCTTCGCTGAATGTCTTGTCGAAGAAGGCCTTGGATAGGTTAGATTGTGAAGGCCTAACTTTGAAGCCCAGTAACATCATTGTCAGAGCCTTTGATGGTTCTAAGAGGATGGTCCACGGGGAGGTGGACATCCCGATTAAAGTGGGAACTAAAATCTTCAACTCCACATTCTATGTGATGGACATCCGTCCTTCCTATTCTTGCTTGTTGGGAAGACCTTGGATTCACCATGCTGGAGCCATCACTTCTACTCTGCATCAAATGCTCAAGTACCCTGTTCAGGGGAAAATTATAATTATTCACGGCGAAGAGGAATACATGATAAGCCATCTAAATTGTTTCCGCTATGTGGAATTGGATGGCAAATTCATCGAAACCCCCTTCAGCATTTTGAAGAGGTATCTTAGGAGATTGCGGCAAATAAGATAGTGTCCTCAACTCCTATGATTACAAGACCTCCGCCTCGGATGTCTTCTTTAAAGGATTCTAGGGCAGTGATTGAAGAAGGCGGATCCACAATTTGGGGGCAACTTCCCGACTTTCCTTTCAAATCAGATAAATTCGGCTTGGGATTCACTTCTTCTACTCAAAAGGCTGTACGCCGCTCCCGTGCTGGAGGGCCACCAGTGAAGATCACCCATCATGGAGTCAATGCTTTGGAGGATAGTGAAGAGGAGAGCAACTTGGAAGACTGGATTTTCCCTACTGTTGACGGAGGACTGTGCAACTGGGAGGCAAAAGACTTTGTTCCGATTACTTTCATAAATCAGTAATTTATCTTTCAAACATTTTTGTTGGTTTGTAATAATTCTTAAACAATTCGTACACTTTTAACCTTGTGCCTTACCCGAGGCACATAGGTTCATTTGTAAGGGTTTGATTTTTCATCTTCATATGTCATTTTAATGAATCATGGACGTTTTCACATATAAAATTTTGTGTTCATTGTCTTTCTTTTTACATTTTATTTGTTTAAAGGTGGCTATCCCTTACACACACCCATACTCACAAATGCAGGTACCCTTCCATTCCGGATTCCATGGGTAACAATTCTGCTATGGCCTTCAGTGACTCTGATGATCTGGTCTACCATGCCGAATACGAAGGTGAGGAAGACTGTGAGGTGCTTGGAGAATTGGCTATACTGTTACAACAGGAAGAAAGGGCTATTCTACCTCATGAGGAGCTGTTAGAGAAAATTAACTTGGGTACTGATGAAGACAGTAAAGAAGTCAGAATGGGTGCCAACCTAGAGCCAAGTGTCAAAGAGCGCTTAATTCAACTGTTGAATGAATATGTTGAGATATTCACCTGGTCATACGAAGACATGTCGGGACTTGATACAGACATTGTGGTACACCGTCTACCCACAAGAGAATATTGTCCACCAGTTAAATAGAAAGTCCGCCGCATGAGGCCCGACATGTCTGAAAAGATCAAAGCAGAAGTTATAAAGCAGTTCAATGCTGAATTTCTTGCGGTTACTTCCTATCCATAATGAGTTGCTAACATTGTGACCGTGCCTAAGAAGGACGGAAAAGTGAGAATGTGTGTGGATTATAGAGACTTAAATAGGGCCATCCCTAAAGATGATTTTCCACTACCGCACATTGACATCTTGGTTGACAACACAGCTCAGCACAAGGTATTTTCTTTCATGGACGGATTCTCAGGCTATAACCAGATCAAAATGGCACCTGAGGACGTGGAGAAAACTATTTTTGTTACACAGTGAGGTACGTTCTACTATAAAGTGATGCCATTCGGACTGAAGAATGTCGGGGCAACCTATCAACGCGCCATGGTAGCTTTGTTTCATGACATGATACATCATGAGATTGAAGTTTACGTAAATGACATGATAGTCCGATCACAAACTGAAGAAGAACACCTCGATCACCTGCAAAAGCTGTTTGTCAGGTTAAAGGAGTACAAGCTCAGACAGAACCCTAACAAGTGCACTTTCGGAGTCCGGTCCGATAAATTCTTGGGTTTCATTGTCAGCAACAAAGGCATCGAGGTTGATCCTGCCAAAGTCAAAGCTATATAAGAAATGCCTTCCCCTCGCACTGAGAAGGAGGTCAGAGGTTTCTTGGGACGCCTAAACTACATTGCTAGGTTCATTTCTCACCTAACATCTACCTGTGAGCCAATCTTCAAGCTGTTGAAGAAAGATCAGGTGGTTAAATGGAATGATGAATGTCTAGTTGCTTTCGATAAAATCAAGGAGTATTTGCTAGAACCTCCTATATTGATGCCACCCGTCGAAGGAAGACCGCTAATCATGTATTTGACCGTCCTAGAGAATTCAATAGGGTGCGTACTGGGCCAACATGACGAGTTTGGCCAAAAAGAGCATGACATTTATTACCTTAGCAAAAAGTTTACCGACTGTGAAACCAGATACTCACTGCTCGAGAAAACTTGTTGCGCTTTAGTATGGGCTGCTCGTCGGCTAAGGCAGTATATGTTGACTCATACCACTCTGCTGATATCTGAGATGGATCCGATCAAGTACATCTTTGAGAAACCGGCTTTATCTGGAAGAATAGCTAGATGGCAGATGATCCTAACGGAATACAATATACAGTACACGACCCAAAAATCTATAAAGGGGGGTGTGCTAGCCGACCATCTGGCTCATCAAGCTGTCGAAGATTACCAATCCATGAGGTTTGACTTCCCTGACGGGGACATTATGACATTGGACAACGTTAAAGATTTCGGACCATATGACGGACCTGAACAAGGATCCCGATGGACCCTGTACTTTGATGGTGCCTCTAATGCACTTGGCAACGGTATCGGCACGATACTTATCTCTCCAGAAGGTTACCATACACCTTTCACAGCCAGACTTTTCTTCATCTATACCAACAACATGGTCGAGTATGAAGCTTGCATCTTTGGTCTCAAGGCTGCAATAGACTTGGGAATCAAATCTCTGATTGTGTTTGGGGACTCAGCTTTGGTTATCAGTCAAATCAAAGGAGAATGGGATACTAAACATCCAAACCTCATCCCTTACAAAGAATATGTCTTGACATTGTTACCACATTTCGATCAGATTACCTTCGAGCACTTCCCGCGAGAAGAAAATCAGCTAGCAGATGCTCTAGCTACAATGTCATCCATGTTTAAACTTAACTGGGATAATGAGGCTCCCCAAATCACCATTGAACGGATGGACGAACCTGCACATTGTCACGAGATTAATACCGAAGAAGTAGTGGACCGACCCTGGTTTCACGAAGTCAAAAGGTATCTCGAGGCTCAAGAATATCATGAAGGAGCTTCAGTCATTGATAAAAAGTTCTTAAGGATATTCTCAGCTAAGTTCTTCCTGAGCAATGGTATCTTGTACAAGCGCAATCATGATTGCATTGTGCTCCGTTGTGTGGACAAGATTGAAGTTGAACAGATCATGGTTGAACTGCACAATGGTACCTTTGGCACTCACTCTAGCGGGCATGCAATGGCTAAGAAGATCCTACGGGCAGGCTATTCTTGGTCTACCATGGAAGCTGACTGCCATCAGCACTCCCGCACTTGTCACAAATGTCAAATCTATGCGGACAAGGTACATATACCTCCAGTTCCTCTCAATGTCTTAACAGCTCCTTGGCCATTTGCAATGTTGGGAATCGACATGATTGGAGAGATCAAGCCTACAGCATCCAATGGACACTGTTTCATTTTGGTGTCCATTGATTACTTCACCAAGTGGGTCGAAGCAGCTTCCTTCGCATCCATCACAAAGAATGTTGTTGCCTGCTTCATCAAGAAGAACCTCATTTGTCGGTACGGTATCCCCGAAAGGATCATCACTGACAATGGTACAAACCTTAAAAATACTATGATAACTGCCTTGTGCGAGCAGTTCCAGATTCAACATCACAATTCATCTCCCTATCGGCCAAACATGAATGGTGATGTCGAAGTTGCGAACAAAAATATCAAGAAGATCATACAAAAGATGACAGTCACCTACGAGGACTGGCATGAGATGTTACCATTTTCTCTCCACGGGTACCGTACCATGGCACGAACATCAACGAGGGCAACACCCTATTCTTTGGTATACGGCATGGAAGTTGTTTTGCCTATCGAGGTTCAGATTCCCTCCCTGAGAATCATGAAAGATGCTGGTTTGAGTGAAGACGATTGGATTCAGACCCGGCTTGATCAACTTAACTTAATTGATGAAAAGCGACTTACTGCTGTTTGCCACGGTCAGACGTATCAAAAACGGATGATCAAGGCATTCAACAAGAAAGTCATACGACAAGTATATCAAGTCGGGGATCTTGTAATCAAGCGGATCATCTTGCCGCAAAGTGATCCCATGGGAAAATGGAATCCTACCTACGAAGGACCATTTGTGATCAGAAACATCTTTTCTGGTGGGGCAATGATATTAACCACCATGGATGGCGACGACCTGCCGCACCCTGTGAATGCAGACATAGTCAAAAGATACTACGCATAAATGACCCGCTAGGTTGACACACCTATGCAAAAAAAGGGCATCCCGGTGAATCGAAAACCCGAAAGGGCGGTTCAGGAAACAATTAGGGATAAAACAAAAAAATTTGTACACCCGGCAAGTTGAAAACCCGAAAGGGCGACTTGGGCAAAAAATGGTTTCCCGGTGGACTGAAAACCCGAAAGGATGGTCCAGGAAAAAGTTAGGAAATTAAAGCGTATGACTATGTCTCGTCGGATCACTTTAAGGACAATCTCTTCACAGACAAGCTCCGGGTTTCTGATCAACTCAATCATCTTCGGACGAAGCAACGAATGGACAAGATATCAAGAGTTACGAAGGCTATAGCAGAATGGGAACCCCATGGAATTTTTACACATAGCCATCTTTCTTTGTATAAATTTTTCTCATTTTTACGACAACATTCTCTTACTAGGATGTCTGTCTCCTTTGTACAAAATACTTACACAAAGTTAATACAAAGACACTTCAAAGTGCAGAAAACTATTTGTCTTTTTCTTTTTACACTTGTGTTTTATTTGAAAACGTCCAATGATTTATTAATGAGCATATGCATATGAATATAATCACATGTTTACAAATAAACGAAATGGGAAGGAATAATTACTGACAGGTTGAAAGTATAGGAAAACGTCTTCAGGATATTCCAAGAGAAATCCCCTGCAGTACATCATCTAGATCCCCAACGGAGCTAAAACCTTGAAATACATATCCCAGACAGAGTTATTATTTCAAATCTTTAATTCCCATCAGAGTTAAAACTTCAAACTCCCAGTCCCCAACGGAGCCAAAACTTTGAACCACAGACCCTCAGCGGAGATAACACCTTCTTCCCCAGTCAAGTCAAAGTTTCCAACTATCAATCCCCAGTGGGAACCATAGCGTTTTCCCCAATTTCCCCAGCAAGTTGTCTTAAAATTTGAGAATCAACCAGATAACAGTTAACTTTTATCCCCAACCTAGGATAATTCCCCAGTAGATTGGCATACAACCCAAACTCCTGATCTCCCCAGCAATATAGCTACTCCACCAGAGTTTTCACTTACTCTCCAGTAGTAAAGCCTACTTCCTCACAGAGTTTTTACTCCCCAACGGAATGAAGATTCTCATTTTTTATTCCCCAGTGAAGTTGTCAGAGTCTTCATTACTCCCCAGCATGAATTTGTCAGAATTTTTAATCCCCTACAGATCGAAGATTCTCATTCTTGACTCCTCAGCATGAAGTCCCCAAGGATTCAAATTCCCCAACAGATTGAGGATTATCATTCTTAATTCCCCGCAGAAGCCATCAGAGTCTTCCTTATTCTTCAGCAGATCAAGGCTTTCCTTTGTTTGATCCCCGGTAGAGATCGCCAGAGTTTTCCCTATTCCCCGGCCGACTAAGGATTCCCATTATTTAACCCCCAATAGAAGTCTTCAATGTTCTCTGGATTCCCCAAGCAGGTTTCTCAAGCAACACTTGGCATTATTTTCACAACATAATGATTATCATATTCCAACTCCAAAGACTTGAAGGATCCTTATATCCCCAGGAAAGTCGTGAAGGATTCTCACATCCCCACAGAAGTTGTCAAATTTTTTGTTAGTCCCCGCGAGTTGCCAAGGATTTTCTATCCCCAAAAGTGGTCCAAGGATTTCTCATCCTCAACAATCAAAGATTTTGAATCTCCAGCAGCGGTCAAGAATTTATTTTCCCCGGCAGCAGTCAAAGATTTTATTATCTCCAGCGGTCAAGGATTTATTTTCCCTGGCATCAGTCATGATTTTATTATCTCCAGCAGTTGAGGATTTATTTTCCTCAGCAATACAGCAAATCAGCTTACATGCGCATACATTACATCCATATATCATGAACATTAATAAAACACATTTATTGCATCATACATTTCATGCAACATAACTTTGTGTCTCAGCTAACATTTTACCCTTTTCAGGATAAAATTAACAGCTATCTTTAACAAATATTCAAAGAGCTCAGATACATCTTTGAGATGCTCCAGACAAGAATGATATTATATTGCTTATTCATATTCAAAGCTCAGATACAGCTCAGAGATGCTCCAGACACAGATGATATTCTATTGCTTATTCAAATACAGAATTTAGATACAGCTCAGAGATGCTCCAGACACATATGCTATTTTATTTCTTATTCAGATTCAAAGCTCAGATACAGCTCAGAGATGCTCCAGACACGGATGCTATTCTATTGCTTATACAGATTCAAAGCTCAGATATAGTTAAGAGATGCTCCAGACACGGATGTTATTCTATTGCTTATTCAAATACAGAATTTGGGTACAGCTTAGAGATGCTCCAGACACGGATGCTATTCTATTGCTTATTCAGATTCAAAGCTCAGATACAACTCAGAGATGCTCCAGACACAGATGATATTCTATTGCTTATTCAGATTCAAAGCTCAGATACAGCTCAGAGATGCTCCAGACACAGATGCTATTCTATTGCTTATTCAAATACAAAATTCATATATAGCTCAGAGATGCTCCAGACACGAATGCTATTCTATTGCTTATTCAGATTCAAATCTCAGATACAGCTCAGAGATGCTCCAGACACGGATGCTATTCTATTGCTTATTCAAATACAGAATTCGGATACAGCTTAGAGATGCTCCAGACACGTATGTTATTCTATTGCTTATTCATATTCAAAGCTCAAATATAGTTAAGAGATGCTCCAGACACGGATGATATTCTATTGCTTATTCAAATACAGAATTTGGGTACAGCTTAGAGATGCTCCAGACACGGATGCTATTCTATTGCTTATTCAGATTCAAAGCTCAGATACAACTCAGAGATGCTGTAGACACGAATGTTATTCTATTGCTTATTCAGATTGAAAGCCCAGATACAGTTCAGAGATGCTCCAGACGCGGATGTTATTCTGTTTCTCATTACAAGTCTCTAGATGCAGTTCAGATACGTTCCAGACGCGGACACCATTCTGATACTTATTCTTCTGACTTACAACATACAATTCAATAAACATCCTTGGATGACATCTTTAAGCTCATCTCCAACAAGATTATATCACATCTCCAAATGGCATCTTTAAGCCCATTTCCTCAAACTACACTTTGACGAGTGCAAATTTACAGGCACTCTAGTGTCCAATCGTCTTTTACCTTCGAGTCACGAACGACAAACTCGCCAATCTAACTATTTAGGTTCAAGAAGATTGAACAGGGGAAGCTGTTGTACCCCTAAATTTTCCCTCTCATTTTATCAAGATTCTCCTCACAAGACTTCTTGGACTCAAGATCAGATTAGGGTTTGCTCAGTTCAGGACATCTCCTTGCACTGATGACCTGAAATTAGGGTTTGAGTTAGCACAGGGATTTTTGAAATTCCAATGCCTCATGTGACTTTCATAATTCATTTTGGACTCCTAAGATTTCTTATACCAAGTTGCAAGCCTTGAATCAAATTTTTGCCCAGTCAATTGGACAATTGGCCTAAAAATCAACGATATTGGGGGAAAAGTCAATTGTGGCCAATTTATAGTCAAACCTCATAATTTTTTATCTACATCAACATTATAGACTCATATGAACCATTTGATCAAGTTTAGACCATAACTCCTCAAGAAATTTGATCAGATCATCAAAAGGGCAAAATGGTCAATTTTAGGGTTTTGACTGTAAAAGGGCAATTTCTGATTTTTCACCTAGCCAATGGAAAATTGGGTTCAAGCATGGTTTCAACGACTCAATGTCATCATCTTTACCTAATCACAAGGTTCAAAAGATCTCAAATGCATTGGATTGACAAATGAATTTTCCAGTCAACTGATCAAAAATCAACTATATACTGAAAAGTCAAACTTTGACTTCTTGGTCAAAATCACGTGCCAAGGGTCATTTTTCATCAAGATGTGTCAAAGTGTTAAACTTGTTCACCAAGAAACCTAATTTTAAAAATTAGGGTTTAAGATTGAAAATTTTCATAACTTAGAAATTTTCTAAGTTATGAAAATTTCTTATTTTTTCCCAACTTTTCCCAACTTTTTTACCATGATGCAATTGGATTCAAAGAAAACTTCCAACATGAAAGTTGTAGTCCTCCACAAAATATACAACTTTTATTCACAAAGTTTTCCCAAATGATGCTTGGATCTCATGTTATGGTTTTGTGAATAGGGGTCCATGAAACTTTTAACTTAGTGAAATTTTGCCCTAGTTTAGGTAGATTTTTGACCTAACTTCATGGTAACTTTTCACCTAGTTCCAATTGGAATCTTAAAATTCATTTCAAAGATGGATTGTAGAGCATGTTACAAGATTTCGAAAATGTCCAAGAACTCTCCAAGATCATTTTTTTTAGGGAGAATCGAAGGAAAGAAAATGGCCATTTCTCACTTTTGTCCATGGCATTTTTCACATTGATACAAGTTGCAAATCAGTTTGGATCATGCTTGTACTTGGTTTAAAGGTTCTAATACTTTCTACACTCATAAATTGAATGCAAATATAATTGTTAATAGCATTGTTTTAATCCTTGAAGCTTTGTACAAGGGTTTAATCCAAAAATGGCAAAAAGTTAACAATGCTACTTTGATAAAGTTCACTTTATGCAATTTTGTTTATCTTGAGCCATGGACCAAACCTTTTGCTGCAAACAAAGTACACAAACTTGAGGCAAAGTACACCAACTCTCAGAAGGCCTTGAGCTAGCCTGTACAGGCTTTGGCTTTGTCAACTCAACCTTTTCTTCAAAAACAAGCCAATATTCAAAAGTGAACATAACTTGTGCATATGTTAAAACCAAGTTTTGATATCATTTGAAACAACCTCAGAATATTGTAACAAAGCCAAAACACGATTTGCTAAGCTCTCAAACACCCTCTAACACAGAAAACCCCATTTCTGCCCAAAACATGGCAACTTCTGCAAATACCAAGCCAAAACCAAATTGCCTCGTGCGTTTTGTCTTGAACCACTTCAAACACATTACATACATCCCACCCAAGTTATCCAAGTCCCTGTCCAGCAACTGTAACCTCATTTTCACACTTCACCATTTTCATTTTGAAGCTTTGCAGGTTGAGTTCTACAAGAAGATTCAGGCAAGTTCCAGGCAAGCTAAGCATTGGGAAAGGTTGAGGGAACTTCAAGCAAGCTCACAAGTCCTTCAGGCCTCATTCAAAGTTGCTACATTGCCATATTCGAACTTGACTGAACAAGGTAATTTCCAACTTTCTATCTCCTTATTTAGACATCCTTAGGCTTAGGTTTGTGAAGCAAACATGTGGTCTTTAATGTGCTTGAATTGTACATATGCATAGCTTCCATTTATATTGACTGAGCTAGGAGTATTTGATAGTTGAAGTTGCTGAAAAAATTAAGTTAGAATTTAGGGCCACTGAAATTCTCTCGGGTCTTTGAGAGTTAGATCAAGTTTTTTATATCATTAGAATCGTGGTTTAAAACTCTATAAGTTTCATGTTGTGAGTTATTGATTTCATGCAAAGAATAGAGAGAATAGATTTGAAGTTGCAGAACACGCGCGTGTTTGGCCAGAGGACAGGGACGAAGGAGATTAGGCCTGGGCTTGATTTTTCTGTTATTCACACCCTCCATTGTGTTATTTGCACCCCCTTGGCCCATTTTCTATATTTTTGCATATTTTTCATTTTATTTTTGTTTTCTGACTTTATTTATTTTTTCTAAACATTGAAAAATCTCAAAAATATTTTCTTAATTTTTTTGCATTTTATTTTATTATTATTTTATTTTTTTGGACATAAAAACAATTTATTAATAATAATATAACTTATTTTTCTTAAATAAAATTTGTAAATAATACAAAAATATTATATATTTTTATTTTTATTATTTATACATTTAAATTAATATTTTCATACAATATTTAAGTTTTAACATTTTTGTATATATTGTTATTATTTTTCTTAAAACTAAAAAGATAAATAAATAATTAGAAAACATTATTTTCTTAAAACCAAAATTAGGGTTTTCACCCTTTCAAAAATAATCATTTTTATTTTCTTATTTTTAGGATTTAAATAAGTTAATTTTCTCATACATAAATTAATACAAAAACATTCTTTGCATATTTATATTTATTTGTACATTTAAATAATTGTCCATTTATTTATTTGTACAATAAATTCAATTGGGTTGTAATAGTAAATTAGGGTTTTATTTTGAGCAATATCCCCCTATTCAAACTTGTATCCCCCTTCCTATAATAAAATTGTAATAGTCTAGATTTACTTTACGCGTTTTATTGCTTTTATATGCATGATTAGTAAATTAGGGTTTTGTATGCAAAGACCAAAATCAAACAAATAGCATGATTTAATGCAAGACAAAATGCATGAAAAATGACAACACAATGCACACAAGCACCCCTAGGGTTTCATCCACTTTGTTGCCTTAAAATGGCCATGGTATGCATGTTAGATATCTTGGCAAAACAAAAATCAAACAAAACAAAAAGATCATAGTCCCTCGATGACGCTATCTTGGTTGCCTACACAAAAATGATCTAGTCCCTCAAAAAACTTGCTAAGATACTTGGCAATATTGTTATCATGGTCATACGATGACCCACGCCCGTCCCGTTTAACATCCAAAGATAGGGTTGTTTACCAAATACAATGGTAAAACAACAATGTAAAAGGAATAAAAATGTGTAGGAAAGACTTTTGATTAGGGTAGACAACTCCTAGTTACTTGATCAATTTGCAAACCATCCTTGCTATTTTCAAACAAACACACACACAATTTCAAAACATTTCCCAAAACAAACTTTCAAACATTGAAACATTTTTCAAAAGACAAACACCTTTGTATACATTCAAACAAGAATCATTACAAAGGTTGCCCAAATAAAGGCCTCTTTTCAAAACACTTTCAAAACCACACATAAAAGCACCATTTCAAACAATTGAAAAGCAAAATCAAGTGATCTAAAAGAAGTAACTAAGAGCCCATGGAAAACCATGGATGAAAAGGGTGCTAGCACCTTCCCTTTTCATAATCTACCCCCCGAACCCAAAAACAATCTCAAAGGTCTTTCCTGTGCTTTTTTACCTTTTCTTTTGGATAAAATAAAAGTCGGTGGCGACTCTTGCTAAACCGCAACATTTGCAAACACAAACGCAAAATATCAAGTCAGTTCTCCCACCGCATCACACACAACATCAGCATGTCATCAAATAAACAATCATCACTAAGAAATAATAAATTCACACATCATCAAAACATCACTTAATCAATCATCATGCAATGTCACAAAGAATGCAATGCAACATTATTGACTCATGCATGTGGTATCAAAACTTCACTGATGACCATGTAATCTTCCTCCAAAGATCCCCATCATAGGATCAATTCCCTCTTGGAACCGGAGTATATCATAATAAGACACTCAATCCAGAAAATGGGATTGAGGACATCAGTGGACAAATGTCCTAACATCACTAGACAAACGTCATAATCATCACTGGAGAAACGTTCTAACATATGCCATGAATGTATGAAGCACAACACCAATAATAATTCGACCACAACTAGTCAACTGCATCATAATGCATGTAATTATCATAAATACATCATTCACATAGCATGTATGCACATCAAAACATGTGTAACATCAACTTCATTTAACACATCACATATCCATCATCACATAATCATCATCATATAATTATCATTATGTAATCATTATCGTGTAATCATCACCAAACACTTCATAATAAATGCATCATCATAACTACAATAATTCAACATAGAAATATATATCATATTACATCAAGCCATAATCATGTCAATTCATCAAAGAAAGCATACATCATATTACATCAAAGTATTATCGTATCAACTCATCATAGAACCATCACTATTAAAATATATCATATAATTCATTTTATTTTACAAAAGTATAGTTCATTGTGTTAGCTTTCTAAATCTTTGAATGGGGATCAATTCAGACTTAAGGTTCAAAAGTTATGACCAAAAAGATTTCACAGTACAAAAACCAATGAGCTATTACGGGCACCCATAATGGACATTACGGCCCGTAATGCTAAAAATCCAGAATTTTATTTTTTTGTGTTTCTGGTACCAAAGTCCAAATGACTATTACAGGTGCCCATAATGGTTGTTACGGTCCGTAATAAAGATTACTAAACCATATTTTTCACGTGATTTTGTGTGATTTTTCTTGTTTTCCAGCCTTTCAACAAACCCCAAATCCCTAGTTTTGACCTCCAACAACCCCAAAATATATCATATCATATGGTACTTGAATCAAGATAAATAAACACATCACAAATCATCATTCTCACCAAAAAATCATCATATTATCATCATCAAACAAAACCCAAAATACAAACCTATGAATACCTAAACGGATACCAATCATAATGATAAGGATAACCCCCCTTACCTTAGATTTCCAACAATTGATTCTTCTTCCTTGTGTTCTATCAGTTTCTTTTCTTCTTTCTCTGTGCCATAGCCTCTTCTCTCTTCTTCTAATTTCTATGATCATACAGAATGAATCCCTCATCCTCAACTATTTTGTTTCAAACTTACCTGTTGGACCCTTAATAGGTCTTTCCACCTTTGCCCTTACTTAACCTCTTACAATTGTCTACTTTTCCCTTATAGTCTCTAACACCAATATTATTGCATTTTACTAATTAAAATAACTCTAACTAATTATTCTAATTATCCAAATACTATTTAAATAATCTTCATAATCATCTTAATTCTCTCTACCCCACAACACATCATCTCAACACATCATATTCAACAATACAACACGTAATCACCAATAAATCACAAATAATCACAATGACTAATATATTCACACTAAATATTTTAATTAAAAAATTAAATAATTAATAAATATTTTTTTGGTGTTACAAGTATGATGATGTGTGCAAGAGCAGCAGGGTTAGGGCCTAGTTAGTAAGCCCAAATAAAATGGGCACGCCCCATCTCACCTGCTGAGGAGTGAGGAGATTGTCCTTGCTTTAAGTTTGGGTGAGTGGTGGCTAAAGTCATGAATCGACCCGTCTCCAATCATATCATAATGTTTGTTGGTTATGGTTTTATTTGTTGTTTTGTTGTTTCTACATGGTTGTGTTCAGCCTGTTTGTTTAGTTTTTGTTGTTGGCTGCTTGCAGCCATTTAAAAATTAATGAACTATTTTATTTTATTTTCTTTATTTTTGTAGTTATTTTTCCATTTTTAATGCTAAAAAAACAAACAAAAAATAGTATAAAGACAAAGAACAAACCTGAGTAATACCCCCCCCCCCCCCCCCCTTAGGACAGACTATCATAGTAAGACTTAGAAAAAATTCTATTAAGACTTTAACAATATAGGGAACTAGGAATTGAGGAATTTCTTCTGCATTGTTCTTATGATACTGATAATCCCTGTTGTGAATCTAGCGGTGTGGAATGTAAGCACCCTATAGACAAAGTTGAATTGTTTTTAAGTATGGAAGAAAACTAGTTATTAGACTTGGTTAGGGTGGTTGATACTTATGCTATAAGGACTAGAACACTCTGGGAACACCGCATCTGATTGAATAAACACACCAAAGTGTGTAATATAAGTTGCCAAAGGCACTTCTCAATAAGTTCATGTTCCCGAAACTAGAGGAACAACTCTTGTGCCTGAAACTGGAAGAGTATATTTTAATAATGTTCATGTGCCCGTGTTTGGAGGAACCGTAGTTTTTCTCATCACAAGTAGTAAGTGAGACTCATCACAAGTGAGATCTTTCCTAGTGAAAAAGGCAGAGAAAGCTGTAAGAAATTTTTTTCCTTTTTGATAAATGCAAGTGTGGTCATAGTTGTAAGTTCAAGAAGTAAAACCCCTACTAGAGTTGAAAGTTTAGTTGTAAACCATAGGAGGAAACAACCAATATTTGTATTTAGGTAGGTTATCTTAACAAAAGAGTTATGTCGTGACAGGTAGTATAAGTGTCCCAAAGAGCATAAGCAATATGGAAGTGGTGTTGTTCTGATTGTCTTTGCATGTCACCCACCTGAGGACAGGTAATGGTTTAAGTTTAGAGGTGTGTTAACCCACATTTTGTGAATTAATACATGCCCTTTTAGTTGTCTATTTAACTTTTTTATTTTACTTTTTAGTTATAATTTATTTAATTTGTAGTTGTTTTAGTGTTTTTATCCTATAGCACAATATATGCTCCCTTTTATTGTTTAATCATGTTTTGTGTATACAAGTGTTGGCAAAGTCGAGCTAAGGCAAGACTGCAGTAGTCTCCAGCATGGAGTAAAAGCTGAAGGAAAGTAAGAGTATTTAGACCAATGGGAAACACTAATGGAAGCTGCTGGCCAATGAGGATAGAGTGGAAGGAAGTACTAAATGGATGGAAATCTTGGTGGTGTTGAAAAAGAGAGAAAATATTCAAATTAAAAGAAATATTGTGGAGGCACTAGAAGACAAAAGTTTATACGAAAGTATGCTACAAATGCAAAGCACGCTGCATGCACCTGTTGTGGCGGACTGGAGCCATCTATTGAAGATTAGTCATATCAAGGAATCCTCCAAGTCTCTCTTAGGTTTATATCGTTTGTTAATTTATGGTCTTAAGATGTTTCCTTTGAGAACCATGTTTGTAGCTTGTACTCAGCTCACTATGAGCTAAACCTTTTGTAGTTCAGCGATGTGAAATTAATATCAAGTTGTTTTATGTTATATGTTGTGTGGCTAGTGGTTGCTTTACCATGAGTTTTTTTGTTAAAAACTTGTTTCTTTGCTTGATCAACTTAGAAATAGGTAACAACTTGTTGTTTTGAGAGATCCAACAACAAGCGTATTTCATGAGTAAAAATGGTTGAAAGAGTGGGATAGATATATTCACTTGACCTAGTTTTCTTAGAGATAAGAAACTACAACCATTAAGGAATTTAGATTAATTAAAAAACGCATATTAGGGTTATAAGTGAGGCTTAGAGATTTGTTCCCTTGTTATTTTATGCATGCTTTGGATGATGTAGAAATACACCATAAGATGACTCTGACTTTGCTTGTCACGACACCACACAACATTAACACATAACTAAACAAAAGATATTAATCGAACAAAGCTCAAGTTAATAATTGGTAATATATTTCCACCACTCTTCAGTTTACTTTTTACTCTCATTTTAAGTGAACTTCATCTGATAATCACCAATCATTATTTCTCTCTGCTCATGCTTGAATCAAAAGAATGGTTTTATACAAAAATCAAATCTAAGTAACAACACTCTCTATGGGCACGATAATCTTATATTTATTACTTGTTGCAATCAAAACATGTATACTTGCATGTGACACCTTTGAGAAGAGAACAATATGCATAGATCAGAAGTTGAAGATGATGTGAAATCTTTGTATGTGTTTATAGTTTCATCAAGTTTAAAATGATGCATGTATGAAGTATTTATATGTGTGTAAGTAGGAGGAAAAAGGGAAACTTAGATGTTTGGAAAAGAACACAATTTTTCAAAAAAACGACAGCATGTGTCGACATGTATAAGTCATGTGTCAACACATTTTATAACATGTGTCAACATGTTCAAGGTCATGTATTGACACATAGTTACAGAAGTTACATGCTATAAAAACGAGTTGTATGTGTCGACCTGTATATCGTATGTGCCGACATATAGACGAAAATTTTCAGTATGTGTCAACCTGAAAAGGATGTGTGTTTTCACATAAAATTACATAGGCTATAGGTTTTAATATTGACCATATGTCGACACATGTGTCGTATGTGTCGACACATAAACTTGTTTTTCATGCAAAAACTGATTTTTAATGCATGATACCTTTTCCAAACATGTTCTAACTAATTTTTAATGCATGATACTTTTTCCAAACATGTTCTAAATTCATTCTTAGTACCCTAATGCAAAGGTGCACATAATGACTCAGAGATATCGCCCAATATACATAAATTCTAAGGTTATCCTTGTTTTGACATCTTACAAAACATCTAACAGACAAGTGCACTCACAGTTTTTGGGTACTACAGTAGTATCTAATGAGTTTTTGAATTGGATTGAAGAAGAACAAAAGGAAGATGAATATTTGATGAGTATAAATAAAATGATAGAAACTGGTCAGGGTGGAAACTTTTATATAGGCGGTGATGAATTAATAAGATTTAGAGAAAGACTTCGTGTACCTGAAAACAAGGAAATTCAGAGATTGATACTAGAAGAAGGACACACCAGTAAATTAAATTTTCATCCAGGATCCATTCAAGTATAGGCATAGGATCCATTTAAAGCATTGTATGGATGAAAATAACGTACACCTTTATGCGAGTATAAGTTTGGAGAAAACAAAATATTGGGGTTGGAATTTGCAGCACAAACAATAAATTAGGTAAAACTTATCAGAGATAAGATGAATGCTTCACAAGATAGACAAGAGTTATAGTGATAACAAATAAGACCTTTGGAATTTTAAATAAGAGAGCATGTATTCATAAGAGTCACCCATAGGACAGGAATTGGACGAGCGATTAAGACCAAGAAGTTGACACCAAGGTTTATCGGGCCTTTTCAAATTCTAAACGAGTTAGGCTAGTAGCGTATCTCATTACTTTACCGCCTCATCTATCTAATCTTCAAGAGAAATTTCATTTTTCACATATGAGAAAATATCATCCAGGCCCATCATACATTATAGAACATGAAAACTTGGAATGCGAAGCTTTATCAATTAAGGTTGTGGACAACAAAGTGAAAGTACTTAAAGGGAAAGAGATATTGTTGGTTAGAATCATGTGGGATGAAACCTCTGGTGAATCAACATGGGAAAGAGAAGTAGATATGCGACAATAATATCCTCATTTATTTTAGGTACGTTAAATTTCAAAGACAAAATTTCTTTTAATAGAGGTAGTAATGTAGCATCCTCAATTTTGACGAATTCAACATTAAGATTTTTAAACATAACAAATAATTATTATAAAATTTTTATATTATGATTATTATTATTAAATTTTAATATTATTATATTTATTATCGTTATTATTATTATTATCACTATTATTATTATTATAACCCCTAAAAGATAGAAATGTGATAATTACTAATTTAAAATAAAAAGAAAAATCTAGAACATTGATGATTTCATGCATGAGCTCATTATTTTTCTTAATGATCGAGAAAAAGAATATGTAGCATGTACTAGAATTCTATATAAATAAATTTTATATTATTTTCCTAGTAATATAAATAGGGGACTTACTACCTCTTATTCCTCACAACATCCATCCATTAAAGCAAACTAGTTCTATGTGGTTTAAACTCTCTTTGGTGAAATTCAAAACTTAGCGAGACTCCGGTAAAAAAATTCTTCGTTATTGGTAAGTCGTTATAATACAAAAAAATTTAGTTTTAATTTACTTTTACTACTATTTTATTATCTTTATAATGTTCAAATATTTTTATGTATTCAAAATGTTATTACGGTCATGCTCTCAGCAAATTTTAAAACCTATCAAATATCAAGGAGGATATAGTCTAATTAACATTTGAATTGAATAAATATTTAAAGTTTTAAAATAAGATTTTTTTAAATTTTAATTAATTAATCATGTATTATTATTTCCAAACAAACCGACGATCGGCGGAAATTAGGTTCTTTTCAAGATTTTAAAGCGGCGCTCGAGGAAATTTTTGCAACGGCTTCAACAACAAAAGGTGGGGGAAATATTTCGTTCACATTGGAACGGTTAGCGTAAAATAGCTTTATATATGTGTAGTGGTGACGCAAGTTCTATTGGAAATAAATAATTAAGGAAAGCCTATTCTAGGATAATGATTTTCACGAATCACTACACGAGGTTATGTCGGTCTTAATCATATATCATAGGAATAATCTATGACAATTTAAGGTTGTATTGTTCTTGCATTATTTGATTAATAGTATAAATTTTTATTTATTTATACTTGAATGATTATGATTGTTAGACTAAGAAAATGATCTATTACTCCTTTGAGGTGAGAAACAACAACATTGTTAGATATTAATTGTTAGATTCCCATAACATAAGGGAAGTTGTATACTTTAAGTTGTTGTGTTCGGTTGGGTTTTCGCTAAGAAAAGACTTGGTCGACTATGTTCTGAAGGTTAAGGAAACACATGAAAGGGAGTTTGAATTGGGTTTCTAGAATGAAGATTTTTCTTGGCCTAAAATAAATAACAAAGAACTTAGAATAAAAATAATGAACACAATATTTTTATCCTGGTTCGCTATTGACAAAGTTACCTCTAGTCCATCCACCAAGGTAGTTTCTCCTTCTCACAAGGACTTAATCCACTTAAACAAACTTAATTACAACCATAAATATCTAGTGTCAATATCTTCTTGAGACTTCTGACTATACCCTAGTCTCTCAAGGAATAATAACTCAAAAGTTAAGATACAAAATATACGTTTAGAAAGATGCTTCTATGAAAGCAGATTACATAAATGAAATACAATGATTAAAAAAAAGTGTTTTGAGAAAGTATATGAACAAAAGTTCCTTGCTTTACATCTTTTTTCACAAAGATGAAATATTCGTTCAATTTCTTTTAGCAAAAGTTCACGTGAAAAGTTCTTCTTCCAATCTTCCAAGGCTTATTTGTATAGGCATAGAAAGATCTATTAGAGGGTGCAACACCCCCTAAAACCCTCACAAATAATATGGCATAATAAGAGTAAATTAGCATGCATATCATACGAGGGTGTCACATTTACTTCACGACAACAACACAAATACACTAGTCATATACATAACACGCATTTAGAATCATATTCCATATAATAACACATATACATCTCGCAGTAGAATAGTTCTCAACTCAGAGATAAGAATACTAATGATTTAAATCTCATACTGACATTCATATCATAAAATTTTAGGAACTAAAGGCCATTATCACATACATCTCAAAACAACATAAATATCCAGAGAGTATAACATCATCCATCAAATAAACATGAACAAAATAAAAAATTCATGAATCCAAAAAGTCCCCATGTTACATAGGCTAGAGCATAACTCACTACCTAGTCAAACAGATAAATAAAGGATTAGATCCTCCAACTACTCCTTGCTACAAGTATCTTCGCTATCCTTGATACCTGAGCGATGTCGTATAAAACATCATTTCAACAGAAGGATGAGAACTCATATCATTATAGAAATATATAATAATAAGTATTGTATACAAACATACATCAAATGAATTCATCACACTTCACATAATCATGTATTCAACATACTTCAACACAATTCACATGCTTACATATACAACATTTCTTAATGATTCAAGATTCAAAGATAATCAATCACAAATACCACATATATAATATTCACACCAATATCACATATTTCACACCAATTCAAAATTTCACATCCACACATATGACTCCAATGCAACTCAATGCAACTCAATGCAATATGAATATGGTACCAATTATTATCCTTATTGGTCCTGTCAGGTCCATCACTCAGATAGATAACCACCAACAAAAGCCCATCCCTCGAGCTTTCAAACCCATCTCTCAGGTTTGGGACAAGTCAATAATTCCCACAGAATTACCAAACATTGCATCTTAACATAAATGATGCATGTACATGTGAAATCTCAACAATCATATGCAATTAAAACCATCCCTCAATCTTAATTATACAAGCATAAATCATCTAATTCATCACATTTGAATTATCTTCACAAAATTGTACAACATACATATTTCATGTCATCAATCACACACAAAGCATTCTCATAGAATTAATCATCTCAACACATAATTATAAAATGTAGCAAACAAATTCCAATCATTTTATTCACATTCATCATCATTTCACATCATACATATACACAAAATCAAGTGTTATGTTTCTCATCAAATGTCATCCAAAAACAATCTAATACCCGTCAAATAAATTATTAAAATTTATGGAAATCCTTGATAAATCATAACATACAAGACCCCATCCAATTAAGAATATAATAAAACAATTTGTCCCAAGTCGCGCTAAGTGCCCCCTATCGCGCTAAGCGGCCTTGCGATAATGCATAAAATTTCTGCTACTAACAAATTTTCCTTGTTGCAAACTTTGATATTAAAACCAACCAAATCAGTCATGTTTCATGAATTAAATACATATTAACATATATCTAACATGTACCATGAATTAGAAACATTAAAACATGATTTCCAACACCAAATTTGTGAATCTCAAATCCAAACCCTAACATATCAAAACTAGTATTTGAAGAACAAATCCCTAATTTCATGTTACTACCCATCTCATACCATTACATAATCGCATAAATCAAAGAATACCAACCCTTACCTTAGAGGTAGATATTTTCTAGGTTTTCTCCTTCTTCTTCCTCTTCTCCTCTTTTCTCCTCTTCTCTTCTTTTGATAATTCTTTTCTAATTCTATTTTGTTTTTCAACTCTTACTAACCCTTGTTTTTCTCTATTGGGCTTATCTCACCCACTTATTAATGTGACATAAAGGCCCAATTCTTAATAATTCTATTCTCACACTTACTAGCCCAATAACATATAATACACACATATTCCAATTAAATCAATTATTCATATAATCACACAAAATCAAATAATTAAATAATTATCATGGCAATTAAATGATAAAATAATTAATAAAGAAAATCGGAGTGCTAAAAATCTCCCAAACTTAAAAGATTTTCATCCTTGAAAATTAGCTCAAACAAATAACTCATGATAAGACTCTCTCATCTGACTCTCGAGTGCCCAAATCACATTTCCACCCGCCGGCCCTCCCCGAGCTACCTTTACCAAAGCAATCTCTTTACCACGAAGTTGCTTCAACTCCTGATCCTCTATCTGCATAGGTTATGTCTCCATAGTTAGGTTATCTCTCATCTGTACATCATTTAATTGGACCACATGAGACAAATCCACAATGTATCTCCTCAACTGAGACACATGAAACACATCATGGAGATTAGATAGAAACGGTATCAAAGCAATCTGATAAGCCACTTCAACCACTTTCCCTAGAATATGATAAGGACTAATAAAACGCGACGTCAACTTACGTGACTTTAAAGCTCGACAAACACCTGTTACCAGAGTAACTCGAAGAAACACGTGATCTCCCTTTTGAAACTCAAGTTCTTTCCTCCTCTTATCATGATAACTCTTCTAACGTATCTGAGAAGGCTTCATCTTCTCCTGAATCATCTTAATCTTATCAGTAGTCTACTGGACTATCTCAGCTCCAACCAAAACAATCTTTTCATATTCATACCAACACAAAGGCGTCCTACACCTTCTACCATACAAATCCTTAAACGGTGCCATTCCAATACTCGAATGGAAATTGTTGTTATAAGTAAACTCAATCAAAGGCAAGTAACTATCCCAAGTACCTCATTGTTCCAAAACACAAGCTCTCAAAAGATCCTCAACTGACTGAATCGTCCTCTCAGTATGACCATCTATTTACGGATGATAAGCAGAACTCAAACGCAACTTCATACCCAAAGTATTCTGCAGACCTTCCCAAAATCTTGAATTAAATCTTGTATCCCTATCGCATACAATGTTAGATGGAATACCATGCAAACTGATAATTCTCTCAATGTACTGCTTTGCAAGCTTCTCCATTGCATAATACATTCTCATCGGAATAAAGTGAGCAGATTTCTTCAATCTATCCATAATAACCCAAATAGCTTTACAATTACTATGTGTTCTGGGTAAAAGAGAAAAAAATCCAAATAAATACTATCCCAATTCCATTCTGAAATAGATAATGGTTTCATCAAACTAGACGGTTTCCAATGTTCAATCTTCGAATTCTTACAAATCAAACAAGAATACATAAATTTTGCAATCTCTTTCTTCGTATCTGGCCACCAAAATAATTTCCTCAAATCTTAATACATCTTAGTAGCTCCAGGATGAATACTTAATCCACTATGATGCCCTTATTCAAGAATACTCTTCTTCAAATCGGCTATATCCAGAATAGAAACTCTATCACGACATCTCATGATACCATTCTCATCAACCTGAAAATCTCCACCTCGACCTTGATTGATCAACGTCAATCTATCTACCAAAATTAAATCAGATTTCTGACCTTCCCAAATCTCATCAAGAATGTCACTAGTAAGCTTCAATATACAAAGCTTAACTCCAGAAGAAGTATCTTCCTAAATCTTATGAAAACGTATCCCAGCTTGTTTGGAGGCTCCCCCTGATTTCAAGACTTATAAAACAATTTTGAAGTATAAAACAATTTAATCATCATGAAAGGAATACTTTCCTAATTAAGACACCCTTAGAGTCTGAATAGTAATGTTGTTGGAACAAAATATGTTCATACTCATTGGGTTTTATTGATAACAAAGCACTTAAAGAATAATAGGGTATACTAATATTTGTTTAAGTGTTCAGGATCATTACAGTTGTAATTAACTTTGTTCTGATCCAATTAAAGAGCTTATAAAGAAGAAGAAAGTGACTTAGATTCTAATGGATCAGAATCTGATGGTTACGTAAAACCTCAACACCTATTGACTGAACTTCTGATGAGCTGGAAACATAGTACAACACTTATGTCCGTACTCTATGCAAAAGTAGCTGCATCTTATAAACTGTCAGTATTATGGAGAAAGTTAACTAGGGTTTTAGCGCAAGGTGTAACACCTTAAATCCTGAAACTTATATATAAAGAATTACACGATAGTTTTAGGTGTCACCAACGAGAATCCTTTAAAGACATTGAAATTCTAGCACGCACATAAATATAAGTCAATAGTGGTGTCTCAACAACACACAATATCACAACAGATGTTATGTCATCTACTGACATAACATCAAAACTTAACCAAGCAGAATTATAACTTGTAGAAAAAGAAAGAACACCATGATATGTTAACCAATTCGGTACTAACTCGCATGCTCTGGATTCTACCAAGTCAGGAAGGAAGTCCATTATAAGTAGTATTAGTTTGAAGCTAAACTAGTCCTAAGTTTACAACTTCACATCTAATCTCTACCCAATGCTACTTCTACTTAGGTTCTCCCTAAGTATGAGAAATCGACATCCCACTTCCAATCACCGCATTGATAAAATAAACCTTCCCCAATCCCAGTGACAATGTCTAGTCAAGTTACATTCATAACAACCTTAATAGCTTAAAGTCTTCCTCTAAGAACAATACTCAACTCTTGCTTCATAGCTCCGAGGAGAATAATAGCTTGATGAACAAGCAAAAATCGATCAACTCAAATGTATCAGAGATACATGAGAACATACAAAAAAATGGAGAACCTAAGGAAAAACCAAACCCTAAACCCTGATTTTTCACAACGTTTTACAATAAAAACTATGCTTAAAACTAGGTCTTGGATGAATCCTTATATAAGCTTCTGCAATTGGGCTTGGAATGGCTTAGATACTTCAATCAACTCCAATCTTCAGCTGAAAATTCTCTGCAGAATATTCTCCACAAAAATAGAAATAATATTCATAAATAGTTTAATAAAAAGTCTCGATTGATCCTTTTTAGTAGCCAATCAAATCTGCACCTGTTTCTAACAAAATCCTTGATTGGCCTACGCCTATAATGAGTACAGAAAATTCCAGATAATCATATATTCAAATCAAATCTTCAAGGATATTCAAAAGAAGCACGCCTACTACATCAGCCTCAAGATGTCACAACATCTTCTGTGACATCTGGCAAAACTCATAACAGCAAAACTTGTTATGACAGTTGATAAAGATGTTATACCATCTTACTCAACACCAACATAGAACCATACTTAGAACCATTTTTAGCCAAAATTTGTCCAACCAAAGAACCATGGAACTAACACTCTCCCCCTTTGGCAAATTTTGGATAAAACAACCAAAAACCACCAAATTCAATTGGAGAGATTAATAAAACCACAACATAAGCTAATAATCCCAACAATAGGTATATCATGCCCCAGAACATACAGAGGAAATGCAGTAGACGTCACATACCCTCTATTATGTAATTACTATAACTCTTCAATAGTACAAGTTCCAATCCTATTGTCTTTGATAACAACAAGTTGTTACTTTTTGTCCATAAGCTTCATAGTATCATCCTTTCCTTTAACAAGATGCTTGATCAGTTGCTCACAACTTCCAAGATCCTTGTACTAGTCATGTTGAATAAGACAACTGAACGAATTCAAATCTTCAGTATAAAGTGTCATGACATCTCTCTTAACAGCATACCTCTTTAACTCAAGTTCATAGAAACTTCCACCTCTTTCCCTCAAGGAAACACATCCATTTGATATTTTTTTTATTTTCTTCACTGATACTACCTACATCAGGGTAATTATCGATCAAACCACTTGTTTGTTCTATTTGTCCCTCAGTAGACAGACATGTGCTAGATTGAGATTTCATTAGCTTAAAGTTTGTGAATTCACAAATATCCTCTCCTAGTGCTTCATCAGTTTTCACACAGGAAGTTCCAACATCATTTTTAACATGCTCTTTTTCTTCAGCAACCAAATCCTCAACTACTATATTGATGGGTTTCACAGACATTCAAGTTCTGAATTTTAAAAATCTGTAAGTCTTATTCTTCAAGGAATAATCCATAAAAATCCCTTCATTCCTCATGTTCTTCTTCCTCCCCTTCTTACCTTTTTCATTCCAATAGTAGCATTTACTTATATGAAAGTAATTGATTATGGGCTTCATTCTTGTCCATCACTCGTAAGGAGTTGTTAACGTATTTCTTATTAGGGAAACTCTATTACGAACATAACATGTAGCTTCTACCCAAAAATACAAAGACAACCTCTTAGCATGAAGCATGACTCTAGCTTATTCTAGAATTACCTTCGTTACTTGTTCAACAATTACCCTGTGCTGAGATTAATCATAACGAATGTTACTAGAAGTACATAATTTAGACAATTTTACCTTCTCAAATTCTATATCACTTTCACTTCTAACAATCACAATATTATCATTCTTCTGTTATTGGACAATATTACACAAATCCTTAAAGACCTTAAAGTTATCTGGTTTTTATCTAAGAAATGTTTTAGAAGTAGTATGATGCTACAACATTTTGTGTGGCATCACGAATTGAGATCTAGGGTCACAATCACCACAGACTATCTCTTCTTTAATCTTTAGCTCGTCCATGTTTCTGATGGCTACCGCATATATGACTTCCTTCATTCTTTTGAGATGAAGATGTCCAAGTTTCTCATGCCATAGTTGTATTTCATCCTTACTGTCTTATGATCCAAAACTTGTATATCTATTGTGTTGAGACCTATCTTTCAACACTAACTTTTGCACTCCTGTCATATGCCTAGCACACCAATTATCAAAGTTCATGTTTCCTTCATTTTAACTTCGTGAGAGAGTATGAGTGTTGGAGGTAACTCCATTTTCAACATCCCTTTTGTTTTTGCAAAAGGACATTATATGACCATGTTCACCATAAAAATGACATGTCAAACTTGCTGACTAGCTTGTTTACCAAGGTTGATCAAGTTTGCTAGAATGTTGTAAAATATGGTTGGCCATGTTAATAATTTCCTTCCTTTTAGTAGAAAGAGACTTCACCATAGTCATCCCACTTTGATGATTATCAACTTAAAAAATACCTTATGATTTTCCAATTTCTTTTTTCACAGCTACTCCATTCTCCAAATGTTTAATTGAGTCTGACTTGATATTAATTTTGGAATTTAGAAGTATTACCTCATTTTGAAGATGAGGTACAGTTCATAGAATATTCTTATTCTCGCTTTCCAAGTCAGCTATGGTCTTTCTCCAATCATCCTCTATTTCGACATTTGCTTCACACTTGCCATAAGTACCTTTTTAAGATATATCAAGATCTTTATGACAGATATCACCATCATGAACCTTTACCTCACCTTCCCATCGTCTAGACAAAGCCACTACAAATTTTGATGATTCATCGTTGGCCTCATCTTCTGATTCATTAACAGACCAGGCTAAAGTAAATCCCTTCTTCTGCTTCTTGAGAAAAGTGGGACATTCTGGTTTGATGTGACCAAAACCTTCACACTCAAAGCATTGAATTCCTTTGTTTTGATTGATCTTTTCTTCAGGCACATCATTATTTTGAATGTTTTTTGTACTACGAATGTTAGATGCAATGTTCCTGACATTTGTCGTTCCTATTCTGTACAACCTTTTTAATACCCAATTGAATTGTTTCCCAAGAAGAACAATGGTATTAGACAGATCCTCGTCTGTGTCAGTTCAATCTTTATCTTTAGAATTGGATGCAAAAGCTAAACTTTTGTCCTTTTTCTCAACTTTGTCACCAATAGCCAGTTCAAATGTGTGAAGTGACCTAATAAGTTCATCAACTCTTAAGTTGTTCATGTCTTGAGCTTCTTCAATTGTTGGGACCATCATATCAAATTTCCTAGGCAAGGACCTAAGAATATTTCTGAAGAACTTGGCTTCTGTCATCTTCTCTCCCAAGACACTTGATGCACTAACAATTTCAAGAATCTTCATTTGATATTATTGAATTGTCTCATAATCATTCATCTTTAAGTTCTCAAATTTGGAGGTGAGAAGGTGAAGTCTTAAGATCTTCACTTTAGAGGTTCCTTCGTAAGTTGTCTTGAGAATATCCCAAGCCTCATTGGCCACTGTGCAGATATTAATTAGCCTGAACACATTTTTGTATACTTTGTTGAATAGAGCATTTAAAGCCTTAGAATTTACAACGGCTTCTTTGACATCATCTTCATTCCACTCTTCTTTGGGTTTTATAGTGTCAGTTCCAACCTCTTTTCCATCTTTTTCAATGACCTTCACAACAGGATGCTTCCATCCTTTCAAAATAGCCTTCCAGGCTATGTTGTCCATAGCTTTCAGAAAATCTATCATACAAAATTTCCACTAGCCATAACTAGAACCACCCAGCATGGGTGTTATGTTGTTATAACCTCCCTCTTTCTCCATAGAGCCAGAAAATATATCCCTAAATCTTACCCAGTAACAAGAATAAAGCACCTGCTCCGATACCAATTGAAATTTTGGCACGCACATAAGTAGAAGTCGGGATTGATGTCTCAACACCATATAATGTCGCAAATGATGATATGACATCTGTTGTCAAAAAAATAATAATAACACATCAGAATTGTAACTTGTAGAAAAAGAAAGAACTTCATGATTTGTTAACCCATTTCGGTGCTAACTCACCAAATCTGGGGGCTACCAAGCTAGAAAGGAAGTCCATTATAAGCAGTATTAGTTTGAAGCTAAACTAGTCCCAAGTTTAGAAATATGCACCTAATCGCTACCCAATGCTACTTCTACTTAGGTTCTTCCTAAGTCTGAGAAATTGGCATCCCACTTCCAATCACTGTAGTGATAAAATATACCTACACCAATCCCAGTGGCAGTGTGTAATCAAGTTACAGCCATAATAACCTGAAGATAAAAATAGGAAGAACACACTTTCCAATCAAATACTAGGAGTTTCTTAAAAACTTCTTTCAAGAACAATACTCAACTCTTGCTTCACAGATTTGAGGAGAAAAATAGCTTGATGAACAAGAAACAATGTGTCAACTCAAATGTATCAGAGATACACAAGGACATACAAAAAACAAACGAAGAACCTCAGGAAAAACCAAACCCTAAACCCTTATTTTTCACAAGGTTTTACAATAAAAACTATGCTTAAAAACAAGGTCTTGGACGACTCCTTATATAAGCTTCTGCAGTTGGGCTTGGACTGGCTTGGATTCTTCAATCAACTTCAACCTTCAACTGAAAAATGTCTGCAGAATACTCTCCATAAAAATAAAAACAAACTTCATAAATAGTTTCATAAAAAGTCTCAATTGATCCTTTTTAGTAACCAATCATATCTGCACATGTTTCTAACAAAATCCTTGATTGGCCTACGCCTATAATGAGTACAAAATATTCCAGATACTTATATTTTCAAATCAAATCTTCAAGGATATAAAAAAGAAGCGCGTCAGCTGCATCAGCCTTAGGATGTCACAACATCTTCTATGACATCCAGCAAAATTCATAACAGCAAAACCTGTTATCACAGTTGATAAAGATGTTGCACCATCTTACTCAAAACCAACATAGAACCATACTTAGAACCATGCTTAGCCAAAATTTAGACAACCATAGAACCATGGAACTAACAAACACATAATCATTTAGGAATATTGTAATACGATGGGAGAACTGACTTGGTATTTTGCATTTTATCGCAATTGTTGCGGATAGAAAGATTCACCACCGATATTTCTTTTATCTAGAAAAGGAAAGGGTGAAAATAACAGGAAAGACCTTTTGAGAATTTTCTTGAGTTTGGGGGGTAGGTTATGAAAAGGGAAGGTGTTAGCACCCTTTTCATCTGTAGTTATCTACGGGCTCTTAGTTGTTAGCTCACTTTGAAATGCTTTGTTTGCAATGTGTTTGTGATGGGTTTTGAAAGTATTTTTGAAAAGTTCCTTCGTTTAGGCGAACTTTCTAATGATTCTCGTCTCTATAAGGATGCATACAAAGTGTGGACTTTTGAAAATATTTTCTTTGAAAATGTGTTGGTGCATTTGAAAAGATATTTGTTTTGAAGATGATGGTGAGCAAGCAACTATGAACATTCTACCTACTCAAAAAGTCTTAGTTCTTTTCCTCCTCCTTTAGATATTGCTACCTTACCATTGATTGATAAGAAGCCCTATCATCGGATGTGAAGGGACAAGCGTGGGTCATCGTATAGTCATAGAAAGAAACATTATAGGATACCTTAGCAATTTTTGTAAGGGTCTAAGATCTTTTACCGAAGGCAACATTGAAGGGTCATCGAGGGACTACGATCTTGTATTTGAAGGTCATTGCTAAAGTATCCCACATTCGAGGGACGTAACTATTTTTTCTCAAGGCAGCAAGTGAGGTTAACCCTAAAGGTGAAAGTGTGCAAAGTGGTTATTTTTCATGCTTTGTTTGTCTTGAATTAAGGTTTCCTACTTGTTGTTTTATGTCTTGTCATACAAACTCTAATTACTAGCATTTATATGAAAGCGATAAATTGTGGAATGTAAATATCCTACGCTATTACATAATTTGGGGATGGGGATACAAATTTACAAATGGGGAGAAAATAATAAATCTAATTACTATTACAACTATATTGAATGAATAATAATGTTCAAAAATGAATAAATGTACAAGAATGGATAAATGGAAAAGAAAATTGATTTTTTGTTTGTGTTTTTGTTAAAAAAGTTGTTGACCTATTTGACTAAAAGGAAACAATTAACTAGTCTAAATTAATTTTAAAGAAATAAATCTGAGTCTAAAATAGAAAAGAAATAAAATTAATCAAGAAAGCTTTTATAGGGTTTTGGTCTTTTTATCTTTAAAAGAAATAAAATAAAAAGTATTTTAAATATGTAAATAAACAAATAAAATATATGTTTGGATTTTTTATTAATAAAAATAATAATAATAATAATAATATTAATAATAATAAATAAAAAAGGAAAGGAAAATAAAATAAAATATAAAGTTTAAAGTCAGGAGGGTATGAAAATGATTTGGGTGGTTTAGAAGTAAATTTTTTTTTATTTTGTACTAGGCCCAAATGGTGTTTTTGTCTTTAATCAGAAAAATCTCAAAAAAAAGAAGAAAAAAATGGGTCTGCATGGTACGAAATGTCCAGAGGGGGTGATGGTGAGTAAAATTAATCAGGCCAAACCAAAGGAGGCCCAAGAGCCCTTATGAGTGACAAAAGGAAAACAAATTAGAAGAAAAAAAAGACAAAATGTCCCATGCCTGGCTCGAACCCATGACCAAGCATAGTAAGGTCTTATACGCGCACGCTCTCTACCACTGGGGTGGATATACATCTGATGTCTTATATTAAACCATAAATATATATTACAAAATAAGTTCTAATGATAAACATCATCTTCTTCCCCGCGTCAGCCAGAGCCCCTACAACTCATTCATTTATCAACCATTCTCAAAAGTAAGAACATCAAACTTGTTAGAAATTTCATCATTATTCCAGAAATGTAAAAAACTTAAACAATGGCTCAAAGATGAGCACGAATTTTGACTAGTACTAATTCTAACCTAATTTTTTCAGAAAGTTCAAACTTAAAATTCTCACTACTTAAGCAATATAAATTAATTCTAAGGACATGGTCAGCTACTTGGCAATGATGTCTACATTTTATCTTTTAAAATGGAAAGCTAGCAATGCCTATGTTAAGAGATTGAAAATCATAAAACTTACCTCAAAACTGGATTTCGTGTTTTGAATTTGAGCTTGCTTCAAGGTGTTTTAATGGCCTGGTTAGATTCCTTGAACCTCCAGGAAGTTATTCCAATGGTTACCTTGAGTTGATAGTGCTTAAACTATTCTAGAGAAGTCAATGTGCAAGCAACTTTTTTGAAAATGGAAGATAGTGATGGAGGTGTTAAAGAACTGTAACAGGGTGTGGCAACCAGATTTTTAATCAGAGTCGCCACTATTAGTTTTTATCCTAGGGAAGGGCATATAACAGTAAACCCTAATTCGCAGACAAAGATTCTAGGTTTCGGACTCAATTAGACGAAAGGAAGAGGTTAGGAACCTTTCGTCTACCTTGTTCACAAGGATATTATCCCTAGGTTTAGGTTTGGGGTAAACAATGTTTTAAGTTTTAATTAGCAAGACTCGCCACGATTTTAGATCGCGTGCCTACGTATCCTCTTATGAGGAATCAAAGTCCCAATTCCTATTTCGTATGGGTTGGTGTCTTTTAGAGGGTTTGTAAACATATTTTGAATCACTTCTCACTCGGTCGAGAGTAGTGATTGCGTAGATTTTGACTGAGTAAGCAGTAAGCCAAAATTGGTTTGAAACCCTATTTGCAAAAAGACTGTTGATTAGCTTAATTTGTTCGCAAAAATGGTTTTAGGTTTGTTTGTGTTTTTTTTATTTGTATGAGTTTGAAAAATCTTGATTAATGCATAATAAGTATTTTAATGCAATATACGTGAAAATAATATATGCAATTTTTACATAAAAAAGATTTATGTTATCATATGATAATACTTACATACAATAGATAATTATTAATATATGGTTACAAAAGCTAATCATAATAACTATAATCATTAATAAATAATTAATACAATATAATATAAAAAATATAATATAGACAAAATATAATATATAAAAAATAATATATAAAAAACTATAAAATAAATAAATAAATAAAATGATTATTTAAGCAAAACCTGGGGGGTGCGTTTTCAGTTACAAAGTAAAAGCAGGGGGGTGTTGAAAATAATTTGGGTCAGGCCCAACGCAGTCTGGACAGAAGGGGGTGTACGTTGTTGCTATGTTTAGTAAATAGAGGTGAGGAGAGAGTGTGAAGATCATTGGGCTAGGCCCAAACGTGATTGGAGAAGGGCCTTGTTGATCGAGTACGCGAGGGTGTATGGGGCCTATGGTGCAGACTTGGCCTTAAGGCAGTCTGATCAACATCAAGTGGATGACATTGAAGGACCGTGCTAATGAAGGTGAGCGCACATGTATTGGAACAATATTGGATAAGATAGTTTTAACATTGTTTCATTTTCGTTTTTTTATCTCACAACAACACTTCATATTCTCTTAATTCCCTTCCTATCCGCAATGAACCCTTTTCTTCTTCCTCAACCCTAACATTACCCAATCTTCTCGCGGCGGCTCCTTAAGCCGGACCTAGCCCCTTTATCTTACAAACACCCCACCAAGCACAAAGAAAGCTAAGTTCTTCGCACTGTCGCGATTTTGTTTCCTCTGAATTCTTCAAGCCCTCTGGGTTAGGGACTAATCTTCCTCCGTGTTCTGTAATTTTGAGGTCCCACAGAGTTTGGTAACTGTGGTTTATGAGACGATGATGGAGTAACTGAGAACGTGGCGGACAATGGGGTGTCAGCGGCGGCGGCGTTCAAAGGTGGTTAGGGTTTCCGATCTTGAAACTCTAACCCCTTTCTCTTCTGGATCTTCAGTGCGAGGGTATGACCCGATTTCCTTTTCGTCTCTAAACCCTCATTCTGTAAAAACCGACATTACCCTTGTTTCTGTTCAACCTTTTCTGTTAGCCGCCTCCCTTTGTCTTCTGTTAGTTTCTGCCTATTTATAGTTTTCATTATTAGGGTTATAGATTTTAGAAATTAGGGATCGATTTCTGTAATTGATTCAATGTAATATTTTTATTGTAAATTCTGTAATATACTTCTAGATTTTGTGAGATTTAATTTGCTATAAATCTGATTTGTAATGGTACTGATATTGCGCTTTTGGTCAATTGGTTCTGAGATTTCTTAAATGTTTAGATTGGGATTGATTCTGTAGTTAATTTCCAGAGTTTGTATTATATTTGGTTTGCAATTTGATTTCTACAGTGGATGTTCTTTTTTTGAAACGCGCATGATTTTCTCTTGGTCGATTGATACAGTGCCTATTTTTAAGCAATTTGGGTCTGACACTTACTACGGGCCTGCGTTAATTCTTCTTAATATTCAACAATGTTTTTTTTTCATTTACAGCAAAACAATTTCCTAGCCCAATTTTAATAACTTATAATTAGCAACCTTTTTTTTACTAATAAAAAAATGCAAATAACAGCAATGACACTATCTTCTATATATATATAAAATAATAATCATCAATCCTTAACTAATCAACACAAGTCTATTGGTAACATGTTACATTTTTTATAAAAACATATCATTTATAAAAACAACAATAGTTTTTTTCTTTGATAATAAGCTTTCCTCTTCCAAAAAATGTCAGATGGGCCAACTTAATGGGCCCATTCATTATATTTTTTCTTTTAACAAAACAATCCCTTTTTATTTCTCCATAAATATAGTTATAAATTAATAATAACTTTTCCTTTTGGACAAAATGATACTGCAAATACCAAATGGACTGGTAATAGTCTTAATGGGCCTATACTTTGCAACTACACCTCTTATTCACTGTTTATCACCAAAACGGAAATGGGCCATAGATATATTTAATTTCTACCTCTCTTTTTGCCAATAAACTATCTAATAACTTAACAATTTTCCTAAAATAATTTTCCATTTTGGAATCGCATGGGCCATTGGCCAACATGTTACGCGAATGGGTTCGTGGATGCACGAGTCTTTCTGATTTTAGAAAGCCCCTCTCTCCTAAATTTAAGGTACACCCCCTTAGTCGGATAAAGACGGATCATCAGATACTGTTGTACCATCTCTAATTAAATGGTTCTTCTATTTAAATCTTGAAAGATAAAATTAACGAGGTAGGACAAATTTGGGGTCACGCAGTTGCCCCTATTCAATCATCTTTCAATAGAGTAGCGTGAGAAAACTCGAGTCTTGCGCATTTGGATTGGAAGATTATTGCATACTTGGAGTATCGCAAAATTTGTCCGGTAAACATAAGGTTACGCTGATGTAGCATACCCTTATAAGTCTCGAAGCAGTAGGTAAAGCTGATGATATATCGCTTACCCTGGTTTGATAATGCGGCAGATAGCGCAATTCTGTATGTCTTGGCTTATTTACCCATTTGGAGGGTGAGTATAGCAATGATTGATGATGCATGGATGCTTGAAGACTAAAGCCATGGATTACGTTTGTGAATTGCTTATGACGTCTGAGGTGATGAGTTTGAGCATGAATACATTGCGGCTTAGAGGCTATGTAATTAAATCTGAAGAACGCATTGCGGCTTAGAGGCAATGTGTGTGAGTTTGAAGAGTGCATTACGGCTTAGAGGTAATGTATTTGTGTTTGCGACTACATTGCGGCTTAAAGGCAATGTGTTGAATTTTGTTTTCTTTTGAGCATCGCAACCTGAAGTCTGAGGCGATGATCGGCGTTTATGGCATAACGAAATGTATTGCTGCATGAAGTCTGACGCAATGGGTAAAAGTTTTGTTTTTCATCGTGGCATAAAGTCTGATACGATGATGAGTGTTTATGGAATGAAGGGAGGTATTGCTGCATGAAGTCTGATGCAATGGGTTATAGTTTTGCAAATCGATGCGTGAAGTCTGAGGCGATAAGCTTGATTTGTTTTCGGATATCGTTGCATGAAGTCTGAGGCGATGGTTTGTGTTACGGAGTAAAGAGATATTCATTGCTGCAGGAAGTCTGAGGCAATGAGTTTGGTTTTCAAATCACCGCGTGAAGTCAGATGTGATAAGCTAAATTTTGTTTCAAGCATTACTGCATGAAGTCTGAGGCAATAATATGTGTCATAGAATAAGAAACACATTGTTGCATGAAGTCTGAGGCAATGGGTTAAGTTTGCAAATCACTGCGTGAAGTCTGACGTGATAAGCTGGATTTGTTGTTTCGAACATCGCTGCATGAAGTTTGATGCGATGGTCTGATTTTGGGTAATGCATTGCGGCTTAGAGGCAATGTGCTGATTTGAACAATATATTGCTGCTTAGAGGCAATATGTTGATTTGGAAAGATACATTGCGACTTAGAGGCAATGTGTTGATTTTTTTGCAAATACATTGCGGCTTAGAGGCAATGTGTTGATCTGGATAGATACATTACAGCTTAGGGGCAATGTGTTTGAGTCGGACGATATATTGTGGCTTAGAAGCAATATACTGAGTTTTGACAACGCGTTGCGGCTTAGAGGCAACGTACTGAGTTTGTGGATACATTGCGGCTTAAAGGCAATGTAATGAGTTTTTACGAATACGTTGCGGCTTAGAAGCGACGTGATGAGTTTTGCAAATACATTGCGGCTTAGAGGAAATGCATTTGAGTTTAGATGATATATTGCGGCTTAGAAGCAACATACTGGGTTTCGCGAGTACACTGCAGCTTAGAAGCAATGTGTTGGCTTGGAGATATGAAGCGGCTTAGAGGCAACATATTGAGTTTGTAAGGAGCTCATCACTGCAGGAAGACCTAGGTGATGGGCTGAATGTGTCACGGCATGAAGACTGAAGTGACAGGTTGAATTGTAGGAGAAGCATTGTGTTGGTTGACCTTAAGATAGTTGAATTGAGGGTGAAATTATTTGTCGGTTTGCCATGCGTACTGAATGTTGTATGTGTGCAACATGTATGATGTTTGACATTGATATGAAGCTCTGTATGTGTATGTAATAATGTATAGTCTATGCTTGAGATATGCAAAATGTGTGTAGATATGAAATGTGTGTATGATGCGCGTATGCCTCGAAATGTTATGCAGACTATTTCCGACTTTCTCTCCATTGGCTTAGAGTTACCAATTCTTGGGGTTGTATGTTGTGTCGTCGTAGCATTGTTTAATTTGAATCTGATGGACAAAGTTATCCAAAGTTGAGCATTGATTTTATATTGCAGGGGTAAACGTAGACGTAGACGTAGGTAATGGCATACGCGCAGATTCGCATGTAGGCTTAGACGTAGAAGTAGACGTAGATAATGGCCTTATGCATGGATTTGTATGCAGGCATAGACGTAGACGTAGACGTAGGTTATGGCCTATGAATAGACGTATGCATGTGGTCTCTGTAGGCGCGTACGTAATCATAGACGTATGTAGATTCGTACGTTGTAGGTGTGGGTGTAAGCGTAGACGTATGTAAATTTGTACGTTGTAAGCGCATGTGTAAGCGTAGATGTAGATTCGTACATTTTAGGCGTAGGGGTAAGCGTAGATATGGATTCGTATGTTGTAGGTGCAGGTGTTAGTGTACATAGACTCGCATGTCGTAGGCACGGGCGTAAGCGTAGACGTATGTGTAGAATTGGAAGGACTACACCTGTGCGTGGACGCATGTGCGGATGTAGACTTTGCGTTGTAAGTGCGGGCATAGGTGCCGACATGGACGTAGACTTTACGTAGGGATGCGTAGATATATGCATAGACTTTGTATTGTTGAGTGTAAGCATAGGCGCATACATGTGTATGGGCGTAAGTTTTTTGCATCGTGAGCATAGATATGCATAGATATAGGCGTAGACAAGTGTATAGATTTGCAAGACGTAGGAGTGGTCATGTGCGTGGACGTAGACGTGGATTTTTTTTTATATCTTTCTAACCAAAATATTTTTTGATGTTTTGTCAAATGCTTTTATTTTGTTAATTCCTCGAAATGATTTTAAGACAATATTCACGAGTAATAATCATAGTATTTTGCAAACAAGTCTGAGAAAAAGAAAAACGCAATTTGAAAAATGCCAAGGAAGCAAGTGTTCTATTAATATGCCTCTGAATAGGCGAGAGTATAAGATGCAATTCCTAGAAAGAGGTAATTACATAAAGTTTAAAAAATTGTAAATGGCAAATAAAAAATGATAATTGCTACTACTGTGCCCCAATATCCTTTTAATGATCTTATCTCCTTTGCTTCTAAGTTGAATGATCCAGATTTGCCTCTCCTTTCGTGGTTCGTAGTCGCAGTTCTTAGATCACAGTCTTTTTGTTCTTTATTTCTTTATATGAATGATCCCTAATTTTTACCTGGATATCCCTTTCGGGTTTTCAATCCACCGGGATAACTTATTTTGTTATATGCCCCTAATTTTTTCCCGGATCTCCCTTTAGGGTTTTTGATCCATCGGGACGCTCCTTTTTTCCTAAGTTGCCTGTTTAAAGTTCGAGCTTAGCGAGCTTCTTATACATAGTGTTTTTGACTGCGTATGAACTTGTCGGGTGCGGTAATTCTTCCCCATCCATTGTTGTGGAGGGTAAGACCACTACCGGAGAATGTTGTTTTGACTACGTATGGACCTTCGTAATTGGGTTCCCATTTACCACGCGAGTGGAGGCGAGGCAGTAGTATCTTCTTGAGTACTAGACCATGTCGTGGTTTGTCTTGTACAGTATACCGTTACTTGGAAAGAATTCCGCAGATGATTCTCGTAGGGTTTTCTTGTCAATGCTAGAGACATATCTGGGACGTCGTGAAACCAAAGCTTGTTATATTGTCGTTTTTTTATAGCAAGGAAATGTGCGAGCTTTTCAAAGCGTCTGTTCGTGATGCGCGGATCTTTGTTTGACCAAGTTATTTTGAATATAGACGATATAGTTGCAAAAGCGTCTGTCATTTGATTCCCTTTTCGTAGGACGCGACTAAAAAATAATCTTTGTGAATTCCGCAGTCGGTTTTAAAATATGATCTTGATAGAGAATCAGTTTTGGATTTTTAGTATCTTATTCACCCTTGAATTGGTATATGGCTTGTGAGCATTCTTTGGGAGAGTCAATACTGCCCCTGTGTCGTGTCCCAGTGTGTCGGAAGCTTCATCGAACGTGGATACCCAACGTGCCCCTGGCTCGGGTTCTTCGTCAGATCTTAGTATTTCGTAGTTGTTTATTTTTATGGCACTGTCTGTACTTGACTCTGGCCTGTTTTCATAGATATGTGCAATAACTTGATCAGCTTCTTTATGACTCAGCTCTAACATTGCCCCCTTAGCTTGGTTTCTTTCAGGTCTTTCCATGTGCTCAGATTGCTGGTCTTGATAGCCTCTAGATACGGTTGCGTATTGTTATCTCTTTTTTATTTCCCTCGCCATTTTCTCGGAGAGCCCAAGATATTTATCATATTCTTCTTTAGCTTGGTTGATAGGGGTATCAAAATTATATCGGATCACAACAATAGCATTATCGGTGGTTTTGGGCATGAATTTGCACCTTTACCATATTTTGGTGCAACCTTAGTATTTGAATATTTGAAAATGCATATGCAGAGAAAGTATTTCCATTTTTTAAGATTAAGACATAAATTCAAAAGAAAGACCTAGATCTTGATTGAAAACAAAATATCACTTTTATTAATCGTAGTCATTATCTGAAACAAAATGCTGAAACCCTTACAAGCAACCCCTATGTCTCGGGCTTGACATAGATTCTTTCGGAAATAGGAAAAATTAATTAAGAAAGAAAAAGATCTCAGGAATCTCCATGGTCGTCCATCCTTTGAGTTCTTCTCCTGGGGCACATTCTTGGATGACTTCAGTCTCCCCTTTGGTGTTAGCTTTGTTGAATATTTTCGCCACATGTCTGCCATGCCCTACTCCATTGTTGGCAAAGGTCTCTTGAATTGGAGGAAAGTGTGCTTCGTACTTCAGAGTAGCTTTATACTTTTCTTTAGGGTATTGTTCGAACTGGACTATCCCCCGGTCCCTTAGCCTTTGTAGATCTCTTTCAAGAGCTTCATCGTGTTCTAGCGGGAGTCCATATCCCAACTGATATTTTTCAGCGAGTTCCTTTGCTTGACAGCTGCCCCATAATCAGTGGCTACTTCGATTGCATTTATTTTTAGCCTTTAATCTTTCTTCCAAGGCTTGGTACTGATTCATCACTAATGGATTATCAATAGCATGAGTACCAGTCGTATTTGAGGGAACTTGGTTGGCATCCTCTGGGTCGTGATATCCGTATTTCCGGTCCCAGTAATTGTCTGTGTCATTGGTCAGAATCTGTAGGGTATGAGATGCCCCTGCTTTTGGAAGCGGTAGGACAAACCCTTCAGTTTTAGTTTCTTGCTGGGCCATGTCGGACTTTGGGATTCCTACTTCTGGCTCTTTCCCTGGTTGGTGACATCTTGATGCACCAATAGTTTAGGCTACTTCCTCGAAGGCCACCTTGGGAGTCTGGCCTTGCCTGCCAATAAGGTTCTTCAAAGCCAGAAGCACTTGACTCAAAACTCTTTACATTGAACTTACGTCGTCCTTTACCTTGTTGAGATCTTCTTTGAATGCAGCCTGAGTTTCCTCGACTTTCTCCATTGCTTTTTATTGATAAGCCCTTGTTTGATATGGAGGCCAAGGAGGTGGCGACCTTCTTTTGCCATTGGTTCAACTGGAGAGACGTTTTTTGAAAAATGAGTTTTGACATGACACACGAGGGTTGGTGAATGTAGGAGTGAGAATGAATGTGAATGTCCTATTCCTCTGGATATATACTTATCTTTTATTTTACTTCGCCACTATCTTTAGAAATAGATACGCAAACGGTGTGTGGAAACAAAACGCCTTTATTGAAGGTAACGTAATTCAGATATTGAAAAATATTACCATCTTTAGCCAAAAATTTATTTGCGTGAAATCAGGCACCTAGGAAATAAGTCTTCTAGGCACGCCTGTGGGTATCTGCTTTTGAAACCATCCACTGTTGCTGGGTAGAACTTGAGAAAATTTTCAGCACGTTATTTCCTTTTTTGTGGCCTTGATTTCATACATGTTTGGCGTGTTGACGCGAGCAAGTTGTTTCCTTCGGTTTCTATTTTTAAGGACAGTCACCGAGATCTCGATTTTATTTTTTTTGTACCCCGTGAATAAGACAAATAAATGGGTGACAAATATATGATGAATGTATGACGAAAACATGAAATATATGAATGCATGGATGTAAGGTGAAGTGACGGGACTTTTTGTAATAAGTACCCTTATAAGGTAGGTTCCTTAGTCTTGACCCACAATTGATCTACCCTCCCAAAAGGTGGCTTCCTTAAGGGTGTCATGAATAACACCAGAGGAGAAAGGCACAAGGGCCTCCCTTAGGTGGAGCCTCTTTACGGACCGAAACTTTCGTCTCAAAGTCATGAAATATCTCGTCATGAGATTTTAGGTTAAGGCCATTACAAAGAGTCATGGGTGACCTTCCAAACTCCTACTCGTCAATAGGATATCTCTCGATAAGTATTCCTTTTTCGGAAGTTCACCGACTATAGGCGAATTCGTCACATAAACTCGCATGGATGATATACCCCCTAAGCTAATAGACGAACCTTCTTTATAAGGGTTATATTGGAAATCTTTTTGAGGTAGAAAAATCCCGCCATGCAGTAAATATATGATGATAAGAGAATTTTCCACTAAATAAATAAATGCGATAAAATAGATAAATGAAATAAATAAATAAAGCAAATAAAAATAAGAAACCAAAAAAATACCTAGACCTAGGGTTAAGGAGAGTCCCCAACAGAGTCGCCAACTGTAGCAACCGGATTTTTAATCAGAGTCGCCACTATTAGTTTTTATCCTAGGGAAGGGCATCTAACAGTAAACCCTAATTTGCGGACAGAGATTCTATCTTTCAAACTCAATTAGACGAAAGGAATGGCTTAGGCACCTTTCTTCTACCTTGTTCAGAAGGATATTAGCCCTAGGTTTAGGTTTGGGGTAAACTGTGTTTTAAGTTTTAATTAGCAAGACTCGCCACAATTTTAGATCGCGTGCCTACGTATCCTCTTATGAGGAATCAGAGTCCCAATCAGTAGTTCGTATGGGTTGGTTTCTTTTAGAGGGTTTGTAAACAAAATTTGAATCACTTCGCACTCGGTCGGGAGTAGTTAATGCGGAGATTTTGACTGAGTACGTAGTAAGCCAAAATCGGTTTGAAACCATATTTGCAAAAATACTTTTGATTAGCTTAATTTGTTTGCGAAAATAGTTAGAGGTTTGTTTGTGTTTTTTTAATTTGTATGAGTTGCGAAAATCTTGATTAATGCATGATAAATATTTTAATGCAATATACGTGAAAATAATATATGCAATTTTTACATGAAAATGATTTATTTTATCATATGATAATAATTACATACAATAGATAATTATTAATATATGGTTACAAAAGCTAATCATAATAATTATAATCATTAATAAATAATTAATACAATATAATATAAAAAATATAATATAGACAAAATATAATATATAAAAAATAATATATAAAAAACTATAAAAGAAATAAATTAAAAAAATGATTATTTAAGAAAAACCCGGGGGGGGGGGGGGGGGGGTGCGTTTTCAGTTACAAAGTAAAAGCAAGGGGTGTTGAAAATAATTTGGATCAGGCCCAACGCATTCTGGACAGAAGGGGGGTGTACGTTGTTGCTATGTTTAGTAAATAGAGGCGAGGGAGGGTGTGAAGATCATTGGGCTAGGCCCAAACGTGATTGGAGAAGGGCCTTGTTGATCGAGTACGCGAGGGTGTATGGGGCCTATGGTGCAGACTTGGCCTTAAGACCGTATGATCAACATCAAGTGGATGACATTGAAGGACCATACTAATGAAGGTGAGCGCACGCGTATTGGAACAATATTGGATAAGATAGTTTTAACATTGTTTCATTTTCGTTTTTTATCTCACAATAACACTTCATCTTCTCTTATTTCCCTTACTCTCCGCCATGAACCCTTTTCTTCTTCCTCAACCCTAACCTTACCCAATATTCCCACGGCGGTGCCTTAAGCCATACCTAGCCCCTTTATCTTACAAACACCCAACAAGCACAAAGAAAGTTAAGTTCTTCGCACCGTCGCGATTTTGTTTCCTCTGAATTCTTCAAGCCCTCTGGTTAGGGACTAATCTTCCTCCGTGTTCTCTAATTTGCAGGTCCCACAGAGTTTGGAAGCCGTGGTTGATGAGACGATGATGGAGTAACTGAGAACGTGGCAGACAGTGGGGAGTCAGTGGTGATGGTGTTCAAAGGTGGTTAGGGTTTCCGATCTGGAAACTCTAACCCCTTTCTCTTTTGGATCTTCAGTGCGAGGGTATGACCCGATTTCTTCTTCGTCTCTAAACCCTCATTCTGTAAAAACCGACCTTGTCATTGTTTCTATTAGCCGCCTCCCTTTGTCTTCTGTTAGTTTCTGTCTATTTATAGTTTTCATTATTAGGGTTGTATATTTTAGAAATTAGGGCTCGATTTCTATAATTGATTCAATGTAATATTTTTATTGTAAATTCTGTAATATACTTCTAGATTTTGTGAGATTCGATTTGCTCTAAATCTGAATTGTAATGGTACTGATATTGCGCTTTTGGTAAATTGGTTCTGAGATTTCTTGAATGTTTAGATTGGGATTGATTCTGTAATTAATTTCCAGAGTTTGTATTATATTTGGTTTGCAATTTGATTTCTACAGTGGATGTTCCTTTTTTGAAACGTGCATAACTTTCTCTTGGTCGATTGATACAGTGCCTGTTTTTAAGTAATTTGGGCCTGACACTTACTATGGGCCTGCGTTAATTCTGCTTAATATTCAACAATGTTTTTTTTTCATTTACAGCAAAACAATTTTGAAGCCCAATTTTAATAACTTATAATTAGAAACCTTTTTTTTTACTAATAAAAAAATGCAAATAACAACAATGACACTATCTTCTATATATATAAAAAATAATAATCATCAATCCTTAACTAATCAACACAAGTCTATCAATAACATGTTACATTTTTTATAAAAACATATTATTTATAAAAACAACAACAATTTTTTTCTTTGATAATAAGCTTTCCTCTTCCAAAAAATGGCAGATGGTCCAACTTAATGGGCCCATTCATTATATTTTTTCTTTTAACAAAACAATCCCTTTTTATTTCTCCAGAAATATAGTTATAAATTAATAATAATTTTTCCTTTTGGACAAAATGATACTGCAAATACCAAATGGACTGGTAATAGTCTTAATGGGCCTATACTTTGCAAATACACCTCTTATTCACTGTTTATCACCAAAGCGGCAATGGGCCATGGATATATTTAATTTCAACCTCTCTTTTTGCCAATAAACTATATAATAACTTAACAGTTTTCCTATAATATTTTTCCGTTTTTGAAACGCATGAGCCAATGGCCAACATGCTACGCGAATGGGTTCATGGATGCACGAGTCTTTTTGATTTTAGAAAGCCCCGCTCTCCGGAATTTAAGGTACACCCCTTTAGTCGGATAAAGATGAACCATCAGATATTGTTGTACCATCTTTAATTAAATGTTTCTTCTATTTAAATCTTGAAAGATAAAATTAACGAGGTAGGACAAATTTGGGGTACGACACAGGGATTGAGATAGATTCTATATGAAGTAAGGAAACTTTATGAATGGTTTGGCCAAGAAACGCACGAGGGGATTTGAAGATGAGTGCGCAAAGTCAGAAATGACACAAAAATGAATGTTTTGGGCAATTTCTGGATTGAGGGAGTTTGGGAGTGTTTGATGGCTTCTAATTTCATGTCTTGGCTTACAAATAGTGCTTATATTTATAAGCAAGAGGTTTGGAGTGCTCAAACTGATCAGATTTCAAAATCACATGTTATGGCTAGGTTTCTTGATTTTGAAGCAAAGTTGACAAACATCTTTCTAAGTCATGGTACAAGGCTATCTAGAGTGGTTAATAGCTTTAAACATGTTACTTCTTGCTTGTAGATGAAGTGTGTGCAGAAGGAACCATTGCAAAGCTCAAGGAGAGTGGACTTTGGGATTAAAGTGAACTTTTCAATAATTGATATGTTACTTTCTTCCCAAAATGGAAAATTGTCTTGGACAATACTTGAATCACTTGGATAAGGGATTAATAACTTGTGTAAACCATTAATTATGGAGTGAAACACAAGTTTGAGGCCTGCAAAGCAAATATTATGCAACATGGCCATGTATTTGGTTATGCGTTCATCACAAAATTGCCTTGTAATTCAAGCATGAAACCCTAACTTCATCTCTTAGATTCTCCTAGCTCAAGAATGATCTCAATGAGTTCTTGGAATTTTTAGAAAGCTTGTAACATCCTATACAACCTTTATGTTGGAAATTTTTGAAGAATCAAATTGGAACTATGTGAAAAGTTGCCATGAAGTTGGTACCAAAAATCTTCCTAAAACACTCAAAATTTCATTGAGTGTTTTTTATACCATGTACATGACTTTATGAATTTATAACTTCAAATCCAAGAATTTCTAGAACTTGTTGTATTCTAAAAAGTTTTATATCTCATTGAGATATACAACTTTCATGTTGGAAGTTTTTCTTGAATCATCTTGCATCTTCGTGAAAAGTTGGCATAAAGTTATGGAAAAAAAACATGTTTAAAACACTGGGAAAAATTTCTAAGTCTTGGAAACTTTTACTTTTCAAAATGAATTTTGAATTTCTAGATTTATTGATGATAAAGTTTCATATTTTGTATGTCTTGATGAAATGTAATCTTTGAAACTTAATTTTGATCAAAAAAGTCAATGTTTGACTTTTCAATGTACAATTGATTTTTCATCAGTTGACCAAATTTCAACTATCAATCAATTGATCTTGGGAAATGAATTGAACCATGAAATTAGGTCAAGATGATGAATTTGAATCCTGGATATCATGTTTCAAACCAATAAGTCATGTATTAGGTCAAAAGTTAAAAATCAAGCCATCTCAATCAAAACCCTAATTTTGACCATTTTGTCCCTTTGATGATCTCAGTAATTTTCTTGGGGAATTATGATCCAAACTTGATCAAATGATAAAAATGAGTTTAAAATGTTGATATAGGTGAAAAATCTTGATGTTTGACTATAAGTTGACCATAGTTGACTTTTACCCAATACATCTGATTTTAGGTCATCTGATCAATTGACTGAACATACTTGAACTGTGAGACTTGAAACTTGACATGAGCAATCTTGAAAGTACATAATGATCCATGAAAGTCATATGAGGCATTAAAAGTCCAATTGTCCTTGTGAAAATGCAAACTCTAATTTTAGGCATCAGTGTTTAGGGGATGTCTTGACCCAGTCAATCCTTGTACAAGCTTGAGCTATTGAAGATCTTGTGGGAAATGTATTGAGAAATGAGAGGGAAACTTTTGGGGTACAATAAATACGCTGCGGAAAATTAAAACATCATACAACACCTATAATTGCTTGCTCACCTTCACTTACGGTATCATTACAATGAAATCTCATAAATCACAGTAATAAAACATAAGAACTTCCATTTTGGTCTTATAATAACTTAACTTTCATAAAATAATTCAATTAGAGTTATAATATCCAACTCATAGAAACTTTAGCAACTCATCATAAATGTTATTAGACTTCAACATAAACAAGTAATCAACTTTGAAACATGAGTAAAACATTCCCAACCCCAATGTTACATGAATTAGAGCACAACACTACTTAATAAGCGACAACTAATGGAAATAACTCCAAGGGATAACTTCCACTTACAACAACAAACTCTACTTCCGAGTATCTATAAGATGTCCATGGTGGACAATATCACCGCAAATGAGGTGAGAATTCACTTCAATAAATAAATGGTATAAGCTACAAGGTAAAATACAAACATCTACACATATATCACAACATTCACACAACATTATTCTCACACCCAATTCATCAACATACACATCGTAATCACATATAGCTCATCATCCTACACATCTTAATACATCAATCATTTAAACTTATGTAATGAGACTCGTGACAACAACTTGACTTGTATGTATGTGGTACAATATCATCAACAATTGGTACACTCAGGAACCTAGTTCACCCTGCACGAACCCCAAACTCAGATTTGCAAGTTGCCTATTTCACCAAAAAAGACATCATGAATGCATGTCAAAATACGTCAATGCAACAACAATATAATGTTTAAAGTCCCCCCCTGACAATAAACAAAACAAGCATTTACCCAACGATAATAACTCTCCCTACTCAAACTGTTATCTACCAAACACAACAACAATATCAATATTATACAATAACATTAACATCATAACAGCATCAATAAAATCAATATCATAACAACATTATCCACATAAACATCGACATGCTCAACACAATAACATCAAATATTCCATCATTCAATATGTAATCAATTTAATACATAATTATATCCAACATCATTTAATTCCTCAACATATCTCGTAACCATACAACATCACATCAATATCAAAATTACACAATTCAATACAACATCGTCATCAATTATTCACAATCAAGCAATAGCATAATCAGTAGGATAAAGACTCAATATTTTAGAACAAAACAATTGATTCATGATCATTTCACTTATATAATAATATTAAAGTACATCACATTGAAATAATTATTTAAAATATCAAACATAGTCGGAATCAAGCAAATGAAAATATTCGGGAAAGCTTAGAGAGTCTATTTTAAGAATATGAATTTTATTCTAGGACTTAATACGCCAATTGGATCTGTTTAATCAAACAACAAGAACACAATTCTTAATCAAACAATTGATTCACTCTCAACCTATCAACTAACATCTAATTTCACAAATTCCTCATAAATCTCAAAATTCATCAATAGAGTAACTCACTATTATTATTACTTGCGTCAGACCATCAAGATGTAATAACCCTTAACAATAAGACATATCAATCCAACTCTAAAACATATCATAGTTACTCAAGTAGTGACTCTGATAACAAATTTCTCTCTTAAGCATATCAACATAGCTCTAAAACTTATTAAAGATGCTCAAAGACAAATCTAAAACATATCAAACTACCAATTACACTCTCACAATTGTAAACAACTCGAGACTATTCAATAACATTTCTAAACTCATCAAACAAGCCTAAAGCCATGCTTCCTATGGGACATAAATCATACATAGTCACACATCATATTGCATGATTTTAATCATTAACATCGTCACATAACAACAGTTCATCATCAATTTACCTAATTAAATCAAAACCTAACAATTCTATGTACTGATAGAAAGACTCTCTAACTCTTGGTTATGCCTCAAATTATATACTTAGGGTAAATCTAGTAATAATTATAAACTCACCTCTCACTTACGAACATTCCCACTCCTTTCTCCCCTCTATTTATCATAAATCCAGAATTATCTTTAACCTCTCTATTTTCCATTTAATTAAATAAATATAATAAAATAATACTATTTTAATTATTAAAATAAAATTTAATAGTTTTAATTAAACTCTACTAGTCTCTAATTACAGTCTACACTCTCATCATAGGTTAACACGCACCCCTTGTCAATATTAATCTAATTATCATAATTAATAATTAAATTAAAATACAAATAAACCACAAATAATCAAATAAAATAATAATTAAAAAATAGGGGTGTTATACAAGGCTCGAGGCTGTTTGATATGATTTCTTCAGTCTACTCCAGCATGCCTACTTAAGAAAGACACAATGGATAGAGAGATTACCTAGAAGATGGATATCTTAATCGTACCTACTCTAATGTCTCTCTTGTGAGTGCAACTTCACCATTAGATATTTTGCTTGATATCAAAACTATAAATTTTAGCATTCTTATATATTGGACGATAAATATGTGTCGTTTTGTGCACCCTTGCATTAGAGGTCTTAGGAACCATTCAAAACAAGTTTAAAATTAATCCAAATCATGAAAAATAATTTTCTACACAAAACACACTTGTATTTGCCGGCACGTCCGCTTTTCAGCCTGCCACACAAGCTTTTCATGTTGGCACATAAATCTTTCAAGCCGACATACACGATTTGTGTTAGCAAATTAATTTTTTCAGGTCGGCACATAGTGTTATGTGGGACAAAATTTTCATATTTTTTCTATTCCTAAGTTTCTCTCTTTTCCACCAAAGTTCCCCAAATATAAATGTATCATACATGCTTCATTCTAACTTGATGAAACTATAAAACTTACCACCATTTCTATTCACCTGCAATGTCCAACCTATGCATACACACTAAAAATTCACACATAATCATCTTTTGTCTGGGTGTCATCTAGGCAAGGTTTGATAACATCCAATTAAATTCTTGTGTAGCCAAAAATATTGGGTTGAGAAATGTGGGGGGTTTAATCTGGAAAAACCTAGGGTTTATCCTCTAAACTCTTTGGTAGTTTTTGGGGTTTTTTTTCAAGACATTGAAAAGAGGATTGAGGCCAAGTGAAAAGCCTTTAGAGTTTGGTACCCAAGGAATTAGCGAGAGAACATAGAATCAAATTGAAAGGTCTTCGGTTAATTTAGTACAAATGATTGTGCATGAAAGAGCTTTGGATTTCGGGATCCAAATGAGTAGCAAGATTCAAAAAATCAATCGGTATCTATTGTGTCTCGGTCTTGTTGAAGATCTAAGGAAGATAAGAGGTTGAATCAACATCAAACGCTTAGGTTTGTAGGGTTTGTATTGAACACTTATCTTGTAATCATACTTTTTTCAAAGTAAGAAATTCATGTCTATTCAAAAATGAAATTAGGGGGAGACGTAGCCATAGCTAGGACAATTGACGAACTTCCTAAATGTAACACCCCAATTCTACCACGGCAAATTATATAAATAAATCAGAATTATAAAAAAATCATTCATGTAAACGAATTGGGATGCCACAAATTCTTCTATCAAAATTCATTGCATTCATCATGGATATATAACAATTTTAAAAAATCGGATGAACCATCATCATGACATCTTTAATTAAATTATTCTACATCTACGCAGCGGAAATTCATAATAACATCTCTGTCATCATTACAACAACTTCAAAACAACACAATTTAATAATAATCAACTTAAAGTTCAACAACTGAATAATCAACAATCAAAAGCAACAAGCGTTCATCCCCCCGAGTGTTACATATCAGAGCAATGGCACTGACTCAAACTATTGAAGGTATACAACCTTCACTCTCGATTACCTGCACGTTACCAACATAAGGGCAACATTCAAACAGAAGGGGTGAGATATCTAACAATATAATAAAGTGCATGATAATTAATATATTAAATTAGATCACATAACATCACCACTTCTCATCTCATAATCAACAATAATAATACACATTCACCACATCAATACACACTTCTTTATGCAGTCATATAATGCGACTCAATACTATGCAAATTCATGTGGTACCATTTGGAGAAGAACTGCCATCTCAAAATTTTTCCAATTAATAGAGGCATCAACAAGGCATAAGCCTTCATCTCAATATTCGCCAATACAGGCCATCTCAACGAGCATAAGCTCCATCTCAAAATGCAATGTATGCGACACAATCATGAATGTAATAACAACACCACAATTAACAACATCTCAATACAACATCATTGTTGGCCAACGGCCTACATCTCAAAAGCATCTCAACATCTCTTCATCAAACATCTCATATCATCCATAATAATTCATCAAAGATCATTTATTCATCCAACATCATTTATTCATCAAACACAACTTCATTAATAACCTCTCATCAACAACTCAACTGTACTTTAATATGACAGTAACTCATACTGCTATTCTGAAATCTTACATCATTACTATCATTACTCCTACTATTACAAATCAAACATCAGCTTTTAAGCATCTCATCGTCATTCTTCTCCATAAAACCAACATAATGATCATCACGGGAACTAATTCAAATCCTATGGGTATCCTTCCTATCTTCATTTTAACCCTTAAGAATAAAGCTCATCGCGTTAGCTATTCAACACTTCGAACGACGCCTTAAACGGAGTCCGAAAACTCAAGTTACAGCCTTCTCAAACTGATTCTGCCAAAAACTAGGCAACATGTATCGATGCATAACGTCTTGGATCGACGTGTACTGCACCTAACTTGCAACATGAGTCGATGCATCCTCTCTTGTATCGACTCATACTGAGTCTACCACACAGCATGTATCGACACATGCTCCTACGTATCGACTCATCCTGAGTCTCTAAACATTCATGCATCGATGCAAAACCTCTCTGTGTCAAGTCATCCTGAGTCTCTAAACCTTCATGTATCGATACATCATGTTTGGGGTCGACGCATACTGCTATGTCCTGCATAATTTCTGTGATTTTCTCTGCATTTTCACTACGGGTTCTATACTTTAAGCCCTAAAAACTTAATCTAATCATAGATAATCATCACTTACAATTATCCTATAATTCTACGTCAATTAAACAGCATCAGAACATCATTATTCATCTAAAATTCATCAATTTCATCATACAACATCATATACATTTAATTCATGAACAAGACAACAATCACCTCTAACCCTACATACCAATTATCATGAACCCAATTATAGAGTCAGAACCCCACCCTTACCTTGGATTGAAGGTCGGTCTATAATCTTCCGGTTGAAACCTTGTTCTTCCGTTTTCCCTCTTTTTCCAGCAGTTTCACGTTCTTCTTCTCAATCCTTATTCTTCTACTGCCTCCTTTTTTCTATTCTTTCTAGCAACAATAAAATAACCTACTATTCTTTATTCCTTATTGGGCTTAAAACTAATACACCCCCTTATTACTACTTTCATTTCTTAAAAACAAGCCCACTTCAAATAATATTATACTTCTAATATTATTTCACCACTTAATAAAATAATTAAATCCAATTATTAATCACAACACATCTTCTCAAATATTCCAAAAATATTTTAATTAAAAAATTAATTAAATTGCGGGCGTTACACTAAACAACTCCTTGTCTCACTCTCTCTCTCTCTCTCTCTCTCTCTCTCTCTCTCTCTCTCTCTCTCTCTCTCTCTCTCTCTCTCTCTCTCTCTCTCTCTCTCTCTCTCTCTATCTATCTATCTATCTATCTATCTATCTATCTATCTATCTATCTATCTATCTATCTACCTATCTATCTATCTCTTATCTCTTTACTTGCTTTACATATTAGTTATGTAATTAGTTGAATTTCATTACTTAATCGGTCAAATCGTACGAATTTTTCTATGATTGTTTTAGTTTTAATTGGTTTGTTGATTAACTTATAATCACCTTTATTATAAGTGATTTTTCATATCAATAAAACTCAAGGAAAATCCAAGAAATTTGTTTACACACAAAGTGTTTGACAAATTGCATTGTTCGATATCTTTGTTTAATTTCATTGGAAATAGGAAACCATTGTGTTTGATATTAAACTAATAATTAAGATATTATTATGTTTATTGATTTTATCATCATCACAATTCCACACGGCTTGTGCATATCCAAATTTCTAATAAATATGTTTGTTTAGACTACTATTTGAATCTAGGCCATAAACCTTCTACTCAACATTGTTTTTTAAATAACTTTATAAATATATCATTTTGAAAGGTTATTTTTATGGGGATATATTTACCCCTCTCCCTCTAGATAAGCCATTATAGTCTAACAAGTGGTATCAGAGCTCTGGTTTATTATGTGCTTTGAAACTCTTATTAGAAAATGGTGTACGAACTTTAAGGGGATTACAAAACAACCCTAATGTTTTCAAGAGAAAACTATAGTTATTGGAAATATTATATGCACATTCATGTTAATTCATATGATAAGGGTATGTGTAGCGTTATTTCTCAAATTGATGATAATGGCGTTGTCACACCTAAGTCAGAAGCATTATGGAATTATTATAATAAGATAAATACATTAAATCTCATTAATCCTTTGAATGCACTCGGTAATCTTATTTCCAGTGCAATTGCTACTTACAAAGTTGTGAGATGTCTTACTAGGAATTGGTAACCGAAGGTCACTGCGATCAAGGAAGAAGAAGATCTTACAACACTTAATCTCACTATATTGTTTCGTAAGTTTGAAGAATATAAGCAAGAATTTACTTGCTTACAAAAGAATGAGAAAAATCTTGAGAAGAAGAAGAATAAGAAGAAAAAGGATAAATTCACGAATAAGGAGGAAGGAATGAAGTCCCAGGCTCTTAGGACTTCTTGTTCAAGGTTCTCAAAGTGTGATCACATTGATAGTGATTCTAGTGATGGTGAAGATTTAAATCGTCACTGTGGTTGCAAGAAAGGCCACACTATTGAAAATTTTAAATTTAGGAGTTTTATTTGTGCCTAAAGGTGTTTTTACACAATGAAGAGAGTAAGAATTATCATTTATGATGTCTTAAGGAATATGATAGGTAACATATTATAATCCAATTATATATGTGGCAAGAAGATGAATTATGTGATCTAGAAAGCAACAACAAGTATTGTTTAATTGGTTAAAGATACATAAATTAATCTTGATGTTGTATTCGAGTATACTCGAAAAATGTATTTCATTTCATGATGTAGGTGTATCTTCAAAGGACATACTCAATGATACCGAAGAAGGAATTAACCAACCCGAATCAGTGAAACATGAGGAGGAGAAAGATAACTATCATAAAAGGAACAGACCAAAGTTCAATCAAAATGACTAATCATCAAATCAATGACCTTCTTGGGTTGATCACAAGTTATTGCATTGAGTACTTTGTCAACGTGAAAATTAGTTATATCGTAGTTTTCTAAAGTCTTTGTGGCATACTTTGCATTTGGTTGAACTCTCTTTCAATAGTTCCTTGTGAAATGCAAGTGCATCCTCCGTCATTTTGTTTGGTTAGGTAGTATTGATTTTATTTTCGCTTTTTTAGTAAGCTCTCTCTTTTAATTTTTTATTTTTATAAATACATGAAATATTTGGTGTATGATATATATATATATATATATATATATATATATATATATATATATATATATATATATATATATATATATATATATATATATATATTATATATATATATATATATATATATATATATATATATATATATATATATATATATATATATATATATATATATATATATATATATATATATATATATATATATATATATATATATATATATATATAAAACACATCATATTGCATGATTTTATCATTAATGTTATCATATAACAACAGTTCATCATCAATTTACCTAATTCAATCAAAACTGAAATTCTGGCTGCAGATACTCAATGTCACGTTCAATGTTATGACACCGTATCTGACTTACTATAAGACAGTAAATACAAAAACAATAAAGAAACACAGTCAATTGTTTACCCAGTTCAGTGTGCAACAACACCTACTCTGGGGGCTACCAAGCCAGGGAGGAAACCCACTATAAGAGATATTAATTCAGGAATAAACCAACCAGTTTATCTCCTTCACTTAAGACCTACCCAATGCAACTTCAATCTAAGTACAACTTAAACCTGAGTTCCTACTCACTCCCCCTCAATCACAGCAGTGATACATAAAACAATTTGACTAATGAATTGTTGAAGACACTCTTCAAAACATACACTTGATTATGCTTCACAGCTTTTTAATCAAGCAACACAAACACTCTTGCTTCACAGCTTTGAGTGATACACAAACCTAACTTGACTTTGCTTCACAGCTTTAGTCAAGAGACATACAAACACTCTTGCTTCAAAGCTTTGAGTGTTACACAACCCTTACAATTAAAACCTATTCTAACTCACTTATCACAATGATAATTGCTTGGATTACAATAGTTAAAACTATACAGCTTCTAAATGAACTTCTGTCAAAAAGGGATTACATTCAAAACAGCAGCCCTGTTGAATATATAGCAGCTGCAACTTCAGTTAGGGTTTCCATAAAAAGCTAGGGTTAATTCCGTTTGACCTTAAGACTAGGTCACAGGACTTTATCAACCAGGTTAGGGTTGAGCTAGGTTAACCCAAAGAAAACGCAGGATTCTGTTCTGGAAAGACTGAGTCATTTTCCTGAAAAAACTCAGAATTAACCAAACTGCATACCTGTTAGTTCAGAACAGGATGTCTTAACATCTGTTATGACATCTGAAAACCTGTCTACTGATTTAGGAAAATGTGATCATTTTGCAAAATGCTCAGATACACACTTATAAACATCAGTACCTGTATGACAATATTTTTCTGCAAAGGTAGGTCTAGAATGTTATGACATCAGTCATGACATTCACACATACACTTGGGTTTTACCAAAAATGCAAGCCAATAACTAAACAACTACAAACTCCCCCTTTGGCAGATTTTTGGCTAAAGACCCTAAGCAATCAGAGATAGATAGCAGCAGAATAAAAATGACTGCAGAAAAATGGAATGTCAAATAAAGTATCACAATATATCCCCCCCTCTTTAGCCACAAATGGGCCAAAGATACATGTTCATAAAAATTATACAGTCATCCAGAAAAAGTAATAAGAGCAACAACTAAAAACTGAACACACTTCCAAACTCCACCAGGGACCAGCAGCAACTCCACCAAACAGCAACCAACCTTTAAGCACTGTCATCAGACTCAGAGGAGCTAGTTTCTTCAGTATTGAGATGACCTTCAACTTCTACACCCTCTTCCCTTCTGTTTCCTTCAGCTTCCTCCTTTTCTAACCTGGCAATTAGGATTTCTAGGGTCTTTTTCCTAGCTTCCAGTTCTTTGTAGGTCTCTTTTAATACAGCTATGACATCAGATGTCTTGGACTGGGTCTTCACAGACGATGTCTCAGCTGATGTTATGACAATATCAGGAGCATGAGATCCCTGAAACAGTTTGTAGTGCAACCCAAGGGCAGGAGCTCTTTTGCAAGAAGTATCTCTTGCCACCAGGATATCAGGGTATTGTGCAAGGATAATTCCACAAAGGAGGGAGGGAAAGGCAATTGGTCCTTTGACAGCATAACTACCAGCATGATTTTAAGTTTGTTTAAAAATATACCTGCCATAGTCAAAAGCAGTCTTGGTTCCCACAGCATAAATAAATCTCCCCAATCCTGTGGAGATAGTTGATTTATGGTTTGTAAGCACCCATTTGGCTGCACCAATCTTGTGCAGGATGGAAAATTTCATGCTAAGTTTGCTGGCATTCAGCTTGCCTTTAAAGGGTCAGCACTTCACTTGCCTTGCTGTGATGGTTTGACAAACTTCATTGTCAGTGACTTCCGGATCAGGACAATCCTCATTTGTTCTTCCAAGAAATTTGTTAATTTCTGATGGAGAGAAATTAACCCTTCTTCCTCTAACAAAAACACTTCCAAAGTCAGCTGACCTTCCATCAGCACAATCATTAGACAAGTTAACTATGAACTCCTTGACCAGATTTTCATAACACTTGTTAAATTTTATCACTGTCTTCATCAGTCCAGCATTCTTGATCAGGTCCATGATGTCTTTGCACTCCATGGCATCATTGTTGAGTTCTCTTTCTAAAGCTATTCTCTTCAAGCAAACATACTTCCATCTGTTTGCATTGTCAGGGTGGTGGAAAGAGATGTTGTATGTTGGGACTTCAGGAACTCTAGCAATTTTGCTGGAGGGGAGCTTCCTTCTGATAGGAATTTCTTCAGCATCAATCTCAAACTCTGATTCCTCATCAGAATCAGAAGATTTAGGTTCTTTTCTCTTCTTTGAAATTGGTTGTCTATCAGTATGCACCTGGGCTTTCACCTTCCCTTTGGACTGAACAGTTTTCACAGATTCTACCCCAGCCATGCCTTCAGCCTTGGATTTATTAACAGCATGTTTATCTTTGGACACACATTTTGCATCATTCTGATTACCCTTTCTTTTCATCAATCTCCTAGCTATGCTAGGGTTTACATTGGCAATCAGATCATTATCTGAGTAATCCTCATCCACATCAATGATAGGTGGATCAGCAGTCTTTTCTGAAGGGTTCTGAATGTTGTCATTTTGTGTCACAACATTCTCAGAGACATCTACATTCTCAGAAACGTCCACATTTGGGCTTCCTGATTGATTTAAAGGGACAGAAATCCCCGGTACAGGTTGGTTTCCGCTTAGTATACTAGTAACAAGCCTAGCAATAGCTTGATGAACTTGAACAGATCCTTCTCTATTTGGTACAGAAGAAGAAGGATGAGAAGGATTACCAGAGGCTGCAGCTTGAGCTCTTCCTGCATGTCTAGTTCTTAGCTTTTTGACTTTGGCGGGGTCAGTTGCCATCTCTCTGAGAGGAGTGACCTCAAGAACTTCAGATTCTATGCATGTGGTGATTGCTCTAGAGTCTTGGTCAGATGATGAAGATGATGAGGATGATGAAGTAGCCTTGGTTGTCTGAGACATTTTGATTGACTTAGAGCACCAGTAGCAATTTGAGAGAAAATTTTGATTGAGAGAAGGGAACAGGTTGCAAGGTCGAGAGAGGTAGGAGGCAAAAGAGAGTCTTTTCAACTTCTTAAGTATTTTGAAAGAATTTGGAAAACATATGATTAACCCACTAAAAATAGACTTAACAAAATTAACTCCTTCAACCCTTGTTTTAAGCAAAATTAATTGCTATAATTTCTCATGTTGGCAAATACCCAACCTGCCCCTCAAGTTTTCAAGTTTATTTCCAACAAGAGCCTTGGTAGAAGAATCAGCCAGCTGAAGCATAATGATACCATGTTCCAGTTTAATTGACTTCTTCTCTACAAAGTCAATGTGCTTGGTCCTGCTATGCTGAATAGGGTTCATGGAAATATTGATTGTATTCAGATTGTCACAATATAATGTCACAACATTTTGTGAGACATTATACTCAGTGAGCATCTGTTTTGTCCAGATAGTTTGAGAACAGTTACTCCTAGCTGCAACCATTTCAGCACAGAGTTGGGAAGGCATTCTTTTGACATGAATCATAGTTCTGGTTGATTCTTGAATGATCTTATTTTTCTTTTTGTCCACTCCATTTTGATGGAGAGTTGTAGGAGAAGAGACTTCACGACTCATTTCTTCAGGAAACAGAATTTATTAGACTTGTTGTTTCCAACATCCTTGTCATGATTACTTCTGGTTCTGACAACACATCCTTCTTCAAGTTTATTCACCACATCATAGACATGTTTCTTTTTACCAAGCCTTTCAATTTTAAGTTCACCACAAACCCTTCTTTTATCAGTCTGTAGTTTTGGAGTCCTTCTGACTGCTTCCATAGAGATAGCTCTTTTCATTCTTCTTAGATGAAGATGACCAAGCTTATGGTGCCACAGGTTCATCTCTTTTTCTTCTTTGGTAATTGGACACATAGTGGAGTTATTAGTGTTCTCAGGCTGCCACAAGTAACAGTTATCTTTGGACCTGACTCCTTTCATTGCAATTTCTTGTTTTTCATTGATTACAAGACATTCAGATTTTGAGAAATTGACCTTGAATCCTAGATCACACAGTTGACTGATACTAATGAGATTAGCAGTCAGCCCTTTTACCAGCAATACTTCACTCAGCCTTGGAACTTCAGGGCAGTCCAAATTACCAACTCCTTTGATCTCACCTTTAGCACCATCTCTAAAGGTCACATAACTAGTGTTGTGAGGTTTAACATGATTGAGAATGTTCTTTATTCCAGTCATGTGTTTAGAACACCCACTGTCAAAGTACCAGCCTTCCTTTGCAGACACTCTCAGGGAAGTATGGGCTATCAGGGCAGTAGCCTTTTTCTTCCATTGAGGAGTATGTGGTACCTTTTTAGACTTAGGTTTGACACCTGAGTTTTGATTGGGGTATCCATGCAATCTGAAGCAGAAGGGATTTATGTGGCCATATCTCCCACAATGATGATATCTCCATCTTTGGTACCTTTTCTTCATATGTCTCTGTTCCTGATGTTGAGAGTTGTGTTGAGACATCTGTTTTGACATTTGCTTATCAGGCCTGATCTTCTTATCTGTACCAGAGTTCTTTGCTTCCAAAAATCCTAGTCCAGATTTGTTTGCCACATTTTGTCCAACCTGAAGAATCTCTTCCAATTTATCTGTTCCATTAGTCAGCATCTTGACAGATTTGGTCATTTGGTTCAGTTGTGAGTTCAGCAATTGAACTTCCCCTTCTAGATGACTTATAGTTTCAAGATCTTCCCTTTTTTCAGCCTCCAGCTTTATGATGAGTTTTGCTTGTTTCTCATTCTGCACACAGACTTCAGCACTTCTGATACACAATTTTTTGTAGGTATCAGCCAGTTCTTCAAATGTCACTTCTTCATCACTAGTGTCACTTTCAGAGGTACAAACACTAGTTAGAGCAGTAACTAGTTTGCCAGATTCTTCTTCAGAATTACTTCTGAATCACAGTCAGACCAAGTAACAGTCATTCCTTTCTTTTGTTTCTTAAGAAAGGGAGGACATTCAGCTCGAATATGCCCATATCCTTCACAGCCATGGCATTGAATACCTCTGCCTTGGTTTCCCTTCTCTTCTGACCTTGGTCTTCTGCTGGAACTTTCAATGTCAGAGGGAATGTTATGAACATTAGACCTTGACTTTGGATCTATTCTTTTGATGAGTTTGTTGAACTGTCTTCCAAGCATGGCTATAGCTTCTAAAATATTTTCTTCTTCATCCTCCTTGTTTTCAACATCAGTGTTGGATACAAGTGATATGCTCTTGTTCTTCTTGTCACCATTATCAGTGATCCCCATCTCAAAAGTCTGAAGAGACCCAATAAGTTCATCCACTTTCAACTTGCTGATGTCCTGGGCTTCCTCTATGGCAGTTACCTTCATTGCAAATCTTTTAGGCAAGGATCTGAGAATCTTTCTCACCAATTTTTCTTCTGACATCTTTTCTCCCAGTGCTCCTGAGGTGTTGGCAATCTCCAAGATGTTCATGTGAAACTCATGAATGGTTTCATCTTCCATCATTTTTAGATTCTCAAACTTGGTAGTCAACATCTGAAGCCTTGACATTTTCACTTTGGAAGTGCCCTCATGAGTAGTTTTGAGAGTGTCCCAAACTTCCTTGGCCAATTCATATTGATGTACTAGTCTGAAAATATTTCTATCAATTCCATTGAACAAGGCATTTAAAGCTTTGGAATTTCCCACGGCTAACTCATCTTCTTCTTTACTCCAATCTTCCTCAGGCTTCAAACTGATTGTCCCATCTTTCTCAGTTATGGTGGGATGGATCCATCCTTTGTCAGCAGCTCTCCAAGCCTTTTTGTCCAGAGATTTTAAGAAGGCAATCATACGAGGTTTCCAGTAGTCATAATTAGTTCCATCCAGAATGGGTGGTCTATTTCCAAAAACTCTTTCTTTGTCCATAGTGCCAGAAAGTGATATCCCTAGATCTCACCCAGTAATACAGGCAGGGTGCCTGCTCTGATACCAATTGAAATTCTGGCTGCAGATACTCAATGTCACGTTCAATGTTATGACACCGTATATGACTTACTATAAGACAGTAAATACAAAAACAATAAAGAAACACAGTCAATTGTTTACCCAGTTCAGTGTGCAACAACACCTACTCTGAGGGCTACCAAGCCAGGGAGGAAATCCACTATAAGAGATATTAATTCAGGAATAAACCAACCAATTTATCTCCTTCACTTAAGACCTACCCAATGCAACTTCAATCTAAGTACAACTTAAACCTGAGTTCCTACTCACTCCCCCCCAATCACAGCAGTGATACATAAAACAATTTGACTAATGAATTGTTGAAGACACTCTTCAAAACATACACTTGATTATGCTTCACAGCTTTTTAATCAAGCAACACAAACACTCTTGCTTCACCGCTTTGAGTGATACACAAACCTAACTTGACTTTGCTTCACAGCTTTAGTCAAGAGACATACAAACACTCTTGCTTCAAAGCTTTGAGTGTTACACAACCCTTACAATTAAAACCTATTCCAAGTCACTTATCACAATGATAATTGCTTGGATTACAATAGTTAAAACTATACAGCTTCTAAATGAACTTCTGTCAAAAAGGGATTACATTCAAAACAGCAACCCTGTTGAATATATAGCAGCTGCAACTTCAGTTAGGGTTTCCACAAAAAGCTAGGGTTAATTCCGTTTGACCTTAAGACTAGGTCACAGGACTTTATCAACCAGGTTAGGGTTGAGCTAGGTTAACCCAAAGAAAACGTAGGATTCTGTTCTGGAAAGACTGAGTCATTTTCCTGAAAAAACTCAGAATTAACCAAACTGCATACCTGTTAGTTCAGAACAGGATGTCTTAACATCTGTTATGACATCTGAAAACCTGTCTACTGATTTAGGAAAATGTGATCATTTTGCAAAATGCTCAGATACACACTTATAAACATCAGTACCTGTATGACAATATTTTTCTGCAAAGGTACCTAATGAATCAGTACAAACTAAACTAGAATGTTATGACATCAGTCATGACATTCACACATACACTTGGGTTTTACCAAAAATGCAAGCCAATAACTAAACAACTACAAAAACCCAACAATTATATTGGAAGTTAAAGACTCCTCGTTTTATCCCTCATGCATATACCCATTAGAGAAGTATTTCTCCCCCTTACCTCAAAATGACGATCGTTGGGTTTTCTTGTCGTGGGGATTCCACCTCACTCTCCTTCTTAGATCGCACCCCTTAGGTTTTATGTGTCTTTCTCTTTTTCCCAAATTTCATGTACTGATAGAAAGACTCTCTAACTCTTGGTTATACCCTAATTATGTACTTAGGGTAAATCTAGTAATAATTATAAACTCACCTCTCACCTACTAAAATTATCACTCCTTTCTCCCCTATCTTTATCATAAATCACGAATTACCTTCAACCTCTTTATTTTCCATTTAATTAAATAAATCTAATAAAATACTATTATTTTAATTATTAAATTAAAATTTAAAATTTTAATTAAACTCTACTAGTCTCTAGTTACCCTCTACACTCTCATCTGAGGTTAACACGCACCCCTTGTCAATATTAATCTGATTATCATAAATAATAATTAAAGTAAAATACAAATAAACCACAAATAATCAAATAAAATAATAATTCAAAAGTCGGGGTGTTACACAAGGTTCGAGTCTGTTTGATATGATTTCTTCAGTCTACTCCAGCATGCCTACTTAAGAAAGACACAATGGATACAGAGATTATCTAAAAGATGAATATCTTAATCGTACCTACTCCAATGTCTCTTTTGTGAGTGAAACTTCAACATTAGATGTTTTATTTTATGTCAAAACTAGAAAAACTTAGCATTTCTATATATTGAACGATATATGTGTTGTTTGGTGCACCCTTGCATTAGAGGTCTTAGGAAGCATTCAAAATAACTTTAAAATTAATCCAAATCATGAAAAATCATTTTCTACACAAAATACACTTGTATGTGCTGGCACATCCACTTTTTAGCCCGCCACACAAGCTTTTCGTGTTGGCACATAAATCTTTCAAGCGACACATACGATTTTTAGGCCGGCACATGTACTACATTTTTAAAGCTTGAAGCATATGTATGCTATCTGTTGGAACATAGAATCTTTCAAGCTGACACATACGATTTTTGTGTCGACACATAAATTTTTTTAGGTCGGCATATATTTGTATGTAGGTCAAAATTTTCATATTTTTTCTATTCCAAAGTTTCCCTGTTTTGCACCAAATTTCTCCAACTATAAATATACCATACATGCTTAATTCTAACTTGATGAAACTAAAAACTTACCACCATTTCTCTTCACCTTCAACGTACAACCTATGCATACACATTGATAAATCACACATAATCATCTTTTATATAGGTGCCATCTAGGCAAGGTTTGATAACGTCCAATTAAATTCTTGTGTAGCCGAAAATATTGGGTTGAGAAATATGGGGGGTTTAATCTGGAAAAATCTAGGGTTTGTCCTCTAAGGTCTTTGGTAGATTTGGGGTTTTTTTCAAGACTTTCAAAAGAGGATTGAGGTAAAGTGAAAAGCCTTTAGAGTTTGGTACCCAAGGAAGTAGCGAGAGAACAGAGAATCAAATTGAAAGGTCTTGGGTTCATTAAGTACAAATGATTGTGCGTGAAATAACTTTGGATTTCGGTATCCAAAGGAGTGGCAAGATTTGATAAACCAATCGATATCTATTGTGTCTTAGTCTTGTTGAATATCTAAGGAAGATAAGGGTTAAATCAACATCAAACAATTAGGCTT